>CM070110.1:15787051-16387051 GCA_036178185.1 Liparis tanakae | reverse complement strand
GGCCCTGACCTGATGGTCAAGAAGCAGCCCAGGAGCAACAAGCTGAGTCGGGCTCGCAGACTGAGGGAGCGAAGTGGGAGTCCAGTAGACCCGGAGTCGCTCTCTGGGTTGATGAATCCCGCAGAATCTCGCAGCCAGTCGCCCAAACCCTCTGGCATCCATCACAGAGGTGAACTTTAGATCGATTGCTCGTTGACATGTTTTAGGCCCTTTTCAAGAGCAGGAAATAAACTCTTTTGTCTAGATTCCCGTTGTGAGGACGTCCTCTGGACAGACAAATACAGCCCTCGGCATTCAAGTGAAGTCATCGGCAACTCTGCCCCTGTTAAGAAACTGCAAATGTTCGTTAAGTATGATTAACCGCCCTCACCCTGTTCGCTGACATATTGGCCTTGAGCATAATCTATTATTTTTGTTTTTCTCAATGGAATTCAGTTGGTTGAAGAAATGGAAACTAAGAGCCGACCGGGACGAGAGGAGACGAGAAGAAAACAGCAACGGTATGTACTGGACGGCACTTTAGAAAACCTCTGTACAGGGTTATAGTCATAATGTGGTCTCTGATGAGCCACAGCCCCCTTGGGGGGGAACCAAGTGGCTTTTGATGACTCGGGGTTTCCCCTGTAGACTCCTGGGACTGTGGAGACTTCCAGGGCGAGGCCGGGCCCGAGGAGGGCCTCTGCAACACCGTGTTGATCACGGGACCCCCCGGTGTGGGCAAGACCGCCTCGGTGTACGCCTGCGCTCAGGAGCTTGGCTTCAAGGTTGGGTGATTGAAACTGGAACGATATCTTTGTATCCACGCTGCCAGTCTGAATCCTTTCCCCTTTTATTACGCGTCTCTGTTGCTCATTGGAATTGTCCATTGACTGCGATGAAGGAGAATCCAGAAATACCTGGTGTGGCCATTTCGTCGTTAAGAAGAAATCAATGCAGGTTCTATTTTGAAAGTGTTGGTCGAAATAAAGTTACGTTCTGTAATATTGATAAATACTAAAGCAAGTAATATTAGCAGGAGCAGGGAAATCATTACTGAAGTGATTAAATAAAGTCAAATATGTTAATATTTTGTGGCCCTTATACCAGAGGACCAATGAGCGCCCGAGGATTCTAGGCTGCTTTTACCGTAAAGAATAATCCAGAGACCACAATTTTAAATGAGATGAATTCTTAACTTTGTGTCTTTTCTTTTCAATTGAAAAGGTATTTGAGGTGAACTGCTCCTCACAGCGCAATGGCCGCCAAGTTCTGTCCCAGCTGAAGGAAGCTACCCAGTCCCACCTGGTGGAGATGTCGGGGAAGGACCGGCTGAAACCCACGTACTTCAACAACTACGCCGTCAACAGCTGCACTCTGAAATCTGAGACTTTACCTGGTATGAACTTATTGATGATGATGATGATGATGATGACATGCAGCTCATTGAAATAAAAATAGTCAAACGAAATCTCTTTGAACAGGGTTTTGTTGCCAATTATGTTCTTTTCTCCAACAGGCAAAGCGATGCGCCCCAAAAATGTCACCTCGACCTCAAAGAATAGAGCGGCCCAGAAGTCTGGCCACTCGAGTCGCAAAGGGAAACTCCGTCCGGCCGCGGTCACTCTGGCCAACTACTTTAGGGTGAAGGCCAAAGCGGATCACATTCACGCCAACGATCCCTCACCGTTCGGCAAACAGAACGGCGAGGGATCGGGCAACCAGCCGCCGCCGGGCTCCGATCCAATGGCGCCAAAGAACAGGAAGACGGCCACGTCACTCATTCTGTTTGAAGAGGTAAACCACCGGAAAGGACCCACCCTGAAAGATGTATCGTTTAGATAGATATGAGACCACACACACGCAGTCTGGTTTGACCCCTCCCACCCAGGTTGATGTCATATTTGATGACGACGTTGGTTTCCTCGCAGCCGTCAAGACTTTCATGACGACCACCAAAAGACCAGTCGTCTTGACCACCACTGGTAAGTGCACATGCCACGTAGCTTTTAGAGGAGAAATAGATTTAAGGATGAGCTCTGATGCAAAATGACCGTCTTCCTTAGACCCTTCCTTCAGAGAGAGATTCGGCTGCAGCTTGGAGGAGATCGTTTTCAAAACCCCATCGACGGTGAGTTTGATTTGTAGGTCTGCACTGGGAAATGCTTTTCGGCAGCGCAGACTTTGTCTTGTAAAGTTTGCGCCGGGCCCGGCCGCTCCGTGAACTTCTAAAGGCTCCCAACATGCAGGATGAAGCAAGAGTTTTGACATGATCCTACTTTCCACAGGGTTCGTACGGTCATGGAAAACCTGGAAAAGTCATGGAATTTTAAAATGGTCATTTCCAGGCCTGGAGAAGTCATGGAAAAAAACATGAATCATAAAAGTCATGGAAATGTGTTATAGTCACATGTTCATTTATGCCGAGTTCGAAATAATTTATATGTTTTTTTTTTTAAAGAAAAAGGCAAAAAATAAAAGCGTACACTCTCAAAACGTAAAATATTCGATATTGTTCATGTTTTTACCGAGATTTCAATTTGGTCATGGAAATTTGGTTTAAAGTCATGGAAAAGTCATGAAAATGCTTCTGTTTCCATCTATGACTCCAAGGCGAACGTCGTTAGCTACCTGCAGCTGGTGGGCTTGGCTGAGGGTGTGCGACTGGAGTCGGACGACGTGAGCAGCCTGGTCCGGCTGTCCCGCGGCGACGCCAGGCGCTGCCTGCTGCAGCTGCAGCTCTGGGTGAACGGTGGCGGGGGGCGGTCCTCTCTGAGCGGACGCTCGCCCGAGGAGGCGACTGGGCCAATCTGTAAGTTGCACTAAATGATTGGATAGGATTGGGGTTTCCAAAACAACAAACGCATTTACAGGATTATTTTTTCCCTCTACTAGGCTCTAGTGATACTGAAAGAGGCGACGATGAAGACTCCCAACGGCCTCGGTGTGACGCAGGCTGCACTGCCAGCATGCTGGGTCTCCACCATGTGAACCAACAGCAACTTTATAACCTTCTAAAGGCAAGTATTAATGTCTTCAGCTGACTTTTTACATTACATTACATGTCATTTAGCAGACGCTTTTATCTAAAGCGACTTACAATAAGTGCATCAACCTAGAGTACAAACTAAGAACAACAAGATTACAGAAAGTAACATTTCCTCAACATAGTCAAACTACAAAAGTACCATAATAAGAGCCATTTAAGAGCCACTGAAGTGCAAAACTATGTTTTAATCCAAATATAGTCGGAAAAGATTTGTTTTTAGTGTCCGGCAGAAGATGTAGAGACTTCCTGCTGTCCTGGTGTCAGTGGGGAGCTGGTTCCACCACTGAGGAGCAGGACAGCAAACAGTCTGGATGTAGAGGGATTAGCTCCAGGTGACGGAGTCACAAGTCGGTTGGCTGTTGCCGAGCGAAGCGAACGTGCTGGGGTGTACGGTGTGACCACATCCCGGATGTAGACGGGGCCCGATCCGTTCAGAGCACGGTACGCCAGAACCAATGTTTTCAATATTTTCTTTGGATTCTCCAGCGTCCGGTCTGGACTGAAATGGAGACGAACGAGCTCCTGAGGCTCCTCGCTGAGAGCTGGAGACGAGGCGTTCCTCTTCTGTACTGCAACCTGGAGCTTCTTCTGCCCATCGGGGGGGCCGAGGGGACTCGCCCTGGGCTGCAGAGGACGCCTGCGCCCTCTGACGTCGACCCTCACGCCAGGCAGCTCGCTGGAAAGGCACCAGCCACCCACAGCAGGTCCATTAAGGCGTCTAGACTTGGCAGAAGGAAATGGATCCCAGCGGCGTTGGAGGCCACGTCGTCGACGCCACATCCTCAAAGAGCGTCCTCGTCGCCGCAGAGCGCCGCGAGGTCGAGGGATGAGCCGGAAGCGAGCGCAGCCAGAGCGGCGACCGGCGGTTTGGACGCCTTGGCGGACTTCTTCGACCTTGTGTCGTACCTAGATTCCACAACACCAGCTGCCGCGGCGCCGCTCATCGCGGGCCCGTTTGTCTGGACCGGAGCCGAGATCAAGGACGGCTCGTCGGACGAGATGCGAGAGGACGTCGAGGAGGAGGAGGAGGTGGGCAGGATTTTGAGCCAGGAGAGGATGTTGGATATTCGGGCGGCCGTTGAGGGATTAGGGTGTCACCGGTGCTGCTGGCGGATGTCGGGGGCGTTGACCGAGACGCAACAACACCGACGGGAGCTGGGAGATGCGCGGGGGGGGAGGCTGGCGGAGGAACGAGCAGCCTCTTCCAAAGGACAGAGCCTCGCCTTTAGCGCTCCTCCGCTGTGGGCGCCAAGGTGAGCCTACTCTCCATCTCAGGTTGTTTACCGTACAACAGTTTTTCTAAAAAATACCGGTGTCTCACTAACCCCCCTCCCCCCTCCCCTCCCTCTCCAACCAGTGTGTCCGAAAGGAGGTACAAGCTGAGCAGGACCATCCTCGGCAGTCCTTCCTTCAGCCTGCTGGGGAACAGACGAGCGGTGGCTGCCGACTACATGCCGGTCCTCCGCCACATGTGCCGGTTGCAGAGAGCGCAGGATCAGAAAGAGGAGCCGGTCAGGTGAGGTCGCGACACGGATTTGGATGAGTTTCCTTCTCAGGAGGCCAACTGTCGTCGGTACAATTGGTGAATCATTTAGGACGAGTGCACCTTCTTTAAAAAGATTTTCTGATGATGACATCAGGGTGACGGTCAAACTGCACTGCTATCGTAGTAAAATCACCTTTGAGTTTAGAGATCCAACTAATGTTGCCAATTATGTCTTCCAATTGAATAATTGAAGTATTAAATGTTAGTAGATCGAAATAATATTTTTAAACCATATTCGAATGATTTGTCCCCCCACATTAGGAGTCTGAACTACCTGAGCATCACACAGCTGGGCCTCTCAAAGTCAACTATTAAACTCCTGGCTGAAGACTTCTCATAGAGAACATGATGTCACCATCCTGCAGTCATTAAACCTGAATACTGTCTCCACCTAGTACTGGCAAATTAATGTTATGCAGTTCAGACAGTTAAATCAGTTTTTTTATTTACATGTATGTTTTTTTTTTTATGATTGAAAGTAAAATAAAACAATATTTTTGTAAAGGATGTACATTTCTTTAAAGAAAGTATAACGCTTTCATCGGTTTCCTGAAACAGACCGTGGGAAGATGGCAGACAGCATTTACTTCCAAGTGTCCAGATTAAACATAAAGTTCTCAAGACTTTAAAATGTGCCGCGAATCGCCACAAAATCTGTTCCAGGAGGTAAATTGTGGGTTCAAGTCCACAAGTGGCTCCGAGTGTAGTGAGAGACCGATCCCCGTGGCGGCTAACTGGATTCACTGAGGAGCTCGTAAAAAGTCACGGCCTGGAGCAGAGCATCGCAGAGTTCCTCCCCTCCTCTCCTGCTGCCCATCTGGAAAGAATTCCTGTGCCTCATCAGCAGCTTGGGGGGGAAGTTTATCCTGGGGAGCTTCTGAGTCACCGACTCGCTCATCAGCTGTCGCACCGCCTGAGCGCCGCTGGTCCGCGACTCGCCCACCATGAGGTCGAAGTGACGTCCCACAGCGGTGCGCATCATGTTCAACACTCTGGAAGGAGGGAAACGGTCAGTTGGTGAACCATTACCCACTTCAAACAGTTGCAACAAAGAAAAAAAAAAAATTATATATATATATATATATATATATATACTTTTAAGAGGTTGTACAATATTGTTCCTTTCATGTTTCAAACAAACCTTGGAGCAATGTTTGCATCAGGTGGTATGTTTCTGGGCTCTAGCAGAGCGAACAACATGGCCTCCACAGTCCTCATGTGGGCCATGATGGGGAACAGAGCCGTATTCTGAACAGAGATGGAGGATTTCTCAATTATGTAGAAGTCAGCTGACGGGAGGAGCGCCAAGGCCGCAGACACCTAATGGAAGACAAATCAAGTATTATTCTTTTAAGTTTCATTTTGATGTTAAAGGAAATGTTAAAACCAATGGACAACAGGTGTTCTATAGTTTCTCTATGAAAATGTGATCAACTATTTTCTGTGCACTATTTCAATAATATGAACTTGGGTGTTTATGCTCACATCATTTAAGTAAGAAGAAGCCATGTATGCTCCCTTCAGGAAGTTTGGACATTCCAGCTCTTGCCAATCCAGCAGCGCCATCTTCCGGTCCACATGAGCCCAGGCGATTGTATTAGTCCCGCATACGATTGACACAACATCACTGGCCTCCTGTGGAAACAAATACAGAATCATGACCGGCCGCCAAAGTGAATTAACGAAGACAACTGAACAGACAAAGGCTGGATCCATCGCCTGGTTGTCACAGATTAGATTCCCCAACAGTTTATTGGTCAAAGGAAGTGCAGCAACCACAATTCATGTTGTGGTTCACAGAAAGCGTAATTGAGAGTTAGCTGGAGGGCCATTAGTTGAGTGATCTTGGCACTTTGTTTTTTTAAGGAGCAAACAGGTGGTGTTGAGTTTTAAAGGCTGGTTGTTTGCCAGGTAAGGAGGGTAGAAGGAGAAACTATCAATTGTATATGCAAGATCTAGCCTTTTTGTTTTGTTTTACTTAAACATACGGCCATACTAGGGACTATGAGTCTCTGCTTTGCCACCCCTCTCAAAATGGACAAGGACCTCACCTCCAGCCAGGACCTGTCAACTTTCGGCCGGATGAACTTCACCAACTCAATCTTTCCTTTCCTCTGTTTGTTCAGCGGCTTGAGAATCGAGTTGAACACCTTGAGGGCGCTTTTGTGCTTCAGCAGCGGCACGTTGACCAAGCTCTCCAGGGTCCTGAACGGCCCGTTTTTAGTCCTGTACTCCACAATGTTGAGCGATTTGCGGCCCCGGAGGAGCTTCACGTCCGCCAGCTCCGGCTGCGTGCCGGTGTTGAGCAGCTGGAGGATGGCGGCCCGCTGCTCGCAGGTGTAGCAGGCGTCCAGGGACAGGTCGTCCTTCTCGCATGGCTCCGACGCGGAGGACAACGCGTGGTTCAGGGTCTCGAAGCCCGCCACGGGGACCCGGCTCCGCCAGCAGCACGTGCACTGCAGGTACCGCAGCTCCAGCTCCGGGAGGCCGCCGTGCCGAGGGCGGCGGAACAAGCCGGGCTGTCCGGCGTGCCGACCTGCGGGGAGACACGAGAGGTGGTCAAACCAGCCCGCTGTCACGAGTACAACATGGCCCTCCCAGCAGTTCACTTAAATAGGGTGACCAGATTTGAGTTCTGCCTATTTTGTGATTATACATGCCTAAAAGGAGGATACTTTTCGTGTATCCGGCAACCCTGAGATCGGTCGACCGATGACTGTTCTCTCTGCAGTCAGAGCTCGCGCAAGAAGGTGGACCGTAAGGGAGATACCATTTCCAAAACTTTTAAGGGTTAAAAAACAGTTTGTGAAAGACCCAGAGAAACACAAATATCAGACGAAGCAAAATCCCGGACGATTTTTAGGTCTGGTCACCCTGATGTAAAGTCACTGTGCACGGTGGTCAGACTCAAAGGCTTTGTAAAGATATAGTCTACAACAGAAACACTATCAGTTAAACTAACAGCTAACTAGCTAGGTTAAATTAGATAGCTTAATGCTGCTGGATTGCCAATGAAAACAATGTTTCTACGCAACGTACTTATCTGAGCGACAGACGACAGCAATCGCCTGGCGACCCACATATTTGGTTTAATTTAAATACAACCTCATATAGGTTGCACAACAGTGCCCTTTCTGGTCGTTGTCCGACGGTTTTTAACCGGCCGGCAGGAAACAACTAACATCGCTGCAATGGTTCCGGAGTCGTGTGAAAGTTCGCTCCACGGTTGAAAGTGTTTCCCTCCTGATAAAACAGTAGCAACCCCAGGTCTAGGTTAGTTATATATAAATAAGAATAATAAAGGGGGTCACAAATAAAATCATTTATAAATTATTGGTTCAGGTTTCGGGGAAGGGACACCACGGGTCTTATTAGTTGGAATGCTTCAGTAGTAGCACCGGTAGTTGCCGCAGCTACTCAGTGGCACTCAGTGGCACTTGCCACTAGTTGCCGCAGCTTTATTTGTAAAACATGTTTTTGTAAGATTTGTAAACCACCTTTGTGATAACCATCCTCCATCTGAATAATGTCCATAATATCAGTTACCATCTGATAGCCCGTTACAACCTGGCACGGTGTGGCAACATTCTGAGATATATATATATATATATGAGTTCTGCCTATTTTGTGATTATACATATATATATATATATATATATATATATATATATATATATATATATATATATATATATATATATATATATATATATATATATATATATATATATATATATATATATATATATATGTTGAGATATGTACTCGGATGTGTATATGGTTACGCCACAGGGTGGCGCTAGAGTACAGGCTATAAAGGCCAACGTGACATATGTTACTGTGTGTTCAGTTCAAGATAGCTCTGACCGTGAGACTGATGTGTCAGAAGCCTGCTAAATAAATACGCCAACAACGGCTAAAGATAATTCCATCATTTATTCTTTCCTTCGGATGCAACGGATAGCTGCTGCTACATTGCAACACAACTCAACAGGTTATGGGCCCAGGAGTCGTCCGGAAGAAAACGAACCGCGTGCTAACGGGCAGCTAGCTAAGAAGAAGAGCGAGTTTGCATGATGGAACAACGAGGGAGGAGCAGGTTGCCGCGACCGACATTCGACGGAGATGAAACCAAATATGAGATTTGGGAAACCAAAACGTTGGGATATCTCCATTTGAATGGACTAAAGGACACTGTTCTGAGAGAACCGACGTCAGAACGAGAGCTTGCAGCAGATGCAGGTAAAAATGCTGACGCATACGCAGAGCTAATATTATTGCTGGATGACAAAAGCCTCTCATTAGTTATGAGGGATGCGCCCGATGATGGAAGAAAGGCTCTGAAAATATTGAGAGAGTATTATGCAGGGAGGGGAAAGCCCCGTATAATCAACTTGTACACCACGTTGACATCACTTCAGAAGGCAAACCATGAGAGCATAATGGACTATGTCATCAGAGCAGAAACCGCCATCACAGCGCTGCGGAACGCGGGTGAAACGTTAGGAGACGGATTGCTAGTGGCTATGGTTTTAAAAGGACTGCCTGAGAGTTTTAAGCCATTCGCAATACATGTGGCACATACGGACGATAACATCACGTTTGCAGAATTCAAAACTAAACTACGGAGTTTTGAAGAAACGGAAAAGATAAACTCAGCGGAGTCGAGCGACAGTGTGATGAAGACTCAAGGGAAGAGTGGAAGGCGTCCCGCCAAAACGATCGCCCGTGACTGGAACAAAGAAGATACCGAAATGTTATGTTTCAAGTGTGGCATCAAAGACCACAGAGCGAGAGCGTGTCGACAGAAGACATGGTGTGGTTTTTGCAGAAGTGACACACACAAAGATGCCACATGCAGGCGTAAGGACAAACAAGATGGTGCGAGTAAAGTCTCAGAAGATGCTGATGACGACGAGGACTACACGTTCACGGTGAGAGACGGAGGAACCAGAACCAAGCAGCAGCCAGCATGCAGCATCCAGGAGAGGGGGCTGATGGTGGACACGGGAGCTACCTCTCATATCATCACTGACATAACCGTGTTCAAGAGTTTCGACAGCGCGTTCAGGCCAGAAACGCACATTGTCGAGCTGGCAGACGGCACCCGATGCAGCGGGATTGCTCAGCGGAGGGGGAATGCTGAGGTTTCCCTCATCGACAGCAACGGACAGCGACGAAAGGCGACGCTGAGAAACGCTTTGTTTGTACCGTCATATCCCCAGAGCATCTTCTCGGTGAAGGCAGCTACTACGAGTGGAGCTACGGTTGTCTTCAAAGAAGATAAAGATGTCCTGATAACCAAAGGCGGTACCAGATTTAACATTCATGTGTATGGAAAACTGTATTATTTGCATACTCAATTTGAACCTAATGATAAGTGTAATACCTGTCACGACATACAGACATGGCATGAAATATTAGGCCATTGTAACTATGACGATGTAGCAAAGTTGCAAAATGTTGTTGTAGGTATGCAGATCAAAGGAAAAACGGGTAGGCCCGAACAAGACTGTGAGGTGTGTATATATATATATATATATATATTATTTTAAATGAAAGGCGGGTACATTATACATATCATATACATATCATGGTATATAAGTGTAATATATTACGAAGTGAAACGTAGTAGTAGCAAAACAATATTAAATACAGTACAGCAGTAATGTACAGCACTATCTTATTGCATATTGTAAGTAAGTGTCTACAAAAAGACACTAATTATATATCTACCTATCCATCTGTGTAGTTAGATAGCTATTTTAGCTATCCAGACGCGCCTGGCCCACCCTCCGTCTGCTGGCACTTTTTGACTAGCTGTGGCACCTTTTGACTAGTAGTGGCACTTTTTGCTAGTGAGAGTGTGCTCACCCGTGCGCGGATATGTCTGCGCGGAGCACGGCAGAGCTGCCGTAATCAGCAGCTGGCCGCTCTGACCATTCGCGCGCCTCACCTTTTTTTTAAAAATAACATTCGGGGCTTTAGCCCCGGGTTTTTTAGCCTAGCGACGCCACTGGGAGAAAGTCTTCAACTTTAAAAGCTTCTAAGATATTCATACTTTCAAGGAATTCAGCTATTTAATTGTTCTTATTTTCAGATAGCCTTCAGCTATTACTGTATATTTTCAAATATTTTTTATCTTTTAAAAATTTTAAATGATTTTTTTATGGAATAAATAATGAATGGGATCCAATGGGGGAATTCTTCAAATCCGCTTAAACTTGTTCAACTTTAAAAGCTTACAATATCGGCATACATGCAGCGAAAGACACAATTTCACCTTTAAAATGTTGACAAAAGTGTTAGCTATAACTTTATAAAAAATATTTAAGGACATGTAAACGTTCACAAAAGCCTAAGATCAGAGTTATGGTTCTCTGTCAAATCCAAAGGTTTCAACAGGTTGCTTTCATCCGATTCAGAGCTGTCTGTCTCTCACTCACACAGATGTTTCACGACAGGCTAACCAGTGGCGGATCTCACACACACTCTTGTTTATGATATATTGCAAGCCCCACACACGCACACACACACACACACACACGCACACACACGCACACACACGCACACACACACACGCACACACACAGACCGACGTTTGTGAGCATGTGTGAGGCCCTGTGTGTGTTTCTTTAAATGGAGATATCAGGACAACCATCTTCAGCATTTCTCGGGTCACATTTTTGTGATATACATGCCTAAAAGGGGGATTTCGTTTATCTGGCAACCCTGAGATCAGTCGACCAATGACTGTTCAGGTGGAACGTACAGGAGATACCATTTACAAAACTTGTAAGGGGTAAAATCTTGTGAAAGACCCAGAGAAACGGAAATATCCGACGAAGCAAAATCCCGGACGTTTTTGGAAACCCTGCCGGACGCTTTTTTTTGGTTTCAAAAAGAGGACATGTCTGGGGAAAACCGGACGTCTGGTCACCCTAGGAAATGTCACCCCATCACATCATTGTAGGCCCTGTCTTGAGTGTCCGTGTTCAATCTTGGATATCCAGGACTAATATTTAGGAGATTATGACCATTTTGCACTTGTCAAAGGATATGCGAATATAAGAGAATAAGGCCCAATTTGACCATTTGGACCTTTTTTTGAGGCCCTTAACTTGCAGCTATCAGTCTCAATCGTTAGGGTATTCAGATTCAGATTTTCCTCTTTGAATCTGAAGAGGATCCAAAGATCTAAGTTGGTTGAAAGAAGGAAAAATGAACTAATGGTTTGGTTTCAAGGATTTTCCTCTTGTAAAGATTTTGGAGGCGATTTCACCCCATGATGTCAATGTATTATATTTAGGTAAATATAATATGTCAAATTCCTTTTAAAGACATTTAGGAGGTTACAGGTCAGTTGGCAGAGTATAGTGTGTTTGTTTGTGTGTGTATGTGTGTGTGTGTATGCATGTGTGTGTTTAAAAAGATGTTAGTGTGTCAGAATTCCTTTGTTATTTATTATCAGTTCTTGCCCTCGATGGACTGGCGGCCTGTCCAGGGCGTCCCCCCCCCCCTCCCTTCGCCCTATGTCAGCTGGGATCGGCTCCAGCGCCCCCGCGACCCTAATGAGGATAAGCAGTATTGCTAATGGATGGATTATCAGTTCTGATTACAAATATTGGACTCTGGACACATAACGCCCTATAATGCTCCTCTAAAGAACAAGTATCAAAACTAATCATTATTTCTTCTACTTTGTACTCTTACAAAAACTGCAATATGTTTAATGTAATGAAAAAAGGTAGCTACATTTAGATTTACAATTACAGAGTTTTAATGTAAAAGTACACATTAATATAAATATAATGTGATCTACCTTAAAATTACAAAGAACATCGTTAAATTGTTAGTATGGACATAAACCTTCATATAAGGAGCTTAACATTTAATTACAGGTAATAATTGTTATTTTACATGAATTTGTATGTCATTTAAGAAAATGGTAAAAAGACTGTATTAATAATACAGTTATTTCTTACAAAAATGGGAAAAAAAAATATATTTTGTATTAGTCCCAGTCCCATATACTGTATGGTTGGATTGAGATATACAGGACTGTCTCAGAAAATTTGAATATTGTGATAAAGTTCTTTATTTTCTGTAATGCAATTAAAAAAACAAAAATGTCATGCATTCTGGATTCATTACAAATCAACTGAACTATTGCAAGCCTTTTATTCTTTTAATATTGCTGATTATGGCTTACAGCTTAAGAAAACTCAAACTCTAAATATTAGAATATCATGAAAAAGTATACTAGTAGGGTATTCAACTAATCACTTGAATCGTCTAATTTACTCGAAACACCTGCAAGGGTTTCCTGAGCCTTGAAAAACACCGGACAGTTGCAGAGTGGTCCAAAGTCCTCTTTTCAGACGAAAGCAAGTGTTGTATTTCATTTGGAAGTCAAGGCGCCAGAGTCTGGAGAAAGGCTGGAGAGGAGCAACATCCAAGTTGCTTGAAATCCAGTGTGAAGTTCCCACAGTCAGTGATGGTTTGGGGAGCCATGTCAGCTGCTGGTGTTGGTCCACTGTGTTTCATCAAGTCCAGACTAAATGCAGCTGTGTACCAAGAGATTTTAGAGCACTACATGCTTCCGTCTGCTGAAAAGCTCTATGGAGATGAGGATTTAATTTTCCAGCATGATCTGGCACCTGCCCACAGTGCCAGAACCACCAGTAAATGGTGTACTGACCATGGCATTACTGTCCTCCATTGGCCTGCCAATTCCCCTGACCTGAACCCCAGAGAGAGTTTGTGGGGTATTGTGAAGAGGAAGCTGAAAGACACCAGACCCAACAATGCAAATGAGCTAAAGGACGCTATTGAAGCATCCTGGGCATCCATAACACCTCAGCAATGCCACAGGCTGATTGCCTCCATGCCACGCCGCATTGATGCAGTAATCCGTGCAAAAGGATTCCCAACCAAGTACTGAGTGCATTAATGGACATTTTCAAATGTTTGATTTTGTTTTGCTGTTATAAATCTTTTTTTTTACTTGGTCTGAGGAAATATTCTAATATTTAGAGATAGGATATTTGAGTTTTCTTAAGCTGTAAGCCATAATCAGCAATATTAAAAGAATAAAAGGCTTGCAATATTTCAGTTGATTTGTAATGAATCCAGAATGCATGACATTTTTGTTTTTTTAATTGCATTACAGAAAATAAAGAACTTTATCACAATATTCTAATTTTCTGAGACAGTCCTGTAGATAGATGGATAGAAGAAACGTTACTTTCTTGCTTCTTGTTGTTCTGAGTTTGTCCTCGTGGTTGATGCACTCATTTTAAGTTACTTTGGATAAAAGCCTCAGCTAACTGACATGTAATGTAATAAAGTAAATCATGTTTATAAATCGCTCTTAGTCTTGACTCTCCCCTGAGACCTGTTGACCAGGGGCTAATGCCCCGGACAACAGCTCCCAGGATCACTGGGCCTCTCAAACTCCTCCACCACGATAAGGTGGCGATTTCACGGAGGAGATATTTAACCTCTTTTTTTAAACAGTATTTTAATACTGAATGTATTTAACTAATTTTGCATTTATTTTAATTTAGGTGGGAGTAACCTGATTACCAGGTTAAAATGTATTTGAATTTTGGTGGGAAAAACCTTTGGATGAATACAGTTTTTTGATACTGAATGTATTTTTAAAAAATTGCATTTATTTGAATTTTGGTGTGAATAACCTGAGCACCAGGTTAAAATTTGTTTAAATTTTGGTGGGAAAAACCTTTGGATGAATACAGCTTTTTAATACTGAATGTATTTAACTAATTTTGCATTTATTTGAATTTTGGGGGGAATAACCTGAGCACCAGGTTAAAATGTATTTGAATTTTGTTGGGAAAACCTTTTGATGAATACAGTTTTTTAATACTAAATGTATTTAACTAATTTTGCATTTATTTGAATTTTGGGGGGAATAACCTGAGCACCAGGTTAAAATGTATTTGAATTTTGTTGGGAAAACCTTTTGATGAATACAGTTTTTTAATACTAAATGTATTTAACTAATTTTGCATTTATTAGAATTTTGGTCGGAATACCCTGACCACCAGGTTAAAATGTATTTGAATTTTGGTGGGAAAAACCTTTGGATGAATACAGTTTTTTGATACTGATTGTATTTAACTAATTTTGCATTTTTTTAAATGTTGGTGGGAAAAACCTGAGCACCAGGTTAATAAAACACTTGGATGAATAAAGTTTAGTAATACTAAATATATTTAACCAATTTTGAATTGAATTTTGGTGGGAAAAACCTGAGCACCAGGTCAAAACCCCATTTGGATGAATATAGTTTTGTAATACTAATTGTATTTAACCAATTTTGAATTTTGGTGGGAAACACCTGAGCACCAAGTTAAAATGTATTTGAATTTTAATGGGAAACACTTTTTGATGAATACAGTTTTTTAATACTAAATGTATTTAACTATTTTTTAATTAATTAGAATCTTGGTTTGAATAACCTGAGCACCAGATTAAAATGCATTTGAATTTTGGTGGGAAACACCTGTGGATGAATACAGTTTTTTAATACTGAATGTAATTAACTAATTTTGCATTGAATTGTGGTGTGAAAAACCTGAGCACCAGGTTAAAACCCCATTTGGATGAATATAGTTTTGTAATACTAATTGTATTCAACCAATTTTGAACTATTTGAATTTTGGTGGGAATAACCTTTGGATGAATATTACGACATGTCCCGTCGCTGGCCGCAGGTCCCTGTGTCCCTGTGTCCCCTTGTCCCGTCACCGGCCCCAAGTCCCCGTGTCCCGTCGCCGGCTCAAGGTCCCCGTGTCCCGTCGCCGGTGTTGAGGATGGACGGGAACACATGCACCTGGACGGATATCACTGGAAGAAAACATCGGTAGACTTTTACTTCAAATCTATAAAGCGTTTAATTAGAAAATCATGATACAAACAGACAGTCACACGCATGGACCCAACGTTCAGAGCTGACACCATTCAAGGCCTCAGAGCTGAAGGAAGAGGGGTGCTGAACAGAGCGTGTGCGGCCATTAAAATACACATCAAGACCACTTCTGATTGGTCTGGAACAAAGAGGGCGGTGTCTTCTCATTGGTTCTTGCTCCTCGCTTCCGCCATTGTATGAATATTCATTAGTCCTTGTGGCCCGCCCATGAGAGCATATGTTGTGAATAAAAGTGTGGGAAAGGGAAAGAGGTGATTAAAAATGGAGCTTCCTTTGAAGCTTCTTCTTCCACTGGGGAGTCTTCCATGACAATCTTATCTCTTCCGAGATGGGACGCAGCGTCTCCGGAAGGCCGTTTCTCCGGATATTAATAAAGAGGCTACTATCAGTAAATAAGGATGCAAAGGAGGGCATGCATGTGTGTGTGTCAAAGGGAAGCCCTGTGGTTGACCCCGGACATTTGTTGCCATTATTTATCTGTGCTCATTAAAAGTATCCTGCGACGTTCCTGTAGCATGAGAGCATGAGTGTTGCTTTGTTCTGTTTAAACCTAGGATGTGCGTGATGCAGGGGAGGGGAGTGCATAAAGCTCTCTTGTGTTCACTTGTTATCTTCTTTGATCAGTCAGGCACTAGATCGCCCTGCTGAAGTTTTTGACCTTCTCAGTGACCTTTCCACTTTTACACATAATATGTATGCACACAATAATAGGGTAAGCTAAGCAAAAGTATATATTCTTTACACCGGCTCAAGGTCCCCGTGTCCCGTCGCCGGCTCAAGGTCCCCGTGTCCCGTCACCGGTCCCAGGTCCCCGTGTCCTGTCACTGGCTCCAGGTCCCTGTGTCCCGTCACCGCCCCCAAGTCCCCGTGTCCCGTCGCCGGCTCCATTTCCACGTGTCCCGTCACCGTCCCCGTGTCCCGTCGCCGGCTCCAGATCCCTGTGTCCTGTCGCCGGCCGCAGGTCCCCGTGTCCCTGTGTCCCTGTGTCCCGTCGCCGGCCCCAAGTCCTTGTGTCCCGTCGCCGGCTCCAGGTCCCCGTGTCCCGTCGCCGACTCAAGGTCCCCGTGTCCCGTCGCCGGCTCAAGGTCCCTGTGTCCCGTCGCCGGCCCCAAGTCCCCGTGTCCCGTCGCTGGCTCCATTTCCACGTGTCCCGTCACCGACTCAAGGTCCCCGTGTCCCGTCGCCGGCTCCAGGTCACCGTGTCCCGTCGCCGACTCAAGGTCCCCGTGTCCCGTCGCCGGCTCCAGGTCACCGTGTCCCGTCGCCGACTCAAGGTCCCCGTGTCCCGTCGCCGGCTCCAGGTCACCGTGTCCCGTCGCCGACTCAAGGTCCCCGTGTCCCGTCGCCGGCTCCAGGTCACCGTGTCCCGTCGCCGGCCCCAAGTCCCCGTGTCTCGTCGCCGGCTCCAGGTCCCCGTGTCCCGTCGCCGGCTCCAGGTCCCCGTGTCCCGTCGCCGGCCCCAAGTCCCCGTGTCTCGTCGCCGGCTCCAGGTCCCCGTGTCCCGTCGCCGGCTCCAGGTCCCCGTGTCCCGTCGCCGGCCCCAAGTCCCCGTGTCTCGTCGCCGGCTCCAGGTCCCCGTGTCCCGTCGCCGGCTCCAGGTCCCCGTGTCCCGTCGCCGGCCCCAAGTCCCCGTGTCCCGTCACCGGCTCCAGGGCCCTGTGTCCGGTCGCCAGCTCCAGGTCCCTGTGTCCCGTCGCCGGCTCCATTTCCACGTGTCCCGTCGCTGACCCCAGGTCCCTGTGTCCCGTCCGTCGCCGGAAACACGGGGAACCTCTAGTTCCCCCTGTCCTGTCTCCATCCCGACTCTAGTGGATCCTGGCCCGTCTCCGTCTCGGCCGGGAAGCACGAAGCACGGGGAACCTCCAGTTCCCCCTGTCCCGTCCCTGTCCCGCCTGGTTATAGTTGCCAGTGCCCCTTCTCCGTCCCGGCCGGCTCTAGATCCTCCTGTCCCATCTCCATCTTGGTCCGGGAAGCACGAAGCATGGGGAACATCTAGTTCCCCCTGTCCTGTCTTCGTCCCGGCCGACTCTAGTGGCTCCTGGCCCGTCTCCATCCCGGCCGACTCCAGTGGCTCCTGGCCCGTCTTCATCCCGGCCTACTCTAGTGGCTCCTGGCCCGTCTCCATCCCGACCGACTGTAGTGGCTCCTGGCCCGTCTCCATCCCGGTCGACTCTAGTGGCTCCTGGCCCGTCTCCGCCCCGTTTTTGGCATTTGGCTACAGTCTCTCTCTGGCTACGACACCCCGACACATTGGCTACCAGAGCCTGGGAGTCTTCCCACAACATCACTTGTTTCACATGCTGTCATTTACACGCTGTTGGAGCAGGGGTCGGCCGGGGCAACACATCCAATGAATAAAGATGAGATGGGAGGGGGCAGTTTATCCTTTACAAAACCAGCGAAAAAAACGACAAATTTTATTCTTCAGTTTTGGGGGTTTCAGGGACTGCAATTCTATCTGGATTTTCACATTTTCCTTTGTTGTAATCTTTACATCAATTGTATGTGTCTGCGATACCTCCTCCTGCTTTTCGGCTTTAATCTGCTCCCCATCAAACGCGCTCATTTTAATCTCGATCATGTGCGATGCTATGGCGTCAGAGTGGCATTGAATGACCTTGACCTTTTTTTTCTGGACAGTTTTATTTTCCATTACACACTGGAAAGTGCCCAATTCATCCTGGGTCTCCTGTAGTTCTTCTTCCAGGGCCTTGACCTTATGCTGTTCTTCATTTAGCTCCTGGACTTTTTGTTCCAGGGCTTCAAGTTGCGAATCCTTTTCTTGTATCGCCTCATGATGAACTTTTTTCAAGACTTGGAGCTGGAGCTGAGCATTTTTTTTGTGGACGGTTTCATTTTCCATGATGCGCTGGAAAATGCACAATTCCTCCTGGGACTCCTTTAGTTCTTCTTCCAGGGCCTTGTTTTGTTGTTCAATATAACTGTAGTCTGGGCTTAAGTTGTGTTCAAGTTCTTGTTGAACAACCTGGTATTCCTCAAGCCGTTTTTGACAAGCCACATTATTTTGCAACAAGGCCTTCTCTCCACCAAGATCTTTCATTTCTTCATGACACCTCTCAAAGTTATGTGTCATGGCATCAGTACACACCTGTCTCTTAAACTGTTCAAGTTCTTTTTCCAGCTGTCCATTGCGTTTGTGTACGGACTGGTTTTCTTGCCCCAACTCAATAAATATCTGTTCATATTTTTTGACTTGTTGCTCACAGTTCCTCAACAACTGATCTTGTTCCAGAAGATTTGAATTTTCTTCTTCATCAAGCAACATCATTACCCGACCACCACACTGCTCTTTCTTTAATTTGTTGAGAACAAATTGATATTGAAACCTCCGGTCCATGTGGAGAATTTCCATTTGCAAGTCCATGTTTTTCTTCTTCAAATACTGGTTTTCTACATTCAATCTGTGTGAATTCAGCTGAGCTACTTCCAGGTCCTGCAGACTTTTATGATCAGTGATCTGTTTTTCTTGCATGTACTTCAGTTCCTGCTTTTTTATCTTTTTTTGCAAAGTATCTATCTCCACTTTATACTCTTTATTATATTTGTCTCTGACCATGTTTTGATGTTTAAAGAACTTAAGGTCATCGGTGAGGACAATTTCTTGGGTGCGATAATTCTCGTTCTGAAGTTGAAGCTCCTTTTTATTCAAGTTCCTTGAGTACTTAAAAGCAGACTCAAAGTTCTTGAGTTCTTCACGCACTTTGTCATTCTCTTGCAGGAGCCCTGCCCCAAACATGCGGAGGGCCATCTGTTCTTCACGGGGCTCCACATCTACAGCCTTCACAGGCGTAGTATTCTTCTTAAAAAAATTGAACATTTCTGTTTCTCCCTGTCAACACAATGTCTTTTCTCAAAAAATAATTATGTTATTGATCTCGGATGATATTGTGCAAATATTAAATATGCAGGTTATCTTACTATTAGTTGTATTATAATACTTGCAGTTAATATGTATCCAGTGTGTGGAGAGTGAACAGGTTTGAGGGAGAGAATTAATCTGTGAGCCCTAATATAGAGGAGAGTGGCCTTGATGTCTTCGACGTTTTGTAGGACACGTCATTAAAGTACTGCGTCACCAATGTTAAAAAAGTAGAAAGGAACATTCTTAGTGGGCGTGGCTACGCTCAGCGAGCAACCACACGTCACCATCGTCACATGACGCACGGAGTCAGAATATGAGTCTGATCCGCTATGTTGGGCTGTGATTATGGGGCGTGTTTCAACCGAACCAGGAAAGCAAATGCCTCTTCGCTCAATTGGATAGAGCTACAACCAATCAGAGCAACGTAGTATGTGACGTATTTTAAGCGACGCATAGTTGTTGCACTCAACTGCACGCACGCACGCTGGAAGAAGCAAGCGCCTTTTTATGACGTAATTGGTTACGTTACTGTTGTTCATATGTCCGTCATCGTATAAAGCCCGCCCTGACAATTTGATTGGTCCGTCATCGTATAAAGCCCGCCCTGACAATTTGATTGGTCCGGTCAATTTTTGACCGGAGATAATTTCTCCCCAATGAAGCGACGCCAGACCCAACTTCTCGACCAAATTTGATTAGGGCGGGGCTAAATTCGGTCTGGTATCCAGGTTACTCTTTACGGCTTGTTGGCTTTCTCTAACGGACAGCGCCTTCTAGTGGCGTTAGTGGTGACCACATCTTTCCCACTAGGTTAAATGTATGGGGGTGCTAGTGGAAGTCTGCCCACCCGCGCATCACAGAGCGAGGCGCGCGCGCTCAGACGCAGACGGATCTCTCTTATTCTGCCTGTTTTGTGATAATGCAGCCTAAAAGGGGGATTTCGTTTGGATTGCTGACTAAAGATGAATGCAGACTCATACCAACTAAATTACTTGGTTAGTTACCATAATTGTTTTTCATATTAGTTAAGAATGAACCTCTCTATTGTATAACTTAGTTCCCTTCTTTGTATTACTTTATTACTTTTTTAATTGTTTATTCCTTTTTTCCTTTTTTAAACTTAGTAATTACTTTTTTACTTTTTTATAACTTTTTTACTTTGTATGACTTTTTATTATTATTTTTTTAAACGTTTACATTACTTAAAAAATATAACATTTTAGTACTTTTTAATAATGTTTTATAACTTTTAAACTTTTTATAACTTTTTTACTTTTTAATAAAGAAATGTAACTTAAACTATTTTATAAGTTTGTAGTACTTTTTAATAATTTAAAAACTTTTTCTAACTTTTTAAAACTTTTTAAAAACTTTTTATTACTTTTAACTTTTTTATAATTTGTTCTAACTTTTAAACTTTTTCATAAGTTTTAGTACTTTTTGATATTTTTTTATAACTTTATAACTTTAAATTGTTTAAACGTTCATTACTTTTGTACATTTTATTACTTTTGTACTTAATCATTACTTTTGTACTTTTCATTACTTTTGTACTTTTCATTACTTTTGTACTTTTTATAACTTTTGTACTTTATCATTACTTTTATACTTTTCATTACGTTTGTACTTTTTTTTACTTTTGTACTTTACATTACTTTTGTACTTTTTATTACTTTCGTACTTAATCATTACTTTTGTACTTTTTCACTACTTTTGATCTTTTCATTACTTTTTTACTTTTTTATTACTTTTGTACTTTTAATTACGTTTTCATTTTTTTTCTTTTATTATTTTTTATAACTATTAATTTGCATTACTTTACAGGGGTATTGCTCCAGTCACTGTTATATTTTTTCAGTTACAGCACTCAAAAAACGATTCAAGCCCTGCTGAGAGGTGACACATTTAAATATGGTTTGATACATTTAATTAAATCAATTACACAAATGAACATATGTATATTTAATGGGTGTAACACAAAAATGTATTGTATCTTTCCACATTATCAAATGATTACTATTTTTATGGAATAAATAATGACTCGTTTCCAAAGCTTCAAATCTGCTTAAACGTAAACTTAAAAATGAGTATATACCACATTTATTTAAGAAACGATAGATTTGATATTAGAAACACCATTTATTACTGTGCACCGCAGTACATTAAAATAGCACCACAGACAACCAGATGTGGAAGATCGCTAACTAAGTGGTAAAGTAGTTGTTGCGCTTGACTCCAAAACACAGGGTCCATGGTCTAAAAATATACAGTTTTCAACAAAACCATGGAAGCGTGATTGTGTTCCCATCTTTAAGGAACCAGATGTTCAGGGACAAAACCGGAAGTGGAACAAACGATAAAAGAGGCGGGACTATGTACAAGTCTTTAAAGGACACACGCACGCACGCACGCACACGCACGCACACGCACGCACGCACACGCACGCACACATGCACGCTCACACAGACAGAGTGTGCACAGCATCCGCATTGACCCTCTGCTCTGGTTGAAGTTAAATGGGTTTCTACGGGGAATTATATGTCACTTCCATTTAACAAAAGCTCTTATAAGTTGGGGGACAAAGCATTATTATATGTTTTATAGAGAGGGTGTTTGTTGCAATGCATTTATCTAAAAGCCTCCTATATAATGAGTAGATGTGTTTGTAAAGTCTACCCTGCATTTTAATTATTTTAAATTAATGAACAAAACTTCCCTTCCAGTGAAACGCACCAGGCAGTCAGCCAGTCAGCCAGCCCCCTGTTACACGGTGACGTGAGCTCCACTTCCTTTCTGTTATTTCTAGACCATTTGTGTTGCAGAACAATGAACCTCATGATGCTGTGCTGGTAAGAGGAAATGCTGGGCCACTGGCCACTGGGAAGAAGTTGTGTTTTTCACCTGCTGCGCAGCAGAGCAGCACTGCACCGTCCATGTGTGCGTTCAATATGGAGTCTATAGCTATCTGCTCTTTAATTGGGACTCTGCTGTCAATCTGAGCGAAGACAACTAGCGTCCCCCATGGCCAGTCTGGACAGAAACAACAAAATGCTGCTCGATTTGGTGCGACAGCCCGGTAACAACACGTGTGCTGACTGTGGAATTCCTGGTGAGCCCTATTCTTAACAACAATATATGTATTTAGATATGAAAGCCACATTGTTTTGATTGATTTCCAACAACAGATGTTTTGTCAAAAAACACCATACCAGATTTCATTGTGAGTAAACATGTTTTAAGAATTCGAGTTAGAAAGATTATGAAAAAGAAAAGTAACCTGCGCCGTGATGTTTGTTAACAGAACTATCTCCAATGAGTTATTGCATAGCCGGGTCATGTTTTATAACTCATAAGCATCTTTCATAAGGGGAAGTGGTGGCTGTTATGTGGTTTGAACTCATTACATGTATACTGTGTGTGTGTGTGTGTGTGTGTGTGTGTGTGTAATCATATTATCATACTTCCTTTTGCCCACAGAGCCTGACTGGGCCTCCTACACTATTGGTATCTTTGTGTGCCTGAATTGCTCGGGGATTCATCGCAACTTGTCTGATATCAGCAAAGTGAAATCCATACGTCTGGATTTCTGGGACGATTCACTCGTTCAGGTATCGTTTTGTAGTTTGTATTCATTTCATATGGCTAGCTAATAGTAAATAAAAAGTGTCACTTGTTTAATTATCTTTTTATATTGGAAATTCCACAACCTACTTAAATACTGGGATAATATTCTCATGTATTCATATTTGGTATCAGTTTTTATGCGTTGGGGTTCACCCCTCATTGATTTTGGGGGGTGAGCTGTCCATTTTAACATTATCTTGGAACTGATCTAGATCATTGAAGAGACTTTGATACTGTACGTGTTTTGTTTCTGACCTCAAATCTAAAGACAAAACAAATGCATCTTATTAATAACAAGTGTGTCGTTGTGACTAGTGGTGTGTCCCATCTTGTGGTTTCAGTTCATGCGTGAGAGGGGAAATTCTGCAGCCAAGGCCATTTATGAGAAGTGTGTCCCGGCCTTCTTCTATCGGCCGCAACATAAAGACTGTGTGTAAGTGACCGGTGCTCACTCTCCCTCACTCTCTATTCACCTCGTCAGCACAATGAAAGAGAAAAGTGAAGTGTATTTTTAGTGAATTGGTGTGGAGAGGTAGAGAAAGAGGAAGAAAGACTGAGTTGGTTCCCAATGTGAAGCTGTCACTCTACATACATTAGACTCATCCAATCAGGGACAGGTCGACACATGTTCTGGTATTTATTCAAACACTTATCGTTCATCCATGAGGAAACAATAATGCTTTGTTTGTAGGGTTCTTAAGGATCAATGGATCCGTGCAAAGTATGAAAGAAGAGAATTCACAGGAGAAAACTACCCACAGCAACCTTATTGCTCAGGTAACTAACTGTCGTTGTATTAACATTGTGAAAAAATATATCCTGGCATTGTTATGTTTTATGATTCTTTAAGACGTTTAGTTGCTCTTCATCCCTTTTATTAATTTGATGTATCCAACCCAGACCAGTTTGAGTCCACACTATGGAAGAAGGGCAAAGACAACAAACAGTTTTTAAAGAGGATCTTCCTGCTGTCCCGGAAAGACTTCACCCTCAGATACTTTATAAAAGAGGATGTGAGTTTCACCACATCACCATGTAGCCCGCAATGTTTTCTGAGTGTACATGGGTTACAGCCCGACTGCCTTTTGATTGTAATCTTGTGAAATCCTTGCCTGATCCAGTCCAAGCTTCCCAAAGCCGTCATCTCCATGAAGGACTTCAACGCAGTCTTCCAGCCGGAGAAGATCTGCCACGCGCACGGTCTGCAGATCTCCTACATGCACGACAAACGCACAAGGAATCTGTTCGTTTATCACGAAAATGGACAGGTGGGTTGGAGGTGCACTTTAATGTCTTGCAGTACATTTGAGTCTCACATCAGAGGTGAGGTGTGTCTCAAAGACGAGAAGTAGAAACACCAACACTGTGAACTTAAGGACGTTGTGTGGAAAATCTCCACACAATAGCATTGTTTTATTATTAACACACACGTGTGTGTGTGTGTGTGTGTGTGTGTGTGCGTGTGTGTGTGTCAGAGTAAAATATAGCTTCTATGATCAGCTATCCTGGTTTTTAAAGCTCTCTTTTCACTCACACACTGTCGTACACATGCATGGATGCGGTTTCTATCCTGATATGCTCTTCAATACCTGCCTTGCAGGTAATTGTGTCCTTGTTCAACGCTCTTCGGGCGACACGCCTGGCGTACCTCCAGAAGAAGCATCCCACTCTTCGAGACAATGACGTGAGACGAAATTTCATAACTTCTTTAGCTTGGAGAGATTGTCAAAGTGCAGGTGCAGCTTTTGTTCATCTAACGGTGTTACCTGCGTCTCTTTGCACAGTTAGTGCCTCAGATAACGGGACATTGCCTGAAGGAGGGGTACATGGAGAAAACTGGCCCAACGGTTCGTCAATTATCTGAGTTTGTTACGGGAACAAATTTGATTCATTTATACTTTTTGTACCTCACAATTTACATTTGATAAATTCTCTCTCTCTGCCTCTATGTCGCTCTCTCACTCTCACTCTCTCTTTATCTCTGTCTCTGTGTGTGTATTTGTGTGTGTGTTTTTAGCAGCGGGAGTCATTCAAGAAGAGGTGGTTCACACTGTGCTCGATGAACAGAAAGCTTCTTTATTTTAAAAATCCACTGGTAATTAACAACCACAATTTGTGTAGAAACTATATGTGTGTGCATATTTACAACATTAGGAAACAAGGCTCACATTTGGTTTCAGAATAAATACAATGATTATGCATTCAATCAAATGCGGGCTAATATTTTGGGATTGGATGACATTTCCAGGAAAATACGCTGACATTTAATTGCCTGATATGAAATGAAAGGATAGGTGGTTTTCGCCGAGTGATGTTGGTTGTCCCCTTCAGGATGCTTCTGAGTTGGGGGCCGTCTTCATTGGCACAGAGAGCCATAGCTACTCCGCTTCAGAGAGCAGCGGGCGGAGCACGAGAGGAGGCCGCTGGCGCTGCGGCGTCACGCTGCACACGCCGGAGAGGGAGTTCGTCTTCATGTGTGAGCAGGAGCAGGAGCGGAAGGAGTGGTTGGAGGCCTTCAGGAAGGTCATCTCTCAACCTATGACATCAGAGGACTACGCTAGTAAGACACTGTTGTTGTCAATAACGACCTTCCAGTGTAACATGTGGGATCCCACTCCTAACTCTTCCTTTCTCTCCTTCTTTGGTATAGACGAAGCCACCATGAAAAGGAAGAAATGACTGGAGTAGTTGTACCTGTTGGTTTGCAGAAGTTCAAGATGCAAGAAGTCTTCATTTATGGACATAAGGGAGAGAAAGCTTTTGCTTCCAAAGGATAATCCTGAACCAGTCAGTGATGGAAAAATATAAAGTTGGATTAAAACTCTCACTTTTACGGAAACAGCTGCTCGACATCACTGACATCACTGACATCCCTTTGCACAGACTGATTCCACCTTGTGTGACCTTGTGACCCCTTGAGAAGCTGCTGTTCAGAGGCTTGAGTTGATTGCATTGTTGTTGCCAGAATAACATCACATCAAACTCTTTGCAATACTTTTTGAATACACTGGAAGCAAATATTGTATTTATTTTAAAAACAATGTGAGAGTAAGTTTTAATGAACAATCTGCAATTGTTCTGTAGTTATTTTGTATTTTATATTTCACTTAGTTTGAAAAGATACATTTCTTTTTTTTTTCACACACCATTTAATTTTAATTGTCTACTACATTTTGTGAACACTTTTAATAATGTATAATACATTCTATAGAGAATTGATTCTTGCTTTTTCAATTCTTAAGGCCTGTGTTTATAGTGTGCTGATGTGGTGCAATTATGTAAATAAATGTGTGCTACGTCACAGTAGGCCTGTCTTACTTGTGCTAAGATACAAACTAAAGTATCCTCACAGTTGTATAAATGTCTGTTAACAACAACAACAACTGACAAATCCAATACATTTTCAATAATGAATAATATCACAAAAGTATTTGTACGTTTTCAAATTGAATTGGATGAATAATACATAATACAGTTCCTTCATTTCAAGTCAAGCAATTCATAGATTTAGGAATACATTACAACAGAGAAAGCGTTTAAAACAATCAGCATCTTCAAATATAATGCTTCATTTTTGAAAAATTAACTTTTACTGAAGGTTTTCCGGAATCTTTTTGCAAACCTGCACTACAGATTTTAAGTCTCAGTTTTATTATATTGTATTCCTTACATAAATACTGCGAACGCTCTCACGTGCGGAATGGAATCATAGGATTAGATGGAGATGATAATCAGGATTCTTTGTTAATGCGATTCTGTCACTGATATACGATCTTTGCTCGCCCCTCAAGGAAGGGGCGTGGCGGAAAGCACGAGTGCCTTGTGACGCTTCAACAGTCAAGTCTGTGAGCTTTAGCCGGCTCGACACCGCGCCACTGACAGCCCGGCGGACCGAGGCGGAGGAATACCGAAAGTACCGCGTGAGAGTCCCGTTCATCTCGCGGCTTGGCCAGCTGTCTGAGCGGCGCACCGGCCGGCTGTTGTGACCAAGGAGAACCCGGAGCTGTCATGCGAATGTAGCCGTTAGCAAGCGAGTCGGGGCCGAGGAGAGCTGGCCGCTTGTGTCCTTCAACCGGACCGGAGCATCGATGTTCAACACGAGCCCGTTGACCGAGCTTGTCGACGCCGAAGAGGAGGATGCGCAAGGACGTGCGGATATTATTGGTGGGAGAGCGTAAGTGAAGCTGTGCACTGTTGTTGTCGGCAGCGTCAGCTGGACGAGGACCTCCGTCTCATGCGGACCCGTTCACGCGTCCTTATTGTGGCAGCGTTACTTTGAGTGTAACGTGTCCTGCAGAGGAAACGTACATCTCCTCCATCAGCCGTGGCTTTCTAAAACAGTTGGTGGATATTTATTTTGCACAACTATCCATTTGTGTCACTGGATTGTCTGTTGTAGACTTGGACTAGGATGCTCCTTTTTAAAATAGATGTTTGGGTCTCAACTTCTGCAAAGATATTGTAAGCTTATTCTCCCATGTTTTCTTGAGAAGAACATTTAAAATCCTTCCCTCCTCCCCAGCAAAGCCAAATGCATGTATCTAATTGTACAGAGAGAAGGACATCTATTTGAAACTCCGATGACATCTCCCCACTGCTCATTGAATTCATGGAATGCATTTTTTTTTTTTTTAGAAAGTGACCTCCGGAAGGAAAGATAATTTTATTTTCCAATCGCTCCACCTGAAGAAAGTGTTTTTTCTTCACAGGAAACCCAGCTGATCCAGAATGATATAACTTCTCTTTTTCATGATCAATCAATAAATGACGTCCCCACGGCTACAATATTAATTTATTAATTGAATTGTTATGATTTATTAAGGGAACGTGTTTGCTAAGAATCTTTCTCATTTGCACTAAACTCTCACTCCTCTGCTCTCTTTCCTCAGCCAAAGTGGGGAAGACCTCTCTCATCATGTCGCTGGTCAGCGAGGAATTCCCGAAAGTGGTAAGCATACGTGATTATTCTGTCAGGAGTTGGTGAAATCGCGACAAACTGGTTGTAAACGTGTCCGCGTGACCTAAGTGACGACCATGTTCCGTTCATCCCAGGTTCCCTACCGAGCTGAGGAAATCACCATACCTGCAGACGTCACACCAGAGAGGGTTCCCACACACATCGTGGACTACTCGGGTACCTTAAGACGACGACTGTTCTTTTTGTTTTGGGATTAAAATGCATTGAATTTTGGTGACATTGGTCCCGTACAACATTCTATGTTTGGAGCACTTTCCTGTTTTTTTTAACCGCAGTCCACACATCTTTCTCCTGCAGAGGCCGAGCAGACCGACGAGCAGTTGTTTCAGGAGATCTCCAAGGTCAGTTGCCACGTTGTGCCCTCCTGTTGGAGAGAAGTGCTGAGTTCAGGCGTAAGCCTCATGGGTGTCTCTGTTGGTCTCTCTCGTAGGCGAATGTGATTTGCATCGTCTACTCCGTCAACAGCAAGACGTCCATTGAAAAGGTGAGCTGCCACTGAGCCTCCATTTTCATAATTGGTTCGTATTGCAGTTAAACTGTAACACTTAGGTGGGCGGTGGGACACCCGAGGGTGAAGATCTGGTCCGTTTTAATCCTCCCCACCTTTTTGTTTTCCATAGGTGACGAGCCACTGGATCCCCCTCATTACTGAGAACACGGACAAGGACAGCAGGTGTGAACTTGTCTAAAAATAACTGAGTTTTCTTTGTTTTCTTTGTTGGCTCAGCTTTAGACAATTTATATTACATTTGAAATAAAACATGAGGTGAATAGACCAGTTCATGGAGTCCTTCTGGCGGTGGTTTGAAGTGGTGACTTTCAGTCACGGGGTGGACAATGCCTCACAAGAGCTTCTCTGTAAGCGGAGAGCTGATGTGGAAATGCAGCATTTTTCCAATGAGCAGATTCAGCCTCATTTTCGTTTTTTGTGTTTTCACGAGGGAAAATACTAAAACATAATAAAAAAGTCACCGTTAGTTTTAGAGTTTATGTTCTTGTAAATAAACGTGTGTTTGTGTGGCTCAGGGTTCCTCTGATTCTGGTGGGGAACAAGTCGGACCTGGTGGAACACAGCAGCATGGAGACCATCCTGCCCATCATGAACCGTTACAGTGAGATAGAGACTTGCGTCGAGGTGAGAGACAGTTCCTGAACATTCAAGTTGATGCTGTGTTAGATTTGGCTGCTAAACACTTCCGTATTGAGGCAATGCTGCTGGAAGAGAGACGAGTGATGTGTCGCTCAGTACGCCAGCTCACAGGGGATGTAAACACAAAGGGAGATCGATATCCTCTAGCATTATTACACAAAGGGGGAAGGAAGGGAGGAAGGAGGAGGAAGGAGGAGGAGGAGGAGGAGGAGGAGGAGGAGGAGGAGGAGGAGGAGGAGGAGGAGGAGGAAGGAGGAGGAAGGAGGAGGAGGAGGGTTCATAACTTTTGGGTGAGAGTAACAGGATTGTTTTTATGTTAACATCCAGACAGTTTTTTTTATTTTATTAGCAGCAGCTTTGTAAGAGTCCACTGGTGTAAAGATTTTTTTATTTTTATTTTTTTTAATGACAAAGTTGCACTCAAGTTAAACCTGATTTAGAATTTGAAAGGTCAAAGGTCAGTTGTTTTGGACCCATAACACAAGACTTCACATGCTAATTAGGACCATTTTGACCAAATGAAGGCACATTTTAGGACGGACATGGATGTAAAACTGCAACTTTACTGGTTGTTGGAGGTAAACGACAGCGAGGCGGTGATTCTAGTTTCTACCTTTCATGAAAGATGCTATTTCTTTGCTCATGTTCCGAGTTTACAATGAGGAAGACCAACAATTGTACGTCAGGATTTAAATACTTGACAGCCGACATGACCTAGACTCAAGGTTTTTTTCTTCCAACCAGACGTGTGGCTCAGACAGATCAGGTGTGCTAATACCCCCTTCTGAGCTCCTACATAGTGTGTGTGTGTGTGTGTGTGTGTGTGTGTGTGTGTGTGTGTGTGTGTGTGTGTGTTTTTACACTGTGTTATATAGCGTATTAGTAAACGGTATATGTATGTACATTAGGATCAAACCCCGTTCTTTCTTTTCTAGTGCTCAGCAAAGAACCTGAAGAACATCTCAGAGCTGTTCTACTACGCCCAAAAGGCGGTGCTCCACCCCACAGGTCCTCTGTACTGTCCAGAGAGAAGAGACGTAAGAGCAGAAATATACTGTGCCGATTCTTCGCCACTGTTTTTGTGACGCAGATATCAAGAGAAATAAAACGTATGAATTTCCATTGGAGAGGGTTATGTCTGAAAGCGGAACACATCGCTGCATTTCAGCAGGTGAATTACAATATGCATTTGTCAAAGGAAACTTTTGATTTCCTTTTTTTGATTCCCAGATGAAGTCCCTTTGTGTCAAAGCCCTGACTCGGATCTTCAAAGTGTCTGACCTGGACAATGACGGGATTCTCAACGATAATGAGCTCAATTTCTTCCAGGTAAATTGTCTCATGGCTGCTGGAGCTGACAAAGTTAACAATGGGGTTATAAAATCACAAAAAACACAAAGGTCTTCGGCTCTTTTTGACGACAACAATGTGTCTGATCACTCACAGCGGACGTGCTTCAACACCCCACTAGAGTCTCAGGCGCTGGAAGACGTCAAAAACGTGGTCAGGAAGAATTTGAGCGACGGAGTGTGTGACAACGGACTCACGCTGACGGGTAGGAACGCACAGATCAGCCTCCTCATCCTCATCCTCCTCATCCTCATCATTCTCGTGTTTACGTGTACACACAGTCTCTTGTCACATTATTACCGGATGGTGATATTCGTGTTTTCTGTGATATTCTCCAGGCTTCCTGTTCCTCCACACCCTGTTCATCCAGCGAGGTCGCCATGAGACGACGTGGACGGTGCTGAGGAGGTTTGGGTACGACGATGACCTGGAGTTAAATCAGGACTACCTCTTCCCTCCGTGAGTCTCAGCCTTTTTTCTCATCAACTCCATCCTTAATAAAAGCCTCATTATTTCCCTTAATGAGTGTCGGGACTTATTATTACTCTTTAAAGGGTAATACTATATGCAGGGTTCGTACGGTCATGGAAAACCTGGAAAAGTCATGGAATTTTAAAATGGTCATTTCCAGGCCTGGAAAAGTCATGGAAAAAACTTAAATCATAAAAGTTTTGGAAAAGTCATGGAAATTTGTTATGATCACATGTTCATTTACACCGAGTTTGAAATAATTAATGTTTTTTTAAAGAAAGATGCTCAAAATATAAGCCGCCGTATGCTCTCAATACACAACATTTTCTAAATTTTTCATGTTTTTACTGAGATTTCAGTTTGGTCATTGACATTTGGTTTAAAGTCCTGGAAAACCCATTGAAAAGTCATGGAAATCAATTGGTCAAAATGTGTAAGAACCCTGTGTATGTTGGAGCTATTTAATTGAATTTTTGTATTTAGGTTTTATTGTAAAGTAATATTGATTATTTATTGCTTTTTCAAGTTATATTTTGATATGTTAGTTGTTTCTTATGATAGTTGTAGTTTAGTTTAATACATTATGATTGTTGTTTAAATATATTTAGTTGTAGGTTCACGGATTGGGTAACACTGGGCACCTGTGGTTATATGTAGAGGTAGGTAGGCACTGGACCAGCATGCAGCAGGGTGGCCAATGGTTTTTAACCAGCATCAGCACAGAGAGGAAGTGTCAGTGTTTTGTTTGTTGTTTTTGTTTGTTTAGGAAATAAATAATCAGAATCATAACATACCGAAATGGACATTACTTTCTTTTTGGCTGCGTCGACTCCGAAACCCACGGCGCGTCAGTGGCACTTTGATTATTTTCTAGTCTGTACTCTCCTCTAACACAAAGCCCCCTTTTGATTGAATTTAAACATCTTTAAACCTTTTTGCTTATTTTAATTAAACCATCAGCACTGTTAAGCCTTTAAAAGAGACGATAGATTCAGTACTTTACATAACGCTGCAGTTCTTTAGCAAGGAAGGCTAAGGATACATATTTCTACCGAGGACCAGGAAGCAAACTAAAACATTTCTCCTCTTTTGTAGAAGTGTTTTGTGTGTTTTATTGTGTTCTGCTCACTGACCATGCCTTCCACCTTGACCTCGCATGGCGGCCTCCAGGTTGAAGCTCCCTCCGGACTGCACCACAGAGCTCAACCACAACGCCTACCTCTTCCTCCAGAGCATCTTTGACAAACATGACAAGGTGCGATCCTGTAAAACCCGGTTCTGTATTTACTTTACCCTCTGCCCTCGGAGAGGCTTTCGCGGAAAGCTGCACAAAACCAAAATACACCGGCGGAGCCGCCGCTGACCACCTGCTGAGGCGAGAATTAACGTGTTGCCCCCGGGGAGGGATTGACAGAAGAATTAGGTTAGAGTGAAAGTCAAGGAGGGGAAAGGTGGCAGCTTGGACCGGCATGAGCTTTCTGTCCATCGGTGAGCGAGTGCTCCAGTCCCTCGTGTTTGTTTACACGGGTAAAGATGACAGGCGGCTAACTAAGGAACACATTTCCTCCCTCGAGCAACATTCTCCCTAGTTTGCCGTCGCACGCCGTCCCGAACAGTAACCGACCTTTTGCACTTATCAGGACCGTGACTGTGCCTTGTCACCAGAAGAGACGAGGGACCTGTTCGATGTGTTTCCCTACATGCCCTGGGGTCCAGATGTCAATAACACCGTTTGCACTAATGACCAGGGCTGGATCACCTACCAGGGATATCTCTCCCAGTGGACGTAAGTGGCCACTCGTTAAGTTTAGGGCTGTGCACAGTGTCTTTTTTCTTTTTTACATTTGAAGTTTCGATTTCTATTTTTCAAGCCATGCTTATAATTTGTTATATTTTAATAATGCCATCACCCTAAAAACAAAATAGAGAAAACTAATTTATTTATTTTCTTATATAAGAAGCACACTGTTTTTTTTATCGCAGTGAAAATGTAGTTTTAATGCCAACACCTGTAGACTAAAGTAGCAATATTTTATTGTATAAAATAACGGGGATACAAATCTATCTTTTAAAAATATATATTTTTGTGGTCAATACATGTGGTTTGGACCACAAGAGTCAGAAACTCTGCTGGCATGATGCAAACTAAAGTGCAAAGATGACAGCAATTGTCTTATCAGTTAACAGATAAAAAACTAGGTATCAAACTTAGTTCTAATTTTACACATATCTTTCAACACTTTTGATTAACTATTTGCTAATTGTTATCAGGAAACCACTAATGTCCGAGTATTTACTGTTTCTACGTATTCCATACAATCTCTGTCCCGTGGGTTTCTTTACTTGATTAATCTCTTGTTTTGTGTCTTTTGACTTCCACATGTTCAGGTTAACAACATATCTGGATGTCCAGCGATGCCTGGAGTATTTGGGTTACCTCGGTTACTCAATAATTGCAGAGCAGGAGTCCCAAGCATCGGGGATAACAGGTCGATCACGCCATCGCAACTTCTTCTCCATATTCACATTCAATACAACAGTTGCGGATCTGTATTACGGTTTATTGTGATATCACAAATGCAGCAGTCTGAACTGATCCTTTGATCCCCCCCTCCCCTCCCCCCCTGCACAGTGACCAGAGATAAGAAGATTGACCTGCAGAAGAAGCAGACCCAGCGCAGCGTCTTCCGCTGTAATGTCTTTGGAGACATTGGCAGCGGCAAGAGCGGCTTCCTGCAAGCGTTCCTGGGTAGAAACCACATGGTGAATAAAACGGATGCTTCTCCTCCTTACATGACTCTGTATCTCACACAGACTCACATCAGAATTCACCCCCTGATGCTCTCAACCCTAGTTTTATGTCACGATCTGCTTCGACGTGACGTCTCGTCTCTTCTTTCAGCGCCAAAAGATGATCCGAGAGGAACACAGATCCTACTACGCCATCAGCACCACCTACGTCTACGGCCAGGAGAAATACCTTCTAGTGAGTTTCAAAGACGCCGCTCGCTTCACTTTAACTACCGTGAACCAGTCGGAGGTCGGCGGTCACCGGTCACCGCGGTTACCTGATGTGTGTGTGTGTGTGTGTGTGTGTGTGTGTGTGTGTGTGTGTGTGTGTGTGTGTGTGTCACTGAATGCCTCAATATCTGTTCTTTTAGCGAGGCACATTGAGCAATTCATGCGCAATGGTTTAAAAAGTATTTAAACAAGTTTACGCGAGCACCTAACTATTACCTGCACTTTTTGCCTTTTCTTAATAATGTTTTCACACACAGGCTCCCTGTGCTGGCGTCCACAATGAAAAACCTTTTTATTTTTAAATGCCGTGGTGGTAAATAAACCAGGCCACAAAAGCAGGCCACAGTGATGCAGAGATAATCGGCAACTATCTGACCCGCCTTCTGACCCGCTCCCCTCAGCTTCATGAAGTGTTCCCTGACTTCGACTCCCTGTCCGAGGCCGATCTGGCCTGTGACATCGTCTGCCTGTTCTACGATGTCAGCAACCCGTACTCCTTCGAGTACTGCGCCACGGTCTTCAAGGTAAAACCGTGGATGTGGCACATTATAGCGAAAGACGAGCGACACCGTAACCGCAGCTCTCTTTCCCTCCTCAGCAATACTTCATGGACAGCAAGGTCCCGTGCATGATGATCGCGGCGAAGTCGGACCTGCCGGAGATTAAACAGATGTACGGCTGCAGTCCTCTGGAGTTCTGCAGGAGGCACAAGATGCCACCGCCCCAGTCCTTCACCTGTAACACTGCAGCAGCGCCCAGCAGAGACATCTACACCAAGCTGACCACTATGGCCATGTACCCGTAAGTACAGGAAAGACTGAAGGAAATCGATGAGCAAAACATTTTTTGCTTCCGTCTCGGGGCTTTTGTGCATCACCATTGTTCCTGATATCGTGTAAATAAGGGAATTGCAGTTGTTCCTGCAGCTGGGTCCTGAATGGCAGGAAATCCCGAGTACAGATGGGAGGCCTTTCTTCTTCTTCAAATCCCACTGAGACTGTCTGTGACTTCTCTCCATGCCTGTGGATAAACCCGCTCCCTCAGGAGGGGAGGGAGGGTGGGGCGGTCTCCTTCTCTCCAAGTGTCCGTATCAAACGTGATGCACTTCAGTCTCCATAATTAATCCACTGATTTATTCTCATCCTTCAACTCTATTTTGAGAATAATCCAGGGATCATTTAGTGTACTTGATTCCTTCTTCCCGATGCTTGGATAATCCAGGAACCTAAAAGTTGCGTACGGTTGATGTTTTCCTTGTTATGGCTTCTGGCTCCCCGGCGCTGAGCCTCGTACGACTCATCTACTGTTCTTAAAACTCTAACCTCTAACTTTCTTCCTCCTGTGTGTGTGTTTAAAAAAATAAATTCAACCTGTGCGTCGGTGTTTTTGTCTTCCCCATGTCCTCCTCAGCCACGCCCGGTTGCGCTGCATGTGCACTTGTAACCGGTGCGCCTTCTGCTTGTGTCAGAACTTCCTCAACTCTGAGCTGCTGCAGACGGTCAGGGCCAAACTCTACGCCGTTGTACTCAGAAGGTCCTTCTTACCTTTTTTTTTCAACCGTCTCTCTGCATCCCATCGGCCTCTTCATCGGTCGTCATCGCCGCCTCAAGCTTGTCACGTTCATTTCTCCTCATTTCATTATTTTTGTTGTAACGTCGTTGTATTTTTAAGCACTAAGAATTAGAAAAGAATGCCGCACGCATTTTCCCCATTGGAATTCCTTTGACTGTCATTTTCCATTTTTTTATTAAATCTTAATTTTCCGTCTCCCTTCTTCGATGTTGTTTCCTGTACAACAGCAGGATTGACAGCATGCACTTTTTTATTCTCATCTCAGTATCATTGTCATGGCATTGGCGTCATCTTCCTTGTTGTTGTTGTTGTTGTTGTCTTTCTAGTGTCAAAACTACAACCCTGCACGTCTGTCATCTGTTTGACGGGCTTCTTTTTTTCATCATGCGTTGAGGCTGCAGCCCTCCGCCGTCATTTCATCCATGTTTTCTTTCAGTTGGTCTTATTTATTTTCACGCCATCTTCTGCAAGTAGTACCTCATGGTCTCTTTGTCTCTGTACTCTTTATTGTCCTCCCCTTCTCTATATTGATATCTCTCTCCCTTCCTCTGTCTCTCTCTCTCTCTCTCTGGGCCTCTCTCTCTCTCTTCGCCCGCCTCCCTCTGTTTCTCTCTCTCTCTCTTCGCCCGCCTCCCTCTGTTTCTCAGACACGTCAGACAAGCAGACCTGAAGAGCTCAACCTTCTGGCTGAGAGCGAGCGCCGGTGCCACGGTGTGTGCCATGCTGGGCTTCGCCATGTACAGGGTGCTGCTCAAGCCCCGGTGATTCTCCGGCCCCCGGGTCCAACCCTCTCGGCGCCATGCTACATCTAGAGCTAATCTGACGGCATTAGGCCGTCAGTCATTGCTGTGTTTTGGCGGGATGGAAAAATGTGTCAAACCTCACCATGGCACACATTCCTCTTTTTTTTTTTTGTGCATGTTCTTTTGTCAATTTATTGTCATGGGAATAAAAATATATATATTTAATTTTGTACCCAAATTGCTACTTTCCTTAATTTGTTTGTTTTCAAATGTCTGCAAAGTTAAATATCTATATTTATATAAAAAATGAGGGTTAGCTGCTGATGCGCCGTAGTGACTAAGATGAGGGAGTTGAATACGTACATAGCGGATGAATGGAAGGACAAAGGGAAGGACTTGGTGTCAGTGGTGAGGTTTGCAATAACGTTGATGCTTTTATTAGACTGAACTTTGTGTAAATATTATATTTGCTAGAGTAGACTCTCCATTTGTTTGTCTTTGTTCAAAAGAGCCACGTCAACACCCTGGATGCAACGGTGTTACTGGCTCAGCTGCCTGGTGATGAACTCACACATGCTTTAGCGCTGATATTCACAACTACAATCGAGTTTGCTTTTCAGGCCCAAAACACTTTGATGCCCACTTTTTTTTTTATCTCTTTTTATTAACATTTGTACGTCTTAGCAGGTCAATGTTTGATCAGTGGATGTGAATGTGTGGAAGAGTCTGCTGCTCTCTTGACCGTGGTCACTTTTTTCCGCCATCAACTCCCGTGTGTGTGTGTGTGTGACATAGACACTTTGCAGCCACACTGTTCTTTTATTTTTTCATTTGCATGCTTCTGAACTTTCTATCACATTCCAGTGTTTTAAAACTCGCTGTGCAAAAGAACCGCCAACTTCTCCACATTGCTTTCCACCTCCCCATAATCCCCATAATCCCCATAATCCCGGGGTTGTATTCATCATGCTTATTGACAGGAGTGCTGAAGCCGACAACAGTCGAGTCACAGTTGGGTTCGACAGCCCTTCTGCCTCGACTGATGGCAGAAGATGCAACATTGTGGCCCCTGATGTGAACGTTCATGCAATTGATCGCGTTTGATGTCATCACTCTGCCTTTCCAAAAGTTTACAATAAACAAAAATCAATATGACATCTGGTGTGATGGCGTTTCCTTTCAGTTTCCAAGAGATTTGAAGATGTCCAGCTGTCACTTAAATACATTAGGGTACTTAGTTTTTCTGAACAGCTGTGTGACTGATGCCTGCTACACAATGCAGACGGTGTTCTTTAACTATCATAAAGGAAGAGCTTTAAATTATTTGTGACCATCAGAGCTCCTATAAATATGTTTTGGTTTCTGATAATCCATCACTAGGTCGCTTTTCTTTTTATCCCATTCTGACAAGACTAGTTTATATTTAGCATATTCCGATAGTAAGGAGCATGTAATGACACAAGAGGGCAGCATTGCTTGAAGATAAAACACCAGTGGTTCACAAAACCAGTGGCGGCCATGTAAATATGCTTTACTTGGCATCAGCTTCCATAAAGAGACGCTCTGTTGGGGGAGAAGTACCAGGGACGGATGAAGAGGACGTTATATTAGAAATATCACACATTCATGGATAAAATGTAGTATCTTTATTGCATTATTTATCTAGTACAACGATTTGATCAAGATAAAAAAAGCTTGAGCTGAACTAACTGGGAAGAATGTGTGTGTGTGTGTGTGTGTGTGTGTGTGTGTGTGTGTGTGTGTGTGTGTGGGGGGGTGTTACCCAGTGTTGACCTTAAATTGACATCTCCTCCCGACCTTAGGCTGACTGACTAACCCACACACCTTTAAAATTAAAATAAACAAAAGCACAACTCAACATTTGTGTTAAATCAGACAGCTGAGACAGTAACATTGTAACTTGGGCTTGTTCAATGGATAAAGTTCTCAGAAACACTGCATTTGGACATCTGAAGCTGAATCCTCTGGTGCAACTGCTTTGTCAGGACATTTAAAGCACCACTGCTCCTCACTAATGAGCATCTGTAATTATGTGAGACAGTCAGACGCCGCGCTGCAGGAGAACTCCTGTTAACATGGTCATTAAGACCCTGCCATGCAGCACTGCTTCTGGTGATACTGCCAAAGCTGTGTGTGTTAGATAAAAGGACATTGAGGCCTTTGCTTAGAGCAGTGAGTATTGTACCTCGGGGTGTACTACAGCAGCTTCTACACCGCCTGACCACCACGATGCACTGCAGAGTGTGTGGGAAGTTAGCAAATGGTACACTGAAAGTGATAAACGGGTTACAAGGCTAGCTAATAGTAAGATTAGTGAGTATAGTAATGGGCTGAACTAACTAAAAGTAATTGATAAAGAGCTGAAATAGTTCAAAATTAATTGATAAATGGTTTTAATAAGAAGAAATCATTGATAACTGGCTGATGCAGTTTAAAGTAACTGATACATAGTTCAAGGTAACTGATAAATTGATGAAATAGCAAAACAGAATGATAACTTGCTAACTAAAGGTAACTAAATGGCTGAAATAGTTCAAAGTAACTGAAAAATGGCTGAAATAGTTCAAAGTAACTGATAAATGTCTCCTCCAGGTGTATTGTGGCACTGACAGTTCAATTATGGGAATAAAACGCATGTGGAACCTCAGCCGGAGTTCGTTAGTGGAGATCTGTGGCTCAGAGAAGTTATCACACGACGCAGACTGCTGTCAGAACGAGGCAACACTCCCCAGCTGGTAATTTATTGGCACCATGAGCTCGGTTTTTTCCCACTTCATAGGTGTTTTTCCTGCCGTATATCTTGTCTCCCTCCCTCCTTTTGGTTCACACTGCCTTGCCTCCTCCGCCTCTCCTGTCACAGCTCTGCAGCTGACGTAGGACTTGTGAAAGCTGCCACGTCAAAGCTGATTCTGTCCAATTAGCTGCTTTTAATTGAAATTCCCGTTGGAGCCTGCATAGCTAACAAGACAATAATTCTTTTTGCTCCTTAGTAATATGAACAATGCAATGTGATCTGTCCTTGGGATACAGTGAACGGGTTTATTTATGAATGGATTCATCTACTTTGTTGATTCTGATTTTAATTGTGCAGCTCAAGTCCTAATATTCCTGTAATTTGTTGGATGTTGTATGATGGATTTTATTTCTGGTTTCAGCAGGATGCCTTGAAGTCCTTATATTCATTATGTTTATGCTTGAATGATTATCAGTATTTGAGAGGTAACAGTACATTTATTTTAGTCAGAATTATCAATGAGGCCACGGTAACTTAAAATTGGAAATATAGAATCTCCACATTTGGCCATTGCTTGATCTCTGACCGCACGATATATACAGAATAGGTCCCGGCTCTTTTTTAAACAATATATCAGAGTCCAACTTTAACCCTGCTGTGTGGGAATCGGGAAAAGACCCCAAGGCCCAATAATATCAGCTGGCCATATTGTTTCCATGGCAATGCTAGCGCAGCTATACTGATCAACCACAGTCATCACATCATTTCTCCTCCTGCATCGCTCCCACCCAGTTATTAGTCTGCTGTGATGTCTCCGGAGGTAACAGGGAGGTGCTTGCCTGGAATGGGACCCGATCATTTGGGTGATTGTAGCGGTGGAGGAGGGGGCAGGAGTTTACGGCCTCGAACACTCCCCATTCTCTGCAGCCATTAGGCAATTTAAGTGCAGTGGTGGAATGTAACAGCATTTACTAAAGCGCTGCATGCTCTTAAATAATTCCAGGTAGGCTACTTGTCCTTATGCGTTACGTACTACTTCTACTTCTAGTACGCTGCAATTCAGAGGAAAATAAGATACTTTTTACATCTTTATTTTATAGCTTTTTCTTTTACTTTCCAAGATTTTAGCAAACAAAACATATGAAGAATATGTAAAACACAGTGTGATGTTTTGATGTAGATTAAAATATCCAATATGCATAAAGTACAACATTTACTTGCAATAACATTAGATTACATTTAGCTGACACTTTTATCCAAATTCAATTGAGTTTATTTGTATAGCCCATTGTCACAAATGTGTCTCAGAGTGCTTTACAATCTGTACATATAGACATCCCTGTCCAAGAACCTCAAAGTGGCTTACAATCCTTTTACAATAGTACACCGTAGACGTAGGGAGCAATTCAGGATTGCCCAAGGACACATCAACTAGGATTGAACCTCCAACCCCCTGATTGAAAGACAGACCTGCTACCCACTGACCCACAATTGTCCTGCTTTACTTACCTTTTCAGGACTTTACTTCAAACATATTTTCTTAACTGGGTGCTATCAGTACTTTTACAGTAACGTCCCGGAATAGGCTAACTTCCTTAACAATTTTGAAGAAGAAATTCCATTTTTGTGAGACATGATGAATACTAGTTTATAACAAAGAGATGACATTGCATTCAATGTCAATGAAGAACTGAGAAGTTAGTAAAAAGAAAAAAATGATGCACCATATGTAAAGCATTTAACTTGTAACTAATCCTTTTTATCCTTTACTCTTTCTTTAAGGAAGACCGCTCTAATGAATCTTGAGACCACTATTGCAACAGTATAATAAAAACAAAATGCATTCATTCAAAACCAATTAATTAAAGGAAAATGTGTGCCTAATAACATGTTGTGTTGCAAACGTAATAGTTCATTAGAAAGTGAAGGACTCATGTCCCGTTATAAATGGATAATTACCAACATTTATATCAAACATTAATAAACCAAATGGATGATAAAACAGTCCTCATTCTCTTGACACAATACGCATCAGTAGGCCTTACCCTTTATCTTTGAACTCTCAATGAAGGATGTCTCATGAATAAGTTATGTCTGAAAAGGCTACATTATTGCATTTTAGACGGTGTTATAAATTACCATATAACTACAACTCGTCATGCCACGCACGAGACCGGCCCCCTCTGAGCCGGTGACGGGCAGCTGCTCAACCATTGGGGTCGGAGTTCCTCAAAACCCTGGAGCGGGAGTGGCTGGCGATCCCCCTCCCTCACCGCCCGCCAAATCTCTCCCTGCCTCCCTTCTCCCTCTCTCTCTACGCCCCCTCCTCCCCCTCCTCCCCATCTCCGTGCCGGGAGAGACGCATGTGGATGGAGCAGAGTGCCGGCGACTCCTGGAGCTGAACGGGGTAACTTCCCAACGCAGGCGGTTGGTGTGTTGCCAACCCCCCCATCTTTAAGTCTTCCTGTTGGCACGCGCCAGAGAAAGCAGACGCGGCTGTCCCGTGCTGCGCCGTCGAAAACAGCGTGCCAGGTATCATGACGCACCACAAAAAAAAAAATAGGGCACCTGCTTGCCATGTGGCGATGCCCACGTCGAGGTCCATCGGCTCCTCTGCGGGTGCAGCCGGATGAGACACCCTCACCATAGTCATCTGGTCCGGGTTCTCCTCTCTGTGTTCTACGTCTCTGTGGTCGTGCGGTGTCTGATGATGTCATTATTTCTTTCAGGTGGATCTGCGTTCAGCCGCCGCCGCCGCCGCCGCCGCTGCGTCCCGTCTCTTGAGGTGACAGGACTCCCCAGCCCCCCTCCCCCTCCCCTCTTCCTGGCTGCTCCACCAACTTGGACCTCTGCCTCTGATCGCGGCCAGACGCCCCTCCAGCCCTGCGAGCCTCTGTGGCGTGAGACCCCAAAGGGAGCCAAGAACTATTGCTGAACTATCACCACATCAACTCCCCCCCCGCCTCTGCTGGTGAAGATTTATTTGCCCGGTTTATTGTGGACGTGTGCTGGGAATAACTGCAGAGTACGCACACCTCTATTTTCTATATTTGTGTTATTCATCGGCGTCTCTTGTTCCACTCGCGCTGATCCGCCCGTCCAAGAGCCGCAGACAGGTCCGAGGTCTCGGAGGGATGCGCGAGCGAGCGCGATGCTCTGCTCTCGTGCCTTCTTGTCGTTGCTAACGTAGGGACCGACATGGGATCGCGAACTATGTGGAGTCACTCCTGAGGACCGAGTAGCCCGAGGATGGCGGGCGTAACGCGGGAGGCACCCGTGCACTCCTCTCCGGCGGTGGCGTCCCACGCGGAGGGCGAAGAGATCGAGGTTTTGGAAAGCACCGACGTTCTCCCCGTGGCCCCAGAGGATGTGAGTCTACATACACGCACGGTACCGGGGGAGACGCGGGGGTCGGGGGCGGTTACAGTGCACTTGAGGTGTCGTCTCAAGTGCACTGTAACCGTTTCCTCTGATTTTACAATTACGCAGCTGGACACGCACTTTGTTTTGCGCCTTTTGCCAAACAAATGCACGATGTAGATTATTGGTTTGAGTGTGTGAGAATGTCATGAGCCCAACAATGAAGTTTAGAAGGTTATTTTATATAGACGTCATGGCATAACTGGAGATACGGGATTTAAAAATACGGAGTTATGCAGCACCGAATTATTTCTAACACGCACACTCGCGCGCACACGCACACGCACACGCACACACACACACCACTCTTGCTCCATTACTCCATAGTCTAAACTTGAAATAAGCCTCCTATAAGGAACCCATATACACATTAATCCATCCTTTGTTACCTCATGTCTGTGGCTCATTGAACACAATGGTCAGACAATCACAGCATCTAATTTCTAGACTGCAGTTCGAGGGAAGTCCTTTTGGCCCAGACTTATCCTCCTCCTCTCCACTGTAACACCTGTTTCTTTGATCATGTGTTGAAGTGTATTTTTGTGTCTTTCTATCTCTTCCTCTCACTCACTCCTTCCTTTTTCTTTCTCTTTCCTCGTCTCAGCAATGGAAGTCTCTGTTCGACAAGGTATGTACCGCGACTCGAATCACTCACCATTTGCATGCGTTTACTCATTTCGGAGCGGTGTTGTCTTCCCGTGTGAATAGTGGGTGACCTTTCGTTATTAGCTTGTACCAACGCAGATGTGTGCACTAGATCAAGGTCATGAAACATGGGGAAGATTGCATTATCGCACCACAAGCATCAGTGGGAAGAGGAGAACAACATAACGTTCTTATTTAATGTGGAAAAAAAGTGCTTTAGATGCTCATTAAATTACTTTAAATAAAAATGTTGTAGCAATTCTGTGCATGCATCATGGCCTTGATGTTGTAATCATGCTGTAACAGTGGCTTTAGCACTAATGTAAGGGATTAAACCTGCACTGGGAAATGTTCCACTTTGGCAGGAGGTAGCAGAAATAAAGTAATTCAGCACCCAGAAATCCTGTGTGAGACTTCACACAGCGCGCTCATGTTTGGCGCCTGGCTGCTTACTCACTGCTGGCTGCATGGTTTTGCATCCCCGATTCATTTAGATTATTCTGTTTGTTGGTAAGCACGGGAATCTTTATTTGACTAAAGTAAAAAAATACCAGATCTCAGCCCTGGTTTGGGATTCAGGCAGATCAGACACTATTTATATTTTGATCAAAATCTTGCCCGGAGCTTTAAATCCCTTTGAAAATCACAACATAACATGTAAGCGAGCCGCGTGGGTGTGTCCAATGCTCGCATTGACCCTGATAATACAATTAGGGTGCTCCATAATCCGAGATGCATTGATCCATAACACACACACACACACACACACACACACCCACACTTACTTGCACATCTATGGCCACCTCTCTATGGGGCTGCCACAGCACCTGCCTGACCTGGGGCCCCCTACTTTCTGAGCTGAGTGTGTGTGCGTGTGTATGTGTGTGTGGGGTTAGTGGGAAGGTCTCGGCTCAAATCAGAGGCTCGTGTCAGGCTCACTCTTTCGGAGAGGGACTGAGGTCCCATGGGATTATGTGAAAGGCTAGCAGGGGTGTGTGTGTGTGTGTGTGTGTGTCAGTGTGTTTGTGTGTGGGTGGGCGGGTGTATTAGTAATGGAGCATTTTCTATGGACAGGCATTAAGTGGGCCTCTCAATCGTCTTTCTCTATGCGTGCGGCACCGCAATGCATTTCCTCAAGTGGACGTCGGGCCGAAAAAAACAACAAAAAGACGCAGATTTGTCCAAATGGCGAGGTCTGGCAGCAACAAATGTCCTTTCACTCTTTTGTTCCGCTTTCCTCCTTCTGCCTCACAATGAGTTGCACCATTTGTCAAGGGGCTGACCTCCGAGAGCGCGTCTCTGTGAAGTGACTAAGGGAGAGAAATGACGGGCCGCTGAAGGAGAGGACAAGTAGGGGTTTTAAACCGCTCCGACACACCTGTGTCACCGCGTGAGAGACAAAGAGACGACGTCTGCTCGGAAACAGAGGGTCTCGACTTTGACTTGCCTCCGTGCACGTAAGGCCGACGTTTGTATAGTTCAGCCGATCAGGATTAACCCTGTGGAGAGCCCATGTGGCGGGGCCACGACTCACATTCAACAAGCCATCCCACACTTTTCAAATCTCAAACAATGTTGGCCCTCGGTATTGGCCCTTCGTGCATTCTAATTTCTTTCATCCATACGTTCTTTCCAGTTGCACCTCTCATCTGTCATAGTCCGCAGTTCGACCTCCTCGCTGGTGGCTGTAACTTATTTATTTAAATAAAACGCTCCGGTGAGTGTAATGGAGTGGCCAAAAGAGACGTCCCTGAGATGAAGACAATTATGCGTCTCCCGTGGTAACACATTCTGGCATCCCTGCCTTGTCGAATGCACAGCCTATTAATTTCTGTACATCCCATCATGTTTACACAGCAGAGGGAAGACAGGGTCATTTCCCATCCCTCTTCTTTTTGGCCTCCGTCTTCCCTCAGTCGTCTTTAAAGCAGTTTGTCCTGCGTACAAAAGCCTTTTCCCGTCATCTCTTTTTCTACCGGCGTGAACTCGGTACACGCGGCCATCAGACCCGCAATCAAAGTGCTGCGTCGCTCCGTTCACTCTCCCCTTCACTCCTCTTTCCTGTCCCCAGAGAGGATTTTGTTGCCGTGTAAGTGGTTTCCTCCCGTGCGCGGCAGGAAGTAAGAGAGCAAACCTCAGAATGCTTTGATTTGTGTTCCCGATCGCCCGAAACAAACACGAGGACCCAACACACACCGAGGCGCTCTAATGAAGCAGAGGAGGTGCTGGAGGCCCTCTTTCTCCCTCATAATCAAAGTGTCCCTCTACCTGTCCTCTATAGTCACACACACACACACACACACACACACACACACACACACACACACACACACACACACACACACACAGACACACACACACACACACACGCACACCAATCCCAATATGTGCATCATCCCTCCTTCATGTTGCTTGCGTGCATCTCGGCGGTACGTTTTGGGGTTGGTCCTTTTCCTTTCTCATGACCGCAATATCTCAGGAACGCTTTGAAGGTTGTCTTCTACAGATGTGCCACAAACGGACTCCTGGTTAAACTGGAATTAGGTGGTCAAAGATCACTTCACTGTGTCGTTGGCCATTAGTGAAATCATATGCCCATTATGACAATTCCACAAAACCGTCCGAGTTATGAGAAATGAGGAAGTGTTAGATCGATATGTGTACATCTGAGGGTTTGACCACAGTTCATGTCGTAGAATGGGCAAAAGACATTTTTTTTGTCTTCTAGTACAGAGCACTGTTAGTGATTTTGCACACGGTTCATCGCGGCGGGCGCCACGTACAGCACAGACGCACCGCGCTTTGATCCAAGGGGACTGGGAATGCCCCGGTGCTTGTAAAGCCTGAGATTGGAAGTCCCCATGTGTGCAGACTGGAGACCTGGGCTGGACTCAAAGTTGATGGAGCCCTCTGGGAGAGACAGGATGAACACAAACGGCAGAGTCTCGACATCAGAGCTTTTTTCGTGTCGTTACTGCCGCCTCGCAGCAGACGTCCGCGTCTCTCGTTGTAATCGAAGACTAAAAGCAGTGAGCAGTAACACTTCCTGGACTCGGGCCTGTTGCCTCGGTGAGTGTGAGAAAGAGATCCGTCTGGGCGGCCGCCGTTGCCTCTTGTGCCAGCGAGTGGCATGCTGAACTGCCCCGGGCACGCGCCTCAAGGAGCTTCGAGATTAAACATTTTCACATGGCTGAGTCGCTTCCCACGGAAATGCCTCCCGCCTTCGTCATGGAGTCATGGAAATTTGTTATAATCACATGTTCATTTACGCCAAGTTTGAAATAATTAATATGTTTTTTTAAAGAAAGACGTTCAATATATAAGCCGGCGTACGCTCTCAATACCCACAATATTCTAAATTGTTCATGTTTATACCGAGATTTCAGTTTGGTCGTGGGAATTTGGTTTAAAGTCATGAAATAGTCATGGAAAAATCATGGAAAAATTATGGAAAAGTCATGGAAAAGTCATAGAAATTCATTGGTCAAAATGTGTAAGAACCCTGGGAGTTATACTCGCCCGTGCACGGTGATGTAGTGGGAACAGTGCTTTAGCTATGTGGTGTGCGTTTTAAGGCCCCCCCCCCCGTCACTTAGCAACTGAAATAATGGCCGTGCGCTCTGGTGTTGGATAAGCTCGACGAACATCATTAATTACAACAAGCAGAAATGTACCAGTGGGGAAGCCGCCTGTTCCCAGTAGCCCTGCTGTATCCGTCACGCCTGTGAGACGGACACTCGGCTCACGCCCGACAGAAGGAGGAAGGCCTTGTTTAAAGTCGTTTTGTCTGCCAGTGACGTCTCGCCTCGGCGTTCCGCGAGCGACCCAGCTGGCGTCCTTCTTGGATCCCCGCTGTCTTTTCCTTCTTTTTTTTCTTTGCGTACACTTCAAATGAACGCTCCACCACTCAGGTAACAGACACTTAATGAGGATTTCCCCCGTCTGCGTTTACCGGTGCGTGCGGGGACAGCATGGCTGGCCACGCCCCGTCAGCGCCTCCATCATTAAAAGCAAACAGCAGCTTAGACAATGAGCTCATGGAGGCCATAGATGCAGCTGTTATAGTAGTATTCTTTAGCTTGGGGTTTTCTTTAAGTTCCAATGACTTAGAATGGTAGAATTTATATATGTGACCACTATGTGACCACCTCTTTGTGTCCCTAAAGCAGACTTATATTTTTGCATCAGTTGGCCTCCTCTTGGATTTCTTTCCTCCGTAGTGTCTTTGTGTCTTCTTCCCCATACCTCTTTGGTATATTGATATGCGCGTCACGCATAATTGCCATCGATACGCGCACAGATGGCGGGGTCGGGGTCTGCCGACCTGCTCGTCTAACTCCGCAGCGGTGATTGACGCTGGTGTCTCGGGGATAACTCAACCACCAACAGTCCGGGGGTTTGATATCCGACCACCTTGTCTTGATTCAGGACTGTGAAAGTATAGTTGACGGCGGAAAACGGCACCTTGCCCGATGAAACAACAGACGGAGCCTCAAACATTTTCATTGAGAGATTTAATCAGAGCTCATCTTTCCCCGCTCCTGTGCTTCGCCCCGCTGCTGGGCTCTAAATAGATTCCCTTAATGAAAGGCGCGGTTCCAGTTGGCGGAGCGTGAAAACAGTCCGTGCTTTTGTACCGAGGTAAAAATAGCGGCTGTTGCCGACACGTCAATCTGCAAATGGATGAAAGAAGGACCTGTAATTGGCGTACGGTGTGCAAAATCGAAGGGCCTATTCTGATGGTTGAAGGACTCTGTGATCTGGCAACCTCCGTATGCTTAGTGTGTGTTAGTGTGTGTTAGTGTGTATGTGCATGCAGTATGTTTTCCACCCGCCACGCCTAAAAATGTAAATCCATTACTAAAGGTCAAGGAAGGGCAGTTAGTGACAGCAGACAGCGCCCGCTGAACACGCCGTGTGCCTGCTGCCTCTCAGGGCCAGTGGGGATCGTGATGGGGCTCCACAGCATAGATCAGCCCTGATTGTCTGATTTCTAGCTTCTCTTTCAACTCTCTCTCTCACTTATTACCTCTCTCTCTCCCTTTCTCTCTCTCTCACTTATTACCCCTCTCTCTCTCTCTCACTTATTACCTCTCTCTCTCTCCCTTTCTCTGTCTCACTTATTACCCCTCTCTCTCTCTCTCTCTCTCTCTCTCTCTTATTACCCCCTCTCTCTCTCACTATTTACCTCTCTCTCTCCCTTTCTCTGCCTCACATATTACCCCTCTCTCTCTCCCTTTCTCTCTCACATATTACCCCTCTCTCTCACACTTATTACCCCCCCTCTCTCTCTCTCACTTATTACCTCTCTCTCTTTCACTTACTTAGTTATTACCCCTCTCTCTCCCTTTCTCTCTCACGTATTACCCCTCTCTCTCTCTCACTTATTACCTCGCTATCTCTCTCTCACTTATTACCCCTCTCTCTCTCTCTCACTTATTACCTCTCTCTCTCTCACTTATTACCCCTCTCTCTCTTTCTCTCACTTACTTATTACCCCCCCTCTCTCTCCCTCCCTCCCTCTCCACCCCTGCCTCTCATCTTTTGGTTATTAAGCCCCCATCAGTGTAATGTGGACGACAGTGCAGATGTGAAGAGGCTTCGGTCTCGTTCTGCTCCACGATGCTTTCATCTCTTTGGATTAGCTTTGTTGAAGGTTTGCCACATGCTAATTCAAGAAGAAAAACCCGGTAAAATTAGGGTTTTATTTTTTCACCTTTGTCACTGCTGGCTGGGATCTAAATGTGTTTGGAATAGTTAAAGCAAACAATCGCGGCCTTATTGTTCTGGTCCTGTTGAAGCGGCACCAGTTGAAGAGGCCGGCCCAAGTGTTTCCAGTTCTTCTTCCAAACTTCTGTCCATCTCGTATGTTTTTCCTGTGTTTTTATTAGCAGACAGCAGAACGAGTAGCGGATAGTGATGGGATGACTAACTGTTGACCAGACGCACTCAAATCACTGTTATGAGAGCAAAGTCCTCTGGCATCGTAGACGCAGCTTAAAGACGGCAGTGCTGGGAGCTACAGCTCTGTTGACATTTAAAACGATGTGTTCATAGAGAGGGTTTCAAGTGTTTCTTCTACACGGTCCAAGACAACCCCAAAGCAAGCTTCGGGCTTTGTTTGCCAAAGGCTTATATTCACCGTGTGCACATTTCTCTGGATGTGGAATAACGCCAACGTAGTGTGGACAGAAGGCCACGGTGGAGAAAAGGATGTCTCCAGGTTGAACCCGGAGCCAGTGTGCTCAGAACAAACTCATTCGTCCAATGGTTTGTTGGACCCAGTGAAAGTTCAAAAGCCATTCTGCCATAAGAGACCATCTTTCCTCGTTGGACACAAAAAGACGTCAAGCAGTTGTGTTGAGAAATGCTTGAGAGGGAAGTGTAATCCCCTCTTTACTCTCTCAGCTCTGCACACCTCACCATTGACATGTTGGAGAGGGTCGGGTTTCCTATTTGAGCATCTGACAAGGCGTCTTTATTGTATCATTAGGTTGTTTACTTTCGGGTGTGCATATGTCAGCAAGACTTTTGTTCAGGGTAGTTTGGAGGATGACTTCCTGAACTCCCAACGTACCAATCAACCAGCACCGTGTCTCACCGCAGAGTCCTATTTCAGTCCGTCACTCCGACCCCCAGGTGGATCAAGGATACGGTCCATTCCTGATGGCTGAAGCTGAAATACCTTCCCGCAGCACGTCGTCTCGGAGCCGTTGACAGGGCGACGTGACCTAACTCGCCGGGCGGCTGTTCTTCGGTGTTCTGGTGACACCTCCGGAGGTTTCAAAGGAACCTTTGGAGCACTAAATGGAAAATATTATTTTTTGGGTCAGAGAGCTTGAAGTCACCATGGGAACGTTCACCGAGTGAGATCCTAGAAAACACACATACACACACACACAAACACACCCCACACACACACACTTACACAAGCCTATTTTGGGACTCATTCCTATGCCATAAGCAGTTCAGGTTTGCAGTGAACCTGGCAGGTGCGCTGCTGACACAGGTACAATAATCCTGTGTTGGCTGCGCGCACCTGTGTTTGTGTGTGTTTGTGTGTGTTTGTGTGTGTGTGTTTGTGTGTTAACTGATTTCTGCCTCCTCAGTCAAGCGCTGCCCATTAGGGAATGTTCCACACACACCGAGCGTACGACTCAGACAACTCTTTCATTGTCCCACTGGAAGAGCAGTTACGTTTTCACCCAGACAGATGGCCACGTTGACGACCACCGCAAAGAGAAGCCGGCAATTCCCAGCGCAGATGTTTACGCCTGCGTGCTGGATTTGGGATGCCGGCTGCAACACTTTTCTGGATTCTTAACTCCAAATGATTTGCTGGCTTTCAGATAATTTTTTCCATTCCGTGTGTTTCACTGTCCGTGAAGCACTGTTCTGACAACGGTGTCTCCCTGTTTGTTCCTCCTCCTCCTCCTCCTCCTCCTCCTCCTCCTCCTCCTCCTCCTCCTCCTCCTCCTCCTCCTCCTCCCTGGAGAGCTTGCACTGAAGTCATGGCAGGCTGCGGTGTAGACAATGCAATTCGAGACACTCGTAATTCAAAAGTTATGACATTTCTTCGCTGCTCCACCCATGCCTATGCCACACCCACACCCACACCCACACCCACACCCTCACCCTCACCCACACCCACACCCACACCCACACCGTAGGTAGAGCGTTTAGTTTGTGGTTCAAAGCTGCTGTTCTCTCCGGATTCACTCTGCTCATTTTCTAAAAACTTTCTTCCCTACTTCTTAACGACATCAGGCATCCCATTCGTCCTTCCACTGTGTTGCCTTTTTCTGGTTTGTGTACATGACAACTTCCCAGAAGCTTAAATCTTTCCCTGCAAAGCAGTGTCTCTCTACTTGACATCTCTCTTATGGGAATAAAAGCAATTTCCACATTTGGCGCAAAGCAGGTGGGAGTCCCAGTCAGCGCTGGGCCTCTAATCACCTCTCAGCAGCAACTTCCTGTCTTCATTTGTCTTCAAATGAAAAGAAACCTGAATTGGAAGATCCAGGGGTTTTAGTAGAGCTGTGTCGATACGTTTAGTCTGCTGAACACCGTCACACATCTGGTTCATCAGGTTGACGTCGCAGCATAATCAGTGTCATGTTCCACATGACCAGCGGAATTCTTCTCAGTAAAGCCGGGGGTTCGGTCTGTTGATCAAAAGTATTCCGCTATTCTCGGACGCCACTGGCTGTTTTGCTGCTGTCATGGCAACCCGGGCTCAGCAGACGCCCAAGGTGAGCGACAGTGCTCAGCTTTCACCCAGATCTCCGGTCCCGGCCGGTCCCCTCCGTGTCGTCTTACAGGGCATCGCTGCCAAACTGAGAGTGCTGAGCTGGCTGCCTGTGACAAGGCAAAACCACATCACACACACACATAAACACACACACACACACACACACAAACTGACCAAAAGGAAATATAGCCATTTATGACACTTTACTGTGACGTCTGACAACGCTACATATACACACACACTGATGTCTTTTCTGCTGAGATTATTTTAGTAAAGAGGTAATAAGTCCCTGTGGGTGGAGTATATTGTCACATGCCTTCGTCAAATATCTTGTGACACATTTCATGACTGAGCTGGTGGAAAATCATGGGGGTCTTGAAAATGAATACTGAAGGCCTGACATCTTAAAGAATAAGGAGGCTCTGATCAAACACTGTTTTTTCCAATCACCGGTTCCAGAAACTTAACTTCAACTGATCTAAGACCAGCGGTATTCCCAATTTAACACTCGGGTTACCTTGCTGTGACCTCACAGGCCATAACTCAAGGATTTATTGGCTTTTCATGACAGTTTCACTCAAATATCTAACAGGATGAAGTAGTTACGTGTATCTGTAACTGGACCGCTTAGCAGAGGCATGCAAGGGATTTATTTCTTCCTACATGTAACTATTAGAGAAACCACTATTTAATGATTACGTTTTCAAAGAAACTGTAATGTGTTTCCTGCCCTGTCAAGATCCCTCCGGTAAAGTAAGTACTTCTTAATATGGGGCAGCTTTCCCACTTTCTCAAAAATGTATTATGTCTTTCACATGAACCTTCACTACAAAATCCCCATATTGTTTTAGAAGATGGATGGTGGGAGATCTTTTGGGAGGCTGGTTATATAAACAAGCTCTTTCCCTAAACTTGCTCAAAAACAATCTTAGTCGCGGCTTAAAATGAGGCTGCTTACTCTGCCCGGCCCCTTGGAGATCTGCTATTATCATTTTGGGCTGTGGGGCCATAAAATCTTCATTTATTGCACCAATTTGCACCGAGAACCCATAAAACTCTGTATGTTGTTGTTGAATACCAACACTAATTAGACGGACGTCTAGAATGTGGCGAGCGTTGCGATCTAGGCTGCTATCCCTTTTGCAACACCTTTTGTAATCATTTGGAAGGCGTGTGCGCTTCTATCCCAAATCCTCTCCAGCTCCACCGGGGGATTTGTGGCGTCATCTCCCCACGGGGCTCTGAAGGAACGCCAGCGTGTACCTGATTCATTTTGGTTATACGATCTCACCGATATTCACAGCTGACAGCTGGGAATCACATCGCTGCATGTTGGTGCTACGTGTGAGAAGAGGGCCAAGGAGAGCCTCTCGACTGCCCGGCCCCGAGAGTGTCGCCGTGTCTAATAGAATCATCTCCGCATTTCAGGGTGTGTGTGTGTGTGTGTGTGTGTGTGTGTGTGTGTGTGTGGGGGGGGAGTCTTATCTTTGTTGCTGGGCTTACCACAGACACAGTTGCAGATACAGCGGCTCATCGGGGTGCCTGTCAGGGTCCGGCGCTGAAGATGTCGCTATGATAGGAATGATCTCCTTCGGGGCTGGCACAGCTGGCACGGTTGCGATAACTTACAGTTCCATTACAGGTGGAGTTCGATCCTTCTTTTTTTTTAACGAGGTATATGTGACGGTGTTTATGTTGTTATTATATACTTTATTAGGAGTGGAGGTAGTCACTGTGTTGGCAGCCGTTGGTTCGTGGGCTGCTGTTTTGATCTTTTGGCTCTCAGCATCTTGTTTTTTGAAAATTCAAAATAGGGTATAGATAAGTACAACCGACACTGGAAAGTGTTTTTTTCATGCCAAACATGTTTTGAAGAAGAATCTAAACTAGTGCAGTGCATGTGTGAAAGGGCTAAACAGACATGAGAGTCGTATTAAACCTTCTCATCAACTCTAGCAAATAAACACATTTCTCAAAATGACGAATTGTTCCTTCAAAACAGAGGGTACAAAAATAGAAAAAAAGACTTGTGAATCTTGAATATATATATAGCACATTTGTTATTTCTATAACGATTGTCAGTGACCTCTTCATGTAGGATGAATAATAAAACCATCTCCCTGCAAATAGGTGAATTCTGCTTCATGATCCACGGAGTGGTGAATTTGTGGTCTGCTGCTCGGAAGCATGATATCTGCCTGACCTCTTCAGGGCCCTGAGGGGCCTTTCCTGGAAGTGTTTTTATTTTCTAACGTCAGTAATGGAGTTTAAAGGAACTCTTCTCTCGTCTGTTATATAGAGCCGGGACTGTTTCTTGCTCACTGACCTCTGAGGATTACGGGAATAGGATTATAAAGTAGAGGGTGCCCTAGTGGGGCTTTCCACCACCAAGGATCAGGAGACAGCTGACCGCCTGATTGGTGTAGATTAATATAATCTCCTACTTGAAGAATTGCCCCAAAAACAGTCCTGGAAAAGAAGTGTCAAAGTGCATTTGTCACTTATACTGTTGGAATAAGTCTGTTTCTCCCTGTAGCCTGACCCATCTGGTAGGGGTGGGGTTCTGGTTGAAGATTGACAGACATTTGGAAAGGTCTCCCCCGACACAGATGGCAACCTTGAAAATGTTTCCGACGGTCCCCCGTCCTCAGCCCCAGCCTCGCTCAGCTCCCCCTCTTTTTCCCGTGCCTTTTCTTTCTTCAGATTTGAAGAAAATAAGTCGGGGGGGGGGGGGGGGGGGCTCCCCTCGAGGCAAGCCCCAGCCACGGGTCCATTTGCCAGCTATTAGAGATCATAAATCTCTGCGTTGAATGGAACCGCTGCCATCAGTGGTGCCGTTTTTTTTTAATGGTGTTATAGGAGAGGAGGGGAGGGGATGGGATGGGGGGGTCGGCCTCGGGGCAGGCTCGGAGCAGACCGAAGAAGGGACTGAATGGGAGTGAGAGACAGCCCGGGGACAGCTTGTTAAACAAATGTTTCTCCCTTCTTTTTGTTCCCATTCTTATTTTAAAGCCGCTGGATGCGTGCAGGAGTGAAGGGGTGTTTAGGAGCGGGCTGGGCCTGTGGGTAATGAGGGCTTCTCACCTCAGTGTAAATGGGAGGTTTTTGAGAGAAAAGGTCAAGCGATCTCCAGCTATGTCTCTGTGGTGACCTGACCGTGCCCCATGCATCGCAGCTTAATGCGGGTTTTGACTTCTGTCATGTTTGGCATCACTGGCCAACGCCGGGTCGAGCTTTCCACCCTCCTGCCGGGGTGTTTACATGTCTTGGATTCAGGTCCCGCTTGGGTTCGTTATTGTCTGCGTGTTTAGTTTGCGTCTTCATAAATACTTCTCTCCAGCGTGAATGCTTTCACAAGCAGCGACAGGGGGTTAAGTGTTTGTTTCAACACACGCTGGAGTCTGCTGAGGGCCGTCAGATGGTGTGTTGCAATCCGCTGTGCATCTGGAGACAGCTGGGGGCAGCTCGCTCTCTACCTCTCTCGCGGTCCGTCTCTTCCCCTAGGTTTTAAACTATAAACATGTCTGTTCTCCTCTATCTCGCCATCAAACCGTGCATCGCACTAATGCAGATCATTTAGAATGCTGTTCTCTCTCTGTTTGTCCCCTTAGACTGCTGGCTTTAAGACTGAGCTTTTACTAATCTTAATGCATGGCAGAGAGAGATAGACGTCTTTGCAGTGTGTCCATAGTGATAATACACTGATGTGCTTTGGTCACCTTTTTATAAGCTGAGCAGAGGCCGACCTGGTCAGATAACACATGTTGACCAATTCACACCGAGGGTCTAAGCCCTGCGAAAGTGGCCTTTGGCCTATGAAGCAAGCTAAAGCCGACAACCAGCACCGCAGGACTTTGGTAGCATCTGGAACTCTTTGTGATTTACAATCTTCCAGCTTGATATTGCTACATCTATCAAATAAAAGCCTTGATGATAGTTTGATTGCATCTCGTCTCCGTAGAAACCTTAGTGCTTCTCTGTCTGGTCTGGTATTAACCCCTGGGTTTCAATTCAGGGGAGAGTGGGTAGAGGCGTGTGTGTGTGTGTGTGTGTGTGTGTGTGTGTGTTGGTGTGTTGGGTAATGTCACTGGCTGTCTGCGGTGCGAGCTGCTGCGATACGGTGGGAATTAGCAGAGGTGTGGACATGGCCGGGGGAGAACACGCTGCTGATTGATCAAGCGTACTGATAGGACGATGCCCGGAAACACATTTTATTTGGATTAGGCTGCACCGAGGTGATGTCATCCCAGGTTCTCTGATGCTTTCGTGGGCGTCTTTCTGTTCCTTCCTTTTTTTGTATTCAACCTTAATTAGTCGAGCGAGACGAAGAGGGTGGCAGCGTTATTCACAACAATGGGCGCGGCAGGTTGCAGGGAACGGAAAGGTTGCACATTTCACACCCTCAGCAGAAACTAATACAACATAAGGTTTGCAAACACAAGTTACACGGCATATAAGCTCCACAGACACCATTCAAACTACGTGGCCGTGACGAAGAAAGAAGAAAAACTTGAAATAACGTAGACCGGCTGCTTTGATTTCACCGAAGGCTTTGAGGCGAATGATACACTGATCATCATCTTGGTTAGTTTATCTGCCATGCACAGATGGAGTTATACGATGACTCTGGGGATCTATTTTTCTGAAGTCTAGCAGATCCAAGGTTTCAGTAATATGGTCTGAAGGGTTATCCTGATAAAAGCACCCTGTTCTTTTGAGATTTCCTCCTTCAGTCTCAAGAACATTAACAATGCTCCAGGATCAGGGTGACATGAGCGAAACGTACTCCCAGACAGGTGGCAGTGTTTGCTAAAGGTGAAGCAGCTGCTGTGGCTTGGATGTAGTTACCTGTTGGATCAGGGTTTGAAGATGAAACCACCGTGACAATGCTTCAGGCTGGATGTGTAGTCCGTGTGAGTCCACATGCTTCAGGTCCACCACTGTGAGGGGATCAGATGCCCAGGAATTGAAAGTAATACCGTAGTGTCTGACACCTTTCCCCATATCGAGCCTTTACTGTGTGTGAACTCCAGATAAGACATCTTCACACCGACCAACCTTGCCTGGTTACCGGCCTGTTGGCAAGGAAACGCTGACGGTCTGTGTTAATTTGCAGGCAGCCTCAGATGATGACATGCAAGCGCGTGTGTGTGTGTGTGTGTGTTTGTGATGCATGAGGTCAAGCTAGACAGGTGACCCAGCGCTCCGTTGATTAGCCCAGACAGTCACTGAGTCAGTCATCCCTGCAGCCGCCATGAGAAACATGTTCCTCTGAGAGAGCAGACCAGTTCAGCACGATCTGAAATCTGTGTTATACTGACTGAGAGAGCAATTTAGTGGAATTTAACTATTGGCCAGAACTATAGAAAGGTCTGACACTTCTGACAATCTCATTTATTTATTTATTTTGGTTTAAATCTCGGACTGAATTTACTGGCACTGCAGTGTTGGTACAATCTGCTTTTCCTTAGTTAGCATGTATAGAAAAGCATTGCAGGGCAACAGATGTGTGATCTAAAGATTCATTTTGGTCCCTGAATATGGGCTGTGTGTACTCAGATATGTTTTTTTTAGGATGGAGGAGCACAAAAAGCACATATGCTCAGTAGAGAATGCAATTACCTGTAGCAGACCATCACAGAGGACAAAGAAGCGGTGGAGAAAGAGGAGAGTGAAAAAGTGAAAGAAGATTGAGGCCGGGAAAGGGAGGACCTGTTAGTCACTTCTCTCTGTACCTGCTGATAAGACTAATCTGAGTGACTCCACTAGTAATGCCATGCACTTGAAGTTTCAATTATTTTTAAAACCGATATCAGGACTTTGACTTGGTATAATTTGCAGGTCCAGATAGGAGAAGCTGATCCGCACATACACTTTAGTCTCCCTGCAGGAAGGCAATATATATATATATATATATATATATATATATATATATATATATATATATATATATATATATATATCTTGGTTTTCCTCTCATTTCCCCAAAACATGAAAGATTCTCTTAACTAGAATTATTGTAACTATTTCTGGATGACTTCCCTGATGCTTTATTCAACCCTTTCTAGATTCTTGAGTTGAATTTAAACATTAAGGCTCAGAGGAAAGGAAGACACCATCATTTCAAGTTTTTTATTCCAAAAGTATATTTGAGCGTTCTTTTCCAATATGACCACAATGACAGAAGAGATGAGGTCTAAACTTACATTACAATAACCTCCCATGAATGCTTGTCATGCAAAATATGTGTTGAGATGTGTATTTCAATCCGTGGTCATTTGTCTGGCTGTGGTTTCTGGTGTTTTTCTCCTCTATTGTTGTAGTATAAATAATTTCTAGTGTTTTGCCACTTCCCCCCTCCCAACCTTTCTATTTAAAATTGACAAACAACACTTCACAATTATCGCCTGCCTGTGATTAGCCCCCATCTTTTTGTTTGCCTTACCCTTCCTGTGTCTCCTCACACTTCAAAGCAGAGTGGATTTGCTCTGCTCCCTACAATAATTATCTCCTCGCACAATAAGCCGGGAAAATAACAAGTTCAAGTGTGCAGTCTTTGCCCCTTCGGTCTTCCACCGGAGTTCCCCCCGGAGGGAGGGGGGGTGACACACACACACACTCACACACACACCCACACACACACAGACACTGCTCGTATTCAAACATGAGTAGCGAGGGAGAGAAAGGAGAGTCGGTGAGAAATTGTGACGGTGCTGCTTTAATGAAAGTGGGTTATAAAGTGCTCCGCTGGGACAAGCGAGGCCTTCTCTCCGCTTGTTGATCTTGCTTTGTCAGATTGTTGCTTAATTAACTCGTCAGCTGAAGGTATCACAGGCAGCTATTTCACCTTTGTTCGTTTCTGTCCAGGACGACCTGTGGATTTATTTCAGCAACGTCTGGGTTTAATTTCTTTAAGTACTATATAAAAGCATAGTCTACATTCATCATTATGTTACGTTATTACAGAGCTGGTCCCTAGCCGATGTGGTGCCTGAGGCAATGTTTTAGTTGGTTTAGTTGGCTGCCTGTGTGTTATTGTGTCTCATACCTACAAGTACATTTACATAATTAAAAGTAGATAATAAATCAACCTGATAGCCATCGTTGAATCACAGCTACCAGTCCCAAAATGTCAAGTATTGATATTTTGTTATTCCCTCGTTCTAATTGCATCACACTGTTGACTCATCCATTGTAACGTATCTTCTCTGCTTTTGAATCCTTTACCTCTGTTTTCTGTTTTCACCATATTCTACTTCCTGCCGCCTCTACTCTTGTCTTCCTCTGTCCTCCCTCCTCTCTCCTTACTCGTCGGTGGCATTTTGGGGGCTATTACGAGCCTTGTTGAGGCATTAGTCATGCCTCTGAGGTGTGACGTGGGCAGACCACTGGCTGGGCCAACTGGGGGCCGTGACACGCATGGCGAGCTGGTCTTTACGCGAGCCAGACGGCTGACCTTTTCCCACAGAATCCTCCACAACAGGAGAGGTGATGTCTGGGTAATTAATGGTGCGAAACCTCGACGGCTCATCACATCTCTTCCCCGCTGCACCCCGTCCCGCTCTGCGGCCTCCGCGCCGCTGGCAAGTGACGCCAGTGGTCGTTCTGACTGGGAAGAGCGGGGGCGGTATTGGATCTGCCCATCTGCAGGGAATTTGTTCCCAGCTGAGATGCAGGCAAATTCAATTTGAATGCTTTGATGATAATGATAATTGAAAAGAGGAAGGAGAATCTGAGTGACGGCCGGACTGAAAACAGTCTGCGTGTCACACAGGTCAACTTGAGCTGATTGTTTTTTTCGTCAGTGCAGACAGAGAGCTTCCTCTGAGATTTGAAAGAAGACAAATGCACATGCAGCTCAATTAGAAGACCATGTTTTCCTCTCGAGCTTGGATCGTGAGACACTGCAACATTCCTGCCTCTTCTCTTCATCCTCCTCTGAACAGTACTGCTTTTGTCTGAGTAACTCTGAATTCTGTCTCTGTCAGAGAACAATGAAACAACCCACTGGCTACCGACTGGTACCCCCTCAGCATCAGTGCCTGCCCGAGCCGGGAGCTGTCAGGTCAGACACAGACTGTGGGGGAGATTAGACTTGCTCATGTTGGATGGACCTCCGTTAGCGCGGCTCTTCGTTCTTACAAACTGCTCTGCCGGTGTATGTGTTTATTAATGCACACTGCTCCACATCTCTCTCGGCTCATGCGAGTTGCTCTCACTCATTAAAAGGATTATCTGTACATTATCTGACCCATAATTCAACAGGATGTTAATTAGAACATTAGGAAATTCATGGGGAAACACAATGGACTCAGTGTAGACGTTCTTCATATTGACATTTGTCTCCCATAAAATACTTCAATTATTTTGCTTTGATGCTTAAATCAGCATCCTAACTTAATTTAGCAGGCACATTGTATGCTAACATTGGCACTACAGCTGAGGCTGATGGGAATGCCATTAGCTTTGTTCTCTAACTCTAAATACTGGGTGAACCTGATAATGAAGGCGTCGATTCATCTTGAGGAAAACAACTCATGGCAATCCATCCAGCAGCTAATGAGACATTTCACTGAAAACCACAAATGTCAACCTCTTGGTGGCACTAAAGCAACAGTTTGTATGATGTATCGTCTGGAAACCATGAACAATGACTTTTCAAAAAAAGTTGTACCTGTTGAAAAGTGATAAAGATCCCTCTTGTACCACATATATCTGTTCCAAATGTCTTGGCAATTCATCCAATAGTTAGAGAGACATTACAGTAAGGATGGAGGATGGTGCTTGGGATAAAGTCTGGGTTATTCAAGTTGTTTTGATGTAACCTGTGAGGACAATGGACGTTTGTACACACCTTTAAGGCAATCCATCAAATAGTTATATTAAGTCTGGACCAAAGTGGTGGACTGTCTGAGGAGAGAGATAGATAGAAAAAGAGGCACTACTAGATTAAGCAAACTCTGTGTGCTCATGGTCACTAACATGAGGATGTTCATCCATGATGTCTCATTGCCCCACTGTATTGACCGTCAGTCTGTTTGACCTTTCACCTCTCCATCACAGAGCCTCGGCCTGCCGACAAGCTGTCCACTCTTCTCGATCTGAACAGTCCTCTAAATGAGACCAGGTCTGGGCCACTTCCGACGATAAGCCCCTAAAACACAGAGCGTCTCCTGTCTTTTGTGGCCAGTATCAGTGAAAACGCGTGTGTGTGTGTGTGTGTGTGAGAGTGATGGCCAGTGGTTGAGGTGCCCCTGCTCTCGCCTGTCCTCCCTGGTGCTTCAGTGTAATTATCGAGGAGACTAACGAGCTTCTTCCACTCTCACGACAGTGGCTTTTTATTAAAACTGCTAATTGCGCAAGGGAAAACTCTGGCTTTGTGCTCAGGAAGTTACGGGAAGCAGAGTAACTGTGTATCATGGTTGTATGGTTGTGTATGTTTGTGTACGTCTACAGTTCATGCTGCCACACCCACAATAATAGAGGACTCAAAGAGAAGAGATCGCTTGTAAAGACTGTGTCCAAACAGGCGTCTACATCCATAAGTGGGCACGTGTACAGCAGTACATGCTGTAAATGTGTTTACCTTTTCCATGTCTCAGGTGGAGACTGTGATAGAGATGTCAATCAAGTGCAGCTTGAATGTGGTCATATAGTCCTGAGGGCTAATCAAGCCAAAGTAGAAACACCTGTGTGGGTGTACCACAGGAGATGTGGTAGCCTTTTATAGCCAGCAGACTTTTTTTCAATAATAAAAAAAGCCCAGGTGAACCAGATTTAGCTAACGACCTCGTTTGCATTACGTGTCCCTGGAAATGGCTCCTCCTGTGTTCTTTCCTGCTATGACGAGGCAACATAGCTACAATAAAGACAACAAAGGCTGCCACTGTAACCGTCTACTGGCTCATAAGGAGACATGATGTGAAGCTGACATGTGAATGTACAGTATATGTTAACTAAGTTGAGTTTATACCCAGACGACATAGCTATAGTTAATTAATCTTTCACCTTTAACCAAGGCTCTACCATCTTAATGTTAATCATGGTCATTGGTCAGAAATACCTGTTGTGTTTTGTGTGCAGAATCCGAGTCTTATCTGAACAGCCTGCTGTCCACTTGCAGTGGAAAAGCCAGTAGAAGAGTAAGACACTGCCAGGTCATTAAATGGGCTGTCATAATATCAACCGCAGGCAGTCTTGGCCAGTCTGGCTGCATGCAATCCACTATTACCCCATACAGTAGCAACACTTCAAATTAGAGGCCTGCAATTGTTCAGGAATGAATAGTAAATAGAAGAAAAGGGGTCAATATGGAGATTATCCATAAGAGCATTGATATCTATCCAATAGCTTGTGTTGTCCATAGGTCAGCAGATCGAGCGGGTAGAGGCTGCTTTTACTGCGCCGTCCTTTAAATAGCAACAACTCAGTGGTGCACACAGTCTGACTCAGTGGGGGGATTGGAAGTAATTATACTGCTGGAGAAGCTGTACACTGACTATTCGGCCACACCAGTTATTTAACTAGATAGGCCGGAATTATATTTATTTTATACTGTATTCATAACAGTAGTTTTTATCTGACACTTATAATATGAAACAATGCTGCCAAATCTCCTGCATCGTATAGACGATATTTATTTTTGGCGCTTTGCCCTCACAAACACCGACATTATATGCACACATACATACACACACACACACACACACACACACACACACACACACACACACACACACACACACACATTATCGTTACGGTCATACAGTAACTCAAGGGCTATTGGAGCTCCTGTTGCTTAGGTTACACGTTATTGCTTCCTCAAGTCAGTGTTGCCATGCTGAAAACCACATCAGCCTGACGGAGGTTATTATCAAAAAAAGTGACATCTCTGCCGATGCCTCGGGCATTTTCTGCAGTGTTTTTATTGCTCTTGGGACAGGTCATACGTGTCACGGACGGTGCTGAATGACTTTCTTCATGCCTGTTACCGTGTGATCCTGTGTGGTTGGATTAGTGTTTTGTGTAAAATGAGATGACTTCATCAGGGATGTGCGTAAGACTCAAGTTTGCTTCCCTGTCAGTTTGAGTGACAGGATGACTCACAGCAAAAGTATTCATAGTTCAAAGCAAACAGTTTGTGGTTACACGCTACAGTTTGAGCGGTTTCCCACAGAGCTCCCAGGGTGCACCCTGTCTGAATTGTTAATGATTTTGTTATCAAAAGATTTTTGTTGGGGGGGGGTTCTGCTTTCTGCTGATGCAACTTTAATTTGTTTCTCCTCAGCAATGTCGTTGCCAATATTTTTTTTCTCCTTAATTTGGTTTCTAAAAAGAAAGTTTACTTAGAATCAAGAACTCACTTCTGAGATGTTACGCTGGACAGATTTAGAATAAAAATGTTTTTAAAGTTATGCGTATGACAGTCAAATCTTGTTCTACTGCTGAGCGATTATCCTGCAGACCTGTCATTTAGTACATGCTGTGTGTGTGTGTGTGTTTGTGTGTGTGTGTGGGGGGGGGGGGAGTGTGTGTGTGAGACGTAGTTGTAAGAGGATTTGAGTGTGCCCGCCAGCTCGCTGGTAGTAAACCACGATGTCCCGCTTAACTAACTCTGGACTTCATTCACTCCTCTGGAGAGTGACGCGTAATAGTGTGGGTCAAATGTCAAAGGTCACTGAAAGTACCAGAGTTTAGAGAATCATTGGAAAATGGACACAACGGGAAAAAAGTATGATATCCACTTAATTTAAAAAAAGATATTGTGATTTCTCAGGCTTTCAGGTTATTTTTAATAACATTCTAAGTAAATGTTTCACGGTAGCCTTTTTTGTATATTTTATGTTGGCCCAGGCTCCAACATCTCTCCAGGCTCCCATGTGCAAACTGCAGTATTCAGAAAAATAACCCTGACCCTTACAAACCTTGAGTTCCTTAATTTTCATTTTCATAAAGCTGAATCTTTATGAAAATGAGCCTGAAGACAAAAAGCCTTGAATTGTTTCCAAGATGCACCCCCCCCCCCCCACATTGCCCAGACCAACCCTCCTACTTCCTCCCTACCCTCTGTGTTTTTTCTCCTCTGCACTAACACCAGGCTGCTGAGAAGACCTCAAGATGGGAGCTCATTGGTTGTGAATGTTTGGTGCTATTATGTCTGCACCAGGATTTGTGTGTGTGTGTGTGTGTGTGTGTGTGCCTATTTTATCACACTCCCTTTGCTGTTTACAAAACAAGCCTTATGGAGCACAGACAATAACATGGTTATGAAAATAGAAAATGTGCTGTGATAAAAGTTTGTAATCTGTTGAATGTTCCGACAAACAAGTACTGCACTGCATAAATCAAAAATGATGCTGCAACTCAATGCAGTCCAGAGTGTTTTATTAGTGTTATTGCTATGACCTTGAAAAGACAATGAAAATTGTAGTAGAGTAAATCTGAAAGCATTAGTTTATTTAATAACATATATTTATTTTGTGAATTTCAATAATTTACTAGTAATCATACATATTTTCTGGTATTCTTAGTCAACTATGAGAAAACATTTAATATATTTCTTGGGTATCTGAATAACAACTGTTAGTTGCAGCCCAACAGCAGAGATTTGTCCTAAACAGTTTGAGTTTTGGTGAGTGGTGAAGCTGGAGGAGCCTTGGATAGCGACGTGTCCCCGCGTTATGTAATGTCCCGCTCTGCATGGACCTCTGGTTTCCTCAGAAGGAAATGAACACTAATTGGAGTGAAGGGATCGGGTAAACCTTGCATGAAATTGCCATCTTGGGCCCATTGTCGAGTGTGTGTCCCTCTGGCCGCTCCAACCCAGCAGCCGGCCTGTTCACACAGCGCTCACTCGAATATGAAGACCGCGGTGTCGCAAAAGTGGAGCGAGGGAGTCTGTTTGTGTGCGCAATCTAATGTATGGCTGCCTGCCTCCGGGAGTGACAGGAGAAGAGATAGCAGGCAAATGTATTGACTTATTTGTTTTTCTTCTGAAGGAACCCACATGTTAGCTCGAAAGAAAGAAAGTGAGGGGGAGACAGTGAGAGAGGGGGGATGAATGTAGGGTGAGGGGGGATGAATGTAGGGTGAAGGGGCGGGGGCGGGGCGAAGAGAGTGTCTGGGGTTTTGGGGATGCGTGCATGTGCAGTTTCTGGAGAGTGGAAGATGGGGGAGGTGTGTGTTGAGGCTCTTGAAGTGGACTGCAAGCCTTCAGTCCTGGCCAGAAATAACACCCCATCAGTCTGGGACAAACAATATAACAGGGAAACACACACACACACACACACAACACACACACACACACACACACTCACAACATTGTTTTTACGCAACGTTACTTTTGTCATTATGAAAAAATGGTCTCGACAGAAACCGGCTAATTTACTGCAAGAGAAGGTTGGTTGTTTTTCCGTAAAGTAGTTTACATTTCATGCATTGTGAGAGTGAGAGAGTGGAAGAGTGAAAGAGTGAAAGAGTGAAAGAGAAAGGGAGAGAGGGTTGTTTAGGTGTGCCATGTTACGTAACAATGTGTATATTGGATTCAAGTGCAAGTTTGATCACATTCAGGAGCTCTGGTTTCTTTTCCTTTGCATGGACATACTAGCACTGTGACAATGCAGTCATTGTAAGAATACTGTCTATTTTAATAGGGTTGTACACATTATTTATGCAACACCTCCTTCCGCCTCCTCCTCTTCTTCTGTTGGATTCCATGTGGCAGATGGCACGCATTCAGGCCAGTTGTCATTACCGAACAGCTCACTTCTGGTAAAGTTACCTTTTTGTCTCCAAAAACCCACCAGAATGCGTAAAATGCTGCATCAGATCGCACCAGAATAGGATGTTACTCACACCTCCCACGCCAGATATTTACATTGAAGTAAGTTGTCACACAGTCCAGATGCAATCTAGTGAACACGATGTAAAGTGTGGGAGAAGTCATAATTACATGAAGTGACTTTATCTTGTTGAGCTCACGCCCCTCATGCACATAGGCCTGTATATTTATTCTATTGACAGTTTTAGATGTTATTTTAAATCATTGTTTAACATATGTAGCTGCATGTACCGCACGCTTGTGCTCCACGAGGGAGCCTGATTGTTGGTATTGTATTCGGATAATTGTAGCCTACTTATAAGGTTCTCGTCGGTGTAACAGAACACCGACGAGAGGAAATAACAAGAGCCTGTCAACTCGACCTGAATGTATTTATTTGGTCTCAAACATTAAAACAAGTTAGAGTATATACAGTGGGGATGGAACATATTCAGATCCCTTTACATTTTTCACTCTTTGTTTTATTGCAGCCATTTGCTAAAATCCAAAAAGTTAATTTTATTTCTCATGACCCCATCTTGACAGAAAAAAACAAAAACCTAGAAATGTTTGCAAATTTATAAAAAATAAAATAAATATCACATGGTCATATGGGGTGCTGCGTTAATTAATGAGAAATACAATTAACCTTTTTATTTTAGCAAATGGCTGCAATGAAACAAAGAGTGAACATGTTAAAGGGGTCTGAATACTTTCCGTACCCACTGTATAACGTACATCTCCTCTTGCTGGATTACCTTTCAAGATAAAATAAGGTGAATCAAAAAATGCCAGTAAAAATAGTCAGGAACATTCATTTATGCACAAATATGCTCCTCTCCTAGATATAGAGAGGCCTATAAGGTTGACATGGTTAGTCTTTTTATAAGGTTACACAGAAAAACATGCCAAACACCTCTCAGAGGGAAGAGGGCACATTTCTTTCTTTTCTATGTTTCTCTTCTAGGACCCAATTATTGCATCCACCAAAAATGTCAGTCAATCACACATTTTCTGGAACACATCCGTAAGTTCCCAACTGTGTCACAAATCTCATCTTGAGTGATGGGGGTGCTGATGGAGGCCATTTTTAATAGAACAGTGTGTGTTCGCACATCTAAAGAGGTATTCTGTGCCATATTTCTTCCAAACACATTTCTTCCACCCTACTATAGCTTTCGTAATTCCTGCTAAGGATGCTTATTTGGAGATCATACTCTCATCATTTACCCAAATTCTGCAGCCACATACATGAAATACTTTTTTTAGGCCAAGAGTGAGTGATTATAACCGGCAGATCTCTCGGATGACATTGAGTGGAAAATGCAGTGGCAACTGTAGCCTTAACTGCCAAAAAGGAAAAAAAATCATTATCCCCGTTCGGTGACATGGAGTCAAAAAAACAAAAACCCGAAACAGAGCCAAAAAAACTCTTCTCCCTCGTTGTCGTTGGGTGGAAGCTGCCAGCTGGCTTCACTCAGCATCTGCCAACCAACGGCGTGCAGCAAACGTGCAGCAAACGTGCTCTATGCGTGTATTTGTGGTTCAGGGGGTGTTGCAATCTGGCAGGCGGCTCATAACGTCTGAATGTCACATATTTAGGCACTGCATGGATGGACGGTATTGACACACTTACAATTATACAGACGCCACGAATGACACACACGTACGTAGACTCGGCACACGTGAGCATGTGGAGAGGAGGAGCAGCTGTCTTCTGCCCGCATCCACAAACAACCTGACATTCAAATTCAAAGACTCAAGTCCTTGATGTGTTTTCCACCGATGTGTCCTCAGTCGAACAGATAAATACTGTCACACAGCTGCAGTGCTTTTTATTTGAGTTGTTGTTTTATCCCTGGGGGATCAAGAGCAGCTTGATTTTCAGGAGTCCAGGCAGCATTACTGAGCAGTCTGTTCCATTTGAAGCACAGTCGGCTGTAATAAGTGTCTTTGCTCGTATCTCTGCTCATTTCTCTGCAATCTGCTCTCTTACATATATTTTGCCAAAACAAAACACAAACATAATGTGTAAGTTTTTACATTTGTTTATTTGCAAGTGACACTTTCCCTCCAAATTGTCACTTGAGATTTGAAGCCCCAAGAAAGGAAAGAAAAGAGTGTGTGGGACCTGCCCACCAACTTCTCGCTTGTTCATTTAAATCTGCTGCTTATCTGTTGGACTGCATGTGCCTGTAATCTATAGACGGAGGCGTGTTTGTATCAACACGCTTCATCTTTGCGTTGGTGTTCATTTGCAGTACGACCCAGAGGATTCGGGCTTCATCAGCACGGAGCGGTTCAGGGACCTGCTGGCGACCTACGGCTCGGAGCTCGACCCACACAAACTGGAAGTCCTGTTGGCCCTCGCCGACGGCAACGCCGACGGGAAGATCTGCTACCAAGACTTTGTCAACCTGGTGAGATGTTAAACCTTTCGTAGGCTCGCTCATACCAACTGTTTATTGGCACCTCTGTCCATCCTTCCAAGTTTAGTGAATCATTTTAATTGATTTAGGTATAGAAATGTTCTTGCATGCTCTGGTTTTCATATCTCATGACTTCATCTCTGATGACTTAAGATATGAGTTATTGGAGGAAAAAATAAGACTTGAACACCAAAGACTCATGACTTCACCGAGACGTCGGATCTTTTGACTTGATCCTCCCTACCAAGAAAGATTACATATTATTTATGGTTACAAAAAGGCAGTTTGTCATTTTTCCCAACAATGGATATTCTTTAAACCCGTCTGTCAGCAGCTAAGTTTCGCAAGCAGTAGGACATTTTGAGGAGAGGGTGTTCTGACCTCAGATTTTCACGGATACTTAAACAGGAACATGCAAAACATTAGTTAAGCTGACAGATGACAAATTCATATGACTGTGACTCAGAAAAACAAACACAAAGAAACACTTGACTTTAAATGCAAAAAGAAAAAAGTAAAGTCCTAAATGCACTTATTGTAAGTCGCTTTGGATAAAAGCGTCTGCTAAATGACATGTAATGTAATGTAAATACAAACTTTAGAGAGGCATTACATATTGATGTCAATTCCCAGACACCAACTTTTACTTAGAAATGGCATTAGAATTGTTGAAGGGCAAATAAATACTTTTTTTTAAACGGGAAAGACACAGTTTAATATTTTATCTTGACTAGTTTCTTGACTCGGTACATAATAGCCCCGTGCTTATTGGATAGAGTGGACCAGCTGATCTGCAAAGCCGGTGTTTGACGCCGCCAAGTGATGACAGCGAGTAAACAGTGAGTGAGCGTGAGGGATATAGAAATATGAGGGATAAATGCTGGCTTGAGGGGTGAGATCTTCCTGTCTGAATTTGCGCTATAGCTCCATTTGTGGCCCACCTGTGTAAATACTCCAATTATTCTGTCACACATCAAACTTATTTTTCTCTTTATTTCTTTTTTATATTGCCTTTAAAAGCCATCCATAATCAGCTGAGTAGTGGGGAGTCTTCCTAATGGGAAAATACTCTCGGCCTGGTCATAAATTCCCCTCCTGACGCTCACCTTGCCCCACTTTCAGTGTCACCTCCAAACTGCAGCCTGCTGCGGTCTGAAGTCTTCTCACTCGAGCATCCCTAGCCGACTCGCTGCCTTTTCACCTCCTCGTTTTCTGGTCTCCGCTGCCTTGCTGCCGTTCCTCATGGAGGAACAGGGTGGAGTGGGATCGCAGTGGGAGTAGTTGTGTGTGTGGCACACACTACTCTACTGGGTGGTAGTGTGTGTGTGTCTGTAGGGGCTGTGGGGAATTCATTGTTGCCTGTGAGTTCATCTCTCTCTCTCTCTCTCTCTCTCTCTCTCTCTCTCTCTCTCTCTCTCTCTCTCCTGTTCCTCAGAGCTGCTTATTGTCTGATACGGTGGGTGAGGGATGAGCCCTGTAGGAGGCTTAGAAAAGTGCCAAAAGAGTTTTTTGGTGCTGGTTTCCAACTGGTGCATTCATGTCACGTGACAGGCTGTGTGTGGGTCATGGCGTGCAACTGAAAGTGGGATAGAGAGGAATGGGGCACCGGCATCTGTGTGTACACTCACTTTTTTCTTGTTTTTTTCGTAGTCGCTATTGTGTCCACTCCCTCACTGGTTATACATTCACAGATGCAGCCACAGCAGAAGCTAAACACAGGGAGGGGGAGGTTTAAAGTAGGGGCATGTATTCATGATTATGGTAATACACAGTGTGATGAATGAGGAAGAGTGGATACAATTAGTTTTATTAGTCCAATCGATGAGTTAATCATTTATCAAGCAACAATGATTTGTTCCAGTTATTCAAAAGTGACACTTAACTGCTCTTCTTTATTATTAAAATAATTGTAAAGAATATATAGAACTTCTTCTTTTTTTTAAAACATACAGTTACATGTAACCATGGTTGGGGGAATAGATGATGTGCTGAAAAGACTAGTTGACTTCATGGCTGCTTTGATGATCTTTTAATTGGTGAAGTCGGTTCGTAATACCCGACATTTGCTGGTTTCAGCTTTTAAAGTGTGAGGACTGGCTGATTGTCTCTTTTTTTAAATTATTGTTAATAGAATGTCTTCAGCTTTTACAGGAATACGTTGGATAAAAAAAGCTAATTCAAGGCTAATTGAAAAAATACTAACGGCATTTCTTGACATTTTAGATACGAAACCGTCCATCCATGCAGTCATTATCCGTAACTGCTTATCCTGTTCAGGGTGGCGGGAGGCTGGAGACGATCCTAGCTGACTTTGGGCGAAAATGTGGACACAGGCAACCATTCACGCTCACATTCACACCTACGGGCAATGTAGAATCATCAATTAACCAAAGCTGCATGTCTTTGGACTGTGGGAGGAAGCCACGCTGATACGGGGAGAACCCGGTCCCCAACAGTGCTCGTCCCCATACCGCCGAATGCAGCCCAGAATAACCAGTAACAAAATAAATGGGGACATGTGAACACACACTAGTGTAAGCAGCTTGTAAATAAAGTAAGAATAGCCAAAGGAATGTAGGGTATGAAAACACAACGTCATGGATCTTCTGAGGGGCAGGCAGCGATGCTCTCTAAAGATCAAAGGAGTCACAACCAATTTGGGAGCTGGAGAGAGAGTTACAATTCTTCCAGCATGTTAATTGTCAGTGCCTGGTCTCTATCTCTTCACAGACTGAAGGAAAGAAGGAGACTGGAAGTGGAGGAGGAGGCAGGGACAGACAAAGAGAGACGCACAGTGAGGGGTGCAGCGCCATCTCCCCTTAGCACCGCGCCTCTCGATGTGATTGCCAGTGATTGCCGGCTCACTGCTTCGTCACAGCGTTCAAATCACGACTCACTTCTTTCTTTCTTTCTTTCTGTCCGTCCATCGACTTCTGTCTGACTCACACTCATAGAATACACTCTGCCTATTCTGGGTAGAAGCTGGCTCAGTTATATACTCAGTAGATGCTCAGTAATATATATCCGTTAGGTTTACAGGGTGTCTGTTTGTCCACTTCTCGTGAATGTGACCTACACAAACATCTAAGAGGATCAAATCAAGACATGATTGGTTGGAGGCCTCCAACCACCAGGGCGGGTTTGCTTTAGTTCATGTTTTTCATGGTTCGAGCTTCTTAGTACCAATGAAAGTACATCTTAATGCTCGAGCAAGATGTTTGAGACAATAGTTTGCTTTCAGCAGTTTGTGGAAGCCCCTTTCAACATCACCAGGCCTGACTGGGGACTCTTTGTTGCATGGTTGGCAGGGGATACCAAAAAGGAAAAGAAAAGGAGTTTGAGAAGAGAGAAAGAAGTCTGGCATGTCTCTGCGTTGGCCAATCAAATACGAGCGAGTATAAATTCCTGGTCGATTACTTTGTCGAGTGATAATGTTTACCTGCCGATTGTTGCTACAAAAGATAAAGAGATTGTGACTCATGGAGCCAAATTCGTGAATTGCATCTTACCAGGGCCTGAAACAACATGTCCTTATCAACGCAGTCCCTTTAAATAAATGTTTGTATTTTCCGACCTTCTTCATCTTCCTCTACTTCCATACGTCCTCCTCTGTCTCCTTTTCACTCCATCTGCTTCTCCCTCTCCCTCTTCTCTTGTTGAAGTCTCTCTCCCATCTCTCCTTCTCCTCTAACTGTTTCCCAATTATCAAACGGGAAGATTGTGTCTTGCTGGCCGAACACCCATGTGTCCTCCTCTTCCCTTCCCTTCTCCCCTCTCCTCCTCCCGCCACCGGGTTTACAGGTCATTCTTTCTTTTGTGTCCTACAAAGAGCAAAGGAATTGCAGTCACTCCACACCAAGAACTGACTGTCTTTACGGAGCACGGCTGCCTTGGAGAGGTCCGCCTGTGTGTGTGTGTGTGTGTGTGTGTGTGTGTGTGTGTGTGTGTGTGTGTGTGTGTGTGTGTGTGTGTGTGTGTGTGTGTGCAGTCCAGAAGTGGCCATGGTAACTCGTAATCATTTTCTCACAGTTCTCTGTGCCCAACATAAAGGCTGAAATAATGGGCCTTTTTTTTCTCCTTCTTTCTGACGTTTATCTCCAAACGCTGATCTGTGCCGAGACTCTAAAGCCTCATTGAACGGGGCCAGAAGAAGATTCAGCCGACTGCTCGTGCTGACAGATATTTCTTTATTGATATTCTGATTTTACAGCAGCCGTCTCATCGCTCTTTTCTGCTGGCTGCGTTTTTCTCCTACCGACGCTGTCAAATTTAAATGAATTAAATGAATCCACTCTCTTCAAACGCAACTATCAGCTTATTTCTGTGATGCTTTTTGTGTTGTTGAATAAACATCAATAGCAGCTTCAATACACAGGTGGCGCTTTAAAGGTGGGGCTTTTGAAATGGCCAGTAGTTTTATTATACTTTTAATGCCTTTTAACCACCTCTCCCACATAAGAGCAAGGCACACACACTTTATAGTTTACTCTTCGGGTGTTGTGTTTCGTGGTTCTTTATAGTTGTTATGCACATTTTTTATTTGGGGAGGAGGGCTTTTTTTCACTGTGTGGTTGTTTTGCCCCTTTTGGAGTTATTTTGTGCGTCTTCCAGGCTGTTTTGTGCGGGGACACACACACACACACACACATACACACACACTTCGGGCCTATTGCCTTCAAGCCTGTTCAGTGATCCATCGCCGCGGAGAGGTTTCACTGTATGCTGGGTACATTTTCAACCCTTGCTTAGGGATGAGGAATAAACGTACGCGCTCTGATAACCTCGGCTGAGCTGTAACTGACCTCTTGGTCTTTGGGAGGTCCATCAATTTTCGACACAGAGAAAAATACTATCCATGGATATGTTCACCTTTTTGTGTCAGGTTGTGAATTTGTGTGTTTGAAAATGAGAAGCCCACCGTTTGAAAAATGTGACACCTGTGCTCTAAAAACAGCCCGCACTAAATCAAAATAGATGGCAGTCCTCTTGAAACGAGAGCAGAGAAGTCATTTTGTCAGGTTTGGAAATAGAAATTGATTTCAACTGGGGATCTTCTCTGAATGATGAACTGCTGGTGAGGTCCCGCCCATCAAAAATCAACCTATGGTGGTTTGGAAATGAACCCTTCACAGACAGAGGAGGATTAAGACAGGGGTTTGGTGGTTGCTGGGTGATGCTACAGGCATTCTGTTACCATGGCGAGCTGGAAGAGGTCCTTCAGCGTGCTGAACTGATGAGTGTGTGTGGGTGTGTGTGGGTGTGTGTGTGTGTGTGTGTGTGTGTGTGTGTGTGTGTGTGTGTGTGTGTCAGGGTTCGTACGGTCATGGAAAACCTGGAAAAGTCATGGAATTTTAAAATGGTAATTTCCAGGCCTGGAAAAGTCATGAAAAAAACTTAAATCATAAAAGTTTTGGAAAAGTCATGGAAATTTGTTATAATCACATGTTCAGATACACCGAGTTTGAAATAATTAATATGTTTTTTAAAGAAAGACGCTCAAAATATAAGTCAGCGACAGCTCTCAATAAACAAAATGTTAAAAACGGTTCATGTTTTTACCGAAATCTCAGTTTGGTCATGAACATTTGGTTTAAAGTCATGGAAAAGTCATGAAAATCCACTGGTTAAAATGTGTAAGAATCCTGGTGTGTGTGTGTGTGCAGCCTGTACCCAGAATGCTTTGAGACTCCATTTGTATATTGTACATTAGATATATCTAATAAAGCACCTCGGACAGTTCACGTTAACTAGAACCGAATGCTCGTTACATTACATTACATTACATGTCATTTAGCAGACGCTTTTATCCAAAGCGACTTACAATAAGTGTATTCAACCTAGAGTACAAACTAAGAACAACAAGATTACAGAAAGTAACATTTCCTCAACATAGTCAAACTACAAAAGTACCATAATAAGAGCTATTTAAGAGCCACTGAAGTGCAAATCTGTGTTTTAATCCAGATATAGTCGGAAAAGGTGCGTTTTCAGTTTCCGGCGGAAGATGTAGAGACTTCCTGCTGTCCTGATGTCAGTGGGGAGCTGGTTCCACCACTGAGGAGCAGGACAGCAAACAGTCTGGATGTAGAGGGATGAGCTCGAGGTGACGGAGTCACAAGTCGGTTGGCTGTTGCCGAGTCGTTAATGTTCAAACATTCAGAACTATTGATAGTAAAACTGTCACCCGTCCTCTTTCTTTCGTTCTTTCGGGCCTTCCTCCTCCCTCTGTCTCCTCGTCCCACCCGTTCGTCACCGTCCTCTTCTCTCCAGATGAGCAACAAGCGCTCCAACAGTTTCCGGAGGGCCATCCTGCAGGGCAGCAGGCAGCTGAAGGGCTGCAGTCTGGGAGACGAGGCGGGCTTGGGGCTGTCTCAGCGGCTGGTCCGACACGTCGCCTACGAGACGCTGCCCCGCGAGGTCGACCGCAAGTGGTACTTCGACAGCTACACCTACTGTCCCCCACCCTGGCTCATCCTGGCCATCACCATTGCTGAGGTAAATCGTTTGGGAGGGTGAGAGCAATATGTGTTCGAGAGCTCGTCTGATTTAAAGTTACGCTGCAAGAGTTTTCGACCAGTTCTGAAAGCACGCTTTCTTTATATTGTGTAGGTAAATGACGATATGCAGGGTTCGTACGGTCATGGAAAACCTGGAAAAGTCATGGAATTTCAAAATGGTCATTTCCAGGCCTGGAAAAGTCATGGAAAAAACTTAAATCATAAAAGTTTTTGAAAAGTCATGGACATTTCTTATAATCACGTCAAGTTTGACATAATTCATATGTTTTTTAAAGAAAGACGCTCAAAATATAAGCCGGCATACGCTCTAAATACGCAAAACATTTTCTAAACATTTTTAGTATATACCGGGATTTCAGTTTGGTCATGGAAATTTGGTTAAAAGTCATGGAAAAGTAATGGAAAAGTCATGGAAATCCATTGGTCAAAATGTGTAAGAACCCTGGATATGACGTCCCCATTTCACTTTATTCCCTTGTGCTTTTTGTGGCGCGTATGAAATCCCACAACCTGTGTGTATTCACCTGTGCTCTGCCAGGTAGCCGTGTTCATGTACTACGGGTTCCAGCTGGACCGCTTGGTCCTGCAGGTATCGAGCCCATCCTTCCTGAAGAGCCCCTTACCGTACCATCCACAGCTGCGGGCGCAGGCCTGGAGATACCTCAGCTACATTTTCATGCACACTGGGTGAGTTTACAGCTCGCTACTTTCTGGACTTATTTCAAAGGGTGTGCGCTATCGGAGTGGAAAATGCCATTTTGAAAAGCGGAACACAGACTAGAGGTACTGCATATCTGAGAGGCCTCGGGCGCTTCATGACATTTGAAAGATTCAGTGAGCCAGAGCTCGTTAGTCTACGATTTCATTAACAAAAATACACAGTGCAATTAATATCCAGTGGAACACTCTGAACAACTGAACGCAATTAAATGCTTGCCAGTCATGGGGGGTGATAAGGAAGAGCAGATAAAGAAGAGGAGAGGTTGCATGTTGCTAATAGTTCTTTGGATTCATTTCATAATACTCAGTGAAGGAAGTTACAAAACAAATAAGATAGTACCTAAACAGGATTATTGCTTTAATGTTTATATATACTGCAATGTATTCAAATCTACCATTACACTTCCTCAGCTTACATCCTCTCCTCTCCTCTCCTCTCCTCTCCTCTCCTCCTACAAGCACCACAGAAGACTTGTATTTTCAGTTCAGGCCAGGTCATCTAGATTTAATTAACCTTCTGGGTAAATGTAGTCTCAGGCCATAGTGAGAACTAATAAAATGGTAATTTAATTAGAACCTGGAGGTGCCAGGGACAGACGGTAGGGATGACTGGGAGTACAAGGACTGAATGAAAGGATACAAAGAAGGAAGGTGGGATGTTTAATGTTCACTGATTACACAGGAACATATTTAAATGATTTTGATCCTCAGGGAAATTGGTTGTACTTTATTTTTTTAAAGAGCCTGCAGGAATTATCTTTTGTCCAGCACTGTGTCCAATTTCACATGGCAATGGGTTATTTATCATCTCATAACATCTTATTATTCGTGGTTCTGCAGTCATTGTGACCTTCCCAGCACTCAGTACCCTTTTGATCCTATTACAAAAAGAACATGCCACACTTAAATGACGATGAGATCATTTATAAATCTCTAAATTACTTCCTCCACTCCGTTTACTGGACTACAGCCTCAAGTAGCCTGGAGCGCCAACTTCTCACTGCGGGGTTCAGAAGTAGAAACGAGGTTGGGCGCGAAGGGAAATGCAGACTCTTTTTTAAATTTCAAGACCTATATTGAGAACTTCACATATTACAAAGTACACAGACATACAACTAAGTCATTAATAAATGAAGAGTGAAATGCCCGTGCTTTCGTGTAAATGTGTACGTCGTTACGGCGTTAATAGATTACGCCGCGCAGCGCGACGGCCGAGATTCTTGCCGACTTGCCAGGTGTCTCGGTGAGTACGAGTTCCTGCTGTTGCCCTTCAAAATAAAAGCTCAGCATTGAGCATTATGGAGAGTGGCCATATCAAGCCTGCAACCCCGTTGAAGAGGTGTAGTGCAAAGCTCATTTTATCACACATAATTAAACGTGATGACTCACACATATCTGCAAATGTTTTCTTTTGCAAAGGTTGCATGTTATTGTAGTTTTGAAAAGATATGCAGTGTAAAAATCAGAAAAACTCTTTATTGACAAATATTTGAACTGGTTTTGTTTAGTCTTTCACAGGCTGGACTTTATTGTTATTATCTTGAAAAAGTATTCAGTGTAAAACAGGTTAATTGCAGCAACAATAAGCTAAATGTTTCACAGATAGAACTGTATTTGTATTTTAATAAAGTAAACGAAAACTTGGCAAAAGCACCAACTATAGGTGTTCGTATCGGCCAGTCCCCGCCCCCTGAAGCTGTAAACCTAGGGGGAAACTCGGTACACAATAGCAATTTCGGGCCGTTTTGGTCAACTCACCATTTGTCTTCGCTATGCTGCGTTCACACCGAAAGCTTTGCGAAGTCATGAATGAAATGGATACACCGAAGCGAAAAATTCGCCCGGCGCTACGTTAGCTATGTTTTAAAGAAATCTAATTTTATTTTTCCAATTGCGAAGGGTTCGGCTAATGCACCGATAAAGCTTGCAGAGTTCAGTACCTCCAATACGGTTAAGAACCACTGCTCTAGGTGGTCTGTGGTCACTGTCTGTTTCTGCTCTGCTGTCAGTCACTCACCTGGTCCCTCCTTTCAGACTCCTCCCCCTCGTGTGCCGCCCTCCTGTGTGATTGCAGACCCCGCCCTCATTGTTTACACCTGTGCCTCCTTTCCCTGTGGATTTAGTCTGTGTCAACTCCTCTGTCTGGGCCAGTTTATCTCTGAATGTTTGTTGGGTAAAGACCTTGTTCTTGAGGTCTGAGTGTGAGTCCTACTCCCTGTGGCTCCCAGCCATTCCCTAACATTATTATCATTTCTTATTTGTGACATTTCCGAAGTACCCAGTGCTTATAACCTTTAACACTAAAAGCTTTTGTGACTCAGAAAGACAATTATATAAATATATGCACACCTTTTGCCTACACCCTCTCTCTTTCTGTCTCTCTCTCTTACTCTCTTGCTCACATCTACAAACCATGTAATCCTATCCCCAGCTCAGTAGAACTGATGCTTCCCAATTCTTAACATTTAAACATGTAAATATTGGCCCCAAAACATCCCTCAGTAGAGCATTATGCATTCAACCGGGTGTCTCTCTCTCTCTCTCTCTCTCTTTCTCTCTCTCTCTCTGTGATCCGAAGCAGTTCAGGAACACTCCAGGCAGAGTAAAACGTGACTCAACAGTTCACAACAAAGTATTTCTCTCCAGTTGCGCCCGTTCTGCTTCTGTCCACCTCAGTGTCATGCATAGTGTCGCCCGCAACCGTACACGTCACTGTCGCAGTATGAGCGCATCACAATCGTATTCTTCTTTGGGCTCGATGCCGCCGAGATGTAAAAAATAAGTTTTGTTCTCTTCTTTTATTGAGCGCCTTGAAAGGACCGTGGTCGCCCGGGCACAGTAGGACCTCTCGTGGGTATCCACAGATCTGCCTCACTGTGCAGCCCGTCCCTCACATCCTCGTTAGCGGTACAGGAATAGATAGCCGCTGCCACCTGGAGTGGAGTTGTCCTTGTGCATTTGGACAGGCCTCTCGGAGCTGATCGATATCCCACATCGTGATCACTGGAACGATCCCCTCTGTCGGCATTGCAGCTGAGGTGGCTGGGTTGTTTCAAACTAAACACCTCATCGTCCTTGTCTTGTTTGACTCGTCTCTGTGTTTGTTTGTTTGTTTGTTTGTTTGTTTGGGGAAGGCTTGTATTCATTTCTGGGATGTCAGGGTTGTTTATTGGATGAACACACAGACAGAACACACAGTTTGTCAAAATTAGGGGAGGATAATGGGGAGTCTTTCCTTCTCTCGTCTCTCTTTTAGCAACAGAAGTGGCAGTGTGACGCAGACAGAGAGAAAACGGAGGAGAGGACTGAAGCGAGCGAGGGTCAATGATGACAATGAGATAGAGAGAGAGAGAGAGAGAGAGAAGGGAGAATGTATTACGCTAAAGCTGCTGTGACACCCGAATGTGTCTGTGCTGCTGACTGAGGTTTGTCTGGAAGGACTTTCTATCCATGAAGGGCACTGTGTGTGTGCGTGTGTGTGTGTGTGTGTGTGTGTGTGTGTGTGTGTGTGTGAGAGGACAAGTTGTCCCTTGCTTATAGTCCTCACAGTGAAACACATGCTGTAATCAGATTTGGGTGAATGTGCAACAGCCACACATCTCTTGATGTGCTGTGTGCGATTGTGTGGGTGCATATCTGTGTGGGCTGTGTGTGTGTGTGTGTGTGTGTGTGTGTGTGTGTGTGTGTGTGTGTGTGTGTGTGCGCACACTCTGTGTCTCTGTTTCTGTTTGAGTGCATTGGAGTGTGTCTAGGATTATATGTTGATGAACACAAGTGTGGTTTGATGTAGTACCAGATGGTTTTGTTTGTGTGTGTGTGTGTGTGTGTGTGTGTGTGTGTGTGTGTGTGTGTGTGTGTTGTCCGTGAACTAGCATTATAATCAGGCCTTTGTAGGGAACAGGCAGGTGATAATATGTTATTGTAAAATCTCTTACAGTCGGTGTAGGAGATCCTCATCACTTTAAATCCTTTTAAACTGACTATTTGCTTAAAGGTACAGTTCTTCTCTCCAATATAAAAGGATTATATGAAACTCGGCTTGTGCAATGTATGAAATCTCTTCCCATCAATCATGACCCGCTTACTCAAGATAACCCACAGACCTCGTTGTGAGCAATTTCATGGAGAAACTGTAGTTTTGACATCTAACTGCTCACAACAAGGCTGTGGATTATCTTGAGTAACTGGGTCCTGATTTCAGTTTTTCAGATTCTTTATTTATATATATTTTGGCAGACATCTCTATGGCTCATATTTACAAAACTAGGCAACTCACACTTTTGTTATTTGTCAGACTTTGCCAGACTCCTCATCCAGAGGAGGAAATGGAAGCATGACGCCTGTTTATTGTCACATCCATGTCTTCGCATTTGAAGAATTTTACTTGTAGGGGAAATGCGTTCTTTTCAGGCTGCTTGTGATTGCAGGTTTGTAGAATAATAAATGAGTTATAAGTGCATCAGGGTTTGAACAATTAGCTGACACATTTATTTATAGACAAACGTAGAAAGCACTATGTGAAGATTGATGTGTTTGATTTGAAACCTCAAGGAAAAACAGTAACAAACTAGAATGGGCACTCGGTAGAGCGCATACCTTCGCATATCACAAGATTGAATTATGAACAATTTGGCACTAGTTTCACGCAAATCGGATGCCAATTAACCGAGATATCGCAAATTTACGTTTTTCATCTTTTCGTGACTTTGACCTTGACCTTTGCCCCAATCATTCCCAAAAACTAATTGATTGTTCTTTGGGTCATGACCAATCATCCCACCAAGTTTCATAAGAATCGGCTCAGTTTTGTCTGATTTAGACGAATAACTGACGGACGGACGGACATATTCACAAACGCCGGCGAAAACATTATCTTCTGCATTTTCAATGCGAAGGTAATAATGTTGTTCATAGCTCATACAAACATACATGAACCTGTAATGCTGCCAGCAGTTTAGGGATGCTGATTCTTCCCAATTCTCAAAGCCAAAGTGTAAATAGTTACTGTGCAGACTCGCCCACTCTCCACCGCTCTCTCTCTTTTTGTCTTTCAGTAGTTTCAGTATAGAAATGTTTTTCTTTAAACATTGCCGGGTTAATTTTCTAGAAACAAATGCTCTACACATGCAGATCATTTGATTGATTGTCAGCACTGATCAACTGAAAAGGAAGCAGCAACAATTGGGATTTGATCAGAATCAACAACAAACATCAAAATACCAACGACTATCGCTTTTTACATTTGTTCATTATTTCAACACTGACTAACTTCAGGTGTCTGTGTGTGTGTGTGTGTGTGTGTGTGTGTGTGTGTGTGTGTGTGTGTGGGTGTGTGTGTGCGTGCGTGTGTGTGTGTGTGTGTGTGTGTGCGTGCGTGTGTGTTCTTACAGGATTGAACACCTGAGCCTGAACATGGCCATGCAGCTGCTGGTGGGAGTCCCACTAGAAATGGTCCACGGAGCCGTGCGCATTGGACTGGTCTACGCGTGTGGTGTGCTGGCAGGTGGGACACACACACACACACACACACACACAAATGCAACAATTACAATCTATGTCCTCCACTCACTGCATACATTTCCCTCCCTCTTATCTACACATCCCTCTACCCCCTGAGACGAACCCACTCACACACTGGGGAGTTTTCCCCCCCTTTGATCTCCACCATTGTTCCATCTGCTTGTTGCCTTTTTTATGCATTCAGTGGCCTATCGGGTTGCAGCCAGTGTGTTGGTGGGTACTGGTCAATGAGAATATTTAGCGTGTGTGTGTAGGACGTTCGGGACAGATGGCCTTGTGTTTCTCCTTCCCCTACCAGGCGCGTTGGGATGCAGGGGGTTGTCAGTGTCCCTTCAAAGCTCCCGCATCCCCTCTGGCCACGTACAATAGGGCAGAGCAGAGAGAGTCATCTCGAACGGAGCTCAATCAGAAGAACACAAACACAGTGATAATCAAATAGGAAGGAGGGAGCGTGTGAGGTAGGGGTGAAGTAGAGAGAAGAGGCGGAGGAGGGGAGATGAATTCACAAGCCTTAATAAGCCTGAGGGAGTTTAAGGAGGGTGCACAGGATATGAGAAGCATCGAGACGGGAGATGAGTGGAGGTGGGGGGGATTTAGGAGAAACTAGAAATGAGTAAAAAGAAAAAGCAGAGATGAACGAAAAGGTTGTCGCTCTCTTCCTACTTTGCTATCAACCTCAGGCGTGATGCATTCAGGCTATTCTTTTCTTGACTCCATCAATAAACTGACAAAGTCATCGAGTCCATAATGTGTTGGTTTCCTTCCCCAAGACAAACTGTTGACGTGTTTCATTTTGTATTATTTTGTCTGGTGCCCCGGGGGTGACACTTTTAGGTACAACGTAACTGGAGTGGAATTATTGAACTACTTTTCTTTAGATGAGTGTTTTAAAGATTTTTCAGGGACGGAAAAGTGATGCCTTGTGGCAGCGAGTGTGAGTGTGAGTGTGCGTGAGTGTGCGTATGTGTGCGTGTGTGTGCATGTGTGACAGAAAAAGCAGAGAGGATTGCGAAACACTTATTACAGCAAGTGTGTTTTTGTTTAATATTCATGAAAATCTGTGTGTGTATGTGTGTGTGTGTGTGTGTGTGCATATTCAGGGGTCAGTGACAAACACCCTGGGGAAACCAGCTGTGGTGCCCTGTAGTATTAACCTTGCATTGAAATGAGGAGGAAACGCGCCATAAATCACACACACTGATGTACGCACACAGACCAACACACACACACACACACACACACACACACACCATACACAAACACATAGTCTGCCTGCTGTTTTAATTAGATATCGACCGCAAGGGGAAGAGCAGAGGCACACTTTGGTTGTGTTTGGCTGCGATGGGTTTGTTGTGTCTGACTTGGCTCTTTTTTTATATTTTGGAAGCAGAGGGACTTTAGCCAAAGTCATCATTCTTAGAATATTCAGCATCAAGCAACACGTGGGCGCATATAATTAGCTGATATTGGCAAATCATTGTATTTGTAACGTATGTTTTATGGCTGCAGTCATGCATGATAGTTTTTAGAGCATTTCTGACTTTATTGGGTCATAAACAGTAGAAACACATAGGAAAATGTATGATTTTATTTCTATTGACATATACTGATCTTTTTTAAAATTTGTATTCCTTCATATTGTTTCTCTCAAATATCACACACAAATCAGTTGGCTGTAGAGCGTGTGTGTGTGTGTGTGTGTGTGTGCGCGCACACACATCAGAAAGTGAGTCCATCACTGTTCAAACATACTTGATTTTCTTTCTAGTTCTTTAGTATTGTCGTAAACAAGCCCTGGTGAACAGAGAAGGGCTCAGCTGGCACATAACAGGGGTCAGAGGTCAGAGGCAGAGCAATGACTCAGAGAGAGGTCGCCGGCCCTCTAGGGCCAACACAAACTCTGACACTAATGGAAACAATGGACTGGCATGAAAACACACAAGTACTCACTTATTGACCTGCAGAGTGAACATCGGTCTGCCGGCACAAAGAGCACCAGACAGGTGCAGCGACAGGCGAGGACCAGTGAGCGACAACGAAAGAAAGCCGTAAAGAGAACAGGAAGTCACTCTAACACAATCAACGTCCGCCAACTCAACTCGTAGCCGAGCTGTTGACTCTTCTCATCACGAGTGCTGATGTGTGTTACACTTCCTCCTCGTGATTCAGGGGTTCTTACTCCGCGGTTCGGATGAACAGTCAAGATAAATGAGATGCCACTTTCGCCTCTAAAACCTACAGGCCTCCTGGGGCCTGCTGAGGGTGTGTGTGGAGGAGGGGTGAGGAGAGGGGGGGAGTGTACATGTGTGTGTGTGTGTGTGTGTGTGTGAGTAGTAATAATAATAATAATAATAACTTTATTTATATAGCACTTTTAAAAACAAAGTTTACAAAGTGCTCTACAGATACACACAACTTAAATGGTGGCAAACAAAAAAGACCATACCATAAAAGCATTGAATACAAGTAAAACCAAACAAATAGGCAATTAAAATACAAATTTAAAAGGACGACATCACTTAAAAGCAGTTCTATAAAAGTGGGTTTTAAGAAGTGATTAAAAAAAAGTTATTGATTCTGCCAGCCTTATTTCCTCCGGTAGGTTGTTCCAAAGTCGAGGGGCCCTGGTGGAAAAAGCACGGTCACCCTTTGATTTAAGCCTCGACTTTGGAACGGCCAGGAGGGCCCCACCGGGGCCAGACCCAGACGGGCCTTAAAAGTGATCAATAAAATCTTAAAATCAATTCTAAAACTAACTGGGAGCCAATGGAGTGAGGCCAGAACTGGAGTAATATGTTGTCGTCTGTTAAAACCAGTAAGAAGCCTAGCTGCTGCATTTTGGACTAGCTGGAGGCGGATGGAAGCAATGTAGAGTGCTTTAAAATAGTGTACCGGTAATCTAGGGAGTGGCACTCTGTACATAATACTTTAAAATTGTAATATTGAGGCTAACAAATGAATGGTAATTAGATATTCAGAATTAATTCAAGGGGTGGCCAGTTTTTTATTTTATTTTTCAATTTGAGAGAAGGATTCTGACGTGAACACATTTTTTTCTGTGCGAGAGAAACAAACATTTTAAATGCTCATATGTGTGTGTGTGTGTGTGTGTGTAATCATTTAACTACTTAGATTACTACTCTGCAGTGTTTAATGACCTGCTGAGTCAGATGCTGTTATTACGCCCCCTCGGTGTGCTGCCATTGAGGCTCACACACCTGAGGGGGCCACAAATTAGGCAAAGAACAAACGGAGGAAAGAAAGTCTTTTCATTTCTCATGTCGCGCATTCCTTTAAAATCACGGGGTTGGAAGTCGGCACACTGGTTTGGAACTTTTATCCAAGAGACATTTAAACAAATAATTTCAGTGCAGTTCTGAAGGAATATCAAACCCAAAGACACCGCACAGCCGGTTCCGGGTTATGGAACTCTGTAAATAAATAGTTTGGACAAGCTTTTCTTGATGCTCAGGTGTGGACAATTGAGCTGATTTGATTGACCACTACATGGACCTTTGTGCTTTGGAACAAGTAGTTTTCTCCTGTGCACTGCCCCCCCACACACACACACACACACACACACACACACACACACACACACACACACACACTCTTCATCTAGAAAGGGCATCAAGTAAAGGTTGCAGCAATGAACAATATGATGTAATGTGTGTGTGAACTATATAGTTTCAGGGTAAATATGCAATATTTTCACGTGTATCGTTGTCCAGATGTTAGTATAGTGGTATGAAAATATAATATATTAACAAAACAACATAAACATATTGGCCACCCTAAGGATGCAGGCAGATAGGGAATACACGTTCATATATCATGTATCTTGTCTGCATGGTAGTGGATGTGTGTGTAGTATTCTTTATGCACATCTGTAAGATGTAATATTATATAAAATATACATATTGTTTGTGCACCTTTGTATCTGTATGTTCCTTTACCTTAATGCTTTGAATATATCTTAGAAATAAAGGTGCTAAAAGGTGCAAACAGAAACCATATTGGGTTATTTGGCGTGTGCTCATATAAAAACCCTATTTGGTGCTCATATAAGAACCCTATTTGGTGCTCATATAAGAACCATATTTGGTTCCAGGTTCAGAAGGTTCTACCTAGAACCCAATGTAAACAGTTTTACCGAGAACCATCTGTGAGAGTTTTCACAGAGAATCCATTGTCTTTGGTATAATTGCGCCATCCAAAAACCGCCTCTGGAGGTTTATGCAGAGACTTCTTCTCAGCATGTTAACCAGAACACTTTAATATTCCAAGGGTTTCATCTAGATTAGAAACAACTCAGAGGGTTCTGCAGGAGCATTTCTCACTGCTAAAAGCTACTGGTCAGAGACAAAGGTGATTCAGTAAAGTCAGTTCAATTTAAATATGTATTCGTACTGAACACCTACGCTACCTTTTAAAATGTGGTCATTCGATCCTTTCTTATTATATGGCACTGAGATAATAAGCTATATTTGTAAACTCAGTAATAAAACATGGACCTTCACAGTCTTCATTTTCAATTTTCCACAGAAACAGAGCATAACAGAGCATAACAAAGAGCAATGGCAGAGCCTTGCTTATTGAAGCACACTTAAAGTGACAAAGAGCCGCATTCTGAATATATATTAACTCTAATGCATGCATTTATGTGCTATGCAAATAAAGGATATTTTGATTTGAGAAAGAAAGAGAGCGGGAAGGTCGGAATACCGTGGATGTGGGTGGACGTGGGCAGTCGTGTCTCATTAGCATCACAAGTGTACGCAGGTCAGTGGCATGGAGAGAAGGGAAAGAAAAGATATGCCGAGAGAGAGATAGTTTGTGGTTTCCTATTTTAATAGTAGAACTAAGCACATCCATTTCTCCACTTTTCCCTTTATCCTGTGTCTTGTACACTCTCTGTGGTAGGAACACATTTCCCGTGGCGACTCTGTCTCTGGACGTACTCCACATTTATACTTTTGAGCGCATGATTGGGTCTTTTGTATACGCAATGAATTGGTACCCGAGGTGCTGCACAGAGCCGGGCCCCGATTGCGGCAGCTCAATTTGTATGAATGCGTTTGTTTTAAATAAAAAACCAGTGTGAGCAAGCCTCTATTCACGAAGCAAGTAGTGAGGCTGCCTTTAAGCCATTCCAAATAGATGTTTTCAGTGCACAAATGGTCACAGCTTGCTCAAGAACCAGTTTAAATTAGTCCGTTAGTCACAGCGTCTGCCAACATGATCCTCGAAGGGGAAAATAAATATTCAAATCTCTTCCTGAAATAGTGACAGCTCAGACTCAAGACACACGACACATTTCAAATAAACAAATAACATACTTTGTCATTTAGCATTGTTTTGCATGATAACATTTGCACAAAAAACAAAAAACAAAAATATATATATATATATATATATATATTTATATATCCATTTATTCCCTAAATGGCCGACTACCAGGCAAATCAAATCTATTGAAGTTGAGTAAACATCGTCTCCTCATATCGCATGAAGTTCATCATCAAATGAAGTTTGCCCAGTTTGAAACATGAGAGATTTAAATTGTTTATCTGCGATGTGAATGATGCAACAACGTCCTGGTTTGTGTATTCACCTGACACATGTCCCTTTGTCATCGCCGCAGGGTCCCTGGCGGTGTCTGTCACCGACATGACGGCTCCGGTGGTCGGCTCATCCGGGGGAGTGTACGCTCTGGTCTCGGCACATCTGGCCAATGTGGTGATGGTACGTTTTTTTTTCTTCTTTCGCGTGTCCCGTGTAGATGGTTATCATCCCGTCACTCAGTCGTCCCGTCACTACAGAGAGCGCTGCCACGCCGTCAAAGCGGCCTGTTTTGGGGGCCCGGCAGGTGCTGCTCTATCTCACAGATGCCATACATTCCTCCAGTGTGTGAGCGGGTGCATGTGAAGAATCCCCCATCCCGCTGCCCTCTCGGGACATCGCCCCATCCTGTGGGTCACCGCAGACACACGAGGCGCTCAAGATGAACCCCCATTATGTGTAATCGGGTCCTAATTAAGCACCCAGTCAGATCTTCCCCTTCATTCTTTGGTGTCAGGGAAGGAGGGAATTTTGTCTTCCTACTCTCCTCTGAATTCACATTATCAAACACAGTGGGCACAGATTGGAGGTCAGGGTGACTCTGGGGATATCAGAGCTGATGTGAATTGGGAGAGAGTTCATGTCATTTCATGACAGCATGTGTGTGTGTCTGAGGAGGACTTGACCTTCTCGCACAGTTTGTATTGTCTTTCTCATCAGAACTTGAAAAAGGACCTTCTGAATGACTCTGTCCTCTCTTTCTCTCTCTCTCTTTCTGCAGAATTGGTCGGGAATGAAGTGTCAGTTTAAGTTATTCCGGATGGCCATGGCTCTGGTTTGCAGTAAGTCTCAATAAAGATGACCCACACCCCTTTCTCCTCATTTTAAGAATCTTTTGTTTCTTCTTTTAATCCGCTTGTAATGCAAATCCATCACCAGAATGTAATGTCAGTGTGGGACCCGACCGGCCTTACCTGTAGGGGATACATGTCTGTGGAGAGGACAAGATCATTACTGTAGATTCAAGGATGCCTCCTTTTTTTATGTTGCTCTCCTCCAATTTAAAGATTTAAAGATTTAAACACAAATTAAGTGCTGCTTGAAACTACGCAAGGTCCATTTTTACCTGACATTTGATCAATTAACTTGTTAGTGAGTGAGCTACTTCATCGTGGCCGCGACTACCAGAAAATAATAGATTACGGTTATCTAAAATTACTGTGAGCCGTTTTGGCCGTTTTGAGTAAGAAGAATCTCGTCTTTAAAAAAAATCTTCTTTCCCCTTCATAGTTGTTGCTAACCAAATAAAACTCTTAATTCCTCTCCCTCATACGAGAGCTTGTTTCCTTCCAGACACGAGTGTGTAGCAGTTGTCCGTTCCTCCGTGTGGAAACCTCGCTGACATGGTGTCTTCTCTCCCTCTCTCTGCCCTCAGTGAGCGTGGAGTTTGGCCGGGCGGTGTGGCTGCGCTTCTATCCGCCGGCCTTCCCTCCTTGTCCCAACCCCAGCTTCGTCGCTCACCTGGGAGGGGTGCTGGTTGGCCTGACGCTGGGGGTGGTGGTCCTGCAAAACTACGAGCAGCGACTCCAGGAGCAGTCCCTGTTCTGGATCTTCTTCTGCGTCTACACCTTGTTTGTGCTGTGCGCCGTCTTCTGGAACATCTTTGCCTACAGCTTGCTGGACGTGCGACTGCCCCCTTCGCCTTGACTCGGGCTTATTGGAGGCCGACTGCACACCGGGTGTCCCCCCTTTGTTCATCACCTCGGCCTAACCCTCATCGCGGGGTCGTCAGACAGACAACCTCGGTCCGTCAACATACCTTTTTTTCATCCCACCTATTCCCTTTTCTGGTTAAGCCTTGCCAATCGTTTCCGTTGAGCGTACAAGCTGCCCTTCTCTGGCTCTTTGTCTACGTCTCTGTCGGAGCTTTTGTCTCAAGTGTATCTCAAGCGGGACTCAAGAGAAACAAGCGGGAACAACCCCCATCCACATGGCTTAACCTCCTCCGCCCCTTCCTCCTCGATCCAACGGTGCCTTCTCATTGAGATGTCAGCCTGATGGAAGTATTTCTGCATAGTTGTCTCTTATGTGGGGGGACAGCCGTGAAGCCCTCTGGTGAAATTGGTTTTCAGACAGAAGAGTTCCTGAAAATCCTGTACTGTGAGGTATCAGTACATTTAGAATAAGATCATATGATAATGTAGGCTGAGTTGGTGTTTTGTCATCATTACAAGCAGCTCAAAAGCATGGGAGATTTAGATTATGGCAGGATGGCTCAACATCTTCTCGTTTGTAGGCAGAGCATGGAGTATATAGGCTTCAGCATCCTTCACACGTTGAATTGACCTTTTAGAGGAGGTGTGGGTTGATTTTCAGTGTTGCTTTCAGCATTTGTCACTTCCCATAGAGAAGGATTCATTTGTGTTAAGCGCTATTTGAACCTCAAACTCGTGTCTTTTGACCTTTTTTGTGTGCAAGTAGTGTGACAATTGTACCATTGTGCAAACAGATTAGTGGAAAAAAAACAAGAAGCAGAAGTGCCATTCAAATTTTTAAGCTTTTGAAAATGATGCCAAAACATAGCTACAAGCACTGGGGAGGAAGAGGGGGGGGCACATACCCTGATAGGATTTGATTTTGTGCTAGCAAAACAAATCTTTGTCTGTCAGAAGGCCATCACATGTAACAGAAGATGTTAATAATCTGTAATGGGTCTCTAACTGACACCCTTTTTGTCATTTGTGTTGTCCTTTCGGGGCATTTGCAGTGTTTTTTGTGATTGGTTAAAATAACAAATAAGTTAAGAGGTGGTGAATTCAAGTGGAATGAGACTAATAAAACATTTAGCAGAGGGGACGGACATACTTTTTTTTTTTTTTTGGGGGGGGGGGGGGGGTCTTTTTTTCATTACCAAAAGTAGAAGAGCACACATGGCTGATCTAGACTACAACCGGGCTGGGGTCGTTTCACTCCCGTATCAGGAAAGAAGTAAATCAATGCCCCCTCATTAGTTCCTGTCACAATGTAAATTGTTAATTGATTGAACTGGGATGGAAAACGACCCCAGCCCTCAGCTGTCGCTCTTAAACAGTACTGTACTTTGACCTCATGTTACCCTGGTAACTGCATCGCACAAACATTATTATAATGTAATTATATACAGATTAATATTTTATCATGCATTTGCTGTTGATTATTTGTTTGTTTTTTTACTTGGTGATATTGGTATGTTGTGTGAATTGTGTGGTCGGTCTGCATTGTGATACGCTAGTTAATATCTGTATTGTAGCCTATTTAAAAGTGGGTTCAAGATGGTCTGGGGTTGTATATAATAAGGGCTGCGACACAGTACGGGGTGGGGGGGGGAAATCGTTGATAATATTTTAACATTGTGCATATATTGTAGATTTGATATGTACATACTGGAGTACATTAAACACTTTTGTACAGAAACAAAATACATTTTCCTTGCATTCTGCTCTCATTTATATTAGCGTTAACTCATGTCATACTCATGTCATGCACGCACAAGTTGTATTCAATTTTCTTCTTGTGCTCCAACCTAGCAAGGTTTGCAGCCTTGAAACCAGATAAGCTTTAAACTCCAATCCCAGTGTTTAGAGGGAGCTCAGGGCCCCAGTGTGGAGAGCCTTTGTGGAAAAAGCAGACGTCAAAGTGATCAATGCTTTGCACAAGAATCCGCCATAACTCTTTCAGAGAGAGGACTCTGTAGCCGAAAGTCTTCTCTGTCGGTACAACTATAGGGAGAGGAGAGCTTTTGAAGGCATACAAAGAAAAATGCATCAGGCGGCCCAGGAAAGCTACCTCCGTGGTGTTTCCCCTTCATAAATCTCCAATTTCAGAGGTAATCACTCACCTTGGTGACAGAGGGAAGACAAGGGAAGCTGCAAGAGAAGGAACATCGGTGCAAATGCATCTGTAGTGTCTCTGCATTTATGCTGCCTTCTGAGAGCAGCACTCATACAATTTAGTTTAATTTCACATCATTTTACAGCAAGAAACAGACTTTCACTGACAGATGAAACAACTATGATCCATGTTTCTAACATTCACTATTCTGCCAGAACTTGATAGTGTTATTTTTTCAGTCTATTTAATGCATGTCTGTGTAAATGAGCATCAGTGTACTCACGGTTAAAATACAATTCTTTCAGCTTGTACGATTTTGGACATGAACAAAATATCAGTCTGTGTCTTGGCCAGTTCAGTGGTGTCTTGTATGTCCAGGGCACAGACACAATGTATTACAGTATGTGTGTAAATTACAGATGGGTTAATACAGTCCCCCCTCTCTAGGGCTACAGGGGCATGCATCCCAAAGGTGTAGGATGAGGTCGAGGTGAGTGACCTGTGCAGGGCAATCAAGGTCTCCCACAACTCAGAGGCGGTTTCTTTATTGGCCCCTGTTAGAGCATGGCGGTATACTGTTACGTTGGAGGGGGGTGAGGTCCTTCCCTAAATTGTTGTCAGAAAGCGAGAAGCAGCTACTTGTCCAAAGCTACTTGCCCCTAAGGATGGCTTTAGGATGCCCCTTAAATGAAGTGGGGGAAACTATACAGCCCCAAACGAAAAGCGTACAACAAGAGTGTGACATGGGATGTTTTCGAAGTACATTTGTTCACAAATATAGAAACACGGCCTTTCAAAAATCACATTGGATGACAAACAATAATTCGATTTCCGCGCCGCTGTCGCCATCCAGCGGACACGCGGCGTAACAAGCGGCGCTGCACGCGACTTCAATCAGGCCTCAATGTCGCAGCTGTGAACGTGAGCGTTCCAAATGTCTCCGTGCATTTCCGGTGGCGGTGCAAGGCGCTACGAGGTTCCTCGCTGCAGCTACACTGAACACTGTAGGACTTAACTAGCATTAACTAGTTAACTAGGGGCAGTAGTGCAACGTTTAGGAAGCACAAGCTGGACTTATAAAACCCAAATACGAGGTGGCAATTCCTCTGCTGAGCTTTGTTTGGCATGTCGGATTTCAGCTCAGCGGACTGGACATGTATGTCATGTTAACTTCGCAGACGTTAAAAAGTACATATGACAAATGGTGCCGGGGGGGACATCACGTGGTGTCACATATTTGTCAAGGACAACAACCAGGGGGATGTCACTCACAATATCAAAATAAAAATGCCTTTTGATGGTTTCATTTTTAGATTAGCATACAAAAATGTGACTGCCATGTCAAAATCTTGTCCAAAATGTCGAGCTAATCATCTCCACCTGCCGTTGTTTTATCATTGTGGTGTTTTTAAAGTAAAGATGTTCTTCTTCCAGACCACAACTTATTTGCCATATCCTGAATCGTTGGACACATTTAACAACCAATACAATATGCATTTTACCAATATGACCCTAAATGACAAGTAATTACTCAGTCATAGATTCAGCCCAGTTTCATGATTTTACAAGAATGAATTATAAAGAACGGTGAGATTACACCATAACAGAGAAGTGTCTGAATGACAGTTAGACACAGTACAAAATAATTTCTGATGCACAATTCTGTGTGAGGACAAATGGTTTCCTTTTCATTCTTTATTTCAGATTTTGGTCTCATCAGTCACCACTCCAGTGAGCGAATTATTTCATCTGGAGTACTGTTAGAACACAGTCACACACTGCCATCTAGTGGCCACTCTGTAAACTGCACCACTAGACTGAACGATGAATCCTGTGTGGCCTATTTCAGGCTGACAGATGATATTCGGTACATGAAGTTAAAGTTTAAAAAGAAATGATGTACAGTACGATCACAATTAAGGACTTGTGATAATCGAAAGCCTGGATCGGCACACACACTTCAGAACTGGCATACATTGCATTGCACTGCAGTGATTGGTCATCAGGCGTGACACGCGGGCTCTGTGGCGCCCCAAACACACCCTGGGGTTGGGGTAAAGTCCCTTCGATCTCATTATACTTGGCGGTTGCTTTTTCTTTTCCCTCCTCTCCATTGTGCACGCTGCTGAACTGCACGGACGTCGCAAAGGAGCTCGGACGTCGCGATCGCGCATGAGCATGCGTAACCTGCTTACGCCGTAACCGTAACGTAAATATTGACAAGTACTTTAGTAATACGTGAAGTTCTCCGACCTATTTTCTGTGTTGGAGGATGATATGCATAAGTGGCCCAATAGGGAGAGGACCACACATCTTAGTGTGTGAGGCATGTCTTTGAGTTATGGAGTGCTTTGGTTCCAGGTGAATTTGTGAGTCACCAGAAATCTTGAACATGAGATATTAGTAGTTTATTTTATTTTCCTGGTTCAACATGAGGACCAGACTGTACCGAATGATCAGAGAAGCAACAACTTGTTCAAGCAGTGCTGCTTTGTCAATGACATCCAGGAGTTTTAGGTGGTTCACGGAAAAACTGTCTTCCCCCGATGAGGAGGATGAGCCTAAAGCAGGGATTTAGTCTTTGTGCCATATTTAAGCCAGATCGGGTCAATGCAACAGCCTGGTCCCTTTCAGATACACGCGGAATGGAAATGTCAGAGGTCAAATCTGTATCGGATTGAGTGAATCAGTCTCTGTCACGAATTCCCCACCTTCTTAGTTAAATTCATCCTCCTTACATGTTTAATTAACTCTCCTGTCATTCCAGATCCTGTCATCCTCACCTGATTGTGCCTCATTCACTTCACCTGGTCCTCACGCCCTTCTCACCTGCAGCCCATCCCCTCGTTAGTCCCTCATTCCCTTCACCTGGTCCTCACGCCCTCTCACCTGCAGCCCATCCCCTCGTTAGTCCCTCATTCCCTTCACCTGGTCCTCACGCCCTCTCACATGCAGCCCATCCCCTCATTAGTCCCTCACTATTTAGCTCCCTCACTTCCACTTGTCCTCTGCCAGATTGTCTTGTGTTTCACCACCAAACTTTCCAGCGTTTTCCTAGTCCTGTTTCTGATCTGCCTGTTACGACCCTGTTTGCCTGTTCACCGACTTGAGATTTTTGCCTGCCCCTTTTCGGATTTGTCGCCCTGTCTGACGGACCACCTGGTTTTGACCCTGCCTGAAAAGATACAGTAAACTGCCTCCTCCTAAAATCCTGTGTGTCGTGCTTTTGGGTTTGAGTATCTGTGACCTTTACAGTCTCAGAACACCACATTTAAAGTAGAAGTGAAAGAACCCATCTCTCACAACAGTGCAGCAGAGGCTAGTCAGGCGAAAGATGGAAACATAGCTCCTTGAGACGATAATGATTGTACAAAGTGACATGACGACAGAGTCAGAAACATGCAGTCAGGAACGTGTTGAGGGGAGTGAGCTGGATGCCGATGTCGGCTATAATAGCATCACGGTTTCCGTGGAGGGCGGGATCCCTTTGCTTTATGAATGAGGCTGGTGAAGCGTCGGCAAACCCAACTCATCACTTTGAATGATATGTTGGACAGCGCTCCTTCAGTTCTTGAAGGGAAATAAGAAGCCTTGCTTGTCATGGGGCGATTAGGGTGGACCCATAAGCACGACTCCGGAGACAGCACTGCAAATAATTATCTCTTTACTCAGAGCGTCGTCAGGAACGGAACAGACAGAATAATCAAACACAACACTAACTCCGTCGGAAAAACACACGACAATCTGGCAGTAGACAAGAGCAAGTGAGGGGACCTAAGTACACAGGGACTAATGAGGGAATGGGCAGCAGGTGAGACAGACATGAGGACCAGGTAAAGGGAACGAGGGATGACTAGGAAAGAGTGATCAGAGGCAGGTGAGAGAACAGGTGAAGGGAGTTGGATAGACAAGATAGGAAGCAGGATTTGGAAAGACATGATGGTTAGTGAACAGGCAGACAGGATGAAAACAACTATAAAAGGAAGGTGTGGAGCTAAACTGTGACATTACTGACTTCTGATGAAGCAAAGGATTCCTCTGCCAGAACACCAAACAGCAAAGATCAGCCATCAGTCTCAGTTACAACTGATTCCATCGCTCCCTGCTGGTAATAGTGTTTCAGCTGAGAGTCCATCCTCCTCTTCCGTCCAAAGCACTTCCAAAAACCGTCGCCAAACCATCTCTGGGATCTCTAATGTCCCTTCTGACTCCCAGATCTGTCCCCCTCAGCTCCGGCCTTGATTCCGGGGTTTCCTAGTATATTTTTGATCTGAACGGAAATAAATGGGTTTTACTTGGGTATTACTTCACATTAAAAGTTTAAATCGGAGGTAAGTAGTAACTGGTAAAAACACTGGAATAAAAAGAAATTCAAAATTTTATTTTAAAGTTATGTTTGTGTTTTTATTAAAAGAAAATCTGTTTTGCTGTTTATATATATATATATATATATATATATATATATATATATATATATATATATATATATATATATTGTATTACATTACAACAATGTAGGATAGCATGACTAAATTAGTATTTCACTGCTGGACGGTCGGTTCTATAAAATCTAACCAGAAAGCAGCTTTGGTTGAGATAAACTCGTTTAAACTTGGTCACAACAGTCAAAGGTATTGTGGATTAATATACACCAAGAATTAAAAAAATATTAATAATGTGAGCATAACAATCGTGTATTTGAGGTTCAGAAAGTCTCTGGTACAGACACTTGCAGTTTGTGTTTTCAGAGATGTCATCCAGTGGAAGTAGAACAATATTTTCTGACTGATGGAGTGAACGTTGGATGATTCTGTGAACAGAACGAACTGTAAACAGAACGCGCGACGCGCGTCATGGAATCACACGTGATACTCGGCACCTTGACGTCACAACATGCAACGATGGACTCTTCAGGTTAACTGTCAATCAAACCTCCGTGTTTCTTGCCTCTGAGTGAAACATATTGAAGTATCGCGAGTCTCACTTTTCACCAGAAGAGAGCAGCACCCGACAGTCGGTTGACTGCAACATAAACAACGTGGCACTGATCATCTGATGGCATTGTATTAATTGACAGGTGTGCACGGTTGTACTTAGCAACACGGTGCATCTTTCAGGTGAGTCTACTTATAGGGGTGTCTCTCAAAGTGATGATGAAGATTCAATACCAGACACGGAGTAAAGTTCTTTAACCGATAACGCACCATGAATTTGGGCGGTGTCCTACATTCGTCCTCCATCACTTTATCAATCAAAGTAGCGCGCAGTTTTAAAATTATTTTTACAGTTTCACGGTTTATCAAAAACATTCATTACATAATCCAGACTTATCCATAGGTAACCGTAACGAGCGCAGGACGTATTGCAAACATGTTCCTCTGATGAGTATAACATTCATTCTTATTTCAAGGCAGTCTGAATACAACTTATTTTGTAATACTTATTGTTTTTCTTTGTCTGAAGAGCTCATCACTGGATAGAACATGTGCTATCTCCAATTGTTATCCGTGCGTAAAAGCGCGTCATTAAAACTCCCTCCCCCCTCGTGCGCTCACATATTATTTACCATGGTCGTGCGGTCTCGGGACTCCCAACTAAAGTGCACATCATCGAGCTGAGCTGATCACACGGCATCTCTGCATCTGCCCAGCCCGCAATCACGCAGTGCCATCACACACTGGGAGCGAGCCGCGCAGAGTGCAGGGGGAAACCGACACAACAGAGTCCACTCTTATTGGACTTTTTGGGACGACGGAACCGCGCGAGTGAGTCGAACAGTTGCAGGTCTCCTCTGAGGACCAAAGCTCTGCGTTGACTGACGCCCGAGACAACTAGACCAGCGGCAAAGCCAGAGCATGAAGAGGACTCCAAACTCAGGTACAGATGTTAACAAATTAAAAATGAAACTATCCTAGATAAGTTATTTAAACTCATTTAGTCAGCTATCAAGTGATCTAAACTATGCAGAAGAATAACACACATGAAATGTGGAAACAATATATTTTAACAAATATATATATAGTAATATTTTTGATATTTCTGCATGTCAACGTATAGCACACAAGCTTTTGTCACAATATGTCTTTCTGTGTAAAAAAAACAAAACCTGTTCTATTTCACCTTTATTTCTCTATCTGCCTTTTTTAAATATCACTTTCCAACTAGTCAAACTCTGTCACTTAGTTTTTCCGGCTGAGTGTGCAGCACCCAGGGGAGCACCTCAGGGTCCCCTGGCTATTAAAGTGTGATGTGCATCATCATCATCATCATCATCATCATCATCATCATCTTCATCATCATCATCATCATCATCATCATCATCATCATCATCATCATCATCATCATCATCATCATCATCATCATCATCATCATCATCATCTGTCCCTGTCAGCCTGACCTTCTGTGTGGATGCTCTGGCCCTGCAGGCTGTGCTCTTTGCACTCAGAGTGCTTGAGAAAATGGGTCCGCTCACATTGTCGTTGTGAAGGCTTTTGCCTCGTGTGTGTTTCTGCATTGCACATGCCTCACACAACAGTGTGTGTGTGTGTGTGTGTGTGTCATACAACGCATCTCTGGTTTTCCTCCGGCCCCATCTGTTCACCCCCCATCAACATTTGGAAACATTAGATGGGCTCTAGGGAGAAAATAAAGGTGCTCGAGATTAAACAGACACAGAAATGTGGCACTAGCTGATGCTGCAGAGAATTGTGTTAAACATACACATATGTTGACTATGCAGTTAGAAGATAAAACATTATACATGTTATAAAAGACAAAAATAGGACCATAATAACACCATAAAAAAATGTAAATCTGTATCTCATCATCAAGTCTAATCTTGATAACTGAATTGTTGATTTGAGAGTTTTGGAACATTTAAGTATTTTCCATTTTTGTATAGCTGTAGTATTTTTTTTTTGTTCAATGACATACATGTTAATGGGTTTTACCAGATGAAACTTTTAGTCAAAAGTAAATTGAGTTATACTGCCAAGTCCACATTCTTCTGACTTAACCCTTGTTCAAATCCAACTGTTCTCTGCCTGTGTGCTGTTACATCACACAACGGTATCAGCAAAGTGCAAAGCAACTATCACAAACCCAGCAGCAGTCTGGAGCCATGAGGAATCAGTGCTTGACCTTTGAGGGAATATAAATACGGTAAAGGTCACACTTGGAGGTCAGAGACTGGCCTGTTGACGGAGTCTTATCATTAACTGTCAGTTTCTATCTCTGGAGGTCCTCATGGCTGCACCTGCATTGAAGCAGGACTCCTGTGCAAACAACCGTAATCTAAATGTTGTCTTTATAAAGTGGTAGATTGGTAGCTTAGTAGGTGGTCCGACTGCTGAACACCAGTGGCCTGGTTCCTTTAGGTGAGTGATGATAACAGGTTGCATGTGTTGGGTCGATGATTTTGCGCATTTCCATAAGGAACAGAGAAAGTCCAAATGGGAGGAGAAAGGTGCACTCAGCCGCCTGCAGATCTCCACCAGGTGTGTCTGGAAAGACCACTGCATCATAAAATACACAAGGTGTCATACAAACTTACCAAAAACCAAACTATGCTCACCAAGCTCTCCTCTCGCCAATCAGCGGCTGCGTAGCGGCGATGTGCCGAGTGTGTGTACTCGTCGCGTTAGCTGTTACCCAAACACTGTTTTCCCCTCAGTGTGTCTAAGAGCGGTTTAGCGGCTGTGTTTGTGTGTGTGTGTGTGTGTGTGTGTGTGTGTATGGGGAGGGTGGCGATGCCCTCAGCCTTGTTATTACTAGAGGCCCCGATCGGTCAGGGGCTGGTTTAGAGTAGTGACCGAAAAGTCCGCTGGCAGCTGAAGGCAAAACATGCAATAAAAGATCTTTTGAGAAAGTTTAAGTCATCTCAACCACAAGAGGTCGTGAAGCATGCATCCATAACCGGGCCACCCAAAGCATGAAGCAGTTGGCTGCAGTAGAACGTGAGACTGGCCGTGGACGGACACACAGGTGCACACTGACTCACGGACGCACGTGGCTCATCGCGTGCACCGTGGCGGACATAATAATAATCCGTAGAGGAGGCCTGGAGAAGCATGTTGTCTGTCACTGTTGACTGAATGAGGCATAGTAGTTTATCCCTGAGGTCTTTTACAAACCACAAGACACCTCAGAGATCAGTTATGTGGTGATGTGGTTTCTGGAGATGGCATTGCCTTGGCATCCAAAATGTTTTTTTATTTTATGGGAATTCTTCCTGTTCCGATGTGAGGTCCTGGGACAGGGATGTCTGCAAGCCAAATTTGTAATTTGTGATATTGGGCTATAAAAAATAAACTGAATTGAATTCAAAAGACTAGGACGCCACACTCAGCTCTAAGCTCATAGTAGCTCCAGAAGCGTGTCCACACACCATCTTGACCTTAAGGTGTGAAATCATCTGTCAGGCTGATTTGAGAGAGAATCCAATTAGCAATAGAGAACTGTTTTTGTTTTGCTTTTCCTCACAAATATGCTTTACATCGTCTTTTTCTAAATATGTCAACTTATGCTAAGCTAAAGTTCTAGTTTGAGAAGGCTGTCGCAGAGCGTGATAATGCTGGGGAAAGCAGATGTTTGACATGCAGAGGTGTAATTGGGAGCATCATCTGTTTAACTGGTCATAAAGAACTAGAGCCTTGGTGCATCCCTATCAGCTTATGTTGTTGTAATGTCCAACTATCTGAAGCGTTCTTTTAGGATAAACCATAAAAGCAGCACAATACCTCAGTGCGTACAAACAAAACTACACGTGAATACAATTTATACAAAACTCTGTTGTTGTCCCTCATGCTTTTTGGGGAAGAGCGCATTATATCCATGTTCTCTCCATCGCTTCATTTCATTCCCTCGAGTGGGAGCGTTGTGCCGTCCCTTCGGATCGCCGTCAAAAAATATGTTGACCCCTGTTCAGGTGAGTCCGTTGAGACCTGCAGCTTGTTGGGCTCAATGAAGTGGATGTACCCACGTCGTTCTGTTGTTTCAAGTCACGGGACCCTGAATGAACAGGGAGACCCAGTGGAGTAATGCACTCTTCCTTTTATTCTCTCCCTCTTCCCACGCATGACAGATCCCAGTCAGCTGTGCTATATATTGTCATGGCTGGGTCATTTTTCAAAACAGGCTCGTCTTCAGCTTGAATAGTCTCCTTTGTGTTGAGTTCTTGCTGGAGGCTGGTTAAGTGGTTTTGTTGGACTTTTTTTTTAACGTCTTAGATAAAAAATGTATTTGATACAAAGTCAGAGAAGCGCTCTTGATGCTGACTCCGCGGATGGAGCTGACACACGTGGTATTTTTAGGCTGGCCATGCTAGAACCGTAGATTTAGATCGTGGACTGACTACCACAATGTGTTTGGGAAACATTCTCATCTCTGACACTTTTAGAAGGAAATGGCTAATTATTACAATGAGTCAACGTCTCAGCTCTGTGCAGGGCACTGGAGGGGCCGATGGCCAGGATTTAGCCTGCCGGATTAGATGTGCTGGAGCGGGGGACATGTGCAGATTTTGTCCCACATACCACAATATTTGACTTGCTTGAATTTTGTTAGGGCGCATTACACTATGAATGTACTTCTTATGAGAATATTACTTTGATAAAACAGGTCCAGAACTAAAAAGTGAAGCCATTGCAGAGTTGCCTTGAACTTGCATTCTCCCTGATGGGCATCAGGGGCTACAGGTCGCTAGCACCTGTGTCACTTCTGGTTGCAAAGATCTAAATGTAGAACTCGAGGCTTCAAAACGTCCACTTCTTATTTACAATCATACATATATATATATATATATATATATATATATATATATATATATATATATATATATATATATATATATATATATATAATACAGTAATACATAATTTGAATTGGCTATGTGATTATCTTATATAATGTCTCTGTATTGTATGATCGATGGAAAATAAACTTTTTCACGGAAAGTTAGGTTGAGGCAACAAGATCATTTACTGAACATTGGTTTAGAAAAAGAAAGTTGTTGACAGTTTACTTGACAAACTAACGACTGACTAGCAAGTTACGAACAAGTCATGTGACGCTGTAGCTCTGCGGTTCGATCCCCGGCTCTGCCAGTCTATGTCGATGTGTCCTTGGGGAAGACACTTAACCCTAACGGCTCCCGTAGGAGGTGCCTCCGCTGTGTGCATGTTAGATAGTCCTGATGGGCAACTTGGTTGGTAGGCCCTGATGTCATCAGTGTATGAATGGGTGTGAATGGGTGAATGATGACATGTGGTGCTAAAGAGCATCGAGAGGTCAGAAGACTAGAAAAGCGCCATACAAGTACAAGCCCATTTACCATTTACCATTAGTAGTCATGTGACCAGCATGTATTTGTATGCATTGGGAGTGAGAACGGGCTGCAAGGCTGCAGCACGGGCCGAGGAACAACGCACTTCATTTGGGAGTTTTGGAGGAATCTTCTCGCTGATTATTGAAATTGCTGTAAATCAGTTTCCATCTGCAGAGTAATTGTGTAATGGACGCTTTGCTTCAGCGCTTAATTCAAGCAGGTCATAAGCGTACAAAACGCCCACTGCCCGTCACTGAAAAAGCTCCAGCAACACATGACTGAGCTGCAACTGGCCACGGGTCAGCGCAGTCATTCAGTCCGACGAGCTGCAGTACCGCTGGGTCGTCATCGTTCATCCATCCTCCCACTGAACCACACCAGTAGGTCCCATCGAGAATGAGCAGATGAGGGGAGTCAATGCAGCTCTTTCTTCCCCTCCAACAATGGCTCTTCAGTGACAGCCGAGCCAGATTCCCCTCAGCCTGAGTCATACGTTGGCCCGGACCGCCGCCACATTCACCACGACCCCATGCGATGATAAAGCTGGCTCTATCGCATCGCTGTTCATCGGTGAGCGTCCCATTTAAATCACTACCTCGGAGTCGAGCTGCCAAACTCTCCGGTTCATATAATCCTTATCACATTAAAATCCCTGCTTAAAAAGCCTGCGCGAGTATAATACCACCTTTATCAAACTTCTTCCGTGAGTGCCAAGTACAAAAGCTGCCCGTCTGAGCCCCCGGGGCCGCCTTAGATACGGGGTACTCTGCAGAAGTTTCTCTCATTGAAAGGACAGAATTTGTATTCCCCCTCAGATAAGATTTCTTTCAGCTATTATCCTACATCCTTTCTCTCCCACCACAGGAAGTGACACATCCGTCTCACGTGGTGTTATCTCTCTGTTTCTCTCTCTCCTCGCAGCTGTAATTCCAATCTGATCAAACCTTTAGTTTCAGGCTCTTTTTTCTTTCTTTTTTGTTTAATATGGTTTATAGGGGACAGTGCACATTGATAAAAACATTTCTGTAAATGTGCCAGATTTAGCCCAAGGATGCTGATGTTAAGAGCAAACCTAAAACACAAGATTATAAATACAATCTACAGACAAAGCAAATAAAAAAATCTGACCCGCGCTTCAATGACGCACGCGTACCATGAAGGAGACCTCTCTGCCTGCTGAATGGTCCCGTAAGACCCTCACTCTGCACGTGCACACAAATCCAAGTGTGACATCATCTGTCACTGCGTCAGGGTTTGCCTATAAATAGAGGCGGCCGATGACGATGGTTTCAGCCTAACAGAGCCCCCCTGTGAGCAACATAAGGGTGGAAAGGGGCCATGTCACTGCTGCTCTTGGTGATGAGCGGTCAGCCAGCCGTGGATGATTTCGCCGCGTGTTCATTAGGAGAAAACACCTGATGTTAGAAGCAGATGCCATTAGCAAAGCATCGGCTGATCGTAACCAGGGCGTTTGTGTGTCAGTGATCACATGATGGAGTAAAAGGAATAACTATTTCTGTCTCATGTGAGAGGTTGTGTTTGTTTGTGCAGATGGAAAAGGATTCAAAGCAAAATAAACCATTCCAATATTCTTTTGAATATCCTTTTCTGTCTTATCCAAACTGAACACGAAAGCCACTCACAGCATTTACATTCTAGGAGTTGTTCACTGTACAATTCCAACTATTTAGCCTAGGATCTTAACTTTTTACATTTCAAATTACTCACTTTTTGGACTCCTTCAAAATGATTGAGAGCTAAGCTGAGGGGGAGTCCAGACTCCTGGAGATACTGGAACGATGAACAGATTATGAAAATACTAAATCCGTCGTCTGTGAGGATTCTCCATTTTCTCCTAGTTTTTACATTTTGAGTGATGCTCCCATGTGGAACTTATGCTTTGGTCAACTGGGTGGTGTAGAAGGACATCCAATATTATCTCTCCATGTCATTAACCAGGTGAAGCATTAAGCTCATGAATGGGGAAAATGTCTGGATTTATATGTGATCCTTTGATGTACAGTATTTGGATATATAACCATGGTGTGACCTTTTGTGTTTCAATTTATGATAGGATTCGGCTCTATTCTTGTCATAATGAATATTCATGATGTATCTATAATAACACATCACATTCGTGAAAATGAGTTCTCTCTGCCAGTGCGTCAGGGATCAGTGTAACCCTGCAGGGATGCAGCATGCCTTCCACACTCAGTCCTCCATTTATTTGGGACGTGCACAGAGATCACCGCAGAGAGCCCATGTGTCAGGAAGCTGCCGTGTGTATTTGCATGTGTGTCTTGTGCGTATGTAGAGTATGTGCAGACTGTCTGGGTCCGAGTTGTGGATTCAGACATCAGGAGCATGGCATGCTGATTACAGAGGTCCAAAGCCACAGGGAACCACAGGGAACCACAGGAACTCTCTTCCCGTTCTCCCTTCCCCTCTCCTCTTTTCTCTCTAGCTCCGGCAGCATCCCTCCATCAGTTTGGGCTAATTTGGAGAGAAGGAGGTGAAGGCAGCGGGCCTCTGGCTAATGTGGCTCTGCCTAATGATAATCAGCCAAACGGGCATAGCTCTGCTCCCCTCGCCCGGGCTCCGTCTACGTTTACATTTACTCAATTCCCCCTGTACCCATCGAGGTGCATTACACACTGGTGGGAACGCTAAGCACTGCTGACAGGCGGCTTTTGTTCCAGCTTCACTAATTTCATATGGATTTGTGAAGGCGCATTTTTTGTTATCTCTTTTACACTAAAATCCCGCAGAATGCATAAAAGACGCCGACACACAGCGGCCTCTAATCCATCTTAAATGTCCACATATACTTAACAATCGCTACAACAGACTCCTTCTTTACTGCAAGAGATCTGGAAATGTGAGGATATCCCATTTGTACGTATTCCTCCAAGCCAGCTCCCACTCACATCTAATGATTACCTTATGGTGGGGAGGAAATAGCCATCAGTGTTACCACAGCCATTACGGGACAGACAGACTGCACTACGAGCACGTCTACCGCCTCTGACAGGCCACATGACCTGAGCCTGGGGTTTAAATAGAAGAAGAATAGAATAGAATAGAAATATACTTTATTAATCCCCAAGAGGAAATTTGTTGACATAGTAGCACCGATAAACTAAACACAATAAAATATGAATATAAGAAAGAAAGTGACTGTGCATAAAGTATAGTATGCAAAGTGAAATATAAAATACAAAATAAAATATATATGTACAACATATATGTAAATACAGCAATGTAAAATTAAATAAAATATATATAAAATATATATATATATATATATATATATATATAGACAGTGTGTAAAATGCAAAGTGTGTGTATGTGTGTAGTGTAAATGAAATTAAATGAGTGCAGTGCAGATCAACAGTGTAAGTATGAATGTGAATATGTACAGTGAGTTATTGCACTAGTTTCTTGAAATAGTCGGAGACCTGGAAGAGAGGAGCTTGTTTTTCTGCAACCTACTGTAGGAGGGACGGGTTAGAATACTTTGCCAGGTGTCTAAATGTCTCGTCTGTGGACTGATTTTGTCACCTAGATAGCATCACAGCTCTGCACGATGTTGTCACAAAGCTTCACAGGTGTCCCGTTGAGATTCAAATTGCAGAGGAGTTTGAAGATGGGTGCGGGGCGAGCAAAGCAACCTGACGTAGGAAGGTCGGTAAGCCAGAAAGAGCCCACTGGTCCCCCTGCTCTACGCCCCGGGGCAGGTGTGTATCTATAAAAGGACTCTGTACTGTTACGTTTCCAAGTGAAAGTAAATGGGTTCATGGGAATCTCAAAAATTGCAAAGATGTGTTTACAATTCCCAGATGATCGCTCAAACCTTTTTATTGAATCCAGGCTCACTGTGTTCCCTCAACCCAGCAGGTCAGACGTTCAGAAAAGACCACACTCGTTATGCGGCTTTCAGTTTTACCTGAGATGCATTGAGTGTGTTTGGTGCACTGTCCCTTGAGTTTACATCCAGAGCAGCAGGAGAGCGTCTCCGTCTGTTTCTCTCCCCTCCACTCCGATCCAGGGGGAGCGTTTGGGGCCCATGTGGCGGCCATCAGGCCAGTCTGGGAAGTCTGATTGGAAAATGGAGCTACATTCAGATCTTCTCATTCCCAGATTGTTGTAATGATGTCTACTCACTTTCTTAAAATGTCTGAACAGCTGCTGGACTTATTCTGGGTGTTGAATTGCTTTGAAGAGGACTGCTTGCCAAAAACCTCACAGCTGTTGATGTAAAACAAAAATCACTGCGGTTTCGCCAGATGACAATGGCTCTCTCTGTGATGTTGAGATAATGGGTTGCTGATGATTTAGTATTTCCCTAATTCGGAATTTGGAAAAGCACTTAGAAAATGAAAAAGTGAAATCCTTCCGGAACAAACGATGGGAGCTCCCTATGTTTACCAGAAAACATGAGAGCGTGGAGTCCGCTTTTAAATTTGGTTTATGCGAATGAATGATGTGAAGAGTTGTGTCGTCGCTGTACATGCCCCAGGTTGGATGTGTAGGCTGGAGCACACACACATGAGGAGGACAGAGTCTCTCTCTCTCTCTCTCTCTCTCTCTCTCTCTCTCTCTGTATGTGTGAGGGCACGAGGCATCGCACAGTAAAGATGAGTCGCGTAGCGCTCTGGTGAGGTCATCAGACTGTGGCTAGCAGCTCCAACCGCTCTCTTTTTCATTCTCCACCGTCTTCTTGAAGCTTTGTTAAGTTTTGGAGAAAGCAGGTTTTTTGGAGTGTGTGTGTGTGTGTGTGTGTTGTTAACCACCACTGTTAGGCCAATACACCGGAGGCGTGTCCCTGACGCCCTGTTCCGTTCAGTAGATCCTCCTCGCATGTAGGTTTTTCTCCCTCCCTCTTTTTTAACACCTTATGAAACATGCAGCCCCTTTTTCTCATCTCCTTCATCACCTTATCTCCTTTCTTCTTCCCCTCCATTTACCTCTTTCACTACTTCCCCTGCTACCTCCCTCCTCCCCTCCTTTCATCTCTTCGTCATCTCACTGTTCTTTCTCCTTCATTGTGCATCGCCGCCCCGCAGGCATCCCTTTAGTGGTGGCTGCATGCTGGGGATTTTTTTTTATTTGCTGTTATGTAACTAAATTTAGCATTTTTGAGTCACGTGTTCGGCCATAGGTCGTGCTCTGAAGTGACGGCTTAGATTATTGTGCACCCCAAGGCTCACCATCCACCCGTAGTCAATGTGTGATACACTGTTTTATTTTGGAGGAGGAGGTTGTGTGTAAGTGTGTGTGTGTTTGAGTTTTTTGCGCATGAGTTCGTCTGTGCCTCATGACCATCTGGGTTGTCGGTTGCAAATATAGGTTACGAGAAAAAGAGAGGCCGAGTGTGTGTGTATGTGTGTGTGTGTGTGTGTGTGCATGTGTTTGTGGTTTTTCTATGTTTACAGGGTGTACGGTCATGCGAGAGGAATCCGCTGCAGATAACTCTTTGAGTTTGTGTGTGTGTCTGGTTTTAAGTGGATGTTCGAATGTACATATATGTTTGTTTTCAGTTTGAGCGTTTGTGTGTGTGTGTGTGTGTGTGTGTGTGTGTGTGTGTGTGTGTGTGTGGTGGGAGGGTCCGGCTGTATCTCACCAGCAGGTTGAGATGATGGAGAGGGCAGGTGATGAAAGGTATGAGTGAGGGCGGCCCTCCGTCTGTTCGGTCCTGCGTCAGTGTGTCTGAACGACGTCCTTTATGAGCTCAAACGGCTTCATGTGCGTAAAGCAGCAGCGACCAGGGAAACGGGAGGAAGTCAAGTTTACTCATCGGATAAATATGTGGTTGCAAAACCAAAAATTCTTCCAAAAGATTCCAATGTTGACTTAATGATTTACAGCAGCGAAGTAAATAAACTACTAAAGACACAAGAGTGTTTTTACCTCCCTAAAGTAGGTGATGTTAGATTATTAGGACTTTTTTCTTTTTATTGCACAATCTAAGAAAATAATTTGCTGTCTTTTGTAACAGTTCCACTTTGAGCTCTTTCAGAGAGTTCCACTTAGAACCCAACATTAAGGATTATACCTTTAACCATCCATGAAAGATTTCACCCTGAACCCTCTGTGGAGGTTCTATGCTAAACCTTTCATGTTGTTTATCCGTTGCCTTTAGGGTGCTAAGAATAACCCACTCAGGGGGATCTATTCAGAAACATTTTACATTACAAGGGTCTGGTGGGGCTGGTGTGGTGCAGCAACACAAAACGTGCACATGGTTCTTTTAAAAAAATGTCCTTCAGAAGCAAATGTTTCAGGGTAGATCCTCCATCCCCTAACCAAGTCATCCACACCATCCACATATATGTTACTTTGTATTATTACAAGTGTGTGTGTGTGTGTGTGTGTGTGTGCGTGCGTGTGTGTGTGTGTGTGTGTGCGTGTGTGTGTGCCCAGGCCACCACTCTTTGTTCAAAGGCCAGCGGTTACACTGCAGCAGGGACCGGGGCTCAGGTTTGAGTGTGTGTGTGGAAGCTCTGACATTTTGCTCTATCCCCCCCAAAAAAGAGAAACAAGAGAGAAAAGGACCTTTTCACTATAACTATAAACAAGTCCTGCAACAGCACCACGTGTGTTTACGTGTGTGTCGGAACAGGCACATAAGTTAAAAAAGGAGTCAACAAATGCACAAGCACATGTTGTGTGTTTCATGTGTGATTTTGACTCTGTGGTTAACTGCAGCGTTTAAAGTCTGGAAAATGATCGCGGGAAGGCAGAAAAATCCAGCGGGCCAAAGAGACACGTCTCTATTTTTAAAACCACACTTTTGTCAAAGCACCAGCATCCAGCTTCACATATGAATTCAGCGTCTACATTGATCCTCATTGAGAATTTGTTGTGGTTTTATCACCTTGATCACAGTTTATATTCCGTTACCGTGCACTTTGATGTACAGGAATACAGCTCAGTATTCATAGGATACAGCACAGTATTCATAGGAATACAACACAGCATTCACAGGATACAGCACAGTATTCACAAGATACATTACAGTATTCACAGGAATACAACACAGTATTCACAGGAATACAGCACATTATTCACAGGAATACAACACAGTATTCACAGGAATACAGCTCAGTATTCACAGGAATACAACACAGTATTCACAGAATACATTACAGTATTCACAGGATACAGCTCAGTATTCACAAGATACATTACAGTATTCACAGGAATACAACACAGTATTCACAGGAATACAGCACATTATTCACAGGAATACAACACAGTATTCACAGGAATACAGCTCAGTATTCACAGGAATACAGCACAGTATTCATAGGAATACAGCTCAGTATTCACAGGAATACAGCACAGTATTCATAGGATACAGCACAGTATTCACAGGAATACAGCTCAGTATTCACAGGAATACAGCACAGTATTCATAGGATACAGCACAGTATTCACAGGAATACAGATCAGTATTCACAGGAATACAGCACAGTATTCACAGGAATACAGCTCAGTATTCATAGGATACAGCACAGTATTCACAGGAATACAACACAGCATTCACAGGATACAGCACAGTATTCACAAGATACATTACAGTATTCACAGGATACAGCTCAGTATTCACAAGATACATTACAGTATTCACAGGAATACAACACAGTATTCACAGGAATACAGCACATTATTCACAGGAATACAACACAGTATTCACAGGAATACAGCTCAGTATTCACAGGAATACAGCACAGTATTCATAGGAATACAGCTCAGTATTCACAGGAATACAGCACAGTATTCATAGGATACAGCACAGTATTCACAGGAATACAGCTCAGTATTCACAGGAATACAGCACAGTATTCACAGGAATACAGCTCAGTATTCATAGGATACAGCACAGTATTCACAGGAATACAACACAGCATTCACAGGATACAGCACAGTATTCACAAGATACATTACAGTATTCACAGGAATACAACACAGTATTCACAGGATACAGCACAGTATTCACAAGATACATTACAGTATTCACAGGAATACAACACAGCATTCACAGGATACAGCACAGTATTCACAAGATACATTACAGTATTCACAGGAATACAACACAGTATTCACAGGAATACAGCACATTATTCACAGGAATACAACACAGTATTCACAGGAATACAGCTCATTATTCACAGGAATACATTACAGTATTCACAGGATACAGCACAGTAGATGGAGAACATAAACCAGAACAAAGCTGTCTTGGCCCTTCAAAATAAAACTGTGTATATAATATACAAATCAGATTTATATGACTATACACACATATAAATAGGCACCATAAGGGCAGTTAGCATAGTACTGTTAAATGTTTACTATGACCGAATATCAATCCAATTTGACCTTGACCCTAAAATAACCAATTGGACCAAAATGTCTACAATATTTAAAGAGATGAATAAATCACACTGCGTAGGCTTATATAAATACTGGTTTAATCTGATCTTCAGCGCTAGTCATCCTAAATCAGTGCAGCTCTTGAATATCCATAATCTGCTTCCTCTGCTTCTGCTCACTCCATTACGGATGTCAGAAAAGGCCCCCAGACAGCAGAGGAGTAGGAGCTCTGTGTGTGTGTGTGTGTGTGTGTGTGTGTGTGTGTGTCTGAAATGACTTGTATCTCTCAGAATGCTTCCACCATCTACCATTTGTGTTTGTTTGATAAATGTTAAATGTATATTTTGAAATGTGTGAATCATGTGAGACACCAGGTCAGCCAGAGGGAGGAGTTTGTTGTCACTGCGCGCCGGGAGACACCCCAGGTCACGTCGTTGCTTCATCCAAGCATTAGCCTCGCCCCAGAAGTTCCTATACGGGCTCCATGTGTGCTGCTCAAGCTGGTGCTGCTGTGTGTACATTTGGAAGACGTGGGTTGAGGAGGAGGGATGCTCCTTGTGAGAAAGAGGAAGAGGAAGTGAGCTGCTGGGCCTTCTCTTCCTGACACAAAAAAAATACGTTTGCATCAGATTGTGTGTGATGTCAAGTGATTTCCTGCAGAGCTGAGGCTGGGAGACGATCGGATGGTCAATACAAATATTAGCTAATATTTTATAACACGTATTACTATTGTTGTTATTACTATAGTATTAGAAACAATACTTATTAAGAAGCACTTCACACACAAGGACGTTGTTGACAATAACTGATATTGTGTGTTTAGAAAGGTGATGACAGTGTCAGTGTGTTGTTGGTATAGAGCAGGATGTCTTGGTCGTCTTCTGTTACAAGTGGAGTTGATTTTCAGATTAGCACCTTTGATCAAAGGACTATAGATCCATTTTTTCAAAGACACAATAGGAGTCATGTGTGTGTGTGTGTGTGTGTGTGTGTGTGTGTGAGTGAGAGACTCACTTCAATATCAAGGGCATCATAATAAACACGAATAAAGAAAAAAGGCCAAAAGTGTCAGCTTGTGTGTTTCTGGGATAATAAAAAACTGCCTGTATGTGTGTGTGTGTGTGTGTGTGTGTGTGTGTGTGTGTGTGTGTGTGTGTGTGTGTGTGTGTGTGTATAGGATAGAAGGAAAGCTATGAGAGAGAGACAGCAAAGAAAGCAACTCCATATGACTCGCACATGGCTGCGGACGTCTGCTCCGCTGACTTGTTATCCTGACAGACTGAAGACATTAAAGCTTGGAGGAAGTAAGAGCAGGGGAGACGGGGTGGGGAGGGGGAGGGAGAAGGAGGGTTTGAAAGAGGGGGACAGGGTGACTAAGTCAGGAGAAAGGGGAAGTCTTAATGAAGAAGAAGAAGAAAAAAAAAAGGCTGAAGGGAAGGAAGCAGGGGAGAGAAAAAGGAGAGGTTACATGTGACTATTTGAGGCAGCCGTTGAGTTATGGAGAGAGACAGAATAGCTGGTAAGTTTTGGCTTTTTCCAACTTATCTCAATATGTTAACGCTGTGAAGTCTTTCTGTGAGGGGTCTCCTCCTCGGTTCTTTGTTAGTCCGCTAGAAGCCCCCCGGTTAGGCTTCCTGACCCAACTGAAGTCTGTCAGTCTGAGTGTGTGTGCATCTGTGAGTGTGTGTATGTGCGTGTCCGTGTGTGCGTGTATGTGTGTGGGGTGGGTGTGCGTGTGCATCTGTGAGTGTGTGTATGTGCGTGTCCGTGTGTGCGTGTATGTGTGTGGGGTGGGTGTGCGTGTGTCTCTGTGTGTGCGTGTATGTGTGTGGGGTGAGTGTGTGTGTGTCTCTGTGTGTGTGTGTGTGTGTGTGTGTGTGTGGCTGTGTGCGTTTGAGTGTGTGTTCTGTGTGTGTTTGCGTGTGTCTTTATGTATGTGTGCGGGTGTGTGAGTGTGCTTGTGTCTAAGTGCGTGTGTCTGTGGTTGTGTGTGTGCGTGCCTGTGTGCATATGTGTGGGTCTGTGCCTGTGTGAGTGTATGTGCGTGTGTGTCTGCTGGCTGTCTGTGTGTGTGCGTGTCCGTGTTTGTGTGTGCTTGTGTGTGTGTGTGTGTGTGTGTGTGTGTGTGTGTGTGTGTGTGTGTGTGTGTGTGTGTTTGTGCGTGTGTGCGTCTCTGCGTGTGTCCATGTAAACATCCCACCCCTCCGATGTCTCCTCCATGTTGTTGTCTCCACACGCTTCCTCCCGTTCCCCCTGAGTGGAGAACCGCAGCTCAGCAGCGAGCGAGCGTCACGTGACCGGCTGTCAGAGCCGTAATCTCCGCGCGGTAATTGGCAGCCTCGGGTTCGGATCCCGACCGAACAGCTGAGCCGCAGAGCAGCTGCACCGACTCGAGGCGGACGGAGTTCAATCTTCGAGCCATCGTCACGATGATGCGTTTTAAGCCGAGGAGTCAGATTAATTCTGACTGACACATATGGTTTATTTCAGGAAGCAGAGCTCACACCACAGCTAATATTGTTTTTGACAGACAGCAGACTCTTTTAAAGGAATGTTCAGCTCGGGCCCACGTGTGTTCAGTCCGAGAGGGTACGAGTAATCTGGTACTTCCGGTGATGGAGGCCGGACATCAAGCTGATCGACATCGTGCAAATTATCCTTAAATCCGACTGTTAATAAACTGACTGAGCTGCGGGGTGCGTGCAGACACACAGTGCATCTGATTTTTATGACCACTAGGGGGCAGTGTTGTCCTTTCTGTCTTATACATTCTGTGAAACGTTCCATCTAGAATAGATGATCCATATGTTGCGGACCGAAGGGGTTTTCTTTTTCTTTCTTTTTTTTAACTGGGAGATGGAGACATTTAGTAAAGACTGACTCCAGAGGGGACGAGGAGCGTGATGGAAGAGATAGGTGGTGGTGGTGGTGGACACCCCCCCCCCCCTCTCAGTTAAGGAAGTCCCGCATGGGCCAAGCTCCTTCCTGGTTTTCAGCCTGCAGCTGTGTGGTTCTGTTTGGACCCTGTCGCCTCTACTACCTGATCCCCTGGGACTTTAGTTTGAGAAGTGTGGTGCGCAGGTGGCGTTCTCAGACTCTAGATCCCTCTTGACTCGGGGTGCCTCCTGCTTGCACGCTCGGGCCTTCAATAATACGTTCAATGTGACATGTCGTCTGCAAATGTTCACCACATTTTTTTAAAATACAGCAACGGGAAAGGAAAACGAGGGGTTCCGTCTGGAATTGAGAGTAGCGAGAAGTTGAGTCATCAAGTTGCTTTATGCTCTGCCAATTAAACAGGAAGAAAATCACTGTCTTGTGAGGCACTAATTGCAGTATTTGCGCGGCCTGTTTCTCATCAAACCGACAACAATACAATATTCAGTAGTTTGAGTTGAGGACACATCTGTCCACTCCCTTAGGGAAATAAATCCATCAAAACCAGTTATGCATTTGTTAACATGAAGGGGTCCAGACCAGGAGCCATAGACTCATACTTTTTGCCAAATGAGCTTAATATTGTGATTCATTATGTATCACTTGTTCTAGGGGCTGACATATGACTTATTTTGGCTTATTTTCTCCATGTAAGTGAACAAGCCGAATGTTACTTTTTAATCTGCCTTTAATTTAATGGTTCTTTCATGGAATGTGAGCTCTCTCTCTCTCTCTCTCTCTCTCTCTCTCTCTCTCTCTCTCTCTCTCTCTCTCTCTCCGTGTTTTCTCCTCTTTTCCCACGTGAATCCATGTTTTTAGAAAGGCTGATGTATCCACCCAGAGCCCTTCTCGGCCTCACCCAGAAACGCATGTGCTCAGATCCCCACTTACAAAAACCTGAGGGTTAAAGGGACTCAAGGAAATCACCCAGCTCACCGTGTTCCATGAATTGAATGTGCAGGATATCCTCTATGAGTGAACGCCCCATAGTCCTCCTCCCACCACCCACCCCGTATCTCACCTCATATTGTTCCTCAGATTATTGTCTCATAATGATAAGTGAGGGCGACCGTGAATACCGCCAGCAACGGGGGAGTTCAGGGCTCTGACTGCACCTTCAGTCCACCCATGGGAGGATTCGTGAAATTAATCAACATGATGGAGACACGGGTCAAGCCATGGGTGGTGTCATAGAAATACATCCTCAGCTCATTCAGGTGGTTGTTTACATGCAGCTGTATTTGTGGTCAACAAGGTGCTAAGGGGGATTCAGCCAGTGTCAACAACTATACAGAGGCCAGCTGAGTGCGGGGACATCCATTTCCTGCACACATACAAATACTTTTTCGCCTCAAGTCACATTTAAGTTAATTATTATGATAATATCGTCATATAAACATTTGATGAATGCATTTTTGGAACACATTTACTAAATTTCATGCAAAACATGCATTCTTTTGACATATTAACACAATTATCTGTCCAGCATTTAACTCACCATCTTTAATGTGACTTTTTTTTTATAAGAGCATTTAAAAAAATGAAGTGCATATGTGTCACGAGTTCCATCTATACACGTATCACTGCTCATATTCAAATAGACATTAAACTAAAAGAGATAATCTCCACAGTGGCACTGCGCCGTAGGTGTGCCATTTCTCATCACTGTTAGAAATAAAGGTTCCAAACGGGTTCTTCGTGAAGGGCTGAGGTTCTACCCAGAACCATTAGCTTCTGAAGAACTGCTTTTTAAAGAAGGGGAATTTGAAACCATTTAAAGAAGAAATATTTCGCCAAGGATCGTTGAAAGCATGTCTGTTAAAAGGGCCTGTCCACAAGGTGCTGGGTGGAACCTCGATGGTTCTCGGTATAACCCTCCACACTGTTTATTTTAGGTAGAACCCTCTGAAAGGGTTCCTTGTGAAACCTTCCAAAAATGTTCTTCCAGGAACTATAAATGTTTGTCCAATGAGTCAAACAACTATCTATGGTGGGATTTAAAAGCTGTATATCTCAGAGTGTAGAGATTAATCTGACTCTCGGGAGTTTGCTTGCACCACGATATCACAGAGTCCACCGGTCCCTGGTTCACATGACGATGGGCTGAGGATGACAGTCTCAAGCACAGCCAGTCAAATCCAAGAATGAAACCACTGCCGCGATATTGATGCCAGCCTAAGTTATCCACACAGCTATTAGGCAGATTTAAAAAGATTACCATGAAAGAGTGGAGGATAATAGTTTTTCCAAAGAACTGTCGTATTAATAAAAACATGTATGTGACTCGTGGCAGAGATTGAGTTGAGTTTAAGTAAGGCCTCATGTGCTACTCTCAATGAACTACCCCTTGGCCCCCCTCAGTCCCACTGTTCTGTCATCAAACTATATATTGCTTGTATTGTTCCTTTATTCTTTCTTTGCATTTCTGTAGCGGTTCCACCGTTTAATTGCTCAATATTTCTGCAGAGACAGCGTGTCATTTGGGCTCTGCTGCAATACATTAGTTCACCCCACAGAGGTGTAATTTGTTCCTCCTTCTTAGATATCTAGGTCAAACAGATCCTCTATAAAAGGTGTTATTTAAATAAATGCTGAAACCGCACACATGAGTGCATTTGGAAAAACAAGCAACATTTAAATAGAGAGGTTGGTTTTGTGCAACTTCCTGCCAAGACATGTTTGTGGTCGTGCTGGATTCCTGTTTGTCGAAAAGACTGACCGAGCAACAAAGACTAAAGACTCTTAGGTACACAGTAATGTCTCTTGTGTGAACTTCATGTCAGTACACTAAAACAAAGTCATATGTGCAATAAACAATAAACGCATTTTAAACAACGTCGGAGCGATTTATTCCGTGAAAATGGAAAGAAAAGAATTTAACAAGCTGCGAAGTGAACAATAAACACAACGATGTGTCATCGGCAATGACTGGAAGTGATGACCTCGTTGATGAAAACGTGAAATGACTTTGTAAACAACAGCCTGCGTATTCGCTCGTAGACTTCACTCTGCGAACGAGGTACAAAGAGAGCACACCTCCGTGATATGGGGCTGAAGGATTTCGCTGAAGCAGATTCATCCCACTATGCGAAGGCCTCTGAGTTTACGCTGCTATTTAAGTCAAGTCGCAGTCAAGTAACCACATGTGTGTGTGCGCGTGTATTCAAGTAATGTTACTCACATTGCTAACACACGCGCACACACACACAAAAACACACGCTTCTCCAGATGTTGTTTTGGAGCCTTTTCCTCATTCTGTCGCTCAGGCTTTGCCTCGCAGCCACCAGCCCACCAGTGTTTGGATAAATACACAGGGAGGTGGGCGAGGTGTGTGTTTTGGTCTAATTGAGTATTATACAGAGGCTTGTGGCATATGGTTTCCATGCAGCCTGCAACTTGGGCCTGCACGGGCGCACACACGTTGGTACCCTATAGCATAATATCCTTGTTTATATATATTTATTTGTATATATAGTAAAGTTAAGGCTTATGGTTGGTCTTAAAATAACTACATAAACTAAGTAAAGCAACATCACTAACGCACATTTTCCACATCGTAATAACGACACAGAGGGGTTTACTTTGTAGTTACCGGAAAGCCTGTTGCGTCTCATACAAACGCTTGAGGACGCGTTATGTCTCTGTGTGTGTGTGTGTGTGTGTGTGTGTTTGGGGGGGGCAAAGCAGTGGTATTTGACACCCTGGTTAAATGAGGCTGATACATTATGTGAGAGGACACCGACCCACATGCATGTATGTATTTTCACCCACTTGTCGAGGGGCAACGCAAACATGCATGCACGCACAGACTCATTAAGTATAAAAGCCCACACACAGCGGTCAGGGTGTGTGATGCAGTCGTACGGCAGGCACTCAAAGCGTAATTGCACAGCTTTGGACAACAAGCGTCTCAGGGGGCAGATAGTCTACCCAGTAAAGTTCTGTGATGGATACATTTAAGATAGATTGAATGCAAATGCGCCACACTCTGTTCCTTATCCTGAGACGCCTTTGTGTCGGTTGTTGTATGAAATAACCAGACTGCAGCGTAAACCCACAGCGATATTCTGTGTTGGCGTCGACCTCTCGGGTGTTAGGGTTAGGGGCCTCTGGGTGGGCTTGGCATCACATCGGTGCCCCTTAGAATGGAGCTTTTCATTCAAGGGGGATATTTCCCCACTGCTCACATGGTTGTAAAAGCGCCAGGCGCTGGCACCTTATTGCCTTCATGTGAGCTTCCTGTGGCCGTTCAGTTTGACATTTCCTTCAAGGCCTTATTGTGGACCAGCTTCTATTCACTCTTGTGACCTTCCCCATTAGTGTGCACATGGTACAGCAGACGTGGAATCAGGGACAATTCACCACAAATCTCATCCGCAGTCACATCTGGCTTCCAAACAGGAAGTTGTGAAAAGCCGCTCACTCATGACCAATCAGTCGTTACAGCGATAGCATCACTGCTTGTTCCTGTGGGTGATGCTGTAGCACGTCCCACAGGGAGACGGTGGATACGGTTAACTAAATGCAGATAGCAACTTTGACATTTCATCACTTTTACCAACGTTGTTTCTTCGTCAATCCCTCAAAAGAACTATAAACTGGCCACAGCAGCTGCAAGGACTAGAAGAGTTTGCCAGACCCGCCACAGAAGAAGTGTGTGCTACGCTCACAAGCTTCAATTCCCATGATCCTCTTGATAACGCGACATCACCGAGGGTGGGTTGGCGCACAAATCAACCCCCTGATTGCCCCGAAGCGCCGGCGTATATATATATATATATATATTTTCCTAATGTCAACTTTCTCCAGGAAGTCTCTCAGGTTTAGTTGTTTTCTGTCACAGGAAAGTGACTGCACTTTAATTCACATGTCAGACGTTGTGTGGAGGTTGTTTACTCGATAGGCCGAAGCCTCAAACTCTCACTCAAACTGTAGTCCCGCCGAGGCCGCGACGGGGCCCCCTCCTGAGGGCCGTTAGAAGAGCCACAGCTGTGACGAAGGATCCGGTCTGATTACAGGTTAACTCGGCTGAAGTGACCGTGTGACATAATGTCCACTCTCACCGGCTGAAATCAGGCCGGAGAGCCACTTAGGTCGGGAAAGAAAGGGGAATGATGGTGTTTATTGTCTGCGTGAATGCCTGCGTGTGCATGTGTAAGCGTGTGGGACACTCACACACACACACACACACACACACACACACTCACACTCACACTCACACTCACACACAGGACACAAGAGAGAAGGGGGAGTGTGTTTCTAGCTGCAGGGAGGGGAGGAGAAGGGAGGAGGCTTGCCTTTTTCGCACTCTCTGAAGTCTGAATGCAGCGATATAGTAAAGTTAGTGGGCAGTCAGAGAAAATAAGTTGCTCCTTCTTCAGAGAGTCGTGCGTCCGGACTCTGTTTCTCATTCACTCTATTTTGGAATTTCTTCAGCAACAAGAGGAAGCCCACTTGAACGTTGAACGTTTTTGTGAGATTTTCATGCCTGAAAAGATGTCCGATTCTGGAGTCAATCCACACTTGGAGGGGATTATTTCAGATTTCGAAGGTTTGTAGTTTGTTCTCTGATTTTCTTCCACTTTTTGTATTTCATTGTTGTGAGTTTATAGTGAGCAGCAACATCTGCCAGAGGTGTATGAATGGTATTAATATTGAACAATATATTTCCACTTTGTGTGTGTGCCTGTGTAGTTACTGTGTATGTGTGCTTGTCACAGTTAAAAACAAGGTGTTGAGCCAAGTCCCTGTAGCCTTCAGTCTGCTTTTCATTACGTCAATAATAGAAACAATCACAACACTGACACCAAACTACTCCAGCACCGGAAAGCCCTACGAGGGAGACAGTGGAAACCTTTTGCGTTAAGAGCTAACATCTGTCTCACCTCCCCATTCAACATTCACAACTGTGTTTCTCTTTTGTTGGCTAAGCCGGTGCGTAGCTGACATTAATTCCCTTTGTCCTCCTCTTCCTCATCCTTCCCCTTTTCTTTCCTGTTCCTCGTCCGGTCAAACTGCGTCCCTCCAGCTGGTCTTCGGCCCGGTGCTCACTGTGACATCAGAAAAAGTGTAACTCCTCATCGGTATCCCGATTACTGGAAGTACTCTTTAGGCCTGCTCTTGTTTGACCAGTTCAGGTATCTCACCGCTATGTCCAATCACCTGGTTGATTCATTTAATAATCAGTGGCCAGCACTCAGTGAATTCATCTGAGTTTACGTCATCTCTGTCTTACTGACATGCAACATTTCAATAAGCTGAAACAAATCTGGCTGGGTTTTTTTGTGCTAAAAAATGTAATTGAAAAACCCTAATAATTGAAAAAAATTATGTTTGCTTATGCTTATTTTGTTCTACTCATCTGATTATGATGATCAGACAAAGGTGTTCATATTGAAGTGACTGTTTTAAGTTGCCTAAAGAGCCAATTCTACACAGAACAGAGAATATCTGGTCTTACCTGCTTCACCTGTACTTCAGTATGAACTGGTGAACTATTCCCCTATTCATTTAATGGGTTAGGGTTAGGGTTAGTTAGTAATTCATGTGAAAATGTCAATGTAAAATCGTAGTTACTGTTCTCACGTGATTGCTTGTCGGGTCCCGTCTCTTTCCATAATGGTCATCTTTTGGCCTTGAGTTTGGCAGTCGAGAAAAGGCTATAAACACTTTAGCCTTCAGTTGTGGTCGTACAACTAACCAATACGAACTACTTCATCTCGAGCACACCCCGGGATTTATTGGTTTATTTTGTGAGCAGAAATCATGGCATAGCCTTCATTTTTTTTATTGATGCTTATAGTAGATCGCGTGCAGCAATCTTAAACCTACGCTCTTAGAAATCAAGGCGCTAAGTAGAACCATATAGGGTTCTTTAGGTTGTCCTTTTCGGGTGATGTTTAGCTGGAACCGACATAACTGCTTATACATAAAACAATGTGTCAAATGCTTCCCCCAGAAACCCCTTGTGGTGGTTCTACAGAGATCCCCCTGGAGGTTTCTATTCATAAACTTTCCATCTTGAAAGGATGCCTACCCGGGGGGTTCTCCCGAGAACCATTTTAAATCCCCTTCTGTAGCCTATAGATCTTTCTCTATAAGCCATAGTTTTGTTTTAACAGGTTAAGCTTGGGGCGATGGGAACCGAGTTCAGTAGCCTTAAAGGGCCGGTGCTGACGTGCGACCCAAAACAATCAGGCTTCACAATCACACTTGTTGTGGATGTGGCTGGTAGGATCTTTTTACACCCAAGCTTTTAGAAAGAACGTTCTCTTCCAAAAAGCGCTCATTGGATTAAAAGTGTTCCGAATGGAACCTTTAGTCTCAGTTTTGGAACCCTTGATTCTACGAGTGTATCAGTCAGTGCTGGCCAGGCATTGCCATTCAATTCAGTTTATTTAAACTAAATTGTCATATGCTGCGCAAATGGAATATTACAGGTGTACGTCATTTATGTGAACTTGATTATTCTGGGTGACATAGAAAGACAATAAATCCAAATATGAGGTTGAGTAAGGTCAAAACCAGGTTCTTCAACATATGTTCTCTCATAATGTAATGTCAAAGATAGCTTTAAGTACACATCGGATCGACACACAGAAAGCACCTGCTGCATCCAGTACCTAATAGTGACTGACCACCATAATCTACTCCACCAGTAGATTATACTGGTGGGGTATAGATCCATTCCAGTGTTTCCATTCAGAGAAGAGACAGCGCTAGAGAGAGGCGCAAGGCAAACACTTGACAGAGTAAATCCCCATTTGATGCGAGATCATGATGTTTTCCGGTCCACTGCACTGCATCGCACACTGAGGAGGAAATGGGCACCGAGAGGGAGAGTCACTGTAATTGGTGAGCACGCTTAAGATGTAATAATGCCTCTCGGATGGACTCGCTGTGGGACTATTATGGAGAAGGGATGATAGAAACCGCCATAACAACTACACACTGAAACAATATTATGGTTTTCTAAAAGGTAGAAAATGTATCTAAACAAGTGAGTCACCAGAGACTAATCCCAGAATGAACCCATATTTGTACATGCACATAGACTTTGTAGAGTCGTACATGGGCTCCTGGTATGATTGCCAACCTAAACTGAGCCTTGAGTCCAATCCAAGGTATTTTGCACTGATTATCTGCCTCAAGGTGCCACGTTGTTGTCAGACAGAAAATGAGCATTGAAATGGAGGATGTGTGTGGTACAATTTGTGAACTTGGCAGAAAGGCCGTTGTGTTATTAAGTAGGTTTGCGGGGCTTATGTTCATACATACAACCCTTTCTTAACAGGCCTCAGTGGTCCTGTTTGTTCTAAGACGTATTTTAAACCAGAAAAGCATGCAAGGCATCGCTGGTATATGACTGTCAGACCAGATGTAGAGTCAGGATATAGGCCTCCCATTTCAGCTGGCATTCTCCTCTCCGTCTGCCCTCTATTTTGCATGGGCACCCTGGGCTGGGTGTGTGTGTGTGTGTGTGTGTGTGTGTGTGTGTGTGTGTGTGTGGGGTGCAACAAATCCTCAATCAGGGGTGAAATTGCCTCTTGCTTCTGAATAAGACTCAGATCCTCCTGATGCTTTGGAAAAACTGAAGAAAAGACTTTGACCAACGCCAACTTCACCTCTTCAATCACTTGTCCCCCCCTCTTCGCCAAACATCTCCAATGCACAAAGGAATGTGGCGGGCACATTCCTTTGTGCCGGGCACAGGGTGTCGACCAGACCAGCAGGGAACCACACAGTAAATCTGAAACGGTGAGCTGTACCGCTGTAAACCCAACACCACGAGTGGGCAGCAAAGGGAAACGTAGGTTTGAAAGCGTAGCATTACGGTTCGGTCTGGCTAAGCAAATATACCGTAGTGTGGAATTATATCGCCCGTTGTTTGGCCTTGTCTTGTCAAATAGGATGTTTTTCATGGTTTTGACCACATTGACTTATATCCTGCGGCTACTGTCATCTGATGAACTCCACTGTGCATAAACTGGTTTTATGTAAGCCGTGTTTGACAGAGTAACTGTCTTGATTACTTGACTTATTGCCTGAGGCTAGAATTACCAGACCGATTAGGAGTTCAAGGTTGTTCCCAGTACAGTACATGTTTTATTGATTAATTTCCTGGTGCAGTGGGTTTCGTGTTGTTACTGCATGTGCAGAGTTCACCTTCTCACAAAGTAATGAGGTGCAATTATGTTTACAGGTGTGCAAAACACAGAAAAGAGATCCCAGATTTCTTTCTTTTTTTTTAACTTTATTTGAAATATTTCCCTGTTTTATAATGTTTTGACATTATGTGTCTCTGTTTCCCTTTCAAGACCTTCCAGCAGTTCATGGGTACTTCATTTGAGAGGCTTTTATCAGAACCAGAATCAGAATCATTTATTTGCTACGTGTGTTAAACACACAAAGGATTTAACTTGGCTGGTGTGTACACATTAGACAGACGAACAAAACAACAACAATCAACAGTCAACATAGTGCAAGAATTTAAACAATACATTTACAATGGTATAATATAAAATAAAGTGCAAGAACATATAACAGTGCTGTAGACAGGGTACTGTAAGTAAGGAGGAAGTGTTCTTGGGATGGAGTCGGTCAGTGGGCACCGGGCTCTGTTCATGAGTATCTTATTGTGATACATCTGAAGTGTAAGGATTCAATATCGGCAGCTTCACGACAATCATCAGAATTAATTAATCCATAAACAGTATGTGAACAAGATGTCAAAGTGATGGAATGCATCTTAATGTAGTTTGTGTTAAGCTCAAATTATTTCACAGATATTTATTTAACATTGACATCATTCTAGAATCTAGAGGATGAATAATTTGTGTTATGATTTTCAATATTGTAACGTCAAGGTGGAATATAACTTTGCGCTGGCCTGATCACACATCTTTGTTTAGCTGGTCAGACTGTCCCAGATGTTTTAATGACATAACAACACACATGTCTGTCTGGTCAAGTCCACACGACTCATGCTTTCCCCTCATAGAAACTAATGTAGATTCTGAAGATGAAAATACATATTTTCATAATACATGAGATCTGTAGAGACATATACGTCAAGAAATAACAAAGTAACAAACTCCACCGGTGTGAGCCAAGCACCATCAGTTAGAGACTGTCACAGGACTTCAAAATGGTAACAGGAGTGCATGTTCACTAATCCTTGTTGACTTTTGTCAGTCCCGTTTTTACCTCGCCATTTCCCACCGTGCAACCTCTTGGCCTCTCTATCTCTAGTCTCTTTCTCCTCCTCTCCCTCTTATCTCGTCGTTTTCCTCCCTCGACTATCTCCTGTGGACGCATCTGGGCTGAGATGATACCGAATGTTTTGCGCTCATCGGTCGGGGGCGTCCTTGAGAGAAAAGTGATGAAGTGATGACACCGATGATAAAGAGGCAGCCGAGCCTCACACCTGGGTCGCATTATAGGACGAAGGACCATGAACCAAAGCGAGTGTACAGCTGCCTCCATCTTTGTTTTTGTTGCGCCGCATTTTGTTGCTACATTGTGCCGCGCTGCATTATCTTCCCCACGCGGGACGGTGTGAGATACCGGACGCTGGGTGGTGATAGGTAGCACCGGGACGTGGGGAGATGAGGCTCCTGTTAATGAGATTGCTGCGAGGTGGACTTGACCTCTCGCTTCCAGCTCATAGTCTGGGAATGCTGTTTCCCTGGGAACGATACTCCTTCATCCGTCTGTCAGTACCACACTCCTTCCTTCTTCCTTCTAATACTCCGTGATTCCTATATGTCTGTAATATTCATGCAGAGAATATCCTGGATGGAGCTATAAAATACACAAAGAAGAAAGACCCAAGAGACGGAAACGAGCGTGATCGTTAAAAATACGGAGAGTTGAGCGATCATCTGAGTGAGAGATGCCCTGAATGCCCCCGCCCATTTCTCTATATTCCCAGACAACATGAAAGCGCAGAAAGATTCAAATTCATCTCTGCTCTTAAATCATGCACACATGGCTGCACGGTCTCTACATACAAACAAACGGCTTGAGAGGAAAGCACTCAAGTCCTGTGCTGTGGTCCTGAGCCTGTGGCCGTATAATCACAAAGCAGCCCAGAACAGAAATGCTAATCTAAGATCACTTAACAGGTCACTGGGGGGAAAAGCATCTGGGTTCAGCTGTTTTATTTGGGCAAACGTGTGTGAGTACACATCCTGATAGCCTTCCTATGTTCAGCTTTAGTTCTCACAGCTCTGCGACAACGTAACGCAACGTCTACAGCGTGTGTCAGGAGACGTTAGCTTGCGCACGGGTGTCCCAAACGTGTGTCGGCTCTCATCGGAGGCCAGAATGAGAGCCTCGTCGTTACACAGTGCGGCCTTGAAGGGCGCTTCGCAGCGCCCAAACTCCCTTGTGAAATCTGCAGAGCAATTTTCATCGACCCGACTTATTCTCTGGCCGGAGTTGAAAGTGACCACGGCCTTGGGCTCCCTCTCAGCACTCGTAAAACCCGAGGCCAGTGGCAATGTGGGTCTGGGCGCCAGCTTACAAATTACAAGTTTATTGTTTTACGTTTATCTCTATCAAAGCGTTTGATTTTAAAGCCGGTGCCTAGATAATGAACTATGTTGGCATTGCTAAGGATGTTGAAGCGGGTTGTGTGCCTAGTGTGGGTTATTACATTGCATTACACGTCATTTAGCAGACGCTTTTATCCAAAGCGGCTTACAATAAGTGCATTTCAACCTAGAGTACAAACTAAGAACAACAAGAATACAGAAAGTAACATTTCCTCAACATAGTCAAACTATGAGGTTATCTCATGCGCTCCACAAATAATGAAGGTAGTTCTTAATGTAAAGCTATATAGCCTTACAGCCTCAGCAACAGCAACAGCCTCCTATAGTGCAAGAATGCCAAAAGATGAAAGGTAAGCACACTTTAAGATTGAGGTAAAGGGAGTAGTTGAGGGGTTAAGGCGATTTGTAACATAAATCACCATAAACTCCGAGACGTGAGAGCAGGTCCGTTTATTCCCGCGGTGAACAAGAACGTCCTTGGTGTGATGAAACACGAAAACAGAAAAATGTTTGGGCTCCAGCTGGAATTTTTGTTCCGGGGTAAATTGTATCAAACGTCCACTGTGTTTGAACGATGCAGCGTATCGCAGTAAATTACATTAGCTGTGTGTGTATGTGTTGAGCTCTGCATCCCCTGACAGACTTGTATACAGAGTGCAGTGAGGCTGGGGCCCCCAGGTCTCCTCTGTTGGGCGTAGTCCCTTAAAAATATACACAAATACATTCCCGTGACACACACAGATACAAAATGTTAGGAGCACTTTGAACAAAACTACATACAAGCCACAAGCAGATCGAATAATCAGCACTGCATTACTGATTGCAGGAAACAGGAGATGATGCTCTTACGGGTGTGCGTGAGCGGGCCGGCCCAACTAGTGGGTCATTATGATACCAGCTCCGGGCCATTCGCATGGCAGAGCAACTCAACGATGGGAGGCAAATTCAAGTTGACTTTGAGCCAGTGCACTCTTCCCAGGGGGTAATCCCATCCCGCCGTATCGGCATTGAGCAGTTATAGTTCTCACGTCACAACTAACCGAAGAGAAGGATGTTACCTCTATCTCTGTGCTTGTGTTGCTCATGAACAATAAGTGACAATAAGACTCTGGACTCTTTTTTTCCTCCAAAACGCCTGGCAGGAAACAATGCTTGGCGGATGTTGTGAAGCACTTCAAATGGCTTTGTGTGAAAAAACTGATAATTTTAGACACAGACAAACACACACACACACACACACACACACACACACACATAAATATGCATGTCAGGACAAAAGAACACATGAATCAACTTAAACATGGAGGCGGCTAGAGTACAGTGAAAGAGCTGCTGCTGGTGAGGGGGATGTAATGAAGTCAGATAAGTATGGCTTAATGGCTGGAGCATGCTGTTTCCTCTGTGTTGCCAAACACAATTGCCCCATAACCTCCACCCTCAAACCTCAGGCGCTGCAGTACAGTACTTTGATACTGTTCATAATGAGTTTCAGAAAAATAACATTGTTTACTCCTCAGTTAATTAGTATAACCTCTTTGATGAATGTTTTATGACTTACCGATTCAAAACTGCTGTAGATATTTGATTTTGTGTTGTATGTTCTTATTTCTTTTATTTGTATTTCTTTTGTTTTTATTGTATAGCTTTTAGGATGATTACAAACATGTACGGTGTCTTTGAGTACTACAAAATGCGCTATACATATTAAATGCATTATTATTATTATTATTATTAGTAGTAGTAGTAGTATTATTCCCATTGAACATGGTGATGTATTTATGTGGGCAGAATGCAGGTGAAGGCAGAATAATTCTCTGAGAATGTCAATAACACTGGCTAGCATGTATTGTTGTTTGCACAAGTTGGTTTCAGTTGGTTATTTATAATCCCCTATATTTATTTGGCAGCTATTTACAAAAAATATTTTCTGGGGGGCCCTTGTCATGATTCACAAGTCTGGCAGTTCTACCGAAGAGCCGCCTAACAGACTAATAATATAATAATATAAAATGAACTCATAATAATAAGAATATATCTGTTGCAGGGGGCATGTTTCTACTGTAGAACATTTCCATGTAAAAAAAAATGTAGTCGAAGCAACAATTCACTTATTTATTAATGATTACATTATTTTCATTGCCCATTATTTGTTGTGATTAATCAGTCTAAGGCCCAATATAAAAGACAGAGAAGCAGAACATCCTGGTACTGGAGAGGCTGTAACCAGAGAATGTGTGGGGATTTCTGTTTGACTCAAAATGACTTGCAGACGAGTTGCTGATGAATGTTCTCCCAGTGAATCACCTCAGTTGTTTCCAGCGGTCAAACCCCCCCATGACTGAGTTGTGTGTGTCCCTCCCCTGCAGCTCTGAAGAGGTCCTTTGAGGTGGAGGATGTCGACACCTCATCCCACTTGTTCCCCGGTTCCCGTCGGACGACCAACTCCCCTCACCGCAACGCCATGTCTCCCACCAGCATCTACTACCGCGACCTGGGCACCGCCACTGCGGGCACCGTCGCCGCCACCACCATCAACGAAAACAACCTCAACTACACCCAACCCCGCTCCATCATGGGCGGAGGGGGCTCCAAGACCCCCGAGCCTGTGTCGCGGCGCTCCGAACTCTCCATCGACATCTCCTCTTCCTCCAGCAGGCCGGTGGACAACGTCAACAGCCCCGCCTCCGCTCGCTTTGCGGCCTCAAGCGCCCTGAAGCGCCCCGAAGTCCTGGGCCACACCAAGACCCCCGAGATGAGCCACAAGAGGGAGGTCACTTTTGCCAAGACGGTGACCGATTCCCCGGTGATCCGTCGTAATGAGAGCAACTACAACAACAACGGCACCAGCCGGACGCCTGAGCAGAATCACACCCGCAAGTCTGAGCCTCCTACTCCCGGAGATGTCCGTAAGCCCGATATCAGCATCACCAGAGCTCCCCCAGAAAACAATGGCCACCACCTCCCAGTGCACCACACGCACCACCCAAACCCTCACCACAACACCATCGTTACCACCTTCCGCTGCTCCTCGCCTAGTCACGGACGTAAATCTCCCAACCCTGACAGTAAGTGTGTGTCGTCATAACATACCGACTCCTATACTCCTTCCAGTCATATCCTCACACTAACATACTGTCCTTTTGGGGAATATATGTTTGGATACAGTAAACTCACTAAAACACATGATGTCACATTCTGTCTTTGACCTCCAGCAAATGCATTGAATGCATTTCCTTCATCATAGAACACGTGAAAAGCATTTTATATCCAGCATTGTTTGCATCTATGTCTGTTTAGTAGCAATGCTGTGTATCTTGGTGCAGTATCACCATGTGTTCATCAGGGAAATAACGTGAAACAACAGGCGGGAATGTGCATCAAGTCTTCATGCATCCTCATGAGCGATATAAACTAAACCATGCAACCTAATGACGCACATCCTAGTGATATGCTGTCTAATAAAAGTATTAATCGACCATTGATTAACAATATAGCTGCCTTAATGTGGCACTAGTGAGATGATCATTTTTAAACTCCTCTTCTTTCTTTAAAGAAGAATGAACTAGTTTTTTCAGGCCAAACTTTTGTTGTTGATGTAAAAATGCATCTAAATCACATTCAGTGTCCGTTTCTTTCTTTCTTTGTGTAGACACAGCAACACACTGCTTTGTATAGATCCTCATCATCAACAGCCTCTTTCTCTACTTGGGTACACTGCGGCTATCTGAAGTTTATACAATACATTCCTTTATTGAAGCGTGTTTGTTTTGCTTTTTCATTGTATACTGGGACATTGTCTTTTGATGATTAAGAATTTGTTTGTGTTTATAGAATGCTAGCTGCGATTTGGTCGGTTCATAAATAATTTCCAATGGATCTCATGTAGAATCTCATAAAGTTGTTGGATTGTTGTGTATAAACTGAATCAGAGACGTACTATCTTCACAGTGCTTTGGTGCTGTGTTTAGCTCTGCAGCCGTCATCAGTAAGAACGCTATTTTAAACTTAAAAAACAATGACATTCAATTATATTTGAAGGAAGGGGAAACGTTGCAAGAAATATCACATTTTCCAGATTAATTTTTTTTTTTTTTTTTTTCATATCTTCCTGCTCTTTCTCCACTCACACTGAGGCAGCAGACTGACCCTAGTATCAGATCTCTCACCAAGAGAAAGGTCAGCAACAGGAGCAGCAGTTTGATTAGTCTGAGGTCTGCAATGTCTGTCGGCAACATAAGTGCTTAAAGGCCCGTCTGTCGGGAGGAACGACAAACTGTGTATCTGTATTTGTGGTTATCCACGTCTGTTCTTAATGCAGCGTTGGAGCCAACGTGCATTTTGTTATGTGATGAAAAGCATGATCTTGGCAGCACGGGAACCCTAGTTTGGTTGTTAACAGTAAGTAACTCTACAGTTGCAGTAAAATCACATGCAGCAAAGAAGGGCAGTCTCTGTATTCACACGGCGGTTGCAGCGGAAAATGTACTTTGCATTTTTAGCGCTTTTGGCAGCGTTAGCTGGGAGCCGCCGGGTCAATCGTCGCCATGTAGAGAGCCGTTGAGAGAAAACTGAAATTCAGATCTTGTTTAAAGCACTTATTTATATGCAGAAAACACCTGTCTTCAAGGTACTCCATGCAGCACCACAGAGCAAGCCAACCCACCAAGCCCTGGCACAACTACCCAGCTACATTTCAGTAAAGTTGTTAGGGGAGTTTAGAACTGTTATTACATCTTTTTAAGTTTACCAAGTAGTTTGTCCCACGTTGTGCATGACAATATTCAAGCAAAGTATCGATAACATCTTAAGGCATTTTATGAAAATGGCAAAAACTTACACAACATCAACTTTTTTTTTGAGCTGGTTAGCAAACGGTAGCTTATTTAGCCACCCGGCAGTTCAAGAGCGACACAATCGTTAGTTATAAATCTAAATCCAATGTTCACACTCTTTTAGCTATATTTTTTGGTCTCCATCAAATCCTGAGGGAAACATCTTGTTAACTGCTAAATGCTCCCCTGTGTTTATCAGCTAGCGTCTACCTGTGTCTGGTTGCTCTGTGGGGCAGATGGTGCACTCAATTCAATTCAGTTTATTTATTTTGTATATCCCATTCTCACAAATTACAAATTTGAGTCTTTCACTTAAAAACAGCTGCCTTTTTTTGACCAAAGATGACGCCATGAGAGCGGTGAGAGTGAATCAAAATAGTGGAGTTGGAGATCGTAAAGTTATACAATGAGCGGAAATTCATCATCCAGCTGCTAAGGGGAGCTGATTGAAGCAGCGTTTCCATATCACTATTAACCGTCCTGTCAAGTATCTAATATAACTACATAGAATATAATTAGCTCTTGGTGTATTGTAATGAAGGTGCTGGTGTATGGATTTATCCCACTTTAATGTTATATGTTCCTGGTTTGTTCTTTAAGATGAAATACTGCACTCCGTCATTCATAGATGCTTGTACTCAGATATCCCACAGTATATTCACTGTGTCTTTCTGTGTGCTTCAGCGTTTCATGTTGTACCCATGATATTTCTATGATAAATAACCATAAATATCCGGTCCGTTTCTGTGCTGAAGGTTTAATACGTTCTCTTCTAGCTCATGGGGGTGGTCGCCACTGTTTTGTCCACAGAGAGAGGCCCTGATTAGGGGTCTAAATGAAGGGTGACCTGCCTGGAGGGCCCGGGAGCTCTGACTGGGCCCACCCTGCTCTGCTCTAACAAATCATCAACAGCTGAATCAAACCGAAAAAAAACTCTTCTAGTAGCACTGCAATCACAGATTTGAAATTCTCATTATTTGAAGTAATGGAAAATATATAACTTCAGTAAAGGTTATACGCGAGGCATGACAACACATTGTTCACATGATCATTTGCTCTACTGCACCATTGTACGTGTTTTCAGTTGACTTTCTTCAGTGGCATGAATTAGAAAAAAAGTTTGTGCATGTTTTTATTATTTTTCCATAGATGGCTGTCGCCTGTGTCTTTGGGAGTTTATTAGATACGCTGCCTTCCTGCCCATTCAGTTTTTCCAGGAGGAAATTACATCACACATCATTCGTACACGCACACACACACACGCACACACACACACACACACACACACACACACACACACACACACACACACACACACACACAGGCACACAGGCTTCCTTCCGTGTTCTGTCAGGGTGATTGTTTCCCCTGCTGAGTGACCTCACCACAGTGCGCTTCCTCTCTCAGGGCTCATGTGATCTAAGTTAGTCAGCTTCCCAGCAAATGTCCCCCCTGTACTTTGATCACAGCATCGCAGAGCCAGAGAGTTACACGGGGCGTGTTTGTGCAAAAGGTCAACATGAAAAGAATTGTGGACACACATTCACATGCTGGGGAGAGAGCTGAATTTGTATTGAATACGAGCAAACACGTCATGCTTTGTAGCTTGACGCCCTCAGTCAGCAGAGGTCACGCACAAGCAACTGAAAACATTAAATCAATGAGTTTCAATTTCAATTTCAGTTTATTTGTATAGCCCATGTTCACAAATCGCAAATTTGTCTCAAAGTGCTTTACAATCTGTACACATAGACATCCCTGCCCCAAAACCTCACATTGAATCAGGAAAAACTCCCAAATAACCCTTCAGGGGGGGAAAAGGAAGAAACCTTCAGGAGAGAACAGAGGAGGATCCCTCTCCAGGATGGACAGATGCAATAGATGTCATGTGACCAGAAGGACAGATTTAGAGTTAAAACACATTTAATGAATATGACAGAGTGTATGAATAGATTGTAGTAGGCATATTCCACGATTAGACGACATATACGTATGATTTGATGCCTTTCCTTTGTTCAAACTAAACGTCTTTGAGCTTGGGACTTACTTTGGAGGGGGAAAGATATTTGAAGACGAAGGAATACCTTTCCTGAAACCTCTGACGTTAACACCGTTCATGCTCATCAAGTTGACACTCAATTCCCCAGGTCCGAAAGCATGCGATCAAGTTGCAGGAGAATCTTATGTTCATGGGCGGCAGAAATTCAACAAAGACGATTAGGGTTGCCCACAGAAACTGTGCGGAGGTCAACAACAACGCACATTATTTCAGGATGCAAAACGTGAGTCAGTTGCCAGTCTTGACTTGGGCCCCGGCTGTGTAGTATAGTATAACCCCTTTAATCTGATCTATGGTTGTAACTTTTGTATTTTACAGGCAAGTAGTGCCCAAAACATTTGAATTTTAGTCAAGATACCAAAATGTCAACATCTTAGTCAGATAGAGAACCTGAATGTCATGGACTCATTAGGATTGGTACCTGATTGAACCTTATCTTGACAGGCAGGTCTGCTGTTCATCAATACATCGAACGCCACAGAAAGAACTCTATCTGACATCAGAGCGTAGCGTAACTGTGGGCAGAAATAGCCTTTTCTTATCACTTTCAGACCCGATTTAAGACTTGAGAACCTTTGTTTGGTCTTTGTTTTATCTTTCCTGTGCAGTAGCCTTGCCCCTGTTCGGGGGGGAGATTAATATAGGGCTGCAACTTACAAACATTTGCATTATTTAGATGCACCAAAGATGTACTTTCTCTCTTTTACTGTTACTAGACGTAGACAGAGAGCGTGACCGTTAATGGTGTAGCTTTCACGGAGCTGATGGGACTGGTGGGTTATCATTGGGGTCACATAACCTCATTATCAACTCCATCAGTGTTTTATGGGGATATGGGGAAGAACAAGATGACCATCTCAGCTGGATTGCTGTTACAGCACTAAAGAAAATAGAAGGTCCACAATACAGGCCTTTAAAAGAATTAGGTTCTTGCGATGCCATTGTTCCTGATGTGCAGAACAAAAGAGAAATCCTCATCTCATTAAATCCCTCTTAATAACGTTGCACTGGAATCTGTCTTTATTTTGCCTAAATAAACAGATTATCTTGGAGCACATTTGTTCTCCTAATTGAGGTGTTGTCATTATGGAAGAAAGAGCAAGTGAAGCCATTTGTCTTTCATTTGGATTGACCTTCTGAAAGTGTGGAGGTGGTCAGGAAAGGGTTCGCACACTCACACCATTTCTTAATTTCTTATTTTTGTCTTACTTTTGTTGTCGCTCATCGACACACCTTCACAGGCACACAGGCACACAGGCAGCCTGAGGTGAAGGCATATCCAAGGTCAATCCTCTCCCGGTTTAATTATACTCTGGACTGATCCCAGACCATTACTCAGCGTGACCTGTAGGCTAATTACCCAGCAAATAAAAGGGGAGAGAGAGGCTAAGGAAAGGAAAGAGAGATTGTTCTTGTGATAGGGAACTGCTGCTCACTGAGAATTGTTGCGAAATTGTGTAATGTGTCTGCAGTGGTCATAAGATGTGGTTTCACAATACAAGGCCTCATGACAAAAATCAATTCAATCAAGTTTAATCAATCTCAAACTTTGGAGCATTCTCTATTATGGCTAGGAGATCAATATGTTTTATATATATCATCTTTCAGTGGTATCATATTTTGATGATAGAGTAGGAGTATGTTACGGTTTAACAAATTGATTTTTCTAAATGAATAATTCTGCACAAGCTGCATTCAAATTAATTATTGAAGCCTTTATTTGACAGTGAAACATGTCGTTGCTTCGGATCCTCGTTGATATCATGATGATGATTTCCATGGGATTGCTCGTGTGTCATTTCTTGAATTTATTTTTTAAATAGTTTTTTAGTTATTAAGTCAGACTTTTCTTGCTCAATGACCGTTTGATAAATGAAATGTCACAGTAATGGAGTTTGGGTCATTTTGTCTCCGGAAAGGTCTGCGAAACACAAGACCCCACTGCCATCCCTCTTAAATGTTAAAATCTGCAAGTATTATTGTTCCAGATTTGAAACCAGCATCTCGAGTAGTTAAATCAGCAGATAAGGTGAAATGATGGAGTAATGTCTGAGTTAATACTTTTTAACATTTCTTGTTGTTCCACAAAGAGCTGAGATGTTTGAGGAAGAAAATCACAGCAGATGAGGTAATATCGACAACTTCGGGCACACCCTCATTTTAAAAGGAACTGTTCACCCAAATATATCATATCTTACTCTCTACTGTTGGCCCACATTGGCACTTGGGGTTTTGGGGGCTCGGGTTTTGTTAATTAATTCTGTGCATGGGTATCTTTGTGGTACTGTACAGTCACAAGGTGCTCGTTGTCCAACCCGGGCACCAACCAAACAGATACGGATATATGGTGTAATGTAATATAATGGTTTTGTTGAGTTGCCTATTGGAGATATTGGCCATCTTTCCGATTTATTTGGGCTGCGTGGCTCTTGGCTTGTAGTACCTGAAGCAACACAAATACATTTGAAAAACTCAACAGTGATGTCTCTTTTCAGATGTCATCACCTGCTTACTCAAGTTAATCCAGGTTTTATGTCGAAAACAATTACCTTTCAACCCGACTTCCTACAGCTGCTTACTGCTTTAAAAATTCTCCAAAAGCAGAACCATCTAGATTAAGAAATAGCACTGCAACAGTATGATATGATAAGATATGATATCAACCTGTATTCGTCCCACAGTGGGGACATTTCAACATCATATATATAAGAGGAAACATATGTATTTTTGATTATGCGGTGAACTGTACCTTTAATCTAGATTCCGTTCTTTTTCTGGGTGTTTCCATTGTTACACTGAGGCCCATATTTCCTCTGACAGTGTCTTCGACTAAGCTGCCAAAAAACGCTCCGTTTTGCGCACTTGAAGTCTGCGGGCCTCCGCGCTGTGACTGACCTCCGTCAGTTCAGCTCTAAAATGTGCTAAATGTCCCACGGGGGGATCACAGTGACGAGTGTCACTCGTTATTTTGAAAGTGTTGTTGTGCTTCCTAAATGAGCCACCAGGAGGCAGTGTGTGCCAGGGGGAAGAATCAATTTAGAAAGGGCACCTGGTTTTCAGGGTAAATAAAGCTGTATTTCCTACTTTATTCAAGCCAGTGTCATTTACAAAGGAAACTCCAAACAAGTGGAGTTCTCCTGGGATTTCTCTCAGAGGATTGGTAAAGTTTCCTCAAACAACTTCAAGGGTCAGAAGCTCAGACCACGCTGCAGAAAGCCATCCAACACACAGATGTCGGCCCTTTTTGCCCGGCTATGTTGTTAACGCTCCCATACAGGAAATACACTTATTCAAAGAGAACTCTCTGAAGTGTGGACACTAAAAAGAATTGGACTTGAAAGCTGTTGTTTTTTTTACATTGGAGGAGGAAAAGGAGCTGAGAGAAATGGGGAAGGGCCCAGATAAACAGACTCCAACACTCACACACACACAAACACACACACACACACACACACACACACACACACACGCACACACATACACACATCAACATACACAAATACACATAAACAAACAAACAAACACACACACACACATACACACACACAGTTCCCTTCTCCCCCAGATAAGGCTTTCGGAAGTTGAAGTTTACATTGAGCATCTGGGGGAAGTCAAGGGTTAAAGAAGTTTCCCACCAAGGCCGAAAGACCTTTGTCCTCTTCCGTCGTCTTGCCAAATCCCACAACTTCAGTAAACAGTTTATTCACTTACTGTGAGCTCTGAAACCAACACACTCGCGCATTTCACCTTAACATACATGTAAAAGCACATGTTCAAACACACACAGAGACACACACACACACACACACACACACACACTTCCTGATATGAGTTTGACAAAGCAGTCCAACTTTAGAGACACTCGCTACAAATCGCCTTCGTCAACCGTTTCATTCGCCACAACATAAAAGATAAATAGTAGGACATGGGCCATCTAAGCCCGATGGAGCAAACTGAGATAAGGCTTCGTCTGGGGTGACGTTATCTTCGTCCTCCGGGTGAATCCTCCCTCTTGTTTTTCCAGATGTAAGACCCCGCCGTGGTTCCGTTGTCCAAGTAACTGATGGGAAAGTCATTTGTCTTGTCTCGACCATGGAAATGAAGAAATGAAGACAGAGTAATGTAGGGCCTTGAAATGAAAGAGAAAAAAGCCCCATGCCAGCACTAGTCATCCAGTGTTTGCTTTTTCAGCGCCATCAATCAAACATAATTAACTAAGCAGAGCCGGAATGCAAACATCTTCTCAAAGAAAACACACTTTGGTCCTTGTCTGTGGGATCGTCTGCAAGCTGTTTGTATTCACGCCTAGAGTTGTTTAAACGCAGAAGAAAGGTTCATGTGAGGTGAGTCTTTCTCCACATTCTCTGCTAATTATGTTTGGCGCACTTGTTGGCTGATAGAGGACATACTGGAATAACATGAATTGCTTTTCTAATGCACGCGTGGACAGACAGATGGCCATTTGTGCCACAGCCCCACTGTACCATCTGCTGCTGAAACGACGGGACGAGAGCAGATGAGGGGGCGAAGGGCTCCGTGTGCGAGGGTGTGAGTCCGTCTGAAGTGGGCATGTGTGGGAAACCAAAAGTCAGCTGTCTTGTCCCGTATGTTACACCAACTGCAGTTGAGTTTGTCCGTTAACGTTGCGTTGGAGCTGGTTTCTTGACTGGCCGTGATGCGGTAGTCTCAGTCATGTCCTTGTTTTGATCATTGATCAGTGTGTTTTCCCAGTTTAACCAGTGCAGCAGATCCAATATGTCCCATCGGCTGTTTCCCAGCAGCTCGTGGAGATGGAGTTCATAGTTTCGGTAGATTTTTGGAGAAATAAATAAAACATTTACTTTGCCAGCTTAAAAGAGTACACCGCCAATTCAGCGGTGTGCCTGCGATATCCACGATGTGACGGGTTGCAGAGGTCTGGTGGGTTCACGTCTTTCTAATTCCACCTCCGCAGATTCTCTCGCTTTCAAACTTGGGACCTGAAAGTGACATCACTTGAGGCAGTGTATCAGACTTCACGCTGCAAAGCTTTGTTCAACTTCTCCACCATTTGCAGGTCTCAACACCTGTAAACAAACATTGACACAAATGTGGAGTCAAGAGTTCCCATTTAAGGACAATCTGCACGGAGGCTGGTCGGCTTTTACTGTGTTGACGAGATTATCTCCATCAAGTGGAACTGAGACAACAGACTGAATTTGCAAAGCTGTCCCGGGGACTACAAAGCAAACATATTCCCTTTAACTAAGATATTCAGAGTTTAAGAAGTATATATCTACTGTTGGTGGCTTTTCCCCACAAATGAAAACAAATAATCCTCTAAAATGCTTGAGCTCTCATCTCTATCTCAGCTGGGGATCTCTCCGATCCCAAAGAATAAATAATTTAAAAAAACTTAAACCCTCCGGCAGCATTGGTTCAATGCAGGCTGAAGGGGAGTCATAAAGAACTTAGCGGGGCCTAATATTCATGACCTTCATCTTCCTCACCCCCAGATTCATGTTTTAGATTAGCCAAGTAGGCCTTGTGCTGCTTCCCCTCAGTTGTGAGTTTACAGGCATCTTTTACTGAATATTTAAGGGAGCTCAAGTCTCAACTCTTCAATACCTCAACAGACTCAAAACAGCGACTGGAGATGATGTCATAACTGAGCTAGTGGTGTTTTAAGGATTACAAGGCGATTATGGCAGCGTTGTGGTTTACGTGGCAATTAGCTTCTTCAAAGAGTACCATCGTCCTCGGCGGAGCCTGGAGGAGCTTCTGGTGAACTTTCACCTCCAGCTGCTTCGCAAGTGATTCGCGATGCAATGCGGCAGACTGCCCACGTCACCCTCACATCGTGGAGGAGGAGGCAGGTGGAGGAGGAGGAGGAGGCGCATGCTTGCAACTGAAGATTTAGGGGGAAAGGGCAAGTCGCCACAGATGGGTTCCTCTGCGTTACGCTCTGGAAAACTGCAATCCCTTGCTGTTCAGTGTTGGCACACACGTTCACTCAAAAAGATGCTGCTTCACTCTCTAGAAGTCTGCTACCCTGTCGCTGCAAATGGAAGGTTTACATGATAGATCATTAGCATCAGAACCGGGCAATAGACGTTCCTGGGCCACGTAGAGTTTTATCACAGAGCTCCTTCCTGTCTTCTCTCTCGTTTTTGTGGAGTTGAGTCATCCCCCCCCCGCACATGTAACGAGGGGCCAGGGATTCCCCAGAAGGCCGATCCCCTTGGCGTTGCTGTGTTTATTGTTCATCGGGAAAGGCTTTGACTCCGGAACATCAACAGAAATAAAGTACATGTCGGTGTGTGTGTGTGTGTGTGTGTGTGTGTGTGTGTGTGTGTGTGTGTGTGTGCAGTTTGTGAGATTAGCTCTTCCTCATCTTCAGAACAGTGAAGAACCTAACAGCAGTTGCCACAGGCTGAGCCATTTTCAGAGGCTTTTTTTCTTATCAGAGTGTTTCCTTGAATACTGGAAGTAATAGAGTCAAGGGGCTGACAGAGGAGATGGCTTCCAGTTGCAGTGAGATGCACCACAACCAGGAGATGGAAACCGCTTGTAAGTATCTGTTTGGTTGTCTTTTGGTCTTTGGGGGGGCTCAGCTGTTTCACTCTATCACTCAAGAGGGACAACTGGTTTCCATCAAGGCAATCAAGTTGGGGCACGACGTAGCCTCCTCAGATGGGGATGTTGAAAATGAATCCCCCTCGTTCTGCTTATTTAATTGCAAACCTCTTTTATTTCTCTCGTTGAATATAATCTTCTTATTGAACGCCGTTTTACTCATAACATCCTCATGAGTTAAAGAAACATGTTCTCGCCAGAGTGTCGCCCAGGTGCAATGTTAAAGAAACAATGCTGCCATGGTAGTTGGAAAGCAGTCCTCGTCCTCGCCGTTTTTTTCAGTCCAGCTGGGAAAGCTTTGGTGGGTTTAAAGAAACACAAAAACAAACACTTCTCCATAAACAAACTTTCGAGGCCGCAAAAATCTGCCCATTTTATCCTCTTTGCGGCCATCATAATGCAAACAGCAGGTTTTACTCCCTCTGGACGGTAGAAAGCGGACGAAAAAGCAAACATGGGCCTGAGTTATTGTAAACTAGAGGTGGAATTTGCAAGCTGCAGGGGAATAATCCAGGAGGGAAGTATAGCTTATTATAATATATGTATATATGACCTGGTTATTCCCAATGCACAATACCCCGAATAAACTGGAGCCAGAGACTATACTAGTAAAAATAGAGATTGTATTGACAATGCATGGAATGAAAGATGATTCTCTTGACTTTCAATAGAAGGCCTGAATGCAGGTCACGATAAAATTACTACATACATCCAAATAAATGAACAAGCAAATAAAATGAACAATGTGGGGATAAACTGCGACAGACCAATTATAAATGAGCCACCACTGCACACAAACCAAATGTAATCCAAATTGGATCCAATGAATTACTCACAGCAAGCTACGGTGACTCAAACCACCCAATAAAAAACACATTCACGAAGGCTACTCTCCCTCTTCAGTTGAAGACAAAGCACCACAAGATAAACACAACATCAATTGGCCTATTCAATTGAGTAGTTAAAAGGGTCACTGCAACCTAATACATTTGGGGGAGACAGTGGTTGGCTCCTCTCCTGTCTTTGTTTATAAACTTGCGTGACTGGAAGACATTCCCCTCCCCCAGTGGAAGACATTTGGGTGTTTCCTGGCTGATCTTTCTTCAGCAATCACTCAAGAAGTGTTAGTCCCTCCTCAAACACGAACAATCACATCAATCACCAAACTAAAGACTAGCTAGCCTCAGTGGGTCTCCTGTTCAAGAGGAAAGGCCCAGGTGAGAACCCCCCCCCCCCCCTTTTATAGACTCTCCCCCTTTGCCTGGGTCTTAATGAGAGACGGCCTGTTACCTACATTCCCACATTCAAACATTTGTACTGTTGATGGATGTGCAGTGGTTTCAGTGTGTGTGTGTGTGTGTGTGTGTGTGTGTGTGTGTGGGGGGGGGGTAGTCTATGAGGCCACTTTAGGGTGCTGAGATAAACCTCCTCACTCATCACACACACATGCTGTCTCTATTTGCACAACAGGGGAGCAACCGCTGCAAAAAAAACAGAACAACAGGAAGTCTCCAGGCGACCCAGCTATCTTCCCTGTAAACAGCCAGGCCGAGCCAGATGTTCTTCCTCTTTGCCTTGACTCTCTTGCTCCCGACTCTTCTGACCCTCCTCCATCCCCCTCCTCCTTCGCCTCTATTTTTCTCTGCCTCCTCCCTTCCTTCTCCGACACCGAGGATGTGTCACCGAGTCCCTCGGTCAGCTGAGTCCCAGAGGCAACTCGATGAATCGGCTCCACATGTGTGCTCTGCCATGATTTGGCGGCCTCGTAGCAATCAGCCCCGACATCAGGGCCAATCACGGAGCTTCCCCCTCCCCCCCCCCGCCCTCATGGCATCACACTTCCAAATGTTTAATTGTGTTTTGAGCCCAAATGACCACTGTCTTTCAAAAGAAGAAGAAAAAGCTTGAATCTCTTGCTTTTGCAGAGCACAAGAAAACTAATGACTTCACAACGAGAACATGTAACTCATTCAACCCTTTGTGATTAAAATGTAGAGGGACTTTTTGATGGGATATTTCACTGGTCAGCTCTTGCCTTTAAATCACCATGGTTGGATTCTATTTGGAGCAATATTCCATAAATCTTTTGTTCAAAGCTGCTTTTTAGGCTCTCCGGAAGACTAATAAAAAAAACACACACCAGAGCTCTCCTTAAATGCTTGGTTCCCACGAGAGGAAATGGTAACGTCAGTCCCTGGGGGGTCAAGAGTGTCACTGACAACATTGTTTATTTTAGTGAGAGCTATATGGAAAATGTAGTCTTTTTCTGAAAAGAGATATACAGCGGGAATGTGTCAGATTTATAATTTTACTCAGAACCCCCAACAAGCTGCTCCTCAGGCCTGCAGGAGAGTCAAAACATTTACATTTTACAACGTGTCCACATTGGAGATGGCAGATTTCGTGTCTTGATCTTAAGACAGAACATTATAATTTCTTGAGAGAAAATCCACTGCGCATTCTGCATGCAGTCTATCGATAAACCTACGAGCTAATAAAATATTGACAAGCTGGAGCAGTGATAGAAAGTGAACCAAGGCCCATCAAAAATATTTAACTTATGAAGCCCCGAGGCGGTAGATAAAAAATGTAAGCTTTGCAGAGCAGAATATAGTAACTGGGTAATGAGCTCAGTTCATCAATCTGGATATGGGAAATTATTCAAAGAGTCAGTTGCGTAAAATTATTCTGAATTCATAAAATAGTTTTGTGTTAAATCAAGAAAATTAAAACTATTAACAACATTAAATGCGTTTCAATTGTGTAAACACAGAATAACTGACACTAACAAATTAATTCATGCATCGGTACATTTACATTCACAACAAAGCGTGTGGAAACAGTGGGAGATTCAGCTTCAGCTTCAACAGGAAGGAAGACATTCCACTGAATGCTGTGTGAAAATGTCTGCTGGAAAAAAAAGTTCCTCAACAAATGAACAAACAAAGCGCTCTCTCCTGCCAGTCAGCCGGGATCCAATTTATAACCAGAATCTTTGTTGAATAGTGAAACTATTCTTAGACAACATGGCGGTGGTAACTATGACTCTCTCTGTTGTGGCTGAACTGGGACACAGGAAGCACACCAGAGCAGCGCATACTTCCAGGGAACATTTGGGATTTTGGAACAACTTTAATCTGTTTCGCAGCCAATGTGGAGCTCTGTGACACTCGATTGGCTCAAGTTGTTATGAGTAGGCCATTAATTTACACTCCAGTCTTCATGCTAAGAGCTAAGTTAGTTTTCTGCTGACTGTAGCTTCATGTCTAGTGCAAAGACACAAGGGTGGCATCTCTCTTCTGATCTAACTCTAGCAAGTATGAATGTCAATTTATACCCTTTTAGAGATTATTATTTTTCTAATCAATTTCTAAATCTTTCTAATCTTTTCTAAACACAAGATATGTTCTGTTTTAGTCATGAGAGAGAGAGAGAGAGAGAGAGCCCTGGAGGATCAAATACTCTCCTCTGTGTAACAAAGCAGTGGGAGGGAAAGTGCAGAGGGACACACGAGGCCTGGGAAGTGTGAAGGATGTTACCTCTTGTCTTGTGTAAACACACACACTAAAAATATAATGAAAATAAATGTTCCTGTATTGTGACACACTCTCCTGCTGTCTTTCATTTTAATTAAACTGCACACACAAACACAGCGTGCACGTCCAGCGGGTTTACTTAATCGCACGTGGTCTGCTGGATCCACAATGTTCCGCATTCACTTTCCCTTCAATGAGGGGTGTGGCTCCCCGGCCTCTTGGGATGGCGGTCACGTGACTGAGATGTGTGTGCGGGAGAGGGGCGTGGCCAGGAGGGGGGGGGCGGCAGCAGCAGCAGCGATGCAGCCTCACCAGCTGGAGCTGTGAGTGAGAGAGGAAGGGAGTGCAGGAGAGGAAGAGAGAGAAGAGAAGGAGAGGAACAGGGTTGGGTGAGTTGTTGGTTTTCATGTCTGCTGTGTGCTTTTCTGTCTTGCAAATGATTTTGACCTGGAGGAGATAAAAGGGAGAAGGAGGTGGGGGGGAGGTAGAGAGGTAGAAGTGGTGATTGGTGCTCGGAGGCCGTTGGTATCAAAGTTAATAAAGCCAGGTTTTAGAGGCCGAGGGGTTGAGTGTGTTTCTGGCAGGAGATCTGTAGAGAAACCTTAAATTCAGTGTACGTTGCCATTTCTTTTTTCTCTCTATTCTTTCCCATTGTTCAGCTGTTGGGAAGAGTTTGTGTTTGTGTGTGTGTGTGTGTGTGTGTGTGTGTGTGTGTGTGTGTGTGTGTGTGTGTGTGTGTGTGTGTGTGGGGGTTAAGCACACTACAGCTCTTCCCCCTCCCCCCCTCCTTTTCTTTCTCCTTTCCCCTCCCCATTGTGTCTTCAGCTCTGGAGCATGCATGGATAATCAATCTGGCTATAATGGGACCGGGTGTTGACCAATCATAGGAGCCCGCCATAACTCTTTAAGGCCTCGGGTCTCTGGGGCGCTCTCTCTGGCCATGTTTTCTCCTTCAGACAAGAGTTTTCCGGCCTTACTTTGATCCGGTGCAGTGGATTAGCCAGTTACTGACAGAGCCAAGCGGTTTTTAACTGATCTTGGTTCTGACGGTCACCCCGTGTCCTCCTCTCCGCGCGGGAGTTTGATGCCAAGTTCAAGGAGAGTTGAGGAGTTGTGTTTTCAGTTTGATTCTTGCCCTCCCCAGGGGAGGAGTAGGAACCACTCTCATGCTCTGAACTCTTTGTCAGTTGCTTCTGCTGGGAAGTAGACGAGGTTGCGGTTAGTTGGTTAGCTGTAATTTTCCGTGTTTTCATTGCATTGTCATCTTTTACCCAGCTTGCAGTACGGTGGCTGAATAGTTGCTTTGTTGGATGCTGCAGTCAGAAAAGCCTCGGGAGGTCTTGGCTCAAGTAACATTATCAGAGACGTTGTCGACGTACTCTCTTTGCACCCGTCAGCCACATCACATCTCCAAGACACATGTTACCCCTGTGGCTGCGTCCAGCAGAGCATTCATTAATTGAGAACTAAATGTTTTATTTATTTCCCCCGACAGCAGTCACCCTGGCACACAATGCATTTAATACCAGAATAATTCCCAGATGCGGCCTGTATCTGATTTACATAAAGCATTGGGTTTAGTTTAGTTTATTAAGGATCCCCATTAGTCTACACACCATAGTGGAGACTATTCTTCCTGGGGTCCAGGCAAAAAAACATTACAATACAATACAAATACATAAATTGCAGTACAGCATAATCAATTTCACAAAAACACTTAGACTTAGAAAACAACATTTATATTAAAAGTAAAGCAATATACCTAAATACCTAAAATAATAACCTAATCTACTATAACAAACCCTGCCGTCACCCTATGTCAGCTGGGGTCGGCTCCAGCGCCCCGCGGCCCTAATGAGGATAAGCGGTATGGAGAATGGAATGATTTCAGTATGGTTCCCAATAGGAGCCAGTTCAAACCACTGGGTCATTGTTTGCGTGTTGCTAATCAGATGATCTCGTTGATTATGAGTAATTCAATCACCGCAAGATAAACAATTCATTCCTATTGTTTGGGACCAGCGGCATAAAATATGTAGTTTCCTTCAAGCTGTCATTTAATACTTAACATCCTATCAGTGAAGTCTTGATGTTACTTTAATGAAATATTGATTGCCGAAAAGAGATATTAAATTTTTCTACCCCAGAAAAATCAGTTTGGATTGAACTTGTTGCTCGGAAACACTTTTGTCCCATGTACCCCCCCCCCCCCCCCCCCTCCCTCCAAACTATTTGCCCTGGAGGCAGCTGCGTTGAGGGGAGCTGAGGCGTGAACATGTTTGACAGTAAACATTCAGACTGTTTGTCTGAAAATATCGGCCCCCACATCACAGTCCGTCTTCCTCTGCCTCCGGCTGATTGTATCCATATGGATGTGATCACATGTGGTCTCGTCTTCTCTTCCTTCGGTGAGTGAAGTATGGTTGTAGTTGGCGTGTAATGTTACTCGTGCTGTTTTGGCCTCATCAGTGCAATGAAGTAGAAAATGACTAGACTTTTTAGTCTAAATACAAAAGTCGGTCAGACACCTCTGGCGTTGTGCATCACTCTCGCTGCCCCCCAGTAGGGGCGTGTTTTATGTTCTGCATGTATGTCACAGGGGGAGGAAGTCGGACGTGTCACATCTTGTCAGAGGTGACAGGTTGTGGGCCAGCCAGCAGTGGGGGAGGTACATGCCAGTCTGCGCTGTCCTCTACTGCAGCATTTATGCTTCTGGAATGATGTGAATTTCCAGAAATTGGTTGTTCTGACTTACGCAAACACAGTTATCAACTTTGATCTGATAAAGAGAACTAGTTAGCGATTCATTCAGGGAAAGAAGTTGAACAGCGCAACACTTCCCATTTCTTTCCGTGGAGCAGCATCCTCCGCTGTAATATTCCAACCAGCCGGCCCCCACTGTTCAAACATGGTGGTTGTGTGATTCGCTGGTTTGAGTTGATACGCTGGACCAGTTCCTTTACTGCAGCTGTGGTCGGGTCAGTGGCTGGAATTTCCCATTCCCCATCCTCGTTTCTCAGAAATGTTCTGCGTGTGGTCAGTCAGTTAGTTAGCGGACGCTCCCGAGAGCTGTCCTGAACAGCAGGCTCTTGTAGTTTTACTCGGCACCTCGATGAGCGCTCCCACCGTGTCCGGCTTAGCGTTCTCACTCTCTGCTTTCAGCTATCGATCCAAACCGCTCGCTCGTCTTGTGTTTTTATTCAGCCCGTCACTGTTTTTGTAGAATGTGTCCTCGCCTCAGCTCTCCCTGGTCATTCCTTCCCCCCCTCAATAACCCCTACCTCCACAACTCTCTCACCGGTTGTTATCGACACCACCAGAAGTTTCCGCGCAGAGAGCTGCGTTTTAACACCGAGCAAGCGCCATCTGCTTCACCGCACGTGGAGGTCAGGGGTCGCATTCTCAGAGGGCCGCCGCGAGTGACGAGGCTGAAAGACGAGGTGGAGCGGCAGCATTCTTCAGACCCATCTTCTGAAGTGCCGACGATCGTTTGAGTCGGCCCGCAGCCGTCATCGGCCTCAGCGAACCCCGTCGACCTACACGCCGGGGAGCTGTTACTGAGGGGAAACACGTCGGGTTTGTTTTCTTAAACCGCAGCAGCCCTCTGGTATCGCAGTACGGATGGGGGATTCGTATAAGCGGGATTTCCTCTTGGATGTGAATGACGAACCTCCTCCACACTCCCAGCTCTCTTCTGTCGACCTCAGTCTCGTCACTATAGCGACTGTAAACGTGCCGCGTTATCTCCCTCTAACAGAACGCAGAGCTGCATTAAGCAAGTGGCCTCTGCACCTTTTCTTTTAAGAATGTGCATACACTAGACATTGAAGGCTCCACATCAGGCAACTGCTGCCAAATTGAGACTTTTTATGATTTTTTAAATACACCCACTATCGGTTCTTTAAAGCTCTAATATGAACACTTCTTGGAGAGGGGAAAGGAACTTTTCCTGTGTTTGGCTTCTGCTGTCATTGTTTGGACTGTGGTCCCCGACATGAATTCTTTCACTCTTCATTGACTAACGCACCTTATCCATCAACACATTCGGGCCCAGATTAGTCATGTCTTGTGGTTCTTCGTAGACATCGGTACAAAAGGGCAATCGCCACGTCTCGCTATGCGGTAGCTGCTGTTTGCCATCAATCCCAATATAGGCCCCCGAAGCTGTGTTTGCAGTCATGGTTGCTTCTAAGTTGATGTCCATGAAGCTTTTACATTATTTTAAGTATTTTCAAAAGCTGGGTGGTTAAAAGAAAAAAAGCAAAGACAATACTAACACCATTACCAGTACCCTGGGGCTGAGTGGGTTGTAACTGCTGCCGTGGGGAGCCAATACGTTGCATTAAGAATGCTTGCCTTGAGTTTCTTTGGTAAAAAGCCGACACGTTTATATATTTTTTTTCTAGATCTGGTTAGTCAATTATCACATGCAGGTATTGTTTGACTGGAGAAGTTTATCTTCTTCTTGGTCCTGGGTTATTTCGGACAATACCATCAAAGTCTTAAATGATATCCAGCCCTAGTGTGTCCGCAAGTACAGCTTCAGTATTGGGGCTTTTTTGCACATCTAATCTGCTCGCCTTTATATTAAAAAATTAAACTTTCTGACATTACTCTTTTGAATCGAGCTCTTTCAGTGAAACATATTCCTTTTCCATCTCAACCTTTGTTTCTGCAGGTCACAGCTAGATACGCACGGTTGAGTCAACTATTCGGTCTGCATAACCGATTCTATGTTGTACTGTCATAGTTGAGGGTAACTTCCATTAGTTGGTTAGTGTCAGTACTCATTATCAAAGAAATAGGAAATTAAACTGGACTGGAACTGCTGCTGCTTTTTTTGCAAATCAATGTATATTTAAAGTGCCGGTGCCCCGAGATGAGAGGGTATAGTTCTCATACCTGGCCGTACGCATAACACAACATGCATTTCTTTTAGATGGTATTAAATTGGTCATATGTTAATTCTGTATTCCTGTGGCGTATGGATATCAGTCAACTCTGGTGCATATATCTTTATTCTGGGCCTTCCGTCCAGCTCGGCTGGATATCAGCAGGCATGAAACTTAACGAGCTCCAAATCTTCAGAGAGAGCTACCAAAGGAGCAGTGGAAATGTCATCTCTGGTTAAAAGAGAGAGAGAAAGAGAAGAGAAGGATACATATGCTTTCGTGGACACACAGCAACACATGGGAGCCATGTTTTATAACGGCGCTTTCAAATAGCAGACGTGTTTAGGAGCTGTCAGTAACGGTGTGTGAGTAGAAGAACAGACATGAGCTCCCTGAGGAGTAACTGGTCAGCTTTTGAACATATGCTGAGGACAGACTGAAGGTGTGTGTGTGGGGGGGGGGGGGGGGGGGGGTATCCTGTACCTCGGAAGGAAAATGCGCTTGTACAATATAACAACAATGCAAAATATGTGAATTTGGGTGTCCGACCAAACTCATGCGCCAAAAAGGGTACACATTTTAAATGAAATATATCACCATGAAACTTCCCCAGTTGATTACCCTAATTATGACAATTCTTTTTTTCTGGAATTTTTATGTTGAAAAATGCAAATTGGGAAATAACTTAATACATATGTGCACATTTTAATACATTCCCAGAACGAATATCTGAACCTTGGATAGAGGGCAGGTTCAACATTCTCGTTTCATTTTGTAGAAAATAATCAGTTTTTCATGGACATTCTTTGGATATCCCTTTATATCACTCCATAAATCTGACATGTGATATTTCAGTTTGTCTTTTTTAATACATTTGCAGACATTTCTACATTTCTGTTTTTTTCTATCAAGATGAGGTGCTGAGAAATAAAATGACCTTTTTGGATTTTAGCAAATGGCTGAAATGAAACAAAGAGTGAACATTTTAAAGGGGTCTGAATATTTTCCGTACCCACTGTAGATGGTAAAGCTGGAGAAATTTAGTGTCTGTAAGTGGAACTGAAGTGAAGATTCCCACCTCATTTACTTTAATTTACATTAATACAATATTACACATTTTAGGAAATGTTATGTTTGAAATTGCAATTCAGTTATGAGCTCATAACCTTTTGATGCTTGTAGGATACATATACTTTGGATGTTTTCTTCTTTCCACTAGTCCGAGTTCATGAAATCAATAGTCTGAAATCTTACAATTGATCAGTGCATGAAAAACAATGATTTTGCTTGGGTTGAATAGCCTTCAGACTGAGACATCGTGTGAAGTTTTTTAGTTTAGAAATAATCTCAGTTTGATTCCTGATTTTGCATTTTGAAGTGTGGCAATGCAACAAAGATCAAATCCATGTTTCAGCTTCAGATAACACAAGAAACGTGTATTTTTTTTCCTGCATGGCGACAGCGAGATTGTCCGAACGTTTTATCGTAGCGGTCGAGTGAAACATCATCAAAATCAGCTTGAATCCAGAATCTAATAAAGTAGTATGCAGAGCATCGGCCATCAACCAACACTCATTTCAACTGCTCTAATTACATGTTATGCATGCCATAAATCATGTAACTTTTGGTCTCCTTCAATTCCTCCACTCTTGTTTCCTTTCTGCAGGATTTTTACTATAAATTGTCAGAACAATAACATTCACAAAACTACTTTCTCATATAATCTACAGCCGCGTTTAAAAGTGGTGAAGTGGTGCTTGGAATCGAAAAGAAAGGGAATTTCTTTGTTTTTTTTAAGAGGCCACTCGAGAAGAAAATGAAGGCTTTGTTTCTAGCATTAGAGCATTTAAGTTTCACTCCGTGAATATTAAATGTAGAATTGGATGTGAAGTCTCTGATGGGATTTTAATGAAAGGCTTGAGAGGCGAGTGTTGAGTTCTGCATGAGTCCCGAGTGGGAAGGGGATTTTTCTGTTCCAGCAAAATGCAAAACGGTATCTGATCGGAGGGCAGCGGCGTGTGTTGGTTTTCCAGGGAGATTACATTACAGGTCAGTTTTGAGGAAGTGGGTTTGATGCTTCAGGTCGGTGGATATTGATATCCATCAGAGCAATATTTACATGTTGCATTCTTCTGAAAGTATTAACATGATGTATTGCTTTTCTGTGAAGGCTGAGGCCAGACAGAAATGCTGCTTCACAGTAGTTTGGTGTTTTCTTGTCTCAACTCTGCTATGCAGGCGTTCAGGATAAAATTAATAGTAACATCATTTATTCACTCTTGGTTGTGTCCTGTTCAGAAATCACAAAGGGATGTCTTGGATCGATAGTTATAATAAAGCGTATTTAATTAAGTGAAAAACAACGCTGTGATAGAGAGTAGTCTCAGCTGAGAGATTCCTGCTCCGGTCCACAATCGTGGTTCTCCTGTCTGCAGAGTCCACCTACGAATCCTGAACCGGTAATCGCATACTGTAAATAAACAGGTAAAAGAATGCGTGACTTCACCACATTGGTCAAGAATACAGGCTCACATTGGATCAAAGTCTAAACATAGTCTTCGGTTGTTGTATTCTGGTTGATAAACAGCATGCCCATGCTTCGTGGCAAGTAAAAACCCCATCTCTTTGTCTTCCCATCGAGGTGTCGTCGCGGTTTAACATTTGAATAGAACAACATTCCATTCTCTCTACATAAGTGCAATGAGCATCTGCAGTCAACTTCCAGTAACAGAGACCCATTACATCATTCACAATCATGGCGGTACAACAAGGTTTTTCACTGAATGCATTTCTTTAATGAACATGTATAATGAGCTGAGTTATATTTGATGAGAATCCTTTACAGTTGTTTTTCTTTAACCAATCGCATTAGACTCAGGAGGCGCTAAGCCTGAGGAGTAGTGGCGCTGCCCTTGCAAGGTAGCTAGCGCAATAAGGAGAAAGGGAGGATTATTCACTCTGAAATGGGCAAAGGCAAGCTTATAAACACTGTGAACACATCCTGTGAGTCAGACTGTGTGGATGTAAATGCTGTGGTTTGGCCTACTGGGAATTCCTCAGTGACAGGCAGGAAATAGATAATGCAGAAAAAGCACCCGACAGAAACACATTTTTATAAATAAAATTTGAATGGAATTACTTCCCCCCCATCATGACAAACACCAATGGTCTTGTTTTGGACCACCATTAAAGTGTCGTCCTCAAAATGTGAGGATGAATATACAAATGGAGATGATGAAACTTGAAAGTGCCCTCATTTGAAGATAAACGGCTCGAGCGCTCTCTTTGATGGGATATATCCATTCATGCAAAGGATAAACCTGAAGTTGTCTCCATTCATTAACAAAAGCTCTCTAATCCTAAAATACCACGTGAGCTCCACGCCTGTCTGTAGTTTAATAGAGTTATTTCCCTTTGGGTCAAATGGGTTTTCTCAGTGAGGGGTCAGTTGAAGTTTACCGATGCACCTGTTTAGTCCTCAGTGACTGTGTTTACATGATGGTATAATTCGAATCTTGCTTTAGTCGGACTATGCTATCTTTTGGGGAATCTGCTATTATCCCAATATACATGGCAGTGAGTAATTTGAATCATTGGCCGAAAGCATGTCATATCCGATACGATAGGTGGCGCTGTTTTCATTACAACTCGTGGTGATACAGACATTTCCGCTTGCGTGCGTAAAGACGCAAAATGCAGTTCCTAATCCAATTCACCGTTACATGCCGCGATAGTCGGATTATCAACCGGATCGGATCGAGGTATCCAGGGGTGTTAATTGGATCGTAGTCAGACCGCACATAGTCGAACAAAGGTGTTTACTTGAAACGGATAATTCTAAGCCAGCTATTCGAATGCATGTAAACACGGTCAGTGCTGGTCCGATTCCCACATCATTTATTAGAGTGAACTCCGCACCGACTCACTGTCTCAAAGGGAATTGATTCCAGTGAAGTCTCACGTGTCTTGTCCTATTTCGAGGCGCCCGGTCCATCTGGTTTTAAAACAGTTGAGATCCAACGTTTCAAGGCCACTGATCTGAGTCATACTGGACGCCTGTAATGAGGTCACTCATAGCGGAAACATTTATAGCCGCTGTCTTTGTGGAACATCATAACGCTCAAATGCAGATCTGACTCACGAAGAGGCACTTTGTTGTAGATGTAAATGGAAAAACGGTCACTCTGTTGCACAAGGGGCATAAATAACGATTTTGGTTGCCAACGGCCCGGCCCACCCTTAAGCCCTGGAAAAGAAGCCATTGGGAAGAAGTGCTGATGAAAGTAAAAAGGCTCAGCTGGACTACACGAGAAAAGAGAAGTGGATGTTAAAGCCACGTGGTGGATGTCAGGCGGGGGGGAAATGTCTGAGTCTCCTTCTCTTCTGTTTTCGTGTTTATGCATGTCGCCGGTTCTTGTTACTACGCCTGAACCGTCGCTGCCGCTACAAGTGTGACTGCCCGTCTACTCTTTGAGAGCGGCCTTGTGAGGCGGCAGATGGCTCGGTGCTGGCATTGTCACGGGGCCCGCGAGGCGTTTTTGGCTGCGGACCTGGAAGTATGTCATTAGAGCTAATGTGCAGTCTGTCTTCAAGCGGCTACTGATGCAATCAGAGCTCAATGTAATACGAGTTCATGGCAGGGTTGGCCAAAAGACACCATGCCAACACTTGCAAACATCTGACAGGCGAGAGATGAAGTGATCCAAATACCTGGAGATTATTGTATCGCTTTCCGAGACGCCGCGTTTCTGTTTGGGGTTTCTTGAGGATGGCGACGCAGCACAGATTATCTTTAGTCCACCGTGACGGGGCATTAACGGGAGGTTCACATTACAGCAGGGATTGAATCATATCATTGTTTTTTTATTTTAATGATAGGAGGTGGGGAAGGGTGGGGTTCTTATTTCCCCAAGATTTTCAGAAAGGATTTGTTGAGTTTTAGCCAAGCCACATGTGGCATCCCACCACAGTTCATCTGTTGAAGGTGTGGTTCTCTTCTCATGGACCAAAATTGTAGCTTGGAGAAGAAGAAAAAAGTATAGAGTTTAGAGATTTTCAGCTGATACTCCCATGACTTTTGCAATATATATAATATAGCATGTTTTCTGGTAATAACAGTAATATATAGTATATATGAAATGACCACAGAGTCGTGTATACTTGTGTGAACTAAATAGTTTTTAGTAAACAATTAACCCTCATTTAATTAACACTTAAGTGCTAAATAATCATAGTTTAAGCAGTAGGCGCTTGTTTTTGTCACTGTATAAAACAATGTTGTGCATTGCGATATATCAATATATGATTTCATCCCAATTTGATTCCATTAAAAGACAATAAACCGAATCATCGGCCAGCCTTGTTTAGCAGCTGTTAGCATCGTTAGCTGTGTGGTTCAGCGGTCACCGTGTTGAGAGCCAGTGAGAGTGAACATTTAGCACCTCTGTGTTTGGAGGGTGAGATTGTGTGATGTCTGAAGCTGTGATCACAGTGTGAACCCATTCACATCGTCTCATGAAGAGGTTGTTGAACTGAATCGTTTGTGATGTACCGTCAACATCCCTCATGGTGTAAATGTGTTTCTGCTTCCTGTTAGACAGGTGGTCCCAGTTGTGTCCTAAATCAAAGGCACCCTCAGTGATTATTAGCAACACCTTTCTCAGGATACAGTCACATGGAGCCAAAGAGGGCCTTTTTTTCTTTTCTTCTGGAGAGTCTGTGCTTCATCGCTGCAGTAAAAGCTGGAAGATGTCTACTCTTACTGAGCTTGCATGCCTCGCTCCCTCCATCTCGCACTGCCCCGTCTTATCTGCCCAGGAAGGCAAATATGTTCCACTGTCTTCTGTCCTGCGTTCAAATTCTTATCACCAATGTTGCAAAAACATATTGCAGGCCGGTCGTCTCGGCGTGGCGTCAGACAAATGAAAAGCACAAAGGCTTCTATGTTCTTCAGCAAAAAGCTTACAGATGCTGGTGCCTTGAACTCTCACTGATATATGAGAAAACGTAATCAACCCAAAACGGAGACTGAATCCATCGCAGCTGCAGTCAGGAATGGTTGTCAGCTTGTGTGTGTGTGTGTGTGTGTGTGTGTAAACCTCACACAGACAACACCAAAAGTTTCTGAAACGCAGCACAATAATTGTCTCCTCCTACATTGAGGGAAGTGCGTCGCTGCAAGCACATACTCGCACATTTGACAGAGTGGAGTTGTGTTGCAGCGGTGCCTTGGCACTGCACACACACGGCCTTCGTCTTCCACACAACAATATCCTTAACGTGAGACATAAGCCGCGATTTGTTAGTCGGCAGCGCTTCCTCCCAAAAAGGTCTGTTCATTTTGACTTCTTAGGTCTTTTAAGACCTCCACTTCTAATTTACAGATGGTCTGTTTCACTTTGGTCATAACTTCTACATTATATATATATAAATATAAAAAGAAGAATATATATATATATATACATATAAAAAGAAGAAGATGGCTGTACTACTAGCATGAGGTAGTTGCTAATCGAAAAATGTATGCACCATTAGGGAGCAGATGTGTGTCCGATCCCATGTGATTTACTGTGAGTCTGACGGTTGGCTGTTTGCACTGGACCACTGGGGAAAGGATTCTTACTTTAGGCGTTGTGGGAAAGTTTATCTTGTTTTATGTGTGCATCTGCACATGTGTCTCCCCGATGGCACACGTTGGGTTTTTGGCAGGACAGTTGTAATTGATGGATTAACAACTTTGTAGTGTCTTCTCTCATGAAAGTGCAGCCTGGTGTATCCTGTTTCACACAGGAAACGGCTCAGATCAGTGCCCCGCACCACATGTTGTGTACTGGGTTGCTCTTTTCACTCACTTTGTATCGCTAATGTGTGAACTTCGATGCTTAAAAAGCAGACTTCACCAAGGCATCTTCTCTGGATACCATATCAATCTTTCCAAAGACATCCGTTAATATCTTTTTTCATTCTTCTATTCACCTGCATCCCTCAGGGTCAGAGGTCAGTCTGAGCCACAGCAACATGTCGGAGTCCGCCAAGCCCCACCACCCCAACCCACAGGGCAAGGGGGAGAAGAGCCATGGCAGCGATTTCAGCTACGTGGGCATCGACGCCATCCTGGAGCAGATGAGGAGGAAGGCCATGAAGCAGGGCTTCGAGCTCAACATCATGGTCGTGGGTGAGTCTGAGACACACACACACACACACACACACACCCTCCCTTGATGCTAGAAGTTGCAGATGATAAGTTGTAGATTGATGGATGGATGGATGGACAGTCTTGATATTATTGGTTACTTAAGCCCTTATCATGTTTTGTTTTACAGGAATAAAAGATGATTGGATATTTATATAATATGTATACATTATTTATTTTTTCAAAAGATTGTTGCATATATGTGTGCGTGTGTAAATAGTGGGATTGTGATCTTACAGGGTTAGAAACATTGATTTAATCTTTAAACAGTCCAAAAGTTTCATTGATCACCTGCAACTAGCAGAACACTCGAACTCGAAACAATAGGGGCAGCATATTTGCTGTATTCCAAGTTGTAAATAGAAAATCTCAATGTCAAGTTTCAGAAACTGTTCAATCCTCTCGACGTGTCATTTTGTGTCACCTAGACCTTGTCTCACTCAAATTACTAATTTTCAGTTTACTTAGGATAAAATCACGTATTAATGCTTTAGTTGTAATGAGTAAGTACCGTATTGTTTGCACTATAGGGCGCTCTGGATTATAAGGCGAGCTGTCAATATATGATTTATTTTCGATCTTTTTTCATATATAAAGCGCACCGGACTATAAGGCGCATTAAGAGAAATAAAACAGTCAAATAAATCAGTCAGGGGGGGGCTAGTGAGCTTTTTCTGATTGGCTGTTGTGTAGCCAATGTGTTTTTGATTGGTTGATAAGTGGCCCCGCACAGCAGAACTCAGGGGAAGCGTTTGATTTCTCCACCGTGAGGGGCATTGCGGCTCATGTCTGCGCGCTGCTCCGGCACATTAAAACATTAAATAGCCGAGATTTCTTTTCAGCGTGAGAAATTGGATGTGTGGCGGGAGAGTGTGAATTAAGACCGAAATGCGTGAGCCTCACGCTCAATGCGTGAGGGTTGAGAGCCCTGTAGTATGGTGAAGCACAGTATGTATTACTCCGCGACGCTCCTGGCTACGGTAGCCTTAATGCTGCAATCGGTGCGGCTTTGTAGTTTTACCAAAGTCGTACTAAAACATTTTTACTTAGCGCCGTGAGCGCCGTGTACCACACAAAATCGCTTCGAGGTCAGTAAGCACAACCAGAATGAATCCATATATAAGGCGCTTCGGATTATAAGGCGCACTTTTGTTTTTTGAGAAAAATAAAGGCTTTCAAGTGCGCCCTATAGTGCAAAAAATACGGTATTCAACTTTAATTTAAAAAAAAACGTGGCATATGTTTGTTAAATAATTGCATATAAAAGATATTTTTATGAAAAATGATTCACAATCCAGCCCATCCAGCTTGATTCATGTTGGATGTCAAACATGGATGTATCCAAGAAGACTTGAGGCTGTAAATGGTTCCAAGTGTTTGCAACAGTTATTGACTCGGTACCGAGTTCAGCCTCATGAAAAGAAGGTAACCACGTGCAATATTTTCAACGTCTGCAGCAGCGACTCAAAATGCAGAACAGAGCCCATAAAACAGGAAGTCACAGACCGCACGCTTAGTACACAGATTCTCTGCTATGAAGAACACGTTAACTTCTGTTTCTGTTTCATGAAGCTTCTCCTCCCCTGTCCTCTGAAGGGAACAAAACAGAGGAAATAAATAACACGTGCAGATTTTTCTGCATTCATACAGTGCCTTCCCGAATCAGCTTTTTTATTTGTGTGTCAATGATGTTACAAACAAACAGAGCCGTAAACTTGCATTCTTTCTGATGGCTATTCTTCTGGTTGCAAAAAAAAAAGTCTGATTATAGAAGTCTATGAGAAAAGGCGCCTACTCTGCCCTCCTGTGTCACTTCTGGTTGCAAAATAACAAAATGGCCAAAAATGGAGGCGGCGACGTCCAAAATGCGGAACTCAAGGCTTCAAAACGTCAGCGCACCAACCAAAGGGTGAATGAATTCTTCTATACATGCAGTTTCTATGGCATGCAGGCAGGAGGAATGTCAGAGAGTTATCACACACTGAGATACACATCACTCAACAAGAATATAAGCTAAGAGTTATGAGCCTTTGGCGTTTATGTTTGCATCACATCGGGATGGTGGTATAGTTTGCTGTCAGTTTGATTTCAGGCACTGCGGGGCAGAGTTCTGTGCACACAGCCAGACGGCATGATTGGCACAACTCCAAGGAGGACTGATACTGTTCATCAAAAGAGGCTCGTTGATGTCTAGACGCAGGGCACTGAAGTGAAAGCGTGAGACTTTTCCCGGTGAAACGGGCGATATGACTGACGCTTATCGAGCTGCACATCTCTCCAGAACACGGACATGTATCCGCCTGTAGTGCTCCGACACCTCCAGGATGAATGAAAGTTGCGTAGTCAGTTCATAACACTGTGTTGTGTAATGATTCCCCCGCATCCCGTAGTAGGAGACATTACAAGTTCTCGATAGAATATAACGTGATGAGTTCAAACACTCGTGAAGGGATTTTTGTTTGCAAGGCGGAGCGTTGACATTTACAGCGACGTATCAAGTTCTTCTTGGGTTCTTCTTGGAAGAGGGTTGACCAACACCTCAGCGGAGTCCTATGTCTCACTGTAAGGCCAGTATTGACCTGCCTTTAGTGCCTGAGAAAAATGTTGCAATCCATTTCAGTTTATTCGATGTTTGACTTTCATTTTGTCGAAGTGAACTAAAAACAAAGAGTGCCACGACAACAGGAGGTGAATATATAAACTAAGGCATGTTTTTGAGTCTATTAAAGTTTCTTTTCAACAGAGTTGTTCCTCTGGTGTCGAGTGAGGACGTGAAAGGTTAAAGCGACCGTGGTCCATTGTAGTCTCCCCTAAGATGCATTTGCCTCATCCTCGCCCTGTAGCCGGCTGACCTTTCCACTTTCCACCACGCAGAGAGGGCAGCCGAGGTGTCTGTGAGAAGGGAGAGAGAAATATGTGTGTGGGTGAATGCGAGCTACTCGATGGACTGAATGTAGAATGTGTGTGTAACAGAGTTGGAGAGAGAGAGAGAGAGAGAGAGAGGGGGGGGGGGGTGGCGGCGGAAAAAGGCCGCCCTGGGCGTCACAGAGGGCCCTGGCAGCTTGGCAACGCTCCACACACCACGGTGGATGTCCATCGGGACTGAACAGAGGGCGATGGAGAAATGAGAAGGGGAACGGAACAGGCTTGAAATGGTGGACAGTTTTGTCTGTGTGTGTGTGTGTGTGTGTGTGTGTGTGTGTGTGTGTGTGTGTGTGTGTGTGTGTGTGTGTGTGTGTGTGTGTGTGTGTCAGCTTGCCTGTCTGACCCTGCAGCTGCCTCTTGACACACACAGTACAATCCATACATTAGAGATGATGTCAAGTGCATTCTCAATCTCAAGGGGTTTCTGAGGGAAAAAAAACTCTTGAGTTGAATGAGGCTCTTGTCCTCACAACTGTTTGAGGTTCAATCCACTAAGGGATGTGTTCCCAGCTTCTAATGGTGTGTGTGTGTGTTTTTTTTTCTGATCAGGGCAAAGCGGCCTGGGGAAGTCCACTCTGATGAACACCCTGTTCAAATCCAAAGTGAGCCGTAAGTCGGTGCAGCCGAATCCGGAAGAGAGGATCCCCAAGACCATCGAGATCAAGTCCATCAGTCACGGTAGGCCAATGTTCCTCTCCAGTAGCCTGTGGACAAAATATGAATACTATTATTAACGCGTGTCATGAATGATAATAATTTTGAAACGTGTTTTTCTTTGTGTGCGTGTCCAAAAGAAATACAAACTAAATAGGCTTTCTTTTGTCTAGACATTGAGGAGAAAGGAGTGAGAATGAAGCTGACGGTAATTGACACTCCGGGCTTCGGGGATCAGATCAACAATGAAAACTGGTGAGCTGAGGTTACTTTACGAAGCCAGCGTTTTATCTTTTTATTATGTTCCATAGAAAAGGAAACGCTTGGTCAGCAGACGCACTAAAACTGTCAGCAGGTTAGGACTGTGGGTTCACACAAAATCATCATCATCATTCCTGTTTCCTTTGTCAGCTGGAAGCCCATCATGAAGTTCATCAATGACCAGTATGAAGCCTACCTGCAGGAGGAAATCCACATCAACAGGAAGAAGAGGATCCCGGACTCCAGAGTGCACTGCTGCATATACTTCATCCCGCCCACAGGCCACTGGTAAGATCCAATGTCACAGAGGCACTTGTGCACCCCACTCTGTGCACCCTCACTCTGTGCACCCTCACTCTGTGCACCCCACTCTGTGGCATCCCACTCTGTGGCACCCCACTCTGTGCACCCCACTCTGTGCACCCTCACTCTGTGCACCCCACTCTGTGGCATCCCACTCTGTGGCACCCCACTCTGTGCACCCCACTCTGTGCACCCTCACTCTGTGCACCCCACTCTGTGGCATCCCACTCTGTGGCGTCCCACTCTGTGGCATCCCACTCTGTGCACCCTCACTCTGTGCACCCCACTCTGTGCACCCCACTCTGTGCACCCCACTCTGTGCACCCCACTCTGTGCACCCCACTCTGTGCACCCCACTCCTCATTCCACAGATTTCTCCCACAGCTGCGGTGACTAATCGGGCCTTCTGGGAATCTCCCGCTGACCCCATTGTCTGGCCGCAGCTCTTCAACCACATCCCTCTTTAGTGACCACATGTGGAACCCATTCCACCCTCCGAGACTCTGGATATCACTTGAAGAGTCTGGTTTCACAATGAAATTGGACTCCCCAGTTCTCATAGTTGAGAGACGTGGGAAACAATTACCAGGACGTAAAAGTGTCCGATCTTGAGTAGAATGTAGTGTCGTGGTTTAGGCAATACTACAAACACCTTTTCAATCAAGTGAATCAATTAAATTAAAGTGGTTTTATCGCTGAATATATATATATTTTTAAAGATGCATCATGACTTTATTTTTTTATTCAGTGCCTTCATTATTCATCTGGAAAAAGCTGTTAAACAGAGAAGAGAAGGGACACCAGGCGGTTCACAGATCCATGCCAGGTGGAGTCTCACATGCCTTTTGCAGGAATAAAACGGCCCTCGGCAAAGTCTCTTTTAAAACAACCAAAAGATGGGACGTTTGTGTCGATGCACTATTTAGCTGCAGAGATGACGCACAACCACATTTACCCTGCTGCTCTATCGGTGATTAGGGTCCTTTTTAAAAAATGTTTTTGTTCTCCAAGTCCACTCTGTAATTTGTTCCATTTGACAGCCATGATTGCTCTGTCCTTATGTGCACCGCGGGTCAAGAAGCGAGCGCAGCGGGGCTCGGCGCTCACACAGAGGCTGTTACAGCCGATGGAGGAACCTGGAAAGGGCCGTTGTATTGTACACATAAAGGCACAGGAAACACCCGCGCACACCAGCCAGCTGAGCAGCTCCACGACGGCTTTATACTTCTCTGAATCAGAAACTCAACAGTTGCCCACTTGTGTGTGTGTGTGTGTGTGTGTCTGAAACATTGCAGCCTGTAGCTTCTACGTGTGTGTTTCTCACAACTTGCAGCTGCTCGGTTTCAGCGGCGATCGCCAATCTTTCTTGTTCCCTCGCGCTGTATTCAAATTGCCAATACCACCCACGCACCTATAAACATCCGAAAACACTGAAACGTGTTCGTGAATGCACGACGGTACGCATTCATTTTGAAAGGAAGAAAGAAAGAAAACAACATCTGTCAGGAAGCGATGTCTTCCTCGCAGCCAACCAGAGAGTTGTCGGCTGGAGCGGGACGAAGGACATCTGTTGGGGCAACTGGTGTGAGCTGGCGTCGAGATGGATGTTTGTTAAAAGATGTATTCAGATGTTATTTGAGACTTGGAACAGGCATCGTATGGCACATACTTTGCAATCCCTTCTTCCGTGTCCCCAAAAGTGGGGTCAAACCGTAAATACGCAACATAATAAGTCTTGGATTCAGCCTGTGTCATGGGGGGAAATAGTCCTGGGATAAATCTTAAAACCTCCAAACAACCCAAAACGTTAGGTCTCGTTTGACTTATTTTTCCTATTTTATTTATTTTTGTCCACAGAGTAGTAACGCCAGTTGAAGTTTTAAATTATGCCTGTAACCAATTACACAGACGAAACGCCAGGAGCCTCTGGATGCCTCCGCCATGTAACCACAGTCCAAGAACGGCGGACAGGAAAACGATGACGGAGCGTCACCCCGTTGCCCTCAGGGGCCTCCATCAAGGGAGATATTTTCTTAAAATGTTTTCTTTTCTTTTTGCTTTTTTTCCAGTAGTTCGTATTTATTGAGGCTCTAATGCTATTTGCTCCTAAGTTGCTTCTGTGGGTTTCTGACAGATGAACGCCGCTCGCTGAAGCGGAACGCGCTCATGGCACCGCCAGCCATTTCCGATAATGGCAGAATTGGCCATGCTGTTTCCCCTTCTGGGCAACCTTGTTGTTACCTCATTTAGTATCCCCTCCTGAGGAGGAGGCGGGCCGCACTTTGACTCATCGGCTCATCGAGCTGCTTTCTGATCTGTTATGTAAAGGAAGCAGCAGAGGAGCGCTATCTGTATTTGTTGGCTGTTCCCTCATCTGACCTCAGCTTATAGTTCCCAATTCACGTAAACATGACATGAATTTGTACATGCAGGCATTTCAGTGGGCACCTGTGCGTCCTCCACAAAGATGCACGTGTACAAGCGAAAGTGTCCGTGTCTGCTCGGTCATGCATGTGACGCGGGGCTCGCATGCACATTTGTCCGATCCTGCATCTGCAGAGACGAATGCGGATACGTCATATTACTCTCTAAACATTGACACGGAGGCGGCATCAACCTCTCTCCTTCCCCCATCTTTCTCGCTGTCCTACCTCTCCTCATGCATGCGACGCGTGCCAGTTGCCCCCCTCGAGCATGAAAAAAGACATTTAAAAATGGTTGTGTTTGGTTGAATGCGCCATTCACTGTCATCTATCTTTCCCTTTTTCGTGCAGGACTGTTTCACCTTTCCTCTGTCTCGCTCCATGACACAAGCCACCCCCCCCGCCCCCCATGTTTCCCCCTATGTTTAACAGCGCGACACGCTTGTCAGTCACTGTGGAGAGCCGGCCGGGCCTCTCCTCCAGCTGCCCCCGGGGTCTTTGGACCTGGCTGGCCTGGCTTGGTTGGGGCTAATTGGAGGGTGAGAGGCTTCGGCCTGGAGGAGCAACTGGAGGCTGTGTTGAGACGGGATGGAGGGGGGGGGGGGGAATATTCTGAGAGAAATAGGAAACACACAGGAAAAGCTGAGCAGTGATGTAGAACATCACATGAGAATGCATTTTTATTGTGAAAAGCAAGAATATTACAGCCAAACGGGAAACGGACCACAAAGAACTCCCCCTAAAAAAATCACATCAAATGTGCAAGCTCTTTGCAGTTTCCTCACACAGAGAGAAGAGTCTCACCGGAAATGAGTAAAAGAAGGAAACATGTCGATGCAGCATGATGAGCATCAACATGACAAACCTGGGTCTCCTGATATAATGGAATAGACCATGATTGCCCCCTGGTGGTTGAAGTTGTACATTACGTTAGTTTTGAAGAATTCAAATGCGGTTTCTTTCCTGTTGTAGATTTTTTTTTTTTAACAAAACAAAAAGGGGGATATATTAAAACGTTTGCACAAATCTGCAGCGCTGTGTAACCCATAGTAAAAACCGTGTCGGAGCATGTAATGACGCTGCGCTGTCGTCTTCCCTTCCAGTCTGAGGCCTCTGGATGTGGAGTTCATGAGGCGTCTGAGTAAGGTGGTCAACATTGTTCCCGTCATCGCCAAGGCCGACACACTCACCCTGGAGGAGAGGGACGACTTCAAACAGACGGTGAGACGGAGCGAGTGTTTAGAGGAGAGCGGCGCCTTTTTTTATTACGAGGCTGGTCTTCACACGTGGCTTCGGTTCATCTCATCTTCACCTCACACCTGCAATAACCTGCAGCAGGTCGTTTTAAGCTCAAAATACATGGAAGATGAGCAGGTTAAAGCGGCGGTGGATTCTCCTCCACGCTCGTGTTTATGCATATCCGCAACCGCAGGTCGGTAACACGTGAAGAGCTGCCAGGCACCACAAACAAAAGCCATCTGGGCAAATCCACATTGTGCCCATCCGGGGATCAGGCCGGCGGATCATCTCTCTGACTGTAGCTCTTCGAAAGTCCTGCTAAATCCAGAAGGAAACGTTTAAGGAGTCTTTTTATTTTAGGCATTTATTTTACTGAGCAGCATTCTTCAAATCTTTAATCTGGCTCTTTTTCTAAAGGCCCTTCATAGACCAGTGAATTCCTTGGTGGGCGTATGTCTGAAGGGTCAGAGAGGTCTCCACCTTGTGCCGCAGGAAACATCATGAGTGGATGCAAAAGAGCTGGAAAGAAGCGCTTTGGTTACCATGAAGAGTCATTTATCTGTTTGTGATACTTTGGTGATGGTCAAAGCTCTATGGAGTTTGATTATCTTTACTTTAAACTACATTGTAAAAGTTAGAGAATGTATACAGAATAAACATTCGAGAGCTCTGATGGTTTTCATTTGAAAGGCAGGTCTCTGAGCAGAAGGCCGAGTTAGTTTAGTAACTTGTTGTTACTCTGAGATTATTTTGCTCTGACAATAACTCTAATATTTAAAGAAAATGTGTATATCTATATCTGTAATGTTATAATACACCCAAGATAATATCCTATGAATTATCCAATGCCTAAAAAACTTTGTGTACAATCTAGCACCATCTAGTGGTGAGCTTTCAGTTTGTGACTACTTGGAACTTCAGAAAACCAAAGACAAGAAAATTACGATTATTTTTAGGTGAATTTACACTAAAGAGAACATACCTGTGACTATCTTTCATTTTTGCCGATAGATTCTCCTAAATGCTTCACACTGAATCACGCTTTTGAACAGTTGAGTTTCCATCTTCCTGCACTCGTGTTATGTGGAATTGGTTTGTCAAAAGAATGTCACAACTACCAAGTTGAACGTGAATTTGACTGATGCCATTATTATTAATATTATTATTATGTTTTTCAAATTTTGTGATAATATCGCTGTAGTGAATTCTTTTGGCCACGATGATCATGAAGTGAACATCTTGTATTGTGTCGGCCCTCCTATGTTCCAGTAGCTTAACGCACACTGAGCCTCCACTGTAACCTCGGCTCCTTTTCGTGGCAACACATTCTCGCCCGACCTGCCTTCAGTCTTTAACGCCGCATCCCTTCCTCTGTGTGTTTCTCTTGGATAATTCACAATCCACAGGAGGCAGACAGCCACCTGCCTTCCTCGTCCATTTCCTTTAAATCTACATCCCTCCTTCCAAGCCTTCAGACTTCCCTAAAAAGCTCTATTCATTTTAGAGAAACACGATGGGTGTCTTGGCTACCGTTTCCCCCCCTGATGCCCACAACACCGTCCAATGAGAACAAAGCAGGGATCGGGCCCGGCTCTGGCGGAGGATGGAAGCCGCAGGGCTCGTAGCTGGATTGTTTTGGTTGGCCGCACATGCTCTGTGTGACCCTGAAGATTATTGACTAAAAGCCTCTCGTGCCAAGTGTTTCTTTTTTCTCTTTTTTCCCCTCCACTTTCCCTGCAGCGATTTGCAAACAGAATAAGAGGGGTTTCACTATTAAATGCTCAGCCTCGGCGTGTCCAGCTGCGAGTGTCTGTTTGCATTTCTCTAACCGACGGTTGATGTGGTTTTTTCACTTGGTTTGCGTCCTATAATGTGAGCCTGAGAAAAAGCCTCCACGGATAAACAATGCAGAGTTTGATCAAGGACCAAGTGGAAATAGTCAGAGTAGTAGTTGTGGGAGTGAGGAGTCATTCATTAAAAGGACGTTCCTCCCAGAAGCTTGTCTGTTTATTTTTCCGTTTAAGTCATTATAAAGACATATAAAGAAAAGTGGAGGCCCTTCAATACGCCATACCACTGTCTGGATGCCTTTGTATTTTCTTTCCTCGGAGCGGTTAACCTCCATGTTAACTCCTCCGTGTCAAGGATATTAGGAGTCATTTCATGTTAACACCACACGGTACAACATGACCAATCCTTTATTTAGGTTCTAGTGGCTTGTATCCAAGCCTCCGGCCCACACCTACATTCCTGTATGTAAACAGGATTCAGCCCAAGCATCGAGTAATGTGTGCATGTTATGGCGACTGATTGATTTCACATGTCGGCCCGGCAACGTGAGATGATGGATGGATGGTTTGGGCCGGTTTGGTTTGTACGCCGGTCTCACCTTCCTTTGGTTTCAGCCATGGTTCAGCCACGGTTTGGTTAATTATATGCTGTGTAAGGTAGCTTTTGAGCGCGGTTCCCATGTGTATTCGGGCACTTTGATTTCATGTCGCTGCGCTTGTTTCTGTGCAGATTAGGGAAGAGCTGCGAGCCAACGGGATCGATGTTTACCCCCAGAAAGAGTTTGACGAGGACGCAGACGACCGGATGATCAACGACAAAATCCGGGTACGTTCATTGGAGGGCATCCTCATGTGACTGCACATTGTGACACTCACACGTGTCTTTTCTTTAATTTAGTTTGTGGTGTGTCTTTTTCTTCTTTCTATTTGACTCATTTCCTCCCGATTCTCACAAGAAAAACGAATCAATAACAACATGTTGTTTTAGTAACGGTGAACAACCAGAAGCATGACCTGGGAACAAATTGTCCGTGTCGCTTCAATGACTGTGTGTGTGTGTGTGTGTGTGTGTGTGTGTGTGTGTGTGTGTGTGTGTGTGTGTGTGTGTGTGTGTGTGTGTGTGTGTGTGTGTGTGTGTGTGTGTGTGTGTGTGTGTGTGTGTGTGTGTGTGTGTGTGTGTGTGTGTGTGTGTGTGTGTGTGTGTGTGTGTGTGTGTGTGTGTGTGTGTGTGTGTGTGTGTGTGTGTGTGTGTGTGTGTGTGTGTGTGTGTGTGTGCGCGCATGGGTGCCCTCAACAGGAGATGATCCCTTTTGCGGTGGTAGGCAGTGACCAGGAGTACCAGGTGAACGGGAAGAGGATTCTGGGAAGGAAAACAAAATGGGGAACCATAGAAGGTAAAAAAAAACACACACGCACACACACTTGAACGCACACACAATCGGTCCGCCGTTTACTCATCCTAGAACATGATTCACTAGAGATGTCTCCTGAAGGCCGACCAGCCACAGAGCAGCATCAGTTAAAGCTGGAATCCACTGAGGTTAAAAAACAAGAACGTGCATTTGTATATTACAGATTGGCGTATTGTGTATATTATAATGTCCATCTGCTCGGCGGAATGTTTCCAAACACAAAAACATTCCAATCTACCGAACTCACCCTGATTCCCACCTGTCCAGTTGACGCGTGGTCACTCTGACGGAGAATCCCGTCCACGCTGCCAGGTCAGCGGACGGCCGTCACACAACGCAACAACAGCTTATTTTATTGGAGCATTTTCAAGAGCTTTTTAAAGTCCGGCCAGCTGGTTCAACCATCTGTTGTTTGACTACCAGGCGTTTGTGTACATACGTCTCCAACGAGTCTGTAACTAGGGACACGTACGAGACAGGAGGAAGAGATTTACACCGACTTCCTGTGTCCTCTGGGATCACGCGGACGTGTGTGTGTGTGTGTGTGTGTGTGTGTGTGTGTGTGTGTGTGTGTGTGTGTGTGTGTGTGCTTGACTATGACTGTTAAACACACACTGTTTCCTTCCCAGGATGCACTTCATCAACCCTCCTGCAGTGCATATTGAGCTCTAATTTATTGGTCGCACTATGTATGCATTGTAAAACTTAAGTATCTCACAGAAAATTACCAATTTTTCTGGAACCGTCTCAACTTCCGTAAGGTTGTGATGTCACAACTAAACAGTTTTCAGTAGAAATGTTGCCAGACTCTGTGTAGTTTCCGCACCTCGTGAAGACGGAGACGACGCACAAGCGGAAGACCCGGAAAACGTTAACCAATCAGAGCAGAAGGGGCTTTTTTTCTCGATTGACAGTGTTCCTAACTCAAACCGCTGGCATTTAGCTGAAGCTAAAACAAAGCACTTGTCCCCCTTTTAAAGGTGACATTTCTGAGGTGGTCCCATTAGACCTCTTCGGGGCGGCTACACTTCCCTCTCAGCAGGCCTTCTGAAATTAACTCTGCAGAACGGCAGGGCGAGAAAAGGTGAAGCACGCCGACGTTCTTGTCCGGCTAAAAGAGCAATGGCTCCGTTCTCGTAAAGCCAGGCGGTGGGAGAGAGGGAAGGAGGAAAAGAGAGGGAGAAGAGGCTGCTGGAGTGTAGCTCAGGGGTTGTGGGGGACAAGAAGAGATGAAAGGAGAAAAAGGAGTTGCGTCAGGCATTTACACGTATAACCTGTATGTGGGGTCTCATAGGGAGTAGAGGAGATAGCAGCAGTGCAGCCCGCTACAGAGTAAGTAGCGCCTTCCCTCGCGACACTAATCAGCGCTCCCAGACCCAGCAGTTATTCCACTCTCCTCCTTTCAAAGAGAATTTAATTTCCTACCCATGGATTTTAAAGCTTTACATAAATAGCACCCTCCTTTTTTCACTCTTCTTCTTCATTTACACTCTTGACATAATCTATAATTCAAATATGTGTTAGCCCTACCGGAGGCACCGGCAGCTTGTCACGGGGAGTTTGTTAAAACGTCTCGATTGAAGTTCTCCAATATAGCGCAGAGCCGAGATGTATTACACTACTCAACGTGTGTTATCTTGGCTTAAGAGAATTGCCGGAGATGTCGTGTTAGACGGTCGACTTGTGGACAACACTGCCGATCCGTGGTGCTTTTGAGGAACGGCAAGAGGAATATCGCGTTACTTCAGTGTGTGTGTGTGTGGATTGTTTTTGTGAGTGTTTCTCAAGTTATGTGATTGAACTAATGTCTCCTCTGTTCTCCGTCTGCAGTTGAGAATATTGCACACTGTGAGTTTGCTTACCTGCGGGACCTCCTCATCAGGTGAGCATCCATAATCGCTCCACAGTCGATTGAAAGATATATGCTTATGGCTTTTAATATCAGCTCCTCCTATAGGAGCTGTTATTAAAAGCCTCTTATGGGCCGAGCCTCTCCCTCCATTGAAAGGAACTGACTTTATTTGTGGGAATGAATTGTAAATGGCACAGAGACTCCATACGAAGCTCCACTTCCCTGCTGAGATCAATACTAATGAAATAGTTTCAGAGGACTTGAGTGCTTCCCTAGACAGTTACAATAGCCGCGTCTACAAAAGGTTCTCCAGTTATGGAGCTCGTTAGTACAGGGCCGTGGAAGTCTGATATCATATTTTTTGATAAATAAAAACCTGAATCGTATCTGTTTAATCTCAATACTTAAATGAGCCAAGAGATATCGGTCATAGCCACCCACTCGCGTCTCAAAGGTACTTTGGTGACCCCTGGGTTAAAACAGGTTAAAACATAAAGATTTGTAGGCATTTGCTGTAAAGTGATGCTTACTGTTTTTTTCCATCTTCTGTCTCTCAGGACACACATGCAGAACATCAAGGACATCACAGGCAGCATCCACTACGAGACGTATCGCGTCCGCCGGTTAAATGAGTCCAACGGCCACTTCAGCCCTCACCCGCCCGCCCATCCGGCTGCTCAGCCGAAGGCCAACGGTCAGCACGAGGAGCAGGCCGGCGGCGCCGCGCAGCCCAACGGCGTGGCCGCTCTGCACGAAGCCCGGTCCCACGAGATGTAGAGTCAACAGATATGATGTCGGGACACACAGCCAGGCACGGAACATGTTCTGCGTCCATGAACACACACGCACACACACACATAAACATGCACACACATACATGCACACACACACATGCTGTGAAGCCTATCTTTTTGTTACCTAGAAGGACTAGCTACCTATCCACAGGAAGTTCCACAACACGAGATTCAGAGTAAATTCTTCCAATTTCCCGTCAATTATTTTCCGCTTCATTACAATTCTGAGAAAAATTCTGTCATTCCCGCAAATCCACATACTGTCCAGGACCCCCCCCCCCCAGCCATCCATCTGACTGCACAATGCTAACTACATTCAGAGTTGTTTACACGAATAAACCATGAAATTTGTCGGGTAAACAGGAGTGAATCTATAGATGTTACAAAGGGTTTATTTGTAGAGACGTTGCTGGAGTGCAGCAAGTCAAATAAAGGTAAATCGTGAGTAAAACATTGTACAAGATTTTGAGTTGAGAAGAGGGCACATAAAAGAGAAAACAAGAAGGCCTGTGCATAATCTTGAGATGACAGCTTTATACATTCAGGGTTTTTCCAGATGAGGAGCAATGGCTTTCAAAATGAAGTACAGCGTATCAGATGATAACACACACATTGGCTCTGAACTAGGACGCCACTGTTACTGCTGTGTGTTGTGGTGTATAGAGGTGGAGTAGGGATGTTTAGATTAGGTTCATAGTATCATGGAAAAAGAAAATATATTGTTGACACCTCTGCACTGCAAAATAATAATAAAAAACTAAAGCAGTGGCAGTGTGGAGCAGCTTTTGGAAGAATTAGTCCCCTTTGTCATTTCTCCTTTGTGATGTTTAAAAAAAAAACTTTTTGTCAAACCATCCTGTTTCTTTCTATATAATGCCAATGTTGTGTATTACAGTCATACCTTGCATTTTACATTTACTATTGTATTTTTATTGATGTTGTTAATGTTCTAATGTTATTGTATGCGATGGAAGTTGTGGAGGAATCTGTGCAACTGTTGTCCCACACAGCCCTTTTGTCCATTTTTATCCTGACCAAATAAAAGTTTTGTTTAATCTGTTCTAAAGAGAAGCACATACATTATATAGAGTTGATTTATGAATAGATATTTATAAGTGTAAGCAGTTTGATTCAACTTCCATTGCAGCCGTTGGCCTCCAGAGGTTTGTTGCAGGTTTCTATCCGTGTTTATCTTTTAGCTTTAGTGGCCTGCATTCACACACCACGCTGTACCCGGTTGGCTCGGCTGCACCATAACAAGCACCAGAGTGCAGAAGTCGTCTATTTTTGTACATTGATGTACAAACCGATGCTGCCGTTAAATAACGGTTAGAACAGTGATATTTACAGAGCAATATTTTGGGGACATATTACACCACTGAGAGGAATAATTGGTGCCAAAAACCTCAATAATGCCCATAAAATGACAGAGCGAGAGAGTTCTGGAGCAAATATGCATATTGATGCAAAGTCATGGGATATTTTATAGAGGCTACGTCTAAATTTGAAACATATTTTCTAACGAAGAATAACCAAGAGTGTGTTTTCTCTAAGTCACAGCAGAAATATGTTTCATACAAATATACAGAAGAGAGAATACATCCAAACACCAAGAGAACTGTTGTCTTTTATCCAGAGAAAGTTATTGGGTTACACCTTGTTTACTGTTGTAAAGTTATTGTGTAATTTGTTATGGTATCATAGATTAAGGTTATATCTTTGATATGCTATCTTAAAGAATAAAGATTGATATTTTTATTGTTAAAAGTTGATTGTCTTGTTTGTCAAAACGTATGTCGGTGAAAGACGGGCAGACGATTCCCAAAATGGATTACAGCAACTCTGAAAATGTCAAACCAATGAAAAAACATGTCGTCATTCATCTGTTTGGTGACTAAGTTTAAAATGACATGTTTTATTTAGTTCAACATGTTTTATTGTATCCTCTTTTCAAACATCTTTTAGATTTCACCTCAGATATAATCTTCTTTACAGATTGTACAGATTTGTACACTTTGGGTGTTTATAGAAGTGTGACCCTCTAATTAAGGGATGAGCCAATAAACACAAATCAAAAAATGACATTACTTGCTTTCCCCTCTTGTTTGTGGGAAGAAATAAAATGCAAATGTTGGACATCTTCCAACAGGAAATGTAAACTACAATCACCGCATACTGCCCACCAGTGACGTCCTAAATCGATGTGCCCAGTTTGAGAACATTCCTGTTTACGAGATATCACCTTCTCGAGAATGAACCGGACATCCGTTCGTCCATAACGGAGCCATACAAATAACTGGCAAAAGGAGGTGTAGCTGTTGAACCCTAGTGAAGTAATGAAGACATTGAATTATTTGTTTTATTTGGAGAGAAATATGTGTATGAAAATGTTACAGTATTGGCTCAAGGGCTCTATTATAGAGACTTTGGCCAACTGGGCCATATGCTCTGCTGTGAATTTGTTATTTGTTGGATTTTCAATGTGATGACGCCTCCTCTAACACTAAGTAAGTGAGTAAGTTACTTACTTAATAACTAAGAGAGCATCTCACTTTACTTGATCTCAGGTCATAAATATATATATATATATATATATATATATATATATATATATATACACACATATATATACACACACATATATATGTACAAATATATGTATATATATATATATTTGTGTGTATGTATGTATATATATACACAGGCAACACCTGAGAGCATATGTGCATTTGCAGCTTTGCAGAGGCATCACACCTCGCTCACACAGCCCTGGCTAAATAAGGCTCCTCATTTACACCTCCTGTCATACTCTTTCTCAACTACCCTGCTGCTCGTAATGTGTTGACAGTGTTGTTTGTCGAAGGTCATTGTCAGCCTTTCACGCGTTGGGGCTCCCGCTGTGGCTTTTGCTGCCGTCTCTGTGTCGGAGTCACTGGTTTGAAACTCTTTCTGTGCCCAAAGACTGTGACAAAGAAATGCCAAACGGGAAGGTGAGAGAAAATGAAAGTTACAGAAGAATCTGTATGTATCGAACACTCACCTGACGTTGACACTTCTATAAAAACTGTTTCCCAGGCAGCCCCCCGATGCATGAAGGGGAGCGATAATGACAACGGTGACACTCCTCTGACACTCCGCTGGCTGGCACAGGTACGAAACCAATTTGGTGTTGCATACAAACTGACAGCTGTACTTTCCCACAGGTACAGCATGTCTTCATCTAATTTGAAGACCTGGTCCATTGAAAATGCATGTCATGGTAAAATAAATGAGACACTAAAATGTGCTGCAAAGATTTAAACCTATCAGTATCTGTGAGTGTGATCAAGAAAGTCGACACAGCGTTTTACAGGACGAGACACCAGGACGGATTTGTTCAGAGACCAGACGGATTACCTTCTGGCACATCAAGAGGCGTCTGAGCCAGACTGAGCTTTCCGAGCTTCTTCTTGAAGTGATAGATTGCAGGAAAAGAGAAACCACTGTGGGGGGAAAAATCTTTTCCAACATGTGTAATCTCCTCACAGGAGACAAATCGTTTTGATTACAGACCAAAGATTTTGTTAGATGTACGGGAAATGTGTTCTACATTTTTACAGGAACTAACAATATTCCTGTTGGTGGAATAGGTACAATAATCTCACCTGTGCTTTCATTTAATTATAACTCTTACAGTTAACTCTACAATGCTAAGTATCTACTTAATTCAGCCAATACACATGGCATCATCAGGTTTTGGTTTTCAACAGGTAAAATAAAATCTCAAACTATGCACACTAAATTGAAACTTTATTAGGTACTTAAACTAATCCAGTCTCATAACTCGACAATACATTACAATCTATTCTGCAGAATTATGAAGGTATAGATTTGTGTCTTTATTACGGGAAAAAAAAGAAGTTTTGAGAGCAAATTTCTCGATTGTAAGTAAACTATTTGTTAGTTTTGCTGATGAAACTAGTATGTGTGGCTGCAAATTAAATTATTCTCAAATTAAAACCCTTTGCTCTCAAATTAAAAACCTTAAGGCTGTCCTCTGCTACAGCTCCTAAAAATAAAATAAATATTCGCTGTAAAAAAACAACCTTAAACTCACAAAAAATAACCTTGGCTCACAAAGTAAAACCCTGAGCCCTCAAAACAGAAATCAACGAGCTGTATTTGGACGCAAAAAAAGAAGGACATTTCTGGTCTCAAATTAAAAATCTTTGCTCTCAAAAAAAAAAGAAATGCTCCTTTGATACACAACATGAGTCTAAATCGACCCGACAGAGTTTTAATTGTAAATATCTTTGCAAAAAATGTATTTCACCATTCAGAATTCCAGGAATTCCTCAATTAACTTGTTTTTGATCATCACAAATTCTTAGTTTTATTTGTATTTTTTAATAAAATACATGTTTGTATCACTACCCTTCTAAAGCACAACATGGGTCCAAAAAGACCCGTATTCATTTCCTATGTTATTTCATGCATGGCTGTGTTTCTTTGCTATGTATTTTAAAATATATTTATTTAATTATGTAATATTACATAGTATTCCTTAAAATATATTGTTTTTGATTACCATAAATAGTTTTCTTCATTTTCTCTATCTTAATTTTTGAACTAAAATAGTTTTTGTATTACTACATCAAGTTTACATAAGTAAAAAATGACCCATGTCTGCATGTCTGCAAGTGTGAATTGGATAGGAACCTTTGATTTGTAAATGTTTGCAGTTGGAACCTGTTTACTGTGGACAACTTTTTACATTTCACACGTGTCAGAACTAAAGGAGCTGCTTTTGAACATCTGATTCATGTAAGTCTTATGGTCGCAACATCACAATGGACAACTTCTTCACGAGTATCCCTCTGGCTGAGAAGCTCCTTGAGAAGAACCTGACCATTGTGGGGACTTTTCGCCAGAACAAGCCAGACATACCACCTGTCATGAAGCCATCCAAATTGAGGGAGAAGCATAGCTCTGAATTTGGAATCAGTGGCAACATGACCATGGTGAGCTATGTGCTGAAAAAGGCGAAGGCTGTTGTCCTCCTGAGCACAATGCATAACGACAGAGCAGTGGATGACAATAGTGCGAAGAAAAAAACAGAAGTGATCCAGTACTACAACAAAACAAAATCAGGAGTGTACACAATGGATCAGATGGTTCACAGATACTCATGCAAGCGGAGAACACGGAGGTGGCCCATGGTGCTCTGGTGCAATTTGCTGGATGTTGCCACCCTCAATGCATACACCAACTTCACTGCACAACACCCTGATTACATGGGTGGTGTGACCAATGCACGGCGGCTATTCATCAAGGAGCTGGGCAAAGAGCTCGTCATGCCACATATGAAGAGGCGCATGGAGGGCACGCCCCACCTCCAAACGCATATTATCGAGGCAATGGGAAGATGTGGCTTAAAAAAAGAAAACGCTGCCGCCATCCAGCCACATGAGAACATCCGACAGGAGGGCCAAGCAAAGAGGAAGAGGTGCAAGATCTGCCCAGATGCCAAAGATCGGAAAGTCAGCAGCTGGTGTTCCAAGTGCACCAGCCCTGTGTGCAAGGAGCACAAACATGTAGTTGTCATGTGTGAGGAATGTATGCACTAAGATGGAAATGTCCACTGTACCGACCTGTGTTTATTTAATCAGTTTTCTTTTCTTTTATTTCATTTTATACATTCACCACAGTTCACTATAGATACACTTACAGTTCAATATCAGTGTTATCGGTTGTAGGTGTATGTTATGTGTGAGTGTGACAAAGTAAACAACTAAACATTTCAAATGTTACATGAATTCTTTGGTCCAAATCACTGCTAAAATATGTTTTAACAAAATCATTATTATAGTATGGCTTTTTATATTTTTATCACACTTAAACACACGGGTCATTTCGGACCCATGTGTGTAATCTTGATGTAAAAATACAAAAAAAGATTTTATTTCATAAATTAAGAAAGGAAAAATTTAAATAATGATTTGTGGTAATCAAAAACAAGATAGTTAATGAAAATTGTGATCATTACATTATTAAATAAATTGATTTTAAAAAATATAGCAGAGAAACACTCATTGACATGGTAGGTCAATACGGGTCATTTTAGACCCATGTCGTGCTTTAGAAGGGGTTTTCATAGCTTGTGTATCAAAGGGTTAAAATAAAAAAAAAAGTGCTCTCAAAATAAAAAAAACATTTGCTCACAAAGAAAAACAACTGCGCTCTCAAAAAGAAAACCTTGGCTCACGAAACGACTATCTACGAATTGGCGGAGCTTACGCTGCTGAAGAGAGGAGTTTCTGTTGATGGGTTCGCTCTTGGCTCGCTGCGCTAACGGGAGGTTACGCGGAGGAGGAAGTGGAGGTACGTCGGCATCACCTTGCATATTACGTGCATTAAAATAACTGATAAACCTGATGCATGTAACGTGGGCTAACAAAGGGCTGCACGTCAACACAGCAGCCCTTCATCTCGTTCCTTAAATAAAGACACTCCACGGCACTAACAACATGAAAAGAAAGTGAAGCGCTTCTACATTTAAAATACTTTTGACAAAACCGAGCAACTTACCTCCATGTCCTCCTCACCGTAACCTCCCGTTAGCGCAGCGAGCCAAGAGCAAGTCACGACCAAAACGCTAGCTAGCTTTCTTATTTGGCTACTAGCTAGCCACCAACCGGCTGGTTGAGTATATAGGGTGAACATTAGAGAATATTATGCAGACTCATATCTTTCTCCAGATACAGTCAAGTACATTTATAACTTCATGATAATCAAGATGGAGAATTATCAAGTGAGTACCATGGTTTGTAAATTTGCAAGGAAATCCCCAGAGGGCTCAATAATAGATGTTGCACGCTCCTTGAAATCATCCATCCATCCATCCATTCATCCATCCATCCATCCATCCAGCAACATTGGATGCCTGCTCGGATTGACCTGGATTCTAATTATCTGAACAGCAGTAGTTGGGATGGCAGATGCTCAGCAGCTCAGAATCAATTTTTTTTTAACTCATCAAAGCCTTTATGTTTGAACAAATAGAGAAGTCACAACAGGAACAGAAGACAGAAACCTCCCCGGACTTGGCTTGAAACATGTTGAGCAGCATGCCCCACTCTTGGCAGATCCAACTTTGTGCAACATGTAGCAGCACACTGCGAAACACTGGGTAGTCAGAATCAATTAGCCATTCATCAACTCCCAGCCACACAGTGGGATTTAAAGTTCGAGCTCGAGCGAGGTGGATCTGACGAGCTTTCAAACGGGACGTAACACGTCTTTCATCTCCCTCTGTCAGATGGCGAGCCGTCTGTCTGCAGGTGGCTGGCTGGGCTCTGTGATGATGTGTCTGCTGGATGGACAGTATTGGAGGGGAAGTTGGAGATTGGCGTGGTATGTCTACGTGTGTGTGTGTGTGTGTGTGTGTGTGTCAAACCCCCCCCCCCCCCAGTTGAACTTTATAATAATTCCTAGGAGCTATAGCTATTTCAATGGGCTGAAAAAAACTGTAACTGTACTGATTAAACCTCCAGAAGTAAAGGTCGGCTCGCCTCTTCCCTCCACCACAGAGCTGCATCAGAAATATAGAAATGCAAGCCAAATCCAACAGCAGGTACATTATGTGCTGGACCACAGCACCTCGTACATCACTGCACTTCACCCTGAACCGGATTGCTCCACGCGGCATGTTACCAGTGTCTGCTGGCAGGAAAACAGTTATTCAACGAGCGTTTTGTAGGAATAAAGCCAATGGAATACAATACATGCTCCAGTACTACTGGTCTGTGTATACATTAATCCTTGAACGCAAAAGGAAAGATCAGAGTCCGGTTTTATTCAAAGGAAAAAAAGAGAGAAAGATGAAGCCTCACAGTGTTGAAAAACAACGCTTTCCTTGTTCCTTCACTGGCTCCGTCGTTACCAGGCAGAGTTCCTCCGTCCAGACAGCCAATGAGCCACCGGGCCAGACAGACAGGCAGACAGGCAGACAGACAGGCAGACAGGCAGACAGACAGACAGACAGGCAGGCAGACAGACAGACAGAGAGACAGACGGACAGACAGACAGACAGACAGACAGATTTCCAATTCAACAGATCGCCATATGGCTGGCGAGCCGATGGTGGACACCTGTCTGTATTGGTGTGGCACCAGTGGCTTGTAGTCTCGCACACTAACAAACACACACATAGACACACACACACAGACACACATCTGCCTATTCCTCAGTCCTCATCCGCAAAACCCAAACAAAAGCCCGCTACCCGTTGCCCAGCTCACACACTCCCCTCCTCGCTGCACACTGTCTCCGCAGTAATCGCCGGCAAGGTAATTTCGGTAATTAACCGACGATCGTTAATGCGTTTATTAAAGCTGTGCATGCCGTGGATTGTGTTCCGTGTCGTCCCGATCCCTCTGGGATAATAAGTAGGCTACCTTTTTATAAACGCGCTTACACAAATGCTAATATGTGTACACACATCCTCCGCCCGGTTTACCCTTGAGCCCTGCCAGCTAACGCTCCTGGACGCGAAGCATAGGCGCCAGTTTGTTGTTGACGTATGCTAATGCACAACATCCATCTGCTCTCATGCTTAATTTGGATTTAGCTTATTCCCAGTCATGTTCCCGCCCCTCCTACTCCACTGTCCCCCCCCCCCCCCCTCATCCACCCTGCATCCTCCTCCTCCTCCACTACCTCTCCATCTCCTTTATGCCGCTCTGACATCAGAAGTCTGCCTGGCCGGTGGCCAGAGTCTGGGATGGGATGGGGATGGGGATATCCATATGCAAATGAGCCTTGTTTTGATTAAAAGACAGCTGCATATTTCATTAAAGTCACCGACGGAGTGACAGAAGAGAAGGCGCACCTCTGGGGAGGCGGAGGTTGCTTAGCCGGAGTGGATGTAGCTGTTTAGTGCTGCTGAGGGGAACAAATAGCGAAGACAAAAGGGCTGCCCGGGGACTGCTTGGGGGTTTAATGAGGCTGACTCACCGGCACATCAGTTAAAGCTCACACTGATGCGGAGCGTGAGCGGATGTGCGTTGTATGATAACCAAAGCAATTGACAATAAAATATAGACACCCCCCACACTCCTCATCAGCCATCGAGATGCTCCGGCATGCCAAGGCAGGAGCGTTGAGACCCACCGCTGCCCGGCTGCTGAGGGAAACACAGCACCTGCCGTTTCTGAGTAATAACATGAGAAATGGGTTCCCGACTGGCCATCTTTTACTGCTTGGCAGATAGGCTGTTCCCATGTGGGGTCCGGGGGACGGAAAACACATCGCTTCCCCGAGACATTTTCACCTCCTCAGTGAAATAAGTTGCTCGTCTGAAAGTACAAATCTATCATGTTCCTTTTTTAACGTTTGTTTTTTAGCGCGAATTGGTGAATTTCAAAAGTTTTTTTTCTGGTTGTGGGTGGCAGAGGACACGCTATCAGGTCAGAGGTTAAGGAATAGGAAGGTGGGGGTGAGGGATGGGAATCTCTTGGTTCGGAGCCAACTCCAGTGTAAGTTGTGGGGTATCGGACAGAGGGAAATGGTCGCTCGCTCTGCATAATCAATCAGAAACAATAGAGGAAGAGTGCACGTGGTTCTGCCTTTTCTTGACAGGGCTGATTGTATTTATGCAGGGCTGGAAGCGAGGTGCGGAGGGGGACATTAAAAGGGATTGCGTATAGCGAGATGTGGGCAGGTGCAGGGGAGCGCTGTAATGGGTGGCCCACTCCGCAAAGCCAAGGACACATACCCAAGAGGAACTGATTGAATGCCATGCCAATAAAAGAAGGCAGTTTCATGCACCATTGACCGAGTTGGCATCCGCCCTGCGGTGGAACCCTCCCCTCCGAGGTCATGATAATGTGAATCACATCTCGGTCCTCTGCGGGCTTGTACCGCTCTGAGGAACAATCCATCCGCTCCCTCGAAACCTGATTTGTGTTATTCTTCTGTTTCTCTTATACGGTGTTGTGGCATCTATATCCGGTGTATTCGTTGTGTGTCAAAAAAACGTGTTTTGACAGAAAGGAAAAAAAGATCAAATTCAGTCCCGATAGGTGGGGAAAAAATAATCTGATTGAAGCCTGCAGTGCACAGCCAGAGAGTATGTCCTTTCATTTTTCTCAGTACAGAAGAGCAGCGTCTCCCGGAGTGGGTTAATAGAAGGCTTTTATTGTGTCTTCTCCAACTTTTATCTGTCACAATTACATTCAGGCTGGAAGCCTCTGTGCCTCGCAGCCAATTGCAAGGCATTAGACAAAAGGGAGACAGTCAGACGTTTACGTTGAACTCGACAAGGATGTTCATTCATGTATACCTCCATAGTAGAATAAGTGCAGCGCTAGATTTGTATCTATATCATGAGGTTCTGGAAAACAATAACAACATGGTGTGGTTCTACTCTCAGCGCTGTGTGCCAACTCTCCAATCCGCCGCTCATTTTTTGAAGTACAATTCGAGCCCAGGCACGTGTACAGACATTTTGTGGGGCAGGTGCTCAAACCAAAAATAGGGCATCCATCGGCAACATTTTTTTTGGACAGAGTTAAAACACAAGCAGCATTACACTAAATATGCGGTCCTCGACCTGCATCTCCTCTTGGCAGGATTAGACAGATAGCTTACATTTTCCTTATGAATAAATATGAATTATTACATGGCAGCGACAGTACAAGCGTTGTGATTGGCTAATGGGTAGTCATGTAAAAAAATTAGGAAAGCCCCGTCAGATATCAAAACCCATTTGTAGGGAATTGATGACAGAGAAAGTAATTTTTTTTCTTAAATAAATACTGATGAATGAAGAAAGAAATTGCAGAAAACTCCAGAAAAGAGGCAATTTTCTCATCCAGGGCCAAAGGGCTGGTACTTGAGCATCACTCGGGGTCTATCTGTGCACGGGCCTGATTAGAGTAACCAGTAAACTGTTATTTGCATAAAAGATACTGATAACATGTGAGATGGACTTCCGGCCTGTGAAGTCGTCACACTGGAGAACATCTGTGTGTGTGTGACATATAGATTGGCGTGACCGGATACAGAGAGAGGAGCGTTTTGAACGGCCGGTGAGGCGTTGCAGGCCGTGTCCATTTTGCTTTACATTTGTAATTCATATTCATGTGTTTGCCACACTTTATTTTCCTTTACATTTGTTATCGTGCTTCCCGTTTGGCATCCTGTGTTAGGGTACATGTACAAGCCGTGTGAGTCGGGGACAGGTGGACAGTGGGAATGTTTAGCGCCGTCTGGCACAGTGACACATTCGGTATCTCACTGGTTCATTCAAGCAGCGATGAGGAGTTGGAATGCGATTGCAACAATGTTTAAGACATTGAGGGAAAAAACGCCGTTAAAAGTATCTGTGGGCAGCAGACGGGAACAGACGGTGAGCAGAAGAAGCATGTCTTCTGTATCTGTGCTGCTGACGCTGCACCACTGCCTCCTGCTGTTTGTCTTCAGCAGAGACATATCAAGGCTGTGCCAGCATAGGCATAACGTTGAAGGAAAAAGGAAGAAAAACAAATTTCCCACTGTCATACCCTGACATTAATGCATATACTGATCCACGAGCCCCCTTGGAGCCCTCTCCACTCCATCCACCTCGCCTCCTGCGCCCTCTGCTCACTCGCGTTATCAATTCTCTGTTTTCTCAGGGAACATATAACTTAAGCTCACCTTATTTACATTTATATGATCAGATTTTCTTTCTTATGGAAAGTATGCAAATGTGCCCTTTTCGCGGGTCTTAGGCACTGAGTGTGTAGATTTGTTGCAGGGATAGAGGGGAGAAATAATAACATTGCCCTCAAGGAGGAGAGAAACCCAAGTTAGGATTTCTGAACCTCATGAATTTTGTAATGATCAATTTTGTTTACCGTAGCCCCCCTAAGACTTATCAGGACATTCTGAGCTCCGGATATATAACATGAGATTGATTTACACTCGGGATGTATATCTTTCTTCTTTTTTCTTTTTCTACTCGGTGTATACCCTCGGTTGATGCTGCAGCAGTGCTTTTTCCCTCCATTTTCTTCATCTGATGGCCTTTGAATTCCACTATCGGTTAGATAGATTGGAATTCACCACCACCATCTTGTAGAGCGAGCCAGAAAAATGTGTGTGTGCGGGTGAGTGCTTCCACATCCGAGTGAAACACACAAACCTGTTATGAATCGAATGGTCGGGCGTTGCACTGCTAGTGTGTATGAGCGTGTGTGTGCATGTGTGTGTGTGTGTGTGTGTGTGTGTGTGTGTGTGTGTGTGTGTGTGTGTGTGCTTCCACACCCAAGTGAAACACACAAACCCGTTGTGAATTGAATGGCCGGGCATTGCACTGCTAGTGTGTATGTGCGTGTAGGTGTGTGTGTGTGTGTGTGTGTGTGTGTGTGTGTGTGTGTGCGAGCGTGTGTGTGTATGTGTGTGGGAATATCCCTCGAGCAAATTGCTTTCTGCCAGCATGTTGCCGGCGCCAGTCTTTATTCCTCAGGATGGGGAGGCACGATTACAGCCCCCCCCCCCCGTTCAGCTCACGCCGCTGGCCTGCCCCGCTCGACCCGTGGCCTATATGCTTTACAAGTGCACCCCGCTTACACCCCTGCTCCGTGAAATGCTGATGTGGAATATACAAGTGACACTCCGAGCGAAACCTAATAATATAATCAGGTAATAAGAAATTAATTTTCTCCCTGGCTGCACTTTGACTGCTGTGTTGATACAGGGAAGGGGAAGAGAAACCACGAGGCACGTGTTGGTGAAGGAACGCCGTGGGCAGCCTGGCCCCTCCCTCTCTCTCTCTCTCTCTCTCTCTCTCCCTCTCTCTCTCTCTCTCTCTCTCTCTCTGTGCATCAAAATGTATCATGACGCACTCGAGTGAATCGATAGCCCCCCCCCGTCCCCCCACCCCCCCTTCACACGGCCCATGGTCCCATGCACATACACGTTTGCAGAGACCTACACAATAACAAGGATGCCTCTCTTCGCTACGCCACTGAGCTGTAAGCGCCCAAAGCAAGAAGACCACACGACACACACACACACACACACACACACACACACACACACACACACTGCTGCAAATGCACATAAACCCAGTCATCACACTCTTGGACATTGTGAGTGGCATCGGCCTGCAGCAGCACAGACTGATGGAGGGACGATAGTTGGGTGGCGTTACAAAGAGAAGCGTCTGGCTGTACTAGTGACTTCTGAATTGACTTCGATCTCCTCTCGTTTCATCTCTTTTTGTTTTTGTTGTTGTTGTTGTTGTTGTTTCTCTGTATGCATCTCTCTCTCTCTCTCTCTCTCAATCTCGGGGCCTGTCCTAGTTAACTAAGAGGCAGGAGTCCATTGATGGTGGTGCTCTGTTTTTTTATTGCCCCCCCTCCGGCCCCCAACGAGGCGACATCAATAACCCTCCCCCACAACACAAACACGCACACACGCGCACACGCGCACACACACACACACACACACACACACACATGCACACAGACTACGTGCCTGAACGGCCCTGCCCGCTCCTGCCTGGCACAGCCATCCATCTCTCTGTGCAACCCCCACCTCCGTCTTCCCCCTCAACTCACCACCCACCCACCCGACCGCTGCTCTCTCCTCCTCTTCCATCACTGCCCCCCCCTCCTCCTCCCCTCCTCCCCTCTCTCCATCCCCTGCCATCGCCTCTCTACCTGAGAGCATTTGTCATTCCGTCGCTCTGCGAGCCGCGGCCGACGCAAATAGAAAAAAAGAGAGACAGGAGAAAGAATGAAGAAAGAAAAAAAAGGAAAAACTCAGCGGCAATATGCAAAAAGGTAGATGCGGGTTGCCCTAGCAACGGCTCCGAGGTTATTTCCAAGTGCTGATGGAAATCAATGTCATGTGCCAGGCAGGCAGGCAGAAACCTCCGTCCTCTGGAAAATTAGAAAAAGAGGGAGAAGGAGGAGGAGGAGGAGGAGGAGGAGGAGGAGGAGGAGGAGGAGGAGGAGGAGGAGGAGGGAGGAATGGAAGGACAAAGAAAAATGCGAGAGAACCGGAATCAGGTTGTTCTCCTCTCTGAACTTTAAGGGCTCTTGACTTTTCTTCAAAGGAGCTCTGGGCATGTATTTTGGGCAAAAGTGGGTCACTTTTCTTTTGCCTTTATTTCTGCCTCTGCATTCACTAAAGATGTATGTCTCACATTTCTCATTTGTTCATGTAGAACGGAGAAAAACAAACTCTTCTGGCTGTGAGGGGACCACATCCCCAAAGATAAGGGGGGGGGGGGTTAGAAGAGTGTGGAGGGAGTTATCTGTTCTGCTAACATAACAACAACACTATGCCGGGAATAGCTGTGCTGGGCAAACCAAGGATAGCTTGGTTCCTGACCTCTGAACTACGGCCCACATCTCTGATGTTTGAATGAAAATAAAATGATGATGCTGTCTGATTCTCGGGGGAGACCGGGCATGGAAGTTGCACTGATCATTGCTCGAATCTGCAAAACTGTAGTGCCAAGGGGGCTGACGGGGGGAACAGTGTGTATGAACTAAGAACGTGTCTTCAGCTGGTGATGTTAAAGACCTCTCCTCCTTTATCCGCTGCTCACATGTAATCTAAGTTGCAGGTCTGGACTCCATTTGAAGGTGAAGTTGTAAACAGATGTGCAAAAACACCTGAAACACACTGAAGATGCCCTCGTTCAGGTGATTTATACCAGCATATATGTTCAGTTTGCATGTTGCATGACAAACTGCCACATATTATTGAATTGATCTGTTTATTATACAGTAGTGTGTTATTGCTTGGCATGTAACTTACTGCGAGATGTTCTGTAACATTCTCCCGGGCTGGAGCGACAGTGGAGCAGCATTCAGAAAGAAGGAGCTCTTCATCACCACTGAGCTCTTCATCGCCACTGAGCTCGCGCTGAGAAATGCCAGAGAATGAATTTCCTTAGTTTTCAATCTATAACCAATAAACTCTCATTTACTCTAGAGTTGCGATTGGTTATTTAGATTTGCACAAGGAAGTCTATGTTTACAGTACAATACATTAGAAGGTTCCGAAAATGTACAAAGAATATTATGAAAAATATTTAAAAAGAATATTTTGCAAAGCATAAGAGAAATACGCTGTTATATTATTATAACTGATTGTTGATGATGAATTTAAAATGAATAACTGTAAGATGTATGAGAATGAATGGGATTGTTTTGTTTAGAGACGTTTAGTTCAAATGGAAGCCGTTGTAACATGAGGCGATATTTTTATTCTGAAGGAGCGAGGGAGCTTACGGTCCTTGAGTGTACATCTCTCGTCTTGAAGGAGGAGCTGAGCCAACGAGGTTCGTCTGCATTATTTAAACGAGCCGATCGAACTAACCATTAGGTGTGACTAATAGCCGTAACCGTTCTACAGGAGTGAACCAGACAGACCGGTCTTACAGAGCCAAGTCATTCTGTGGCCGTTCTTCTCATTCCACAATCGTGAACATTAATTGACTTTCATGTTTGCCATTAAATATTGTTACATTTTGAATCTCCTGGATTTTCCTTCGACCCGAGTCCCGAGGTTTGAATTCCTCCTCACCGCCACCGGCCATCGCCGCCGAGCCCCGCATCCCCGCGGCAGGCTGCCGTGGAATAGATGTCCCGTGCACGCCGAGCCAATAGCTTCTCCTCTTCATTTGCATACATGGCGTTCACACTCCAGTTGACACATTTGCAACCCGCCACTTATCCCATTACCCTCCGTCCCCGGTCGCCACACTGTTTGCTGTGTCGGCATTCTTTCCAGCTGTCCAGCTCATTTCCCACAGTGCTGGTTGTTTGGATGCAGACTCGGCCGACGGGCACGTGTGTGCCGACACGTTGTGGTCGCTTCCATTTAGTTCAAATTACATCGCACTGTGGGCCTGTTTACCAGAACTGTCTATGTTTTGAACATTCACGATTGTGTCACATTTTCTTTGTCATGATTGGTCTTCTCAGTTCCCCCTTTAAAGTAAACACTTCTGGAACTAGAACTGTGTACTCATCAGTAGAAGATCTTTGCCAGGTGTGTCAGAATAAACCACTAGTGCAGTGTGAGATTGAATGAATGAAAACCTACAATTGGCTCTCATCCTGTCTGGACATGTGGGCTGTGAGGTATTCTATAACTACCTTCATAACAAAACAAAAAGGTGATGTATACACGCTCCAACAACTTACCGAAAACTAAATGATACTCACCAGTGTGTGTGCTGGTACGTTAGCTGTGAGCCAAACTCGCCACACTAAACAATCAAAGTTAGCAAACTGTTATCCCCCCTCTGTGGATGCAGAGTAGCAGCCGGGGGTCAGCGATGCACTCAGCTGTGTTATCACTGGTGGCCCCCAGTGGCCCCTAGTGGCCGGTTAAGAGTAGTGGGCCGACACTGAGGTCACTCACGCACACGACCCACCTCATGATCCTCCTGTCGGACACAAAGGCTCATGGGAGGTCACTTTGAAGATGTATCACGATTACATTTTAGGGATTTCAGGTTAATGGTGGCATACGAGCAATAAAGCTGATCAGACTACATTATCTCCCTTAAACACACACACACACACACACACATACACTTACACATACACACACATAAACACACACATACATACACATAAACACACACATAAGGTCTCTCAAGCCCCCCTCCCGCTGTGTCTTTTGTGAGTTGCTAACATGGGGGTAATAATTTAAAGATTAAAGATTTAATTTTTGCTGCCGCCTTTGCTCTGGATGTTTAATTTGAGTCTTAAAAAAACTCAGCTATTCCCCCCCCCCCCCCCCCGCCCTCCCTCACTGGCTCCCTCCCCCGTCCTCCTTCCCTCTCCTTTGGGAGGGCAGCATTACAGTATTAGCACAACTGATTCCCACAGGCAACAAAGAGAAGCGCCGCCGCCTCGCTCACCTTCGACATCGCTGCAGGATTTAGTCCGCCGCCGTCTCAAAGCCACAGTAACCTTTACTCTTCCTTTACAGTACGTTGTTGTGCAGGGAGTCTTTCAGAGTTTCCATTTGCAGCAGGGGGCCCTGGTATCTTTCACACAAGACTTACATGGTATTGTGCAGCGCTCTTATCAAACAGCCGTGTAAACCAGCTTACACCGAGACTCTGAACTCAATGAACTTAAAATCACTGAGCACATTCTCCATGGTGGGAGACTGCAGCTGAATGCTGCACGTCGCCCCGTGGATTCTCTGATGATATCCTTTTCGGGCCTGCACATCTATTTGTGCTGTGGTGCGTTGGTGGCACTCTGAATAGATGAATATTCATGAATGTGCAGAAAGCCTGCATATGTATCACGGTGATTTCCACCCGTGTCATCAAGCTATGCAAATTGCATCCTCTCATCTCCATAAAACCAGACCACCCCCTCTTTCTCCTTAATTAATGACGCTGAGAAAATGTTTTTTTTTTATATTTTTTTTAAGGAAAATCATCTCCTTCAAGATCCTTCAAGAAAATCAGTGCCGATATTAATGAGAAATGATCATCGTGGGATGGTTTTCACTTGTGTTATACTTTAGTCTCCTGGTTACTGCATGTCCTACATTGTTATGATGTCGTGTATTCTATGCCCCCCCCCCCCTCTCCCCAACCTGCTCTATTGTAAGATAGGATACACCTGACAGCGGGAAGATTCGTTGAATTACAATTTATACATTCAACTCAACATTTACGGCCATCGCGGGTGACGAATCTCGACTTCGTCTTCAGAGATGAAGTAGATGAAGAGAAGAGGGGGGGGGGACTCGTGGATAAAAGTGCAGAAGTGAGGATAAGAGGCACCGCTCACACCGGGGTCAAGTGCTGATCTGGCATCCCATTTCCCTTTCAAACTATCTATATGCATGTGGTCACATGCTCACATAAGAGCCCCTCGCTGCACGTCTCCACGCCCGCCAGAGAGGTCAGGTCACACGGCGGCGAAAAGCAGATGGATGAAGTCCAATGAGTAAAGGGGAACATCGCAAATTATTGATGTGTGTGTGTGTGTGTGTGTGTGTGTGTGCGTGTGTGTGCACGTGCCACACAGACAGACCGCCGTGTGTGAGGAGAGGGAGAGGGGCAGAATGTCTGCAGGATGGAGGCAGTAGCTCACTGACAGACTGCACTGCCATGCTCAGCCAGTTCATTGCTGTCATTCCTTACATCTTTCGACATTTTCAATTATGTCTTTCACACATGGCTGACGCTTGGGTTTTCTCTCTCTCTCTCTCTCTCTCTCTCAAACTCATCATCATTCTCTGCTTTTCTCCATCTCTCCCTCATTCTATTCCTCCACCTTCACTTCATTTCCTTTTTAAGTGGCCGCTCCCGTATTGCTTTGTTCGTCGGCCGCTTTTCATATGCGGGGGGTCAGGTAGCTCTCGGATCCCATTACTCCCCCCCCCCTCACCCCCTCCTCCTCACCCCTCAACTCTGTGGCGGATGGAGGGAGCAGGCGACGGCGGGGAGAGCGAGGGATACAGGGCATGCCGAGGAGTGAAAAGGAGACTGTCAGATATGTCAAGGAGTCCTGTTCAATTTATCCGGTGATCCTGAGGAGTGGACCTCACAGGGCGAGGTGCAGAAAGTGTAGTTTTTACGACGGCCACAGCCAACCTGGCAATAATGGAGAGGAGTTTTATATTTGCCGGTGAGATCTGTTGTAAAAGGTGTTTCCACTGTGCCATTCATTCTTAGTTTTCCTTTTTTCTTCTTCTGAACTCCTGTCTTTCCCGTATTCTCCTGGACCGCTGAGGGAGCGTTTTGGGGTACTAAAGCCCTGATAAACCCCTGGTACACTAACATCACACAAAGTCAGCACAAATCATATGCTCATCTCGTGAAATGTCATACATTGCGTTATATCAAATTAAACTACCACACAATAGAAGAAAGGCTGCGTACACATCATTTTACTTGCATAATGTATTTTATAACTTTAGATGTAATTGAATGTAGTATTAAAATGTGTTTTAAACTATTTTTTTGAACAAACAACAACCACATGTATCATCTTAAGTTGTTTGGAAATTACCCATAATTAGACATTTTACATTGTGGTTTTACTGCTTATTAGGAATGTTATTTATATGGGGGTCGGATCACGATAAAACACACACGATGTCACAGCGTTAGTTACTGTAATGTAATTCCACACTGTAAACACACCGGATACTGATGGATGGATCCCCTCCGTGATTGATTTTCTGACTGACTAATTGATTGAGGCATAATGAGGACATGATGCCTTTTCTCGGCTAAGAGCATCAGAGAACGCACAGCATCCATAATGCATGATCCGTATTGAGGGGGGAGCAGGGATCATTTTCCTGCCTGACCAACTGATGGATTTCCTGATTGATTGATCATCTGACTGACTAATTGATTGGCTTTGTGGTGAGGGGAAAATACATTTTTCTCCATTAAAGTGAACCAGGTGGGGTGGGATTCCCCTCGATTGTGACATCTGTGATGTAACACTGTTTCTTATGACCTCAGCATAAACAGCAGCGTTATGAAACCGGCGCTCAGCTCCTCCAGTGCCGCCGCCGCTCATCCGCCCCTCGCTCCTCTCTCGGTCAGCCCAACAGATCACCGACGCCGATGCCAGATCACAAAGGAAACGTGGCAGGCCGCCAACAAGAGCCGGGTTTGGAGAGAAAGTGATGTTGGCGTTGCCAAGCTGGCATCCACTTCGCCAGGAGCCAGTCGAGGTAGTGGGGGGCCAGGTTGCTAATCCTCCCGTCTAATCACCGAAGCCAGGTTGCCAGGTCTTCTCCCGGCACCCCCTCCTACCCCAGCTGAGTCTTAACCATGACCCTCCAGCGGAAGATCCTTTTTCTTTTCCGAGAGGGGGGTAGAAAGGCGAGAGAGAGAGAGAGAGAGAGAAATAATAAAATAATAGGGGGGGAAGTCAGTGGTGTGAGCTGAACAAGAGAAACGGGGGAGTCATGGTCAAGGGCTGATTAATGACCCTTTAATTTAATCAGCAATTCCCATCTCGCCAGGGCCTCTCCACGCGGCTCTGTATGGCTTATTATTTTTTAACAAATCTGTGATCTCCCGCTTTTCCTCTGCTCTTTTTTCTCCCTCTTCCTGTCTTTCCACTTCCTCCATTATACTGAGTCCTTATCTCTGTCAGAGTCGGGGATGTGAATAGAGGGGCAATGATTAATGAAGATTTAAGACCTATGAAGGATGTCTAATCACTCTCTCACTCTCTCTTTCTTTCTCTCCGTCTCCCTCTCTTTCTCACTCCTTAAACACTGCTGTGGACTGAGTCTCAGATTGCTGCTGTTATGTAGGCAATTACAGTGATGAATGCTCAAAGAGGGCCCGTGACACCCGTTTTCTATTGTAAGATCCGAGGTGAGATCACAAGAAGAGTGTGTGTGTGTGTGTGTGTGTGTGTGTGTGTGTGTGTGTGTGTGCGTGCGTGTGTGTGTGTGTGTCTCGGTGTCTTCCACTGTCTAAAGTTTGTTTCCGTTGATTTGTTTCCTCACACAGAGCAACATCCGTTTTACACTTTGCCCTCACATGTACAGAATGAGACAATGATAATGATTTAGTTATATTGCATATTAGTTTTTCTTCCATGCAGTCGTGTCTCCAGTGCCAGGGTCAAGTCACTATATATATATTTCTGTACTGTAAACCATGAATTTTCAGATTTGAGGAATAGGGATTACAAGGATTATATAGGACCTGTGTTTAGCATTTAGGAGGATTTTTAAGTAGGAATGGAATGGAACATTAATTTATAATATTCATAACTATCTTTTCATCAATGTATAATCACCTGAAACAAATAAGAGTAGTGTTTTAAGTGGCGGGTCCTCTTGACATGGTCCCCCGTGTTCCATCGCCATGTTGCTACGGTAACCTAGAGGGGTCAAACCAATCACTGTATTAGGTTACCGTAGGCCGTCGTAGTTCAATCGAAACCTCCTGTCAACCTGTCAGAGTCCACACCCCGTCCATCCAAATCTTCAGCTACAGGCCACTCTTCTTCAAATTGCATATCAAATTAATTCACATTTTAATAGCGTTAGCTCTCATTCTTACTTGCAATTGACTAATAGAGTGAGATCTGGGCACATGGAGACATGCTAAAATATCAGCCGGAGCAAGAAATAAGAATTTCGGATTGGTCTAATGTACAATAAAACAAACTATTGTACTGCAGTCCTGGAAGTTTGTCAAATGTTGAAACAACAGTGTACTTTTTGAAGCCCTCCGTTGTCAGCCAGCTAAAAGAAACCTTTCACCCCACCAGTCGCTTTGCATACTGTAGATAAAACAGCACATGGCACTTTTTCTTTCAATATTCAGAAGCAATTCATTCGTTTCTAGATAATTAGAAATGATGGCAGCTTTAAAAAAATAAAAAAAAGGATAAGAAGTGATGGAATAAGAAAGGCTTTATAGTCAGAATGGAGATGAGAGAAGCTCTTTAATTCTACCTCTGATTACTAAGTGGCTATGTCCATTATCTTTTCACAGTGAATAGCAGAACACCATAAAGGTAGAATGTGACTCATCCATCCTCACTGGTTATCACTCTCAATGTACTATGGGAGCCCCCCCGCCCCCTCTCCTCCCTCTCACCCCCGCTCCCATCCATCCCCCACACAAAACACAAAGTGCTTCTAGATTGTTTGTCCGGGAGATGTTTACACGTGCAAGAATTTCTCACTGGATGCCCACGGATATGTTTCTGTGAGAGACTTCTGTGTGTGTAGGAGTGTTTGTGCATGTATGAAATTGTGTCTTTTATAAGGCTGTCAGGTCATTTCATATGTGTCTTCCGTCAGTCGGAGACGAGGGGAGGAGTATGCGGGTCCCCCTCTCTCACATCCTCTGCCATGGGGCTCTGAGAGGTATTGCCTCCCTTATTGCTGTTGAAAAGCCCCATCAGTGCCAAGCGCTCTGATTTATGTCTCTGAACCCCTTCCACCTCCAGCTCCTTTCCATTAAGCTTTACAATATTCCCCCCATTGTTCAGCTCCCGGCGTTATCGGCCCGGCCCAGGCCTGTCAGCAAGACCTGCCCCACACACAATCACACAGGGAGCACGGGAGAGAGAAAAGGGGAGGGGGGCTGATAGGGCGGAGCGAGAGATCGAGGAGGAGGAGGAGGAGGAGGAGGAGGAGGAGGAGGAGGAGGAGGAGGAGGAGGAGGGATGGAGAGGGAGATAGAGAAGTGGCAGGTAGCGATGGAATGAGAGGAAGAAAAGGAAGACGAGGTGGGGGCAAGCATTTTGAGCGTAGTGTAGCAGTGGGAGATGTCCATTGGAGCCTGGGTTTTATTGTTCCTGAGGTGGAGGTGGCGATGGCGGCTCACAGTGATGGGAGGGAAGGGTTGACTGTAAGGAAGTGGGGCGGGGCTGCCCTTTGGTCGTATGACTGGGGGACACTCTGTGAGTGCACGTCCATTAAGATATCGATTTTATGGCCTCCGAATAGTTTGGGGTCGCCGAGTGTTCGCTGCAGTGTCGCCGAGATAAGGTTGCGAAGGCTTTCTTTGATCATGGAGCGCACTCTGTCAATTCCAGTCAGCTTTAACCCGCCCCCCTAAAAAAAAGAAAGGCACTCGGTTAAACGGAGGTGCCTTTCACAGCGAGGCTCGCCAAACAGCGGAGGCAGAAGCGGCGGAGTGGTTAAGCGCGGGCACAATGAGCGCCTGAAAGGCCGCCTGGAGAAAGGTCGGGAGGGTCGCATGAGCGGAATGCGAATCAGGGAGGGCAATGCAAAGAGACCCGGGATCGATGCCTGTCCTGACGATGTGCGTGCAGAGACTGAGCACATCAAAGGTCGCGTCCAAGGGTGAAAGCATCGGAAGTTACGGCTGCTTCAGGAGAAGTGTGCGCCGGTTAACTTTTCCGTAATAATGCAAATGCAACCCGGTGGAATGTCATTGTGAATCCGAAATGTATTATTTTTTTTCCCCCATACCTTCTGTAAATGGATGCCACCTTGACTTACACGCCCCCTTATTCTAATTGTGACAAAAGACAATCGCTCACAAATGGCAAAAAAATCTTCCCATTTGTTTCAGGGCTGCATATGCACACCCAGACAATGACATGGTAAATTTAAAAGGAATTGCAAATTGCCCTCATTTCGCGTGCAAGGGGGGGTTGTGGGGGCGAGGGGGGGGGGGGGGGGGTCCTCCCTTTAAAGAGATGGCTCGCACCTCTGAAAGATCTTTCCGACATTTTCCTTTTAAGGGGGAGGAAAATGAGGAGGAGGGAAAAACGCGAGTGAAAAGAGGAAGAGGAAGGAGAGGGGTGGGGTGGGGTTGGCAGATAAGCTTGCTTGCTCTCAACTCTGTGGAGGATGAGGGAGAAGAAGTTTTAATATCTCTAAATCAGCGGCTCGATATTGAAAGTGTCATCTAATTGAAAATGATTTAGGACACCGAGCCCGCCTGGCAATCATATATAAATTCACTCCTGACACCGGCTCCAAAGTCTCTCTATCTCTACTTTATGAGTCATTTGCATGGTGGGGACCTTTGAGAGTATAAAGCATGCAAATGATATGTAGCGCTGCACAAGGTGATGTATCCCCCCCTGCTCCCTCTCTCTCCTGCTCCATCGCTCCATCGCTCCATCGCTCTCTCGTTCTCGCTCGCAGCCTCGGGAGAAATGCTTTCTGCTTTGCTGCCGCCTTTGTCCAGAAAGTCATTTATTTCTCTTGTTGTTCTCTCGCTTGCTATTTTACAGCTTGACGCTTAAGTTAGGGGGGGGGGGGGGGGGGGGGGGGGGGGAGCTGGCTGAATAACTGCCGTCTCCCATTCGCGAGGCCACGTCGTTTGCGGGAGTCATTTTCTTATTGTGTGGGGAAAAGACAGATGGAGATACCAACGATAGCAACGGTGTATCCCCACGCAACAATACATATAGCTGTGCTGTCATGTGACACTGAAGGCCTGGGAGTCCATCTTTTACTGTACTTTAACTTATACTTCTCTGCATGAGTCTACCTCGGTCTCCCCTCCTCTCCGCTTCTCAGCTATTTTCATTTTTATTTTTATTTTCCCATCCCACTGTCCATCTTCTTTTTACTATTGTTTACTTGTTTACTGTTTTTTTAACTCTTTTTGGCTATACAAGCCCATTGCACAGTTTATTTATAGCATTTTGCACTATCCTCGTGGATATCAACACTCAACCAATGCACACTAATAGCTGTAAATTAAGTATACACCCTACTCCCTGTGTACAAGTTCCCCCTATGTGTATTGTTGTTATACTATGATTCTACTGTAAGTTGTGTATGTATGTTTGTGAGTTAAGTTAAGTTAAGCTACTGGTTGACCTAAATTTCCCTCTGGATTAATAAAGTATCATCTATCTATCTATCTTTTCACTCTATGGAGTCATACCTGTGCCCGGCTGCCTGTGACTTGAGGCGGTGTGAAACGTCCTGTTTTTATCTTTTTATCTTTTGCCGCCGAAGCAAAGCTGTGGTGGAACCAACACAAAGGGCATCACAAAATCAGGAGCCTTGAAACAGTGCCGCAGTAAACTCCAATGCAGAAAATGGACGAAAGGAAACCTGCGAGCTTAAAAGAAAGGTCTTTGCCATTAGATCTCTCCTCTCCGATGGATATAAGGAACCGGGAGTGAGAGTTCAGAGGGGCAGACTGTACATGCTTACCCTTTACGGCTCCTATAAAACTTTTATGACTTGGAAATCCTCTGTCTCTCTCTCTCTCTCTCTCTCTGTCTCTCTCGGGAGAGAAACAGAGGATGATGTAGAATGGAGACGGATGGAAAGAAAACAAAAGGAGCGTCTCGGCTGCTCCTCTCTCGCCTCGGCCGCCGCTCTCGAGGTGTCAGTAAACCGGCGTAATGGGAATATCCGGTGTGCACGTTGTCGTCTAACACTGTGTGGCCCTTTTGTCATAGAAACGGGGCTAAGTTATCCCACAGGGTGTAATTTGTGTGTAAACATGTGTGCCCTCATTTCTATCCCCCCCCCCCCCCCCCCCAGGATCTGTGGTTGTGGTCCATTTACCAAGAAGAGCAGGGTTGTGCCATAAGCCTCCGTATCTGTTTGTTTGTGTGCGTGCGGGTTATGTTTTGTGGTGTGCGACTCTTAAACGAACACGCGTGTGTCTGTTTGTGTATCTGCATCATAATTTGGTGGTGAGCACGATAGTGTGATGTGTGTGTTATTTGCGACTAAATGCGGTAGTAAGTGTACGTACGGTTTAGAGTTGGAGCTGTGTATTTATATTTGTGTGTGTGTGTGTGTGTGTGTGTGTTTGTGTGTGTTTGCGTGCGTGTGTGTTTGTGTGTGAGCGACTGCAGTCTCAAGTGTTGTCCAGGGAGCTCCTGCGTGTGGTGGCAGTCTTGTTTGTCTTCCACTGCTGCTCAAACAATGGCTCCCCACAGACCCACTCACCGCCTAATTGAGAGACGAGAGAGAGAGAGAGAGAGAGAGAGAGAGAGAGAGAGAGAGAGAGAGAGAGAGAGCGAAAGGAGTGATAGGGCCGCACTTACACCAGCTCTCAATTACGCACACATCCACTCACACGGACACGGGTAAACACTCTCTCTCACACACGCACACACACACACATACACACACACATACACACACACACACACACACACACACACACACACACACACACAGAGCCGTGTGAAGAAAGCATTACAAACTGGTAATAGAGAACACTGTAAATGGCCTGTTATGTGTCTCAACACACAAACACACACGCACACACACACACACACACACACACAAACACACAAACACGCGTCAATCACATCTGATGAAGAGGAAGCTGCACTTCATCGAGCAGCACTGAGAGGCCTCTCAGAGCGGAGGTAAAGTGAATAGTCGATGCAGCGTCTGTTGTTTCTGCCAGGCCCTGACACTCTTCACTCTGTGAGCCCGCCTCACCAATTACCGTTACATCGTTATTGCATCAGAACGTGACCGAGCACACATACGCTGAGCATCTGGAACATGTGAATACATTCAGAGATTTCGCGATATATTTTGGTATCCATAGACATGTGGAATCATCACTTATGAGCATGTTACATGGCAACGCTTAATGGGCGCGAAGGAAAAAGGCCCTATGACCCAGTTTTATACTAATAACCAAACACATGTTTGCAATGTGTGAGAACACAGCGCATTGGAAAAGAGACATGATGGAACAAAGAAAAAGGGGTTTCTGCTTCAGTTGGAGAACATTTAATTGAGCTTGAGGCTGAGTATAACATCTTTGATCATTTCTGCTTTCTGTTTCTGAAGTTTACCTGGCAGCAGCATCGTAAAGGCACAGCTTGATTCATGTTCATGCCACAAGTCTTTCTTTATAAAATGTCCTGCTGGTAATAAACAATAAAGCCTTTTGATTTATTGTATACAAACTACACAAGCACCGAGTACAGAACGTTTGTTGATCTGTTTAAAACACTGAATCAGCTCTGTGTAAACATTACAGAATAACTGTTTGGATGTATTTTATGTTTCTTCCCTGAGAGAGGGGGACACACACACACACACACACACACACACACTCTGTGAGCTCTGTGGGCCCATTGGAGTGTATAGTGCAGGGCAACTACCAGGAGAATACACTGCTGAAACAAGTGGATTAGGACTTTCTAACAAGGACAGGCAATACCTGCTGATGGATGACAGTCTTCACACTGTACTGCGGCGCTTATAGGGTGTGTGTGTGTGCTGAGGGGGAGGTGCATGCGCATGCGTCTGAATGATTAGGTTTGAGTGTGCATGGCTGTGTGTACCCTGGTTGGAATGTGCCATTACTGTCAACGCCAGCCGCTCTCAGAAGAAGACTGTGAAAATGATGTCCTTGAATTTCCCATCCTTGTAATCAGTTTTCTTCCTTCCATTCATATATTTACTTTTGCATCAGAGCCGAGGCATAAAAGAACTGCTCAGGGGTGTCAATATAAATATTTGCCACACACTTAAGCTTCAGGCCTATTGAAAAAAAAAAAAAAAACACCTCACAGGATATTGTTGATGCTCGTCCGGTATCGGCGGCACATTCACTTGATAGTACAATAGAGGCAAAGGCGAGGAGGCACGGAAGTGTCGGCTACTTGTGTAGTCAATGGGGCCCTTTTACAAGCTATTTAAGGGGATAAAAAGCATGTCCTTTTCAGCGTGACACTGGTGTCAGTGTGTTTCAAAGGCGCTCCAGGGCCATTTAGGAGCGGCAGCAGCGCCGCTCGCTTTGATTAAAGCTCTCCAGTGCAGAAAGGAGAGAGAGCCAACATTCTGCTAAGTGAATATGGAAATGACCTCCGCTGTTGCCTTCCTTAAAACCATATTTTGCTCCAACTTCAACCTCTCAAAACGCACAGAAAAGTGTGAATGTCACGTTTCTGTTTGTGCGTCATTGTGTTAAAGGAGCGTGTGTCTACACGTTTCTGGTTAAGATGTTTGTGTGTGTGTGTGTGTGTGTGTGTGTGTGTGTGTGTGATAGAGAGAAATGATGGGGTAGAGAAAGAGAGAGAGAAAGTGTGATGACATGTTAGGGCCGAGGAGTGGTAGTGACCGGCTCAAGTATCCGGGTATTGATTCATTAATATGCTTCCAATGGCAGCAGCCCCCTGACAGACCGGGGCTGACCTCTCCTCCTGGTGGAGCTACCAGCATCACACACCAGAGACTAATAAAACTACCACTGAGAAATGCACACAAACATAAATTATCTCTCCGACTCCCTTATTTCTCTCCATAAATATTTACTTTGGGGCAATATATTTGTGCGTGGACAGCACAGGCCAGAAATCCCAACCTTTCCACCTATGGCTTGGTAATAAATTACCCTGAAAGATAAAAAAACGCAATAGCATACCCACACGGGCCGGCATACTGATACCTCATCCATAACACAGATCACATACTCCAGCGTGGCCGTGCCCCGCTCTGTAGTTAGGTGAGCTCATTTGCATGTGCGCTCTGTTACGTGCCGTTGGCCCTCAAATGGATGCGTCCCGCCACAGAAGAATTCCAGTAATTAACCCAACACAACATGGTTGTCATCCGCTAATTGACCTAATTGTTTGGCTTGTCAGCTCCCGTTCTACGTATTAAGCATTATATATGTCGGGTGTCATTAATCAAAGGATGATCGTGTATCCGGGGGAGCGCGAGTGCACATGTGTCTCGACCTTGTTTAGCAGAGTGAGGTGTTACAACAGGCGTCCGCGAGGTGTTGTGTAAACCCACTTTCCTCTGTGCGTTTTAATAACCATAAAAATGTTTACGGGCTTTAAGCCTTTAATAGCTTTTGGAAGTCCTTCTGTTTTTACCAGCCGAGCAACACTCTATCAAATGATCCAACGGTTTTTACACCGTGCCGTTTTTAATGGGCAAAGTGGACTTCTTTGAAAATTGTGTAAAATTGAATTTTGTTTAGCGTGGGTGAATCACAAATCAAAATCTGTCACATTATTGTAAAGCTCCCCACTCCTAGCCTTAATGTACAATCTGTGAGTGCCAACAGCAGCTTACCAGCCCTGATACCTTTCTATAGGACCTGTATGGAGGTGTGTGTGTGTGTGTGTGTGTGTGTGTGTGTTTATGGAGGTGTGTTTGTATATGTGCGAGCAGGCAGATGGCTCCAGTCCAATCCGCAGCTGATCCACGTCTGAGGCTTATGTATTTAGAAGCAGATTGCCTCCAGGTTGCTATAAAAGGTGTTGAGCTGCCACTTTTATTGGATTTTTAAAGTGAGGAGATTACATCCCGTATATGTCTAATGGTTCCCCACACACTGCTTATTCAGGGCTGTCTCTCTCCTCTGGTCAGGTTGTTGTGTCGTCGAGAGCCAATAGGAGGAGGGGTGTGCTCCCTCATACCACATGCGCACACCCAGTGCATTAATAACAATAACAATAAAAAGATAATCAAATCTTTAAAAACAATATGTACTTAATGTTGGCCCAGGATCCACTGCTAAAAGCCCACCTCATCAAACAGCAAATTAGTCTCAGCCGTAACTTTATTACAGTGTGGCCCGAAGACGAGCAGCCATAAATAATTCAACTGCACCGTCTCTGGAAGCGGGGAGATTTAATTCTACTGAAGGGAAAGTGTGTGTGTGTGTGTGTGTGTGTGTGTGTGTGTGTGTGTGTGTGTGTGTGTGTGTGCATGTGTGCACTTGCTTAGATGCATGCATGCCTGCAAGGTTTAGTCTGAGCCGCTGTGTGTATGTATTTGGGAAATTAGACAACCCCTCCTCCCAATAAACACACACATACACCACCACCACCACCCTCCTCTTCCCCTCTGTTCTCCCATTGGCGGGCGGCTGGCTTTAGCCTCCCTTTGCAGAATATTCCCCACCAGGTAGCACCATGGCAACGTGCTCAGCCTCATCCATCAGCCAGGCAGCGCCCCAACCCTCTCAGCTACAACTACCTAGAGAGAGAGAGAGAGAGAGAGAGAGAGAGAGATGGGGGTAAAAGGGTGGAGGAGGGACAGGAGATAGAGAAAAACATAAGATGGTGAAATAAACCAGAGAGGGAATTATCTCCAGTATTCTTCTTGTCTATCTTTCCCATTGTACTAACGTTTTGACTCGTCAGGTTTTTCATCTGAAATCTTTGATTGTGTTAAAAATGCTAAAACAAAGTCCGGTGAGGTATGTAAAGGTTTTTAAATGAGTAAAATTAAGACATAGAAGGGAAAACAAAGACAAACGGTAAACTTACCCAAAAATGTGTTGAAGCTGCTGCCCCAATAAACTATGGCGGTGTAACTTCAGCCTGACGAGGAACAGTTGAGCAACGCTGTCAGCAAACACTGTGGTTGCGTCTCTTTTTTGCACCTCCACGTCGGGACCGCTTGCATTGGATCCCACGCCGGCATCCTCAATCATAACGTGAGCACCACCTGTGCACTGGCCCATGTTGACGACTCCCGACTCGATCAATTATTTGTCATCTCCTTCAAAAACACATTGACCCCGACAACCACCCGGCTGTGTGGGTCAAGGCGAGGGGAACGAGGAGGAACACGCATGCTGCACGATGGTGAATAACACAAAGCTTGCTTCTTCTTCTTCGGGTCCTTTTTATTGCTGTAGATTCGTTATATACTACAAAGTTGGAGAGCAATGATGATTTAGGCACGAGTATGAACCAGGCGGCCATCCGTTTCTGAAAAGTGAAGCAAATGTTGAAGTGCCTTCAACGTTCTGATGACCTCCGGTGGAGGGAATCCTCTGGTTGCAAAATGAAGGCTGAGTGTATGCCTGAGGGAGGGGCTAATGTCTGATCGACAGGTCCCCACCACGATGTTGTCAGGTCTGTGTTTTTCGTGGTACAACTTTAACCCTGTTACTGTGTGTTTTCATTTGAAAGGTAACTTTTATTCTTTTGCTTGAAAATGTCTCATTCATCATTCATTTGTCATTAGCCCTCCTCTCAAGTCACTTTAAATAAATAAAAAAAAGATGGCAGGCGGTTAAAAACAAAGATGTAGAACTCAGGGCTTCAAAACCATCGTCCACAGACGAGTGGAGGAAGTCACGGTGACTTCGTCCCCTTCTTGCGCGCCGTCTTTGGTTTGAACACAACCATTGTTGAAAGAGCACGCACCGTGACGGATGAGACGGTACAGACCATGCCGAGAGCTAAACGAGAGCTCTGACTGGGTAGCGTTGCTTTCATTCACGATTCTCAACCTTGGTGAGCACAGTGTTCTTCTCACTATCGACAAAACTACAAAAATAAAACCAAAGTTGTAACAAACGTAATTCTCCTTCAATAACGTATTGAAGGGAATGTATTTGTGGCACACGATCCTCGAGTGGCAGAAAACACATTAAATCATCTTGTCACAACCGTCTTGTTACGACCCGCGGAGCTTTCCATCTGACAGCACGCAGCAGCTCGTTTCCCTAAACGCCTCACTTCCTGTTTTTTCTCGTGGTGTCCGAAAACTACGGACTTGCCAAGTCACCGTGCAGACAGCCGTGGTGTGAAGCGCCACCTCGGGGCAGATGGGAGCTGTCTGCTGCCCGTGAAGATGTCATCACTCCACCTGCGCCATGTATCTTCATTAACACGCCACAGATAGGCATAGGCATCGGGGGAAATGCCCCGCATTGATGGGAAAGCTCATCGAAACATCTCGATGTGGTGCACAGCAGGCAATCTAAGTCCATTGTGTGTGCCGAATCAACCTATAAGTGGTGTTTAGCTTTCAATACTGCAAAGTCTCTCCAATGTGTGTGTTTGTGTGTGTGTGCTTGCGATCGTTTGCATGGCTTAGTGACGACAAGAGGCCAGTACGCGGTGATGTGTGGTGCCGTATAGCAGCGGTGCACATTACCAGGCGCCAGTATTCTCTGACATCTGCACCTTGTTTACTGAGTTAGAGAGAAGGACCCTCTGGGTGGGTGGGTGTGGGGGGAGGAGGAAGAGGAGGAGGGCGCAAGGGGAGCCCCAGGTCTCACTCATAATTAAAGTGTGGAATGAGAAAATGTGGACGGGAAAAGTGAAAATAGACATAGAGGGAGAAAGGGTGGTGGGGCGAAATGTGAAATCATTTTCCCCTGCCACTCTATTGTGTGTGTGTGTGTGTGTGTGTGTGTGTGTGTGTGTGTGTGTGTGTGTGTGTTCATGTGTGTTTGTGTCTGTGGCTTGCCTAGTGGCTGGAGCAGACGTTGTGGGTGCCTTGATATGTCTGGATGGCAAGTGACAGCCGCATTGAGGGGAATGCAAGACGTTCAAAGATATGTGTGTGTGTGTGTGTGTGTGTGTGTGTGTGTGTGTGTGTGTGTGTGTGTGCGCGCGTGTGCGTGCGGGTTGACACTTGAGGGATGTAACACCAAGGCAATATCAGTGGCAATATTGGTGGCCTAAGTAGGGACTTGGGTGAGTAGGACCTTGGGGAGTTTTCTTCTCTCCTGGTCTTTATGTTTGTGTGTGTGTGTGTGTGTGTGTGTGTGTGTGTGTGTGTGTGTGTGTGTGTGTGTGTGTGTGTGTGTGTGTGTGTCTAACAGCTCGGTGGCCGCAATCAGTTCCGCCAAGCTGACATTCCCCAGCACCTGCCTCGCCTTTCTCCCTCCCTGCGCCGCCGCCACAGCTTCCACCCCGTGGCTCGCTGAGTCTGGGCTTGGATGCAGCGACGTGAGCGATAAGGCCAATATTACTCGGGGATAAAAGTGGAATTAGCTACCTGCTGGGGAAACGGGCACCGTGAGGGGGGTTCGGGGTACATGGCGTGTGAAAGTGTGTGTTAGGGGAGGGGGAGGGGTCAGGGGAAGGATGGCATTCTGATAATATTGGATCGCTGTGATAAAAATGGCTTTACAACATCCCTTCATCTTGTCCTCCGATAGGCTCCCAGCTGCACGGTGAGGGTGTCATCATCCCCTCGTGTGTTTGGGTCTTCTTTCTTTACCTTTCACACTAAAGAAAATGGAAGTAAAGTCAGTTGACATTATTGCATAGCGACAAAAACCTGTTGAAAACCTGTTTTCAACCAACAATCAACTTCTGGTTTCCTACACCACAATTAGGACATAACTGTGACCACGTGCTTATTATTGTAACCATGGCGACAAAGGTCCCCTAATCTCTTTTAAAAAGAAACCTATTTTTTAGGCCTCGGCTTGAAAATTGCATACCTAAACTAAAAGGCGTGGATATAAGCAACCACAAGGACTATTTACATTATTTTGATGTTCTAATAGCAATAATAATTGTCAGCTTTTGTTCTTTCTGATTAGTAAATATCAGTCTATATGTTACTGCTTTATGAGTAAATGAAGTTGCCACACAGCAAAAGTTTTTTTTTCATGATGCAGCTGCATGTTTAACCCTCTCCTAAATCATGGTACAATATGTGATAAGTCTCTCTGCAAAGGTTGACTGTGAGCGTTGACAAACTGAACTCAGTGTTTAGTTTGTCCCTTCTGGGCTACTATAGAAACACGCCTGCTATTGCTCAATGCAACGGAATGAAAATACAATGATTCTTATCTTCATGTAATTATTTTTTAACATGCTAAACCAACCACAGGGGCTCTGGAGGGCACAGATCAGTTATGTCATCTCAGTAGTCTTCAATGGATGTTTAGCGTTGGTATTAATGTTCACGTTTTCCTTCATTTGACTAACCTGGTGGTTTATTTAAAACCTGTCCAGTCCTCCGACTGCAGCAATTAATATTTGTAGTATTACCGACAAGGATGGTGGACTAAAACGACAAAAGAAAAAATGTGCCTCAAGTTGAAATAAATTGGAATTATTCTCTAACTGAGAAGAAGAGGAATGATAAGCCGAAATAGGAACACGAAGGAGCGGAAGAAAAGGATTCGTACTGGGCCGGGCTGATGGAACGAAAAGACGACAGCCCGGGGGGCCCTTTTGTACCTCAGCAGCAAAATTCCCCAGAGATGAATTTGTCCTCACTTATTGGACATATTAAACATGTCGCTAAACTCCGGCTCAGTTTGAGACAGTGTAGCCACGTCTCTAAACCCTAAAAACGCATCAACACACACACACACACACGCACACTTTTCAGTGAAACCCCATCTGTGCCGTTTCGCTGTTGCCCTCATTCAGGTGTAACAGCTCATTTCCTAACGCGACCCGTTGCCTGAGGGAAGGGAGGTTGGAGGTGTGATGTGCCCTATCATTGTACAGATAAGGGTAAATACAGTACAAAGGAAGGAAGCTGAAATATTGATGAGGGCCCGACATGGAGCCCGCAGCTCCGTAGCCCGGCTACTATATGAGGTGCTTTATCATTCCCGGCTGTAAATGAGCAGAAGGAGAGAGAGGGAGCCCTCAGGGCAGCCCGCTAGAGCCAGCAGCAAGACTCCTGCTCCAACCGTGGACCTCCCACAATACCTCACGGACTGAAACAGAGAATTGCGGGGAATCTACTTCCAATCTCGTATTAATTGGACCTCATTTATCCTTCAAGTGCTCCTAAGTCCGTCTCCACCGGGACCCATTGCAGCATTACGTATGGATCGCGGCCCCCTCTATACTGTTAATGATGTAGGATCAAGCTGATCAGAGGTAGCTGCCGAGTGGGTCGGGCAAAGTTGTACTTCTACCTCGATTCCACAAAATATGTGGCAGCCAAAAGGGATTCATTCATTTTCTGCAAAAAACAAAGCAACTGCCTGTTCTTAAAACTGCTGGAGGCAGGACTGTCACTCAGACAGATTTCAGCGACATTTCATTTTATGGAAATTAGATTTCATTTTCCCCGTTACCCATTAACCCGTAGCTGTTGGCTTAGTCGGATGCTGAGATGTTCCCCCGACTCTTCAAATTGTAATTTTGCACTTTTACCAACATCAGACGCTTTGACACCAGGACACGGCTCTCTCTCTCCTCACACCCCCTTCCTCATTCTTGCTCTATGCCACTTTCAACAAGGCTCTCATTTACATATTTAGCGTAATCCCTCCCCGTGGAGCTGCCCGTGATAACGGCCGTGTTGTGAAATGAGCGGCCCTGCCAAGGAGCCATGTGGGCACGGGGGCACGGTGGCTTGCCAGTTGGCAGAGTGGGGGGGGGGGGGGGGTGAGAGGCTGCCTGGGTCGATGACTGTAATCTAATGAATCAACCCTCGTGTTTGAGGGAAGGAGAGAAGAAGAAGAAAAGAAGGTTAGGAGAGACAGAGTGATGGAGAGAATGTGTGAGATTGACATGGTTTTGATTGGGTAACTGGTGGGTTGGAAAGTTGGAGGGAGGGGGGGGGGGGGTCAGAGACTGGAACCCGCTACTCATTCCCATTCAAATCGGTTAATTAGTTAATTAGTACATGGCTACATAGAGGGAGATTGACGAGTGTGTTGCCATGAGACGACTTGGCTGCTAATTAAGACGAGCTCTGGGAGGGCGGGGCATGACTCCGAGTGCGAGTGAGCGCATGTTCGCATGAGTAACCTCTTGCATAAACCGGCGTGTGTTCTGTTTTAGTTGTGCTTGTGTGGGTGCGCGTGTTCGGGGAGTGCAGGGGGTTAAAGCCTAGTTTATGCTTCTCCGGCGCGTCGCGCCGCGGACCTTGAGCATTCGAAGTTCTGCGTCGAGGGACCGCGTTGCTCTGCGATTCACCGCCACGTCGCCAGGGTGTGTGGCTGTGTGGCGGTGTGGTTTCATGGATTATAGCGAATCCGTGCTTTTTCTTCCGCCACAGTCTTCTGTTTGGTCCATTGTTGCTACCGTCCACGATAACTTTTAAAAATGGCAGTGTAGGAAGACAGACCGGAAAATATACTTACTGCCGGGAATCACGTTCTGAGCGGACCAATCACAGCGCTTGCGGTCCGCGTCAACTCGACGCGTAGTTAGGATTTTTTGGAGGCGCGCGTCAGGCTCAGCGTCGGCTCAGCGTCGGCTCAGCGTCGGCTCAGCGTAGGGTCAGCGTAGGGTCAGCGTCGACACGGCGCGACGCGCGGAGAAACATAAACTAGGCTTAACAGTCGCAGAGGGAAGGCGCTGATGGGAGTTGTTGTGAATCCCCCCCCCTTCTGTGAAACAAGCGTGGAAGCTGGAGAGGGAAAACCTGTTATTTTGCATAATTGCCTCGTAATTGTGTTTCTGACTGTTGTTCATTGGAGGGAAAGGGGTGAAGGAACTCCTGGTGGTTTGACTCATCCCGTCTCTGCCCTTCCTGGTGTCTGTATTTGTCATCAGGCTCGTGCATCTCGTGGTCCTTTTCGTTAAGGCGCAGCAGACGGTCTGTTTATTAGAGAAGCGGTGAGAACATTTGAAGTAGAGGAAATGTGTGGGGCGCTGTCACTGCCTCCTAACAAATTCATTTTGGATCTACCTCCAGTTATCGCCTGAACGGAAATTACAAGCACGGTTGTGCAGCAGGTGTTCACTCAGATTATGTGTTGGATCACCTACTTGATCAGCATCCTCCCGAGGTAAACACAATATACTCACTGAATACAGTCCAGTGAGCATCTGTAACACAGTTAAACTCCACAAAAATACAATTTCAGGATTTCTATTTTTACACGCACCTTTACAGTAATGCAGTAATACCGGGGCGGCAACCTCCGGTTCTGAAAAGTAAAGTCAGTGCGGAAATTCAACGGGTGACGACTCTTCTGCCTGATAAATAAAGTTAGATTGTATTGAAGTCTTTAAAAAAATGACCCTATAGTTTTCACTTGATTAATTGCCTATAGGTAAACATGAGTTTATGGTCTCAAGCGCTATAGTTTCTAGTCTTACCACATGATGTTCAGAAAGTGATAGTCCCATTAAAAGTCAAATAAACCACAAAGGGAATGATGCTTGGGGGCGTGGCTACCTTGTGATTGTCAGGTCACTACCTGCAGCACCTCTTCAACCTCAGCCTGAGGCAGGAGGAGGTCCCGTTGCTGTGGAAGACGTCGTGCCTGGTCCCTGTCCCAAAGAAGTCCACACCATCTGGCCTCAATGATTACCGACCAGTTGCCCTCACCTCCCATGTGATGAAGGTGCTGGAGAGGCTGGTCTTGGCCCGCCTCCGGCCGCTGGTGAAATCTGCGCTGGACCCTCTGCAGTTTGCTTACCAGCCTCATGTGGGAGTGGACGACGCCATCGTCTACCTGCTGCAACGAGCTCAGGCGCACCTGGATGGACCCGGTGTCTCTGTGAGAGTCACTTCCTTCGACTTCTCCAGTGCATTCAACACCATCCAGCCACTGCTGCTGAGGGAGAAGCTGCGGGTGGTCGGTGTAGACGTGTCCACCATCTCCTGGATCACTGACCACAGTTTGTCAGAATGGGCCGTGTGCTGTCTGGAACGGTGGTCAGTGATGTTGGAGCCCCACAGGGAACGGTTCTGTCTCCCTTCCTCTTCACCCTGTACACCACTGACTTCCAGTACAACACGGAGTCATGCCATCTGCAGAATCACCTGCGGCTGAACGTGGCCAAGACCAGAGAGATGGTGGTGGAATTCAGGAGGAAGGCGACAGCTCCTGCTCCTCTGAGCGTCCTGGGAATGGACGTGGAGATGGTGGAGGAGTGCAAGTACCTGGGCGTCTCCATCGACAGCCGACTAAACTGGAAGGCCAACATCAACACTGTGTACAAGAAGGGGATGAGTCGACTCAACCAATCGGTTGTGGCCAGTGTGCTGCACTTTGCCATCATCTGCTGGGGGAGCAGCATCGGGGCCGGGGACGCCAGCCGTCTTAACAAACTGATTAGGAAGGCTGGCTCCATCACCGGCTGCAAGCTGGAGCAGGTGGTGGAGAGGAGGACGTTGAAGAAACTTTTGTCCATATTGGACAACCCGGACCACCCTCTCCACCGCCTCCTACAGGGACAGAGGAGCACGTTCTCCAACCGGAGAACATTCCTGCCGACGGCCATGAGGCTTTATAACAAAGCACCTCTTGCCAGAAACTAGTGCAATAACATACACACACTTTGCATCTTGCACATTGTCTATATTTAATTTAATTTACACTGCTGTGCTGTATTTGCATATATGTTGTGTGTGTGTATATATATATATATATATATATATATATATATATATATATATATATATATATATATATATTTTTTTTTTTTCACTTTGTATAGTTTATGCACAGTCACTTTTTCTTTCTTTCCTATATTTATATTTTATTCTTGTGTGTTTAGTTTATTGGTTCTACTGTGTTCACACATTTCCCCTTGGAGATTAATAAAGTATATTTATATTCTATTCTTCTTGCCAGAGCTGTATACGGTGTCTCTACATCACACCTCCGCAGTCTAAATACTAGTTGCAAAAAATACAAACAAGATGGCAACGTCCAAACCAGCTAAATCTGGGCTTCAACACCGCAGTCCACCAACCAATGGGTGACATCACGACTTTACAGCCACTTCTTATACTATCTATGAGTAACACATATACCCAGTGGCGGATTTAGCAAATTGGGGGCCCAAGGTGAAGGTATATATGGGGCCCCCCATCCGATCTTTAAAAGAGAACGAAAAAAGATTTTACCGACTGAACGGTGGATAGTCAGGTAAAGCTAATCTACAGGGAAGTAAAGACATATTGCAGGTGCCAGTTGGGAGATCATCAGTCGTTGCCTGGGGTTTTGAGGAGAAACATATGTAAAGCACCTCAAACATGAAATAAATGACGATTTCTCGTAAACATGTAGGACTTTTACTTTGAAATATCTCCCAATTGGCACCAGGAATATGTCAGATTTCCAGGATAATGGAAGTCAGGATTGTCTTTAACACAGCTGCATTAGTCATTTCCTGGGGTTTGAGGAGAAACACACATAAAGCACCTCAAACATGAAATAAATGACGATTTCTCTTAAACATTTAGGACTTTTACTTTGAAATATCTCCCAATTGGCACCAGGAATATGTCTAATTCCCAGGATAATGGAATTCAGGATTGTCTTAAACACAGATGCATCAGTCATTACTTGGGGTTTTGGGGAAAAACATTTATAAAGCACCTCAAACATGAAATAAATTACTGATTTCTTTAAACATTTAGGACTATTACTTTGAAAAATGTCCTAATTGATCAATTCAAATAGATGTATTGCTAGTGTAGGGGATTTCAGATATATGGAACACATCTGCATCATTCATTTCCTGGAACTCTTGGGGAAATATATATTCAGGAATTTGTTAACATACAAAAGTCTGACTTTTATTTGTATAAAGTCTTCCTTGGTACAGTAAAATTGTTTTCATGTTAGTATAATTTAAGATAAATCTCAGAAACGATCTATAAAGATACAAAATCAGTTAATTGTTTACTTGTATATGCTAGTGTATGATTTGTAGATGTCTTATGTTGTTTTGCGCAGTTCTTTCCGCTAACTTTGTAAAACAGGATGTTGTGTCACATGAATGCTTCCGCTGACTTTATCAAAACCCTCGCGCGCTCCTGATCGAACGCGTTTACCGTCAACATCAGTCTATAGGGGCAGAAATGTAAGTGTCGGCTGAGTCGACCACGGAGATCCGAGTGTCGGCTGAGTTGACCGCAGTCTGCTGTGGAAGTGGCATGTTCAACGCGTTGGACGCTCCTGCCTGTATCCCCAGTAGCCGTAAAATATATGTGTGTCACCTGGTGAGAGTGTGTGCTCACCTGTGCTAAGCGCGGATGTGTCGGCGCACGCAGCACAGTGGAGCGATGCGAACCGTAGACTGAAATAATATCGGCGTTATAATTATTATAACTATGAGGATTGTTTTAGTTGCCTATTTTGGGGTGCCCCCCAGGACTTGGTGCCCTACGCGCAGCACGTAGTGTACGTTATGGGAGCGGCGGCGCTGTTTACAGTCCTCCTGTCACTGTGTGTTTACCTTTCCGTTACGGACTAGTCCATTTCATTGTGAAAGTAGGGGGTGTAGGGACACGACAGATAACCATAAACTGGACATTTTAATTACTACTTCAACGTTTCAACGTATTTCTTGAGAATTGTAATACAATTGACCAAGCCTTTGAAGCATTCATAATGTTAAGGGATTTTTTTTTTTTCTTTTTTTTTGGGAGGTTGGTTGGGGGCCCCCCTACGGTAGGGGGCCCCAAGCGGCCGCCTATCTATGCCTCTATGTTAAAACCGCCTATGCATATACCGCCCACACACTTAGTGTCTTACTTTTCACTCACACAGTGTTATGCACATGTGTCGAATAACATAGGGGCAATAGATCATCCATAGTCCCAGCCTTTATATAAGAAATTACTCATTTTCTCTGAGCAGCATTGAATTGCGGGAAATCGTGAGTGTGTTGCATAAAACTGGAATGATGAAAAAAAAGAAAAAAGAAGGCTTATGGTCAGAAATGATCATGTGCTTCGGCAATCCGCCCCTGATGGAGCCACTGAAATGCTTCTGTCACGCTCATAGTAACTACAACAATGGAGCCCCATTTGGTTGCTCAGGCGATTGAACAAAGCACTTCACATGTACATGTGGATTTTAAATACGAGCGGCTTACCTGGGAATGAGCCGTGGTGTCAGTGCCACATTATTTGTGGAGATAAAGTGTGCGTGCCGAGTTCTCAAAGGCTCATTAGAGAGATGAATGTAGGACGACACACACCGGGCTGTTGCCTCAACATGTGGCACAGCGAGGGGTCCACAGAGCCGGGTTCCACTCTGTTATTTGTGGGGGAGGGTCGTCACATATTCTTCCTACATTTAAGTAAACTCTTAAATCGACTTCCTTTCCTGTACCTGCCCTGTAAAAGCTTTTCATTATACTGCAACAAAAGCACACATAATTCAATCTTAAATTAATGGCTTTTGCCTCTCTCTCTCTCTTTCTCTTTCTCTCTCTCTCCCTCTATCTTTCTATTACATTCACACATTCTGTTATAGATAGGCTCAAAGTGAAAGTACCAAATGACCTTCAGCCGTCTCTGTCCCACTCGCCGCTTCTCCTCTTTCTGTTGTCTTCTAAAAATAGACCCCCTCCCCCCCCCCCCCCCCCCCCCACACACACACGCACACACACACACCACTACCACCAATCATCAGAGGAGTGCCGCGACGGGCCCTGTGGGCACAAGATTCAGCAAGAGGGTGCCAGAGATGAGCCTAATTAACTCAATGAGAAGGAGAGAGCAAGGGAGAGGAGAAGGAAGAGAAGGAAGAGAGGGACAGAAGGAGGGGGGTAATAATGACAGAGGTGAACGATGGAGTGGTGCAAAAGAGAAAGACGAGGAGGAAGAGGAGAGAAAGAGGAAGAGATAATGAGAGGGAGGGGTCAGAGACGGAGCGAGGAGAGGCGAGACCAGGGTCTCTGGGGTGAGGGTATAGGAGGGACCAAGGCAGGGGCAGAGTGATGGAGAGGAGCACTAATTAGACGTAGGACCAGACCCCCGCCTTCTCACTTTACATGGCGGTAGAGGGGGGATGGAAGAATGGAGGAATGGAGATAGATGGCTCGGTCGGCTGCAGGGCTGAGATATGAAAAGGAAATATGTAATCTTTAATATAGAGAGAGAGAGAGAGACGAGTGACGGCAATCTAGCCAACTCAATTAGTCCACGTCCATAAAACAAACTGCTCTTAATCGCCTTTGTCAGACACTCGTAGGCAAATGAACAGGCTGCTTCCTGGAGGGAGGAGAGATAACGGCAAGAGACGGAAGCGCCACCGCCACCGCCACCTCCCATCAAACTTATCTGACGGACATTCAAGGTGCTCAAAAAAAGAAAGTTTTACCCATTCTGCTCTGCTTATTCAGCTTAGCGTGTTCATTGTATTTACCTTCTCGATGTCATTATCTCGGGTCTTCGTCACCTCATTTTTTCCCCCTGTTTACCTTCTTTATTAAGGTAAACAGCTACGGTGGAAAACATATTAAGGGTTTTATGTTTTTCTCTTTCGGCGTAATATTCTTTTCTCGACATGCTTTAATAAAAAGTACATTATCATACGTCCCAATTCACATATTCCGCCAACCACTTTCACTGTTGTAAATGTCAGTGTATAAATTGACAGTTTCTTTTGTTTATATACCTCTTTTGCTATTTATTTTACATTCTAAATAACTGCCCATTGTCAATGAGCTGCCACAATTCAATTTCCTTCAAGCCGCATGTTAGTGGTTTTGCTTATTTTAGTCAATATACGAGAAATACAGAAAAACGCATCCCAACTTACGGTACCACTTCATTGTTTCCATTCATTACCATCTAAAATACATCAGCACACTAATGCTTTTCCTTCTTAGTTACATTATTCTAGTAATGTAATGCAGTCGTGACTTTTTAAATGAATGTATGCTCAAACTGCGGTTCCACTCAATAATAATGTAACATTGACATGAATTATTACAGACTGGATGTTCTCGCTAATGGAAGTCAATGGCTTTCTTCAAATGCAGGAAAAACACATTAAGTAATCTATTGCATTTGACCGGAATGACACGGGACCTGTAAATCTGGCGGGTGGTGGTTGGGCTTCGCTCGCTCCTTCTTCCTCACCCTATTACCCCCATTAGCCCTTGAGCAAGGCACCAAAACCACCGACAGAGGAGCTGCTCAGTGTCCAACAGAAGCCGTGGTGATACCGGGCAGCTTCCAGGGAGAGTTTACCGGTGAGAATCTGTGATAAAGAATGCAAACACTACGCCGGTATGGTCCTCCAAGCTAAATCTCATCTTGGACTTCAAGTCGTGTCTCATTTCCACTACACGGTTCATCTGGACTGGTCTCTTCAATTCTGTTTAGTTTATATAGCTCAATATCACAAATTAGGAATTTGCCTCAGCGGGCTTTACAATCTCTCCACATACGACATCCCTGTCCCAGGACCTCACATCGGATCAGGAAAAACTCCACAAAAAAGATTGAAAAAACTATCACAGAGAAGAAAGGAAGGGGGGGGCAGCCCACCAGGCAGGAGACATCAGATACAGCCAGGTCCTATGAGACGTGGAGGAAGCAGAGTTAGTAATGTGTGATGGAAAGATGTAAATTCATCCATAAGTAGAGAGAGAAGAGGGGATAGGTGCTCAGTGTATCCTAAAACGCCCATAAGCCTACAGCAGCATATCTTCACGGCTTACAGTTGGGTTTGCAGCTGATCGTGACAAAAGCCATGATCCTCGCTTCGTCCGTCTCTCACCGGATCCATCTACCAACAAGCTGAGCAATCACATCACTTCTCTAACACTCTGCACTCTTAGTGTATGCACCGCATACCACCTCAGCCTGTGTCCTTGTGTTAACCCTACCGGCCCTGATTTCTCGCGATCAGTGGCCCTTGATGAGTGTCCTGGCCCGGGCTAACTGTAATTACCAAACGGGAGGAACAAGTAGGCTAATTAACACATTAAGGAGCAGCAGCCAGACAAGGGCCTTGAGCAGTGCCAATCGTCTGACAACTTCATCCCCCATCTGTCACCAGCCACACACACACACACACACACACACAGGCATGTACCTTTGTGTGTGTGCCCCACAGCATATGACAGGGTCCACCCCTCCTGCACAGAGGAGGGGAACAGAGATGTTGATGGAGTGTAATGAAGTTAAGTGCCTTTTGTCCGTGAGACTGGTGGTACCCTCCCGATGCCCCTGAGCAGAAAGGGGGGGGGGGGGTCCCTGCCATACATCACAGTTGGCATCAGCCAGGTGGTATGGCTCTCTCTGCCAGGCCCAGCCGTGCCGTGCCACGCTGAGGAGAGGCGGACCATTTCTTGAAAGTGTTTCTCTGCGATCGTTTTTTTCGACTTTTATTTTCTCTAATACTCAAACTATGATGAAACACTGAATCTGAAACCGGCAGAATAGTTAAGAAGAATTCACCGAGGGAAACAGGCAGCCAGGTGTATATCTCCAGATGGACGCTGCCGCTCACCGCAGACCCTGAATGCACAGAAGTGATAGAATTAAAATCACCTGCCCAGACGAACATACTGTTGATGGAGAGCAAATGTTTTAGTGCAAAAATTCAAGAAGTCGAACAAGTGGAGGAGGTGGAAGAAGTTAAACGTTCAAATGCTTGTTTTTCTTCCATAACCACCTGTTGGACGGGCTGGAACTGGACCCGGATGGAGGTTTTTCTACCAGCAATAGCTTCATCCTCCTATACTGACCAAAATAAAAAAAGGTTACTTCAGTGGTGGTGATAAAGTATCTTTTACCATCACCTGTCCTTCTTCTACGAGCCCAGGTCATCCTGCCAGCTGTGTAATGCCACGGCCCACATGGGTTAACCAGCAGCCGCTAACGGTGAACACTGGCAGCTGGCGCGGATACAAACCGCTCACCATTACTGTCAGTGTCACGGTGCCATTACATGGTGACAGACACGTCTAGACGTGTAAATCAGTCACACACAGGCACCGCAGTGATAACAAGAACCCCTTTGCTGCACAACAAGGTTGACACCCGTCTGGACTGCAGTTCAGACGGGTGTCGTCAAGGTGCGTGTCGGTAGTTGGATACAACGGCAGGGGAGGATAACGTTTTGGTGCATTGCCCAGAGCTCATTTAGCATTCTGGGAAAGGGCGGCTGGGGTGAAGTCCTTGTAGATAACACAACAGGCTGTAAGAGCAGTTTTGAGGCAAAATAGCCCGTCTCCATCGCTTCATGTTGCCCGTGTGTGTCCTCGCCTGCTGGCAGGAGAGAGACTGGATAAATGGATTTATTTGGGTTTACTACACATTGCTTTTTTCCCCTTTCACCCCTTCTCCTGTCTCATGCTCCGTCCTCACTCAGAGTCCAGGGTGCTGCTCTTGTTCTGTTGTCAAGACAACCGCGCACATCGGCTCTGCCGTCCATTTGTCTGTCCGCCGGCGCCTGTCTGCCTACTTTTTATGTGGCCGGTACCTCGCATACCGAGAGCGGCGCGCGGTTGCAGTTTGGCAGCAGCGCCGGCGTGACGGATCGCGGCGAGGCTGCGTCTGACTGATAAACTACTGGTAAACATGTTGGGGGGCTTATGCTGACGCTTATATGAATAGAAAATATGAGCTTCCTTCCCCCCCCTATTTGCGAATATAAACTCAAAGAGCATTTTATTCTGTTATTTTTTTTTCGTGACCCTGTTGTCGTCCAATCAGTGTCTCATCTGAGTCTGCCGTATCGCAAACATCACGCTTTCCCCAGCGGCTCGACGATGCTTCATATCCAACTGGTTCGTTTTTTTTCTCAGTGAAAGAATACAGACCGACCCCCCCCCCCCCCCACACACACACACACACACACACACTCCCTGACCAACCTCACCCTCCCTCCTGCCTCCTGAAGTGTGGCGGATAGTCTTTTCACACAGTGTAGTCCCTGCACTCCTCTCATTCATCAGCTTGTGTATTTGCATTTTCAATTAATTGCCGGCGTCACGCGCGACGACTCCGAAAGCAGCGCCGGCTTTGTGTGCGACCCTTAATTGCAATCATTACGCAACGCAACTATCCCGCCTTTGAGTGTTCAATTGTACACTGGGTTTAATTATGGGAACAGAGTTAAAAGCATTACTCAACAGTCTAATAGACCAGATACTGGAGCTGTTTTCTCTGAAACGCAATGAAATGATGGTCGAATGCGGAAATGGTAATTGCTCACGGCCGTGGTTGCTGATTTGCATAGCCGCATCGTTTCAGAGAGGATGTTTGAAAACAAAGACGCCGCTGATGCGGTTCGAAGGAATACTCCAACAATTTGGCAAATTGGCTTATTATGCATTACAGAGAGTTAGATGAGATTCATATCATCAATTTCATCCCTATCTGTACAGGAGGGAGGGAGGCGAGACGATTCCCTCTGCTTGTCGTTTTTTTTTTGCTAAGATAGGCTAAACACGTCCCAAATTTAATCGCACAGAGATAAAAATTTATATTGTTGCAGGCGAAGGGAATTTGCAGAGTTAGGTGTTACATGTTGGACATATTGCTTTCACAGCACTCTCTCAAGTCCACGCAGATGCACGTACCGACAGACAGACAGACTTATTTATTCATACGCATGCGGACACACACTCACTCACAAATAAATGTCACGTCTTGTGTGTGAGCGGTTAGGAACAAAGAGGCCACGTGATGCAGGGGGACGAGAAGAGGAAGAAAGAAAAAGAAAAGCAATTATTCTGTGCGGGGCTCTGTACCTGGGGTTAGAGCCTCGCCTCCGGAGTAAATAAGTCACTGGGTGAGTGTGTGCTCACACCACAGATCTAAGGAAGCCCCACGTGCATGCGCATGCAAACATACACACACTTATGCACATACTCCCAGGAGCAGGCACGGGCACACAAATTCAATTTGGCATTTTGCTACAAATGCAGAACACACACACACACACCCTCACACACACGCACGCACACACACACACACACACACACACACACACACACTCCGTCCCGTCACACACAGATAGCCCCTGTGCTCCAGTAATGAAGCTCTGTGTGTTGCATTCACGCTCGACCACTGAGCCAATAACACAAAGGCTGCAGCAGAGAACCCCCCCCCCCCCAACCGCCCCCCCTCTCCAGCTCCTTTTTTCTCTTACCCTCTTACTGTTTCACTTCTCTCTTCTTCTTTTTTTCTCTCCCCTCACTCCCACCTTTCCGAGCCCTGATAAGGAATCAGCAAGGACAGCTTGACTTGAAAGAGAAAAAGAAGGAAAAAAAGAGAGAGAGAAAGAGAATAAGTGTGTTGGAGAGAAAGAAAGACGGGGAGAAGAGGGAGCAATTGTGTAGTTGTCAGCGAACAACCAGAGTCTCCGATATAAATCTTAATATCCCATTTAAGGCTTTTCTTCATCACAGGCCCTGATTTATTAGCGGGTCTTTCCCTCTCAATTTATCTGAATAAACTATGAGCTTGAGGCCGGCAGGGCAAATTAAAGCAAACAACAGACTGAGGGGGGCGGCGGAGGTGGAGGAGGGGAGGAGGCGAGAGGACAGTGTTGTCATTGGCGGGGGGCGCGTGGACGTACTCACACATGCACTCATACCTCTCTCTTACTCTTCTTTACCCTCACCTCTCTCCATCTCCATCAGCGGCTCTGTGACAGGTGGGGCCAGCCAGTGTAAACGGCCGAGCTCCAACGAGAGCCAGGGGTTTTCAACCGACAGAGAGGTGCAAGTGTGTGTGTGTGTGGGTGTGTGTGAGTGTGTGGTGAGGTGGGTTGGGGGGGTGATCGAAGACACCGGGGAGAGCTTTGTGTAAAAGCTGGATGAATTTGTTTAGGGATCTCTAGTGTATTAGTTGTGGGGAAGTCTGAAAAATCTGAAATCCGCTCAATTAGTTCTGTGTGTGCATTGCTGAGGTGAGTGTGTGTGTGTGTGTGTGTGTGTGTGTGTGTGTGTGTGTGTGTGTGTGTGTGTGTGTGAGGGGGAGAGAGCAAGGTGTTTAGATTGATGTGTGTGAGATAATGATAGTTGTTCCACCCTAAAGGCTATATTGTATTTGGTTACTGTGCATGTCTTGTGTGCCCTAAATGTGCATTTCATTATGCACAAAGTTCAGCACGTGTTTGTATTTGGGAATGAGAGGAAGAGCGTGGTTTATTAGATTATGCAGAATGCCAGCCGTCCTCATTATTGACATTGTCATATTGAATGATTATTGCAATGTCATTGATGCATTAACATGTAAACAACACTTGCAGCCGGTTGAGGTTAATATACCATTTCTATACAATATAATTTATTCATAATGGATAGAAGAAAGAAAGGATAATAAACGGGCACGATTTTAACTCTTATGTGACATTGTCACCTATGTGTGTGTGTGTGTGTGTGTGTGTGTGTGTGTGTCATCAATCAAAGAAGCCTAGAAGACATTATACAAATTGTACCTTTTCTCAGCCCTCAAACCTCAGTTTTTAAACCACCCGATATAATTAAATATTTACAGGCCAAAATCAAACCATGTTTAAGTAAAATAATGGAGAATTTATTTATTTTTTAACAGCTGAACTGCTCTTTTTAAGGTTTTCAACAACATCCACTTCATACAGACAGGAGCACAACTTCAGTCTTAGTATTACTAGATCTCTGCATTCGACACGGTTGATCGTGGCATACTAGACAGAGTGAAATGTCCTTGCTTGGCCTGGTGTGTGTGCGTGTGTGTGTGTGTGTAGAAAATCGAATTATTAAAGGTAATTATTGCTGTGAAAAAAGCCAAAGGTACAATATTTACCTCTGAAATTTAAGTGCAAGTAGAAAGTAGAAAACATCTAAACATTATAGTAAAGTAGAAGTATTTTGATATTGCAGTTGAACATTACTATACATGTACTAGCTAACTGAACACTGCTATTCCCTGACAGTTAATGCAGCTTAACCTCAATGTTACGTTTTATTTTGGCGCTCCGGGGGAAGTCTTCAGTCCTCATGTCCAAGGAAAAACCCAAACAACACACCTTTTAAAGCCAATCGATACTCTGCACAGCCAGGCTTTTCCTCCAGGGAGGCCTGCCTTTGTGTGTGCGTGTGTGTGTGTGTGTGTGTGTGTGTGTGTGTGTGTGTGTGTGTGTGTGTGTGTGTGTGTGCGGCAAGCAAATGCACACACAGCACGCGGAGAAATAATAATAAATGACAGGCAATGAAAGAGAACCACAGAGGGAGCAGGAGGAGACAGAGGGATGCGGGGAGGAGGGCAGAAGATTTAAATGACACACACGTAAAGGGTCAAGAGTGGAGGCATGGAAAGCCTTCTGGATGGAGGGATGATGGATAGAGTGATCTAAGCCAGGCTCTGGTGAGACGGCGGGGAACCAGCGGAGGAGGGGAGGTCACTGAATACATTCTAATATGGATCGAGAAAAAATCTCTTATCATATTCCTAATATATAGGTCTTGCATGATCAATTGTCTGTAACCCCCCCCCCATCCTCCTCCTTCTGGGACAGTTGTGATTTCATCAGCCGTGATTTCCCCGCGGGCGAGACACAGCATCGACTTAACCCGCCGGTCACTCAGCCGCGAGGTAACTGATCACCATCCGATGGCGGAAAGGCCGGGTGAGGTCATTGATTCTGTCACCCTTGACCCTGCACCCTCTGACCCCCTGACCCCTGGGTCGGGTCCGGCGGGAGTCTGGCGTCGGGACGCCGGGTTGATCGATAGCAGGGACGGCGGGAAATAAAACAAGGGCTCTCCGGGGTGGACTCAAATAAACCACGAGCCATCTGAATGGCCAGGCCGCCTGTCAATCAACCCCTTCTGCTCACGTTCAGCGTCACACTTCTTTTTTGTTGTACAACCTTGTTTGTTTTTATGAGCAGTGACAGAGAGGGGATGTGGGAATAAACTCAGACACGGTGGTTTCCCTCTCGCTGTTTGAGTTTTTTAATGACTTCATTTGAAGTAATTAATAATTTTTACAACTTAAAACCAGTCAAGGCGAATAAGTGAATAAGCCGATTCAGTTCATCTCGTCCTTGAATGAGTTTTAGATCTATGTTTAGTTTGTTTGATCATCTCTTTATTAATGGTTTAAATATCCACCATTTTCAAAGCCAAGGGTGAGGACACAATAACATCAGAGGTCCAGACGTAGACGCCCGTATATACATATTCATAAATTGAGCAATTAAAGTACTATGATGAAACTGCTAACCCAAAAAATGAAGAAAAAATATCAAATATCAGTAAATGCCTAAAAGAGACCTGGTACTGATATTTGCAATAAACATTGATCACATTTTAACCACAAAGGAGGATGAGAATGGACGACAGTCCTCAACCAAGAGGTCAGGGCAGCCTGTGTGTTCCCTTTGAGGCAAACCCCAAAAGTCAAAACCTCCTACCTGCAAAATGATGAAGTGAGGACAATCTCCAATCAGCACTTAGTGTATTTATTTTAATTTTGTTGGTATTTTGTATTACGTAGTGGCTATCCTTAACACATTTTTCAGATAGGAGGTTTTGCTCTTCAGCAATCGACAGTGAGGAAGACTACGTATAGCGTCTGGGTCGAACACAGGATGTTTCAATCAGGAGATCTCTGTGTTCGGGTCCCAACGCTCTGCTGCCTAGATCTAAGTTTACGTTCCTATTTCAAGCCCAACCGTTGGGTTTATGTGTTTTCCTGGCTTAAAGCTAATGTCACATTGCCTAAACCTCACATTGAATAGACACATTATTTGATACATTACGTGCCACCACCACTCAATGAGCTTTTCAGTGTGTATTTCTGTGACATGCTGTGAGTGCAAAGAGATTGTAGAGTATTAGTATATTAACATTTCCATCCACTTGGATTACATTTTGGCACTGAGACAATAATATGAACCTATTTAGAGATATTTAATTGAGCAAATCAAGCTCAAACTGGAAGAAAGAACCGAGTGAGGGTGAAAATATGCTGAGTGACTCTGGATGTGTATGGTTCTGTTTGTGGATGCTTTAACCAACAGAAACAGCATGCTCGGCAAAATACATGTAGACTATTTGTCCTGCTATTTGTCCCTGCTCCTATGAAATGACTGTTTCCAGGCAGATTTATTTTCCCACAACCACTCTCTCTCCATTCCCTCTCGCTCCTCAGCCTTTAATGTTTTATTTTGAAAAAGTCTTTACCAAAGAAGCAGTTCACATCTTCTTGTCTCCTTCTCTTCTCCTGATCAAACCCGGGGCCCGACCTTCCATCCTCTCCTCCCCCCTCTCTTTGACCATCTCTCCGTTCATCTTTCTTTCATCTCCGTCTCGTCCAGGTCTCCGGAGGGAGCAGAGGGGTGGCAGCCGTGTGTCTGGCCGGCCCTGCTGTCTGCTTTTCTAATGAGCCTGAAACACAGTGGGTCAGCCTATTATGGAGATGAGGAGATGCAGGCAGGCCAAAAGGTGATGGTCCTCGCTAATAGGGGGTCCTCTCCTTTCCTACGCCGCTCCCTCTTTCCTCTCCTTTCCTTTCCTCTTCACTCCTCTCCTACATCTAGCCTATCCTGCGTGGTCTGAGGAAAAGGGCTCATAATGCTAAACAGGAGCTGTGGCCTCCCGCTTGTCCTTCCTTTCCTCTCCCCCATCATCTTTTCATCCTGAAGGTCGTTTGAAGTTTCTTGCCGCTCAGTCGTCTCTCTCGGCCCAGGGCCACCTCCGTCGGTCTCTTTGTAGGCAGCGGAGAGAGAGAGAGAGACGCGTGCAACCGCACGTAGGCGCTTCTCTGCAGCCTCTGTTCAATCGCGTGCAGCCTTCGCCTTCTCTGTGGGGCCGGCCGCAGACAGACAGATCGGCTTTGAAAATGCAGCCGCGGCTCAGCGGCTCAGGAACGAGAGAAGACTGGGATTCCTCGGCTTTTTAAAGATTTGTGTTTGAAGCAAGAGATGTCACAAACACACACACACCTGCACACACACACACACACACCTACAAACACTTCCATTTGTTTCAACCCTCCTGTCTCCTCTCTTGGTTTTTATTTTATTATTTTAAGCAATCCAGTTTATTTCTCAAGGGCAACGACGGTGAATTAACCCAGGATAAATATGGACCGGTGACTGATTAATATGGAGTTGTAGCCTTGATGAATCCAGGGGGCTGCATTCAATAGCCCTGAAGCAGTGGGGTCAGCCCTCATCGGGAAGCGGCTCATTAAAAAAGTATAAAAAAGTCTCCGGAACCTGCCTCGTTAGCTCTTTCTTCAACGGTTGATTTTATTTTTTTTGATCCCGAGCTCCAGCGGATACATTCTGTTTTACTGTTCGCCAGTCAAAAGCTGTCCGGGGGCTTTCGGTTGCTAGGTCAAACGGAATGATTTAAACAGGACGCGATTCATTGGTCAGGTCCGGGGCTATGCAGATGAGAGCTGCCACGCTGTGCCAACGCCTGGCAAAGAGAACCACATGCCAGGAAGGCTCCGAGATGGTTGTTGCTATGGGAGATGTGGCGGTGAGGGGAGCTGCAACCAACACACCTGTGTTTCTGTCAGCAGGCTCTGTGCATCACTTACTTAGCAGTATTTGGGGGGGATTCCCAAAGATTTATCCCAAAGATTTATCCCAAAGCGGGGAAAACTACTCCACGATGAAATTATCAGTATTTGAACAAATGAATAATTAATAATCGTGACAAAAGGGATTGTTAGCACTTCTGAGGCCATCCAAGTGTCAAATCCAATCACACACACCTCAGCTCGTTCAAATATTTGAGACAATTTATTGAAATTGTATTAATAAAATGCTGCGGGCTCCTGTAATTATTTGATTGCCTGAGGTTCCCGGCTCGGAGGGATGTTTAGTGTCAGAGCTGAACTCACAGTGAGAGGTGGTCCCGATGATTAGCCCCTGTTAGCGTCAGGTCTCATCTACTTCTCTCTGTTATTCCTTAGCATTAGTCTAATGGCCCAGGAAACAGATAATGACTCTCAGCACAGATTAGCATCTGCCGCCGCAAGACTAGGATCACACACACACACACACACACACACACACTGCATATATGTGGACACTGGCAGACAGATCAGATCATACACACAGATGTACTAATGGGGGCTGTGGAGCAAATCACATGCATGGTTTAGCAAAGGATTCTGAAAACGAAAACCAACACAGGTGTTTTTTTTACACCAAGACGTTTAAGGATCCTTCAACAGCGGAATATATTTAAGGATATCCCATCCCTGCATCCCACTCTAGAGACTGTTTTCATGTTGAGGATCCTTTGATACCTTCTACCAAGGGCAGAGTCCTTTGGTTCAGGGGATATCAAGGACTCTGAATAAACACCCACAATCCTATGCACATGATGCATTTCCTATCCCCCGATTGGGAAATAGAGGAAATATATTTGTAAATGTTCACTCATTTCCCTTTAGCAGTTGGCTGGTTTATGAACATATTATGATTTTAGTTTAGAAAGTGTCAATTCAGTGGCTGGATTTAATTCAATTCAATTAATTGTTTATAACCTCAAATCCAAAATAGTCCATAGAGGCCTTACAATCTGAACACATCCTCTGACCTCACATGGGTACAGGAGAAATTCGACCGCAAGAAAACTTGAACAGGAAGAAAACAAAGGAACAAACTGTTGGGAGAACAATAGGAGGATTGAGAGAATTGCAATAGATGTCATGTGTACAGAAGGAACAACATAACAGAGTTACAACACATTCAAGGCACTTGACAGAAATGATTCATAGAATGAGAATAGAAAAATGATGACTGCTAATAATAACAGCGGCAGTGAATATAAAAAAATAAAAAAAATGATAATGATACAAGCATCGAGGACATGGGTAATAGTAATAGAATGTGATGCATATCAATTATAGTAGCAGTGGGTGTCAGCGGGACCAGGGTCCAGGTACAACCACCATCCAAATGAATGAATTCATACAGACGGAGATCTCCATTCATATTGATCTGTAAGGCCTAATTTCATCACTTTCATCACGCAGCGACATACTTGTTCAGCGAGTTGTTAACAGCTCTGAGGCCGGCGATGGTAGAGAGAGATATATAAGATTAAGCTCACCAGGACGGTGTTGATGAGTTTCATTTGTATGTGGAGGCTTTGGAGGCTTTGAGGAAAACATATTCATTGTTTATTTAGTTTTTTGACAATGTGCTGTTAGTACTTTTACACAAGAGAAGCATCCGAATACTTCCTCCACGGCTCGTCACCTCGCTTGAACTCATGCACATTCAAAACACCCTTCATGTGTATATGACACATATATCTGCTCAAAAGGGGAAAAACAAAACTACAGAATACAACCATTTAAATTAAGAAGTAGAGCTCATTTATTGTGTCACTGACATGACATACACACATTCTGAGCTTCTCCTTAACTGATGGCCACTGACCGTGAATGTGAGCAATATGTGTGTGTTTCTGTGTGTGTGTGTGTGTGTGTGTGTGTGTGTGTGTGTGTGTGTGCGCGCGCTTGGAGGGGGCCTCAGGCTTCCTCTGTGATGTGTTTTCTCCTTGTGTGGGTTGCAATGCAAATGAGTGAGTGTGTGTGTGTGTGTGTGTGTGTGTGTGTGTGTGTGTGTGTGTGTGTGTGTGTGTGTGTGGGTGTGGGTGTGTGTGTGTGTGTGTGTCGATTCCCTCCTGCAGGGCGGTGGAGTGGTCAGCAGAGAGGAGGCTTTTTTTTCTTCCCTGTGCCGTCTGAAGTCGAGCCGCCTATGAAGAGGCCTCTTCACGTGCGGCTCGCGGGTGATAGATAGTCACTTATGCTGCGGCTGACATCCAATCTGGAATCAGCGATTATAAAGCCCTCACTTCTTGATGTGTCCCTCTGTAGCAGCCGGACCCCCTCTGCTCAAACACAGAAATCCCATTTTCTATCAGAGGGCAGTGGAATGAGGCTGTTTCTAGCCGTGTCCGTGTGTGTGTGTGTGTGTGTGTGTGTGTGTGTGTGTGTTGCAGAGCGGACCAGGAGTCCGCGGGGTTGAATGCAGACGCGCCATAGTGTCACGTCTCTCTAATCCAGTCTGAACTCAAACATAATGATTCCGGAGCAAGTGCCACTCTTTTGGGCTTTATTCCCTTCTTCTTTCTCGTTACTTTTATCCCCCGTTTCTTTTTGCACCTCTTCCCGGTACAGTCATCTCTCCTCACCTGACCGTCCGGTAGCTTCTTGATCACTACCTATCCCTCCTCTGTGTGACGGAACCCGGCGCTGTGATCAAGACTCACACTGGGTTGGCATCCACCGGGGATCTGTTCGCCCAGCATGGAGGCTCCTTTGAGACGACTACAGAAACACACACAGGCTGTGATTAGACGCTGCCACGGGGTGCTGTGCTTTCTGCGTGCTTCTGCGTGTGTGTGTGTGTGTGTCTGTGTGAGTGTGTGTGTCTGTGTGTGTTTGATAAGGTGCCTTTGTGTGTGCAAATCAGAAGCCTGTATCTTCTGTGGTTTTATGCGAGTCGCATGCAACCTCAATCTCACTCGATCCAGAGGGAGTCTGGTGCAACTTTAATAAGCCTCTACTGGTACAGAACCAACCGCTCCACCATGAGCCACTGTACATGAACACCAGTTAAAAAAACCACAGCCTGTCTGTGTGCCATCTCAGTCCAGTCATGTGTGTGTGTGTGTGTGTGTGTGTGTGTGTGTATGCAGCACAAACTCCACCCAGCGAGCCTCATATAGATTAAAGTTTGATATATTATTATATTAAGGGCCACTAATCATCATTTTGTTTTTTTTTACCTCAGCAAAGGATTGTGTTACTAATTGATATAAAAGCCCACCAAGCTTTGAGCCTTTTTTGCCATTTTTCCATTGTAGTTTTTGCTTTCGTGCCCACAATGCCGCACTAATTATAACTATGTTAAGCAGACAGCTGTTGTAATAAGAAAAGCTCCAAAACAACCCACTGTGTGCTTCAGCACCAAACGGCAAACCAGGCTAACATAGTGGATTATTTGACAAGCCGATGAGCCAAATATGTTTATTGGGAGCTGGTTGAGACAAAAAAAGAGTTAAAAGAAGGGTCAGTATTCGACTTCCATCCATTAAGCTTCTGGTGCCCCATAAACAATTATTGCAGCTTAAGATCTCTTTAAATTCAAGTGTATCCATTCATGTTCAATATCTCCTGAATTACTTGTTAAAAATATCACTTTGCTTTGATTCATTTGTACCATTCTTGATAAATGTTCACAAAAGAAGTACATCTTTCGGGAAAAAAATTAACAAACAATGTGACACAAATGCTGGTAGTTTGCACTATCCACACAAAAAAGCACAACAAAGAAGAAATGGTTATGACGTTTATAAAACCTAATACATACGTCAATTGTATTTATATAGCACAATTACACACAAAATACATAAAAGAGGCAGAAGTCAAGAAAGGCATTCATGCAGAGGATAAAAGAGACAATAGATGAGGATCCAGATCAGAGATGTTAGATAAGGAGGTTGATTGTGTGTGTGTGTGTGTGTGTGTGTGTGTGTGTGTGTGTGTGTGTGTGGTGTGTCTGTGTATGAGTGTGTGCTTGTGTGTGTCCTTCTATGTGTGGCTTGTTCGTTATTCTGTGTAAATGTCTGATTGTCTGCCACTAAATTCTGCAGCTTCTGGCGTCCCTCATCAGACTTGTCAAATCTGATTTTCCTCTATGTGCGGCTCTGATTACCGTCGACCAGAAACACAAGTATCCGTGATGCATAATACTCTGACAAGGTCCAAAATATGTCCTGCCGCAGCGCCGACGTGATTACTAATAGAAGGACTTCATGTCCTTTCAGCAGAAGCATCAAAATGGCTTTTAAAATACGACAGCCTCGCTTGCTCCATTAAAGGAACCTTTCTACCTCTACTTTTTCGACTTCATGTGGTATTTTGAGACGCACCTCAGAGGAAACTGCCAAGAAGACAAAAACAAGTCAAAGCCAGGATATTGTATGCTCAAGCAGCTGGTGATAATCATGCTGCATTGAGTCACTAATGGATTTTCAGAATAGCTCTTGTCTGCCAAGAAACAGCTTGACCCCTCTTTCCTTGTGCTTTTTATCATCCAGGAAAGGAAAGGGCCCCAGTGCGTCGTGCATTCTTTCACATTTCCTGAGTATGGCTAGACTATTTCTATTGTTATCATGATTACAGCAGGAAGTTCTACCATTAATCTGAGAATATTGAACAATTACATTAAAGTCTCTTGAGAACAGTGATGTCTGCTCTTGAATTAAACATAATTTTGCAATTTTTCCTTTTTGTGTGGATGATTGCCCTGTGGCTCAGTGGGTCAACCGGGTTGTCTATCAACAACAACGTTGACGATTCGATCCCTGCCTCTCAAAGTACCCACGTTGCACCCTTGGAGCATCCTATAGGACGGGTTGAACGTAGAGGTCAGAGTTCATGTATCTATGTGCCGATTTTCATAAAGTTTACGTTTTTTTTCCCGTTCAGAGTGGGTTCTCATATCTTGGATAAGTCGCTCGCGCTCGTGATGAAGACGACATGCATTTCTATATTCTAGATAACAGATACAAATCCATAAATCCATTTATAAATCAGAAATGTGCATCTCATAACTCAAAGAGACTGTCGTCGATATTATTATAAAATATGTATGCGTTTGCAACGTGAGAACAGACACTTCTCTCAGGAGTTGTGAGAAACCAAAGACGGCTAAATGAGACTGAATATTGGACAAACATTCGCCAGAATGTATGATAATACAGCGGATGGATCGGTACATAAGCAACAACTTGCATATCAGCTTAAAGGGTGAATTCTACTTGTTTCCTCTAACCCCTAAATGGCCCACAAAAATTAAATCAGCTATTGACCTTCTTTCCTCGTAACCATGATAAGAGTTCAGCAAGGGTACCATAGCGCCACTGCTCATTTCATTGTAAGTTATGCTTTTAAGTGTCGGCAAATTGCGGAAGATTCTATAAATGCCAGTCTCATTATCCTTTCAATGCTCTGCAGTAGCTGTGAGGAACTGTTAATTAAAAAATAAATAATTGCCGCTTCAAAAGTGCAAGTTGCCACTCACACACACACACACACACTCACACAAAAGGGTTCACCGTGTCCTGATGCTTTTGAAGAGAGCGGGGACAATAGCGCTGATTAATACAAGATTGGACGTAGACAGCGAAGAGCTCACGAGAATCCCACATCCTTGACTAAACGCGTCCTCTTCGTCTGTCACTTAGCACGCTGCCGCCATCACCTCGCGGTAATGGGAATGTCTCTCGATGAATTGTGTGTGAATGAACGCAGTGTTATGGACCCCCTTCAAAGGGTCTTTATGGGTAAAATGGCTTGAGAAAAAAACATATTTTATTCACAGCAGCTACATTAGAATACATTCTGCTCCCATCTTTCCATTTACGATTCATTTCAATCTTTAGTACTAAAAAGTGAAAACTTTTTAACCACATAAACAGACATTTTCTGAGACTCGGCATATTGTATTATTTTGTCGGTGTGCTGTCACGTTGTAATTACGGAAATGAGAGATGTATGATTTTGTTATTTAACGACAGACAGCCTGTTGTTTTTGTCCCCAATGGATGATTCCTGCCTTCTTTAATTAAAGCCTCTCCTTGTAATTGGTGTCACAAGTGCTGCAAACACTCCGTGTTTATGTGAGTAATCAGCGGAGGACGTTTTATACAACCACTGCAGGATTCATGGTGACTCATCCTGCAAAGATCACAACACTCATGGGAGCCATTTTTGGTTTGCACTAATGAAGATCATACCATTTTGAAAAGAGATGATCACGGGTATAATTTCTGCGAGCCTTTTGTTTGTTTTCCCTGTGTGGCGCTGCATAACACAGCGTACCACAGTACTTTCTGTTTTAGTTTTTTAAATATTGAAAAATAAAAAAGCAGCAAAAGCCTTTTTTTCCGAACACAAAGGATTCAAACTATGTGCTGCACAAACATTCTGTATACTGAAAGGTTTATTGATTTGATCATTATTCTGAGGGACTCTGATGCACAATCGGCAGCAAACTTCCCCTTTTTTCTATTCACTCTTTTCGTGGAAGCATTTTCAGCAGGAGGGCCTCCCTCTTTTCTTGCAACAGACAACTTTTAGGATATTTGTTGACATAAATTCTATGTTTAAATACATTTCAACAGCTGTGCTCCTTTTCAAAGCTATATTCTTTAAAAAGAAAAAGAAAAACGGTTAAAGTCCAATAAGAAGACATTTTCAGGGACTGATATTCTGTGCGATAAAAGGGAGAATTCATCTCCCTGTCATAACACATTAAAGGGACGGGCCAACCCACTTCACCTCAGCCGTATAGTCCCATTACATTGGAGCGAAGACTCATATCAAATCTCTATAGCCAATATCTCTAAAAGTTGGCAACTCGCACCAAACAAATACATCTAGATTGACAGATAGCGCTGCAGGTGCAAGAGGAATGTGTATCTTTAATTTAGGAGTGAACTGTCCCTTTAAGACTCGGTTGAACAGCCTAATGGATAAAGAAAAGTTCCTGTTCAGATCGGATGCGGCTTGTGTCTCTGCTCCAATAGAAAAGGCTCACTGGAAAACAGCTTTGCCTCCATGTCAGGCATTTGATAGCTACAATAATGGCAAACAACAAAAACACTCAATGTGGGCGGGGAAGATGATCAAAATGAGACGCCCCATAAGGACCTCATCATAACCACCCCGGCTACATGAACACTAACACACAGGCGAGTAATGCTCGATATTAGTCTCTTTCACTCTCTCTTCCACACAGCAATTTTCCGGCCATCACAACGGTGATAAAGGAAAAAGACACCGTGGCGCAGGAGGGGAGTCGGTCCCCCCCCCCCCCCCCACACACACCCCCGCCCCTCCGTAGACCCCAGCTAGATACATCCACACTAATTGGGTTAGCCCCTGACAGTAATTCACCGCTGGGCCTCGGTACGGCACAAACACTCGCTAATAAATTGTGCGGGAGGGAATTAGCGCTTTTCACCATAATTTACGAGATTAAAGGAGATTATGAGTGGCAGAATAAAGTAAGTGTGTGAGCGGGGAGAAGCTTTTTCTGACCTTGGAGCTGTGGACCGGCACCGTGCCCCCGGACCGTCACACACACACAGTAATTAGCCTGCAGACCATGTAGCACGTCAGCAGACAGGCTAATAATAGTGTCATTGCTAATAATAATGAGAGTGATAACGGCGCTCGTAATTATGACAGTCATAATCATAATGATGTAAATCGTGTTCCCTGAGTTAGCGCTTTAATAGTTGTTGTGTGCGAGCGCACGCGCGTGCTAGGAATAACATGAAGGTGATGGATTAATTTGAGGGTGTGTTTGTGATTTAATGTCATTAGAAGCTGTGGTCGGCAGATTATCGTAACACTGCCTCGTGAGTTACAGCTCATCTGTCTCCGCGGCTTTTTGCCATCTATCTGTCGCTCGTGTTTTGTAGAAAATAGGTTGTTTCCTCTGCTGCTCTCGTTCTTTTTTTAAACTCTCTTTTGCACACAAACGGGGGGGGGGGGGGGTAAAAACACTTTAAGAAAGAGGCCACACGCGCTCGCATTAAAACTGCATCAACTCCATTGTTTCTTCCGTCAGGCATCAGACCCCTTCGTTCCCTCTGAGGTTAGAGAACACTGAGCTGCTCCACATTATTTTGCTCACATCCAGCTCATTTCCACCGGTGCCGGCCGACCTTTTCCCAGAGCCTCTCCTCCTTGACCTTTTTGCCAGTCGCCGTGTCTGCTCTGTCCTTTTGTTTCGCCCCCAGGCAATATCTCACATTTGGGCGGCTTGGTGATTTATTTACTGCCTCCCTTAACGCTGGACACACACACAGACCCACACGCACAGACACACACACACACACACACACAAGCTCCCAATACAAGTGAACTTCTATCAGTCTATCCCTCTTTCACTGTCTTTGTCTCAAAGGCACACAAACACACGCTGGCAGGCGTGTGAACAGAAGAAAGTTCCGTCGAGAAAATGAATATATATTAGCGCTTCTCGGAAATGAACTCAGAGGGAAAAGAAAAGAAAGAAGAGCCCGGGCCCCTTGCTGCAGACGGCGGAATTATTTTGTTCAGCATCTTCTGAGTGCTATAATCCTGCAGGACAATCGTCGGGTTACGAGACGTTCACGATTGTTGGGATTTTACGCGGGACGACTTACTAATAAGCGACTCCTCCATTTTCCCCACCTTTAAATCCGACGACTCAGGCCTCTGTTTTGACTGACTGTCAGAGAGCCTAAGTAGCGTATGATTGAGGTTTATTGCAGCAGCTTTATAGGAACCTCTGTTAAAATTTGCCGGAGGCTCTTTCTCTCTTCTGCTGCTGGTGTGCGTGTGTGTGTAGGTGTGTGTGAGTGTGTGTGTTGCTGAATTCATTACCAGTCACAGGCGTGGTACATCTCTGCTGTAGGTGGCAGCATCTCTCAGTGGCTGCCTCGCTCTTCCAGAGTTGAAGTTGGCCCCAGGGGCTCAGTTTAAATCAAGACACTCTTTACTTTGATTTCTGAGAGCAGATTCGCTCCGCTGTTGACCCAGACCCCGCTGCGCTCGCTATCACAGATCGCTCACTTTAAACATCGCTCCTCCATCACGGGACTGCACAAATACCACTGAGTTAGGCGCAGTACAAAACTCACATCTTGTAGAACGATGGCTGCCGAGACCGAGCCTCAAATCTCCTGATGATGATCAAGATAAAAGACTAAACTCACCAAAGGCAGAGAAGCAAGACCGTAATGCAAGTACAAACTGAAAAAGGCCATCAGTATGAAGTCTAAATGGATTAATTGGACCTGGGGGCGGGTAAAAATTAGTCTGAAGTGTATCTCCTGCTTTAAAACTGTCACGCTTCAAGCGCCCTTTAGCATCTGTTTTGGCAGAAAGGTTTTCACAGGAAGTTTCGTTTAGTAACAAAACCACTTAGTTCAGATTGAAAAGAAGGTTATTTTTGGAGGGAGACACTGAATATGTCCGTTGGGTTTTCCTGATTTTCCTGATTTCCTGGATTTCCCTGATTTTCCTGACATCTTCCTATAGTAGATGTACATCTGAGCAAGGTGACTGTGTTTGTACTGCTCTGTGCCCCAGTGGCTAGTAGAGAAGCCCTCTATGAAATCATAAGGTGTCGTAGATGAATGGTTCGCTATATAATCCACGTTTACGTGCATATGAAACACAGTATAATCCCTTCATTGGATTCCCTGAGGTCTTAACTGCAGTCGATTGCCCCCACGTGAGCGTTGGGGAAACATGGGGGCGATTCTGTTCATCCGGAGTCCCTTTACAGAATCAGCTGTGCAGACAGTCGGTCTTCTTCCGCTCATTTTTCTTTCGCCAAATGACGTCATGTAATATTACGTCATCCGGCAACCAAAAACACGATGAAGGCACAGCAACGACCTTCGTGTCATTTTGGATTATGTTTTCATGCTTCGTCCTGATTTGCCTCCAAATCCGATTTACACTGCTGCTCCTGAACACCACTTAGAAAATTGATTATATATATTCACCACCGCTAATTTTCAGTGACATTTAGCAATTCACGTTTTGTCAGCAGAGATGCCGGAAAGAAGCAAAGAAAAAAAAAAGATTATAATTTGTAACTGTGACTATAAGGATCCGAAATCTTAAAGAATTTAGAATTTACTTAGTCACAGAAAGCTACTGATGAACTTCAAGCATTCAGATAATTGTCTCCGTCAGGCTGTGTGACCGAGCAGGATGTGTGCATTATCCGTACTACAATACCCATAAACCCTAGGGTTTACACTGTCAGCCAACCAATTAACTCCGAATGCTCCTGTCAGCCAATTATGCTGAAATAATGATACTTTGGAATCCCCCAACCACGAGCACACACACACACACACACACACACACACACACACACACACACACACGCGCACACACATACAGATAAACACACACAGATGCCACCTTACTTCACCAGCATGCCAGCTACCCCTGTGTGTGTGTGTGTGTGTGTGTGTGTGTGTGTGTGTGTGTGTGTGTGAGTGTGTGTGTGTTTGTGTGTGATGATGATGAAATAGCCATCTGCCACGAGCAGGCGTGTGTGAATCCCAAATGAAGATGAGTTCCTGGCTTCAAACAGCAGCAGCCTGTAAATTGTAAATGAACGGGAGCATTGGCGCCTCTGGGACAGCCCATCCTGTACCGACCTACACAGCACGAGCGCCTTGCACAGCCTCAGAAAAACACAGGTCAATTACTCCCCCTTTTCTACAATTTAATCCCTTTCTCACCCCTTCCCGTTTGATTTTTTATTCTTCTCCCACACCGTCTCTCTCTCTCTCTCTCTCTCTCTCTCTTTGAAGACGATACCATCGGAAGTGGGTCAACAGAGAGCAATGTCAGCTGTTTGCTGCTATTTGTAGCAGGAGAGTGGTGTGTGTGTGTGTGTGTGCGTCAGTCTGTGTGTGTGTGTGTGTGTGTGTGTTAGGGAACAAGAGAGAGAGAAAGAGAGAGAGAGATTTACATTGTGTTTGATGTGCGTAAGCCCAGCTCCGTGATCATTACGGTGCTCTCAAGGTCTCCGTACTCATGATCAAATGATATGATGATAACGGTCCAGACCCTAATAGTTGATGGCAATTTACGCTCTCACTGACAATTTGTATCTATTAGAGGCACTCTATAAAACTGAAGATATACAACTTAAATTAAATCCAACATTTCTTTTATCCCACCGATACAAATTTCAATGAAATTGAAAGACACATGAACAGATTTATTTTTTTTCTCTTCATCTACCGAGGGAAATTATACATCGTTGAAGCACTGAGCTGAAGTTCCACCTCTCACTACAAAAGAAATACAAAAATGACTGCTGCTAAAGTGGACCGTTTGTGAGACCCTAAAGTTACCGATGTAATCGCTCATCATCGGGAAGTTATACGGAACATTGAACACGGGGGAGCGTGACTCTCGTGAAGAAAGAAAAATAATCTTTCACCCTGAAAAGCTTTCCACTTGCAGCAGCGATGGGGTTCAATCAATAAACATACATTTTTGGCTTGTCACAGCAAAAAAACACACAAGTGAAACAAATGTATTTGGCTAATGTGTCTCACATCCGCCACATCAGCCCCTATATGCACAATACCAGCTCCTATAGCTCACCTAGACAGATCACAGTTGGTCTCAAGCTGTGAAAACAAGGTGTATCAGGAAAGGGGGCAAGTGTGTTAGTGAGAGACAGATCTCTAATTCATCAAAGTCGAGCAAATGCATGAGAGACCGCAAATGTTTGTGTGAGACTGTACAGCTACGGTGTGACAGCAGAGGTGGGATGTCTCCCTTCACAGCTCACCGGTGTCAATCACAGCTCCCATTATACAGTCATATCTGTGAGTGTGTGTGTGTGTGTGTGTGTGTGTGCATACGTGTGCTTATGTTTCATTACATTTGCTATAGGAGTGCTCTTGTTTACAGTATACAGTATGTGCCTGTTCTCACGCCAGGCTGCGTATGCATCCTGTCTTGTGTGTGTGTGTGTGTGCGTGTGTGTGTGTGTGTGTTTCGCCTCTGCACATGCATTGGCGTAGACGAGCGCCACATGAGACCTCTCAGACACAAAGGGGGTAATATATGTATAGAAGGGCCTCTGTGTCCCAGTCTTATGGAAATACAGTCTAGCTCACTGTCTCTCATGCGCCCCGTAATGCCTGCTGCTAAACCCCAAATGGACCATTACGTGTCTGCAGAGTGGGGAGGGTCAAGAGACCCCTGATGCAGAATGTGAATGGGGGGTAGGGACACATTAATTCAACTTGGGTCGAGTGATACACCATGTGACGCTCTGGTGCGGCGGCGTGTGCACAAACACAGCGTACCCAGCAGAAGGCACACATCCTTCTAGAAAGGACTAAATATGCGTGCATACACACACATGCACACACACACACACGTATATATACACACGTATCTTGGACTGCAAAGCTTGTGATGGACCTAACTCTGTCCCATAATCTACACTGGGCACATGCTTAGGAGATCAATGCCGTGATTACACCAGAATGGCTCCGGCTCTGTGCAGCGCGCCGCGCGCCTCTCCTGTGCGACCTTATCTCCCAGGCTTAATCAAATTGCCAGTTAGAGGCCGCTGCTGAAGGTTGTGGATGGGAGATAGCCCAGGAGTGAGTGAGTGTGTGCATGTGTGTGTGTGTGCGTGTATGTGCATGTGTGTGTGTGTGTGTGTGTGTGTGTGTGCGTTAGTGAGAGACAGGGAGAGAAAGAGAGGAATAATGAACACCAACGAGCTGCTCCGCTCCGCCTCAGAAAGGGAAAGGTGTTATAATAGATGTGGACAGACGTTCTCTGTCAGCAGCCGGTGCTCAATTCAGCCTCTCATCACTCTTCACCCTCGTGCCATCTCTTCCCTTGAGCCCCCCTCCACACACACACACACACACACACACACACACACACACACACACACACACACACACACACACACACACACACACACACACACCTTCACAGCTTTGACAGTCCTCTGTAACCTCTTGCTGTATTTGGCCGTCAACCTCCCTCCCTCCCTCCCTCCCTCCCTCCCTCCCTCCCTCCCTCCTCTCTTCCCCTCTACAGTCTGACACCCCATCTCTTTTTATTTGGTCCCCCCCACCCTTCCTTCAATCCCTCTTCCTCTTTTCCCTCTTCTCCTCTTCCTCTGCTCTCTCCTTCTTTCTCTATCTGCAGTCTCTCACTCAGATCTACATATCTCCAGCAGTAATTGACATTTTCCATTTGCCTCTCCCTATCGGCTGCCAGCCAGCGTCACCAAGGCAACTGCGATAGGCCCCTGTGCTTGGCAAGAGAGAAACACTGGGAGGAGGGGGGAAGAGGAGGAGGAGGGGGGAGGGGGGGAGAGGTCTGCCTTTGCAATGGCTTCTCCTCTCCCCTGACACATACACAAACAGACACAAACAGACACACACACACACACACACACACACTTTGTTGACCTGACAGGACCCTCGGAAGCCCACATAGGGAATAATTGATAAGCAAAAGAAAAGGCATTACGGTCCCGTCCAATAAAGGCATTTAAGCTAATTTAAGGAATTAATGAGCATTTTATGGTCCCCCAGGGCAGAAAGGGTTGGCGAGAATGTCCATGTGCTTTATGTACACACATATAATCGCTCAATATGTTGTGTCCATATGGATTATGATATAAAGAGCGATTAAATATAATAGGCATTTCATGTCTTTGTTGGAAACATAAGAGCAGTGTCGCTGGTTGACGTGTGCATGTGCGTCCGGGTGGACGGACGGCATATCCTCCGATTCTTTGATTGGTCTCCTCTCCTTCTTTTTTCTTCTTGTTTCTCGCGTGTCGCTTTATCTCTCTGTTTTTCTTCCAAATACATATCGAGACTGACGTCCTCATTGAGTTGATTTGTGTCTTTGATTGCCCCAGTGTGTGTGAAAGGCAACTTTCTTAGCCAAATAACTAGGCAACGCTTCAGCCACGTTCCAGCGTCAGACATGTTAAACCAAAGAACATGATACACGGGCATCATTTTAAAGACATGAAGATGAACAACTCTCACTTACCATGATTTCCTTTGTACATATTTTATTAATGAGATGCGGGTGTATAGTGTCTGCATTGCCTTTTATTAGTCGCCAATCGCATGCTCCTGGAAATAGAATAGAGTGTTCCCATTTTCCTGGGTGGATGTTGGCAAATGAGATGACAAAGAACATGGTTGACGAAGGAACACAAAGGTTTTGCCTTAATTGATGACAAGAAAATGACCGTTTACAACGCAACCAAAGAGCCTGCCCTCCTTGTCTTTCTTCCTAATGATCTGCCAGCCATTAATGCCAGAAAGTTTCCCCGAGTCTTGGGATGGCGGAGAATTTGAAGGCAGAAAACACCGAAGCAAACTGCAGATCAATGTGAGCAGTGTGAGATAAGACGCGCTGTTGTACAGTTGTGTTCCTGCGAGTCTGTGTAACAATGTGCTGTCACCTTACCGGATGTCGCGAGGCCGAGTAATGAGAGAGTCTACTAGAGAGCTCTGTCACCGCTCTCTGTCGTTCAACAATTTTCTCTTTCTTTTACTCATTATTTTGTTTTCGTTCTCTGGATATTTTTGGTTCACGCCGGCACTTTCAAAATATTATTTATACTTTAAGTTTACTCGCGATCTAATAAATGTGACCATGTGACATGAGTTCCTATTTCCTTTCCAATTAAAAGAAGAAGCTCGTAATCGTGGATATATATACACTACTGTTGAAAAGTGTGGGGCCACTGAGAAAAAAGAAAAAAAGCACTGTTTTTTCCAATGAAAATGACATTAAATTAATCATAAATACACTCTTTACATAGTTAATGTGGTAAATGACTATTCTCTGATTTTTAATGAAGTCTCTCCAGAGGTGTATAGAGGCCCATCTTTCTAGTGGTACATTGTGTTATTGCCTTAGAAGACTAGCAGAGGGTTAGACCCCCTTGAAACCCTTTTTTTTCAAATAACTTTTTATTTTGCTTTTTCTACAAACATTGAAAACAGTGAAACCCTTTTTATGTGAGCACAGCTGAAAACAGTTATACTGGTGAGAGAATCTCTAAAACTGGCCTTCCTTTGAGCGACAAGTTTGAAGAACAACATTAATATGTCAAATGAAAATCATTATTTCTAACCTTGTCAATGTCTTGACTATATTTTGTATTAATCTTGCATTCATTTCATAAATAAAAGTGTGAGTTTTCATGGAAGACACAAAATTGTCTGGATGATCCCCAAACTTTTGAACGGTAGTGTATATGAGAAGATAACTTTGTTTTGTTGGGTTTCAAAATGGCGCTCACACATGGAAGTGAATCACCCAGTGTGAACACCTAAAAGCTTCGTAAAAAGCTGTCATCTCTTTCCTGGTTTGATTGCAAATTGCCTGACTGCAATGTGAGGTGTTCTGTCCTGTTTACTTCTGTAATGGTAACACTTGGGAAAAAATGCTTTTGGACTGCCAAGTGTTTTGTCGTACTACTACTGAGATGAACTTGTAGACAGACTTTCCAAACTCTAACTTCACCAGTACAACAAAGGAAACCCCAATTGCAGTGCCAAACTGCTGTTTCAAGTGATTTGTTCTAATCTCAACTGTGAACTCTGCAGTGTGTGGAGCAGCTTCCAGTAAAGACTTATAGATCCCTTCCCCCACCCACCACTTCTGTCACCGAGCAAACTAAACACTGCCAGTGACCTGAATAGAAGCACTGAAACCGGAGTAAACAAACGTAACAGTGCTATATTCAGGGGTGCACATAACTGGTACGCAGGTACGCATGCGCGAAAATAATCAACAATGCGTACTGCCACTTGTGTTCTCCTGCGCCTTTGCGTACCTGACCGATCTGATGTTGATCGTCTCTACAGTAGCATGTCAATAAAACATGTCATTCTGTCTCAGGGCTCTCAAGCCTCACGCATTGAGCGTGAGACTCACGCATTTCGGTCTTAACTCACTGTGGAGGAATCAAACGCTCGCTGGTGTTCTGCCGTGAAGTGCCACTTATCAGCCAATCAAAAAGAAGAAATGGGCTACACAATAGCCAATCAGAAAAAGCTCACTAGCTATGTTATAGCTAGTGAGTTACGTGCAACCCTATATTCATTATGGTGGTGAAGTGTAGCTCACTCTCAGCCGTGTTCGTGGTGATGTGTGTTGTCAGACTGTGCTGAGGCTAACGAGTGCTGCAGGTAAACCACTATCCTGGTAACAGCAGTCAGACTTGTCCTTTCTGTAACGAGCGTATCGGCCAATCAAGTAACTTAATGGCCACGCAAAGTTATCCCTCCGACGGGCCTTTTGTTAGGACATTTTAGCGGTCCGTTGGCGGACGGTACTACGGCCAAGTGAATCCCAATCCATCGTTGAACTTGCGAAGGAGCAAGTGTTTCTTGATCCAAATCATTGTAGGTATAGCATATATGCGTTGGTTTCTGAGTTTGCATGTTCTTCCTCCATCTTTTTTCCTCCCACAGGCCAAAGTAGGTTAAATGAAGAATAGAATAGAAATATACTTTATTAAAAGAAATTTGTTTAGTGCAAACTGTAAATTGCCTGTACTGTAGTTTCAGGTTCATGCTTCAGCCGCCTGGAACCCCGTACAGGTTAAGCTGGTCGTCAAATTACTGGTAGAAGAATATCTTTGCGCGATGAACGGTAAATAATCATTTAAAAAATATACAAATGGCGAATATGGCTTCAGTTTCAGGGTCCTAGTATGGTGCACGTAGAATGCAATAGAAACAGTCGCCGTGCATCAGCCTTGGCGGCTTGAGCGTAGTTTATAGTCGCCTCGCTGAAGCCGGCATGAGGTGCGCACACCAGACTATGACGTAGTTACGGGTAGTGGTGCGCGTGATTACGTCGTATTCAAGTGGTCGCTGTGCTTGTTTTTAGACTCTTGAGAAGCAGAAGATCCTCAAATCTTAATTGCACTATTTATTTAAGCAAATAAAATTGTGTACGGAATATTCACCCTTTGTTTTCCTTTTTAATACTTAACTTTTTTCTTTGCGGGGCTTGTAAAAGTAGTAGTAGACCTTGAATATGATATATGAGTTTCCAGATAATTACTCCTTAGCATTGAGGAGATTGGTTTATGGCTTTTAGCCGGCTACACCTCGTCGTTTATCATCAAGTGTATGCAATATTGATTCTGGCAACCGACAACACATCAGCAAGAGGACATTTTTGTGTCTTTCCTTTGTTTTGGCCTCAACACGTGACATCATCACGACCTTGGCTGTAGGGCTCTATAATGTCGTTGATTACTAAATAGGATGATTCTTGTGCAGGGGCATTTCTCAAAAAAGCCCTAATATCTAATGCCATAACATATTAGCTATTGCGACATCTGTAGCAGGCTAACGTCCGCATGAACCGACTTCTTGCAGCTTTGCAATGACTAAAACAAACGAGCAGTATGGAGTTGCTGAGAGGCATTTTCTGTGCATTATTGCCTCGCTGCAAGAGGATCCTGAGGAAGATGAGCATCAGCAAGAGACAGACAAAAGGTAAACGCCGGATTAATGAGGTCAATAGGCTAGACAATAATTGCCATTTCCTTTTGACCTATATCAAATGACCGTAGTTCTACTATTCTATTTCTATAATGTGAACAATGATAGACAAACACACACACACACACACACACACACACACACATACACACGTAACACTTTGACTTGCAATGTTTGACTTTTAAACATCTCCCACACACACACACACACACACACACACACACACACACACACACACACACACACACACACACACAAACGTCTTGATTGTCCATCTCCATGGGTTCTCCTGCGCTTTGTGTGCTGAGATGGTTAGCCAGGAGCTGATAGCGGTGTGGGGGCTTCGCAGCGATGGCTAACGTGAAGGCCGCTGCGATCGCCGTCTCCACTGGGTTTCACACGTCTGTTGCAGCCACGATAAGGGAGGAGATGTATGAGATATGCCCGTTCTCACACGCAGTCCTTATCAGACTCGTCTCACACACATCCTGTCTGTCTTGTCATTAGAAATACATCCATTTGGTCACCGTGTCACGCAATATGCACGCAATATGCACAAATAGGCCGTTGACATGGCGAGTGCGAAAGCTCCGAATGCCTTGCTCCTCTCCCACTCCGTGTAATGAGACGCTCTGTCAGCACTGTGTCACTTTTTACTTCACTGAGAAAAGAAAGGCTCCTTCCAGGTAAATTGCTCCATTACTCTCTTTGTCTGTGTGCCTGTTTTCACACACTCGTTTTGTCATCTTTCTCCTGCTCCCCCCACATCAAGGCCAAGTCTTACTTCCTTAATGAGCTCCGCTAAATATTTCAATTAGAGTGTCACCTGTCAGTCAGACAGCTCCAGGTGATGTTTTGTACTGTCGAGCCAACATCAGCGATCCCCTGAACTCAAACTGCCAGCGGAATTCATTTCAATCATCTCCGCTTGTGCTCGGTTGAACCCGGGGACTGAGACAATCCCCAGCCTCCATGGATACACGCATCTCCTGTAGCCTCCTTTCTTACCTCCTCCTCCTCCTCCTCCTCATCCTCCTGCACCACCTTCACCACAACCCATCCCGCTTGTTTCCTCACTCTAATTAGCTCCGGATTAAATTAAAAGCTATACGTTGGCGTTAATTGATTTATCATGAGACAGGGTCTATAATTACCGGTTCTCAATGGAGAGATCTACTCTGTGACGCTAGAGGCTTCCCCTCATTTCATTGTCTGGCTGACTGTGTGCGTGTGCACGTGCGGGTGTGTGCGCGTACTCATTTACGTGTTGCCGGTGTTTGTGTGTGATCACAGCCGTAAGCATAATAAGCATTGTGTGAGCCAGTCAGAGGTTAGCGCGCAGGCACTGCTCGATGAGCGAGGGAAGAAAAGATGATGCAAATAGATGTCGTCTCGCCATAATGAAACACAATTACAGCTTTATTAGAAGATGTAATTGCTTTGTTAGAGCAACTCAATTTGTGCTTGTTGTGCGCCGTTTACTTCTGCCATTATACAATGCACACGCTCATCCATACTTGACCCGCTGTGTAATATGTGACACCACCTCTTCAGTTATTATTCCGCGAGCATGGCGAGTTGTCTTTATTGTTTTTATGGAGAGAGAAATGGGGCTTTCACCGGTGACGCGGGTGGGGGTGTTTCTGTGAAGTACAAAGAGGTAGCCCGAAGGCTTCGGCTGGATCTCTCTGGCAATTTGGTATTCCGTGACGAAACGCGCGCACGGCACACACTGAAACGTATACGGACGCTTCCTGGAGCCCAGACTGGTATCGGCATGGATACACACTATATAAATGCAGACGCACGCACACAAGCATGCAGACCGCCACACAACTATGATGCATACCCCGCCTCCTCCTCCCTCCCTCTCTCTCTCTCTCTCTCTCATCTCTCGACTCGTCTCACCCGGTTTATCTAAAGGGGGGGGGGGGGGGGAATGAACCCGCCGCACTTCATCGTTTCCTTTCAGCTCCCCGTTCTTCCTCCCGCTCCACCGTTTGCATCCTAATCAGAGCCAGCGGGGAGCCGAGGGCTGCGTGTCTGTCAGTTGTAACACCGCGCGCCGCCCGACTGGTTGGCAACGGGCCTGGAGGTGTGAAATGAGCCCATTGGGGGCTATAGTCTGGCTTGAGCACTAGTCAAACAGCTTCGGACATCATGAGTGAGGGAGAGGGATGGAGATGGAGGGAGAAGGAGGGGGGAGTGCAGAGAGGTGGAGGAGAAAGAAAGAAACGGACGATATAACAGATTGGGAGTGCAGAGGATAGAGAAAGAAAGAGCGAGGAGGAGAAATGGGGGGAAGAAGAAGAGAAAAAAAGATAGAGGCCCACTCATCTGGAGAATGAGAGAGGGAAAAGAAGGGTGGAAGATGGATGGAGAGAGGGGATGAGGGATGGAGAGACATGGCTCATCTGCTGCTGCTTTTTAGCCGCTGCGAGATTGCAGGATTTCCTAGATCAGCCAACTGTGGAAGTGAATTTTTCCTCTGTGTGTCTCCCAGCTCTTCCCCCCACCCTCTCCCCCCCCCCCTTCTCTTTCTCCCTGTCTCCTCCACCCCTCACGACCCCTCCCTGTCCCCACGCAATGGATTCTAGTCCATTTCCTTTCCTTTGCGGTTGTAGTGTCAGATCATACTCTCTGATCCTCCGTCGGTGGTGCCTGCCTTCTCAGGGTCTACATGCCTCTCCAACGTCAATAACCCCCCCCCCCACACACACACACACACACACACACACACACACACACATCTTTGTAAAATTAAGGGCCAGTTGTAAATTGTTTAAGGTAGACAATAACTGTCACCTGGGTGTTAGATGGTCAGTTCAGTTCAGTGGTTGGATCATCCATCTAATCATCAAATACTTTGGACGGAAGACAATTATTGTAAATAAATAACTTTTTTGTTTAGATTCCCTTTTTTCACAAATTAATTTTTTTGGAAAATAGACACACATTTCAGACTTTCTTTACGTGTTAATGTTCCTGTCCTAATATACAGCTGTTTCCCATAAGAACTGACAGTACGAGTGTTACAGAATGCAGAATTGGATATACAAGTATGTAAGATACTGAAAATATAACAAAGCTCTCTCCAAAATACTGAGATCTCAGGAGCTTAATTTTCATCCAATGATATTCCTGAATCGGTGAATGAGTCTGGCGTATGCACAGAAATACATACATACAGCTCTATCATAAGCTGGAAAACTGATCACAACACTATTGGTTCCAAACACATGAAATATGGATGTGTCTGGGACTAGAGCCTCTTGGCGGTTACATGTTTCTGCATCCATATTGAGCTGCCATCCTGCATGAAATCCATCAGCTCGGCTCCATTAGAGGGCACCGCCCGGGTAATAAAAGACCCTCTGAAACTCTCTCCTCCCTTTTTTCTCTGAGAGTGAGTGCTTCAGACACGAGTGACAATGACCAGGTCTCCCTCTCAGAATGTTGAAGTATCCCGTAGAAAGAATTGGCAGTAGATTCCTAAAGGTTGTACCTATCCGGGGACGGGGACGGGGGGGGGGGGGGGGGGGGGAGGGAGCATTGTCTTTTTGGTTTCTGACACATTTGATTGAGGTACGGCGGGGCCCTGAGGTCAATGTCCTTAGCAATGGCAGGAGAGGGCCCCCTTCACACTTGATCCTGGGACCTTCTGTGAGGAACTAACGCTGCGTCTCACCCCCATACGCCGATAGAGAAATTACAAATTCATGATTTCATGAAAAATGCTTATCTGTAGTCATAAAGAATAAATGTAATGGGAAGTACTCCAAGGGCCCACTGAGTAAAGCTGTAAGCTAGTGACAAGTGGTGTGCCTCAGCCGTTCTATATCTGGCGAGTTGTCAGAAACCAAAGCCAGCTCCGCGTCTAGATTACAGTTTGCCAGCCCGCCTCCATCCATCTCTCTCGTCCTGCAGGACGGACTGACAGAAGATTAGGCGTGCTTCCACCGCGGTATGTTATGCCGCATACTGCGCTAAGTGACCTATGATTAATTGCACATTATTAACTTAACTGAGATTGTTCTGGAGATACGTAGGCGTCGATAATGTCTGATTCCTCTTTAATAGGCCACTTCTGACAGTGTTCATAATGTGCCATTTCCCCCTGATCCCTCCCTAATGTATTCCCGTTTTGTGAACATTTCACTAATTTAAGGGATGGGGCAGGCGGGTGGGGGTGGGGTGGGATTGGGGGGGGGGGGGGGGGATGGGCCAAAGAGAGCGGCGGATCTGGAGTGAGATGATTCTGCCATCGGTTAGTTCGCCCACAGGCACAAGGGGATGTGTGATATCCCCGTCCAGATGTCAGTTACCCATCAGGTGTACAGGATACCAATCCCACCAAATATGTTAGAGGTTACGCTGTGGGTTCGGAGGTTATTTCTGCATCCCACTTCTTTTTACGTCCGAACGTGGGCTCTTAATGCAGCTCGTGACTCGTGAGTCACGTTCACACATCCAGTGGAGCAGAACAGGAGGGAACAGTATCTGTAATTTAAATGGTACGAACCCAGCACACTCTTAATAAAAGTCCAATATAAACCATTTCCCATTTGGTATATTGCATACTAATGCTGTGAGTTAAACAGGCGCTGTTTGCGGTTACTTGCTTTTGTTTTAAAAACCTGCTGTACTTCACAACCCGTCGGATTCTTTCTCCCCTTCTCGGTGACTCACACTTCCTCTCCTCTCTCACGCCGCTAATCTGGGCCCAACCACCTGTATCTCCACATTGTTGTGCTCGCTGCTGTCGCACACACACACTCCAGTTCGCTGCCTTCTCCCCCACTGTTGTTAATCTTTCATTGCTCCAATCTGCTGTGGTCGCAAACCCGTACACCTTATATCCCCAAATGAGATGTCCACACAACACTGGCTTCATCCCATGTCTCCTAGGACAACCGATCCTCCACACGCACCCTCGCCACACACACACACACATGTGATATTCCATCTGTCCACTACTCGCTCTCCAATCCCCCATCTCTCTTCGTCAGGTGACAGGGTTCTTACACATTTTGACCAATGGATTTCCATGACTTTTCCAGGACTTTTCCAGGACTTTAAACCAAATGTCAATGACCAAACTGAAATCTCGGTAAAAACATGAACAATTTAGAACATTTTGTGTATTGAGAGCGTACGCCGGCTTATATTTTGAGCATCTTTCTTTAAAAAAAAATTGAATTATTTCAAACTCGGTGTGATCATGACAAATTTCCATGACTTTTCCAAAACTTTTATGATTTAAGTTTTTTTCCATGACTTTTCCAGGCCTGGAAATTACCTTTTTAAAATTCCATGACTTTTCCAGGTTTTCCATGACCGTACGAACCCTGAGGTGAGCTTGTGTTTCTCTGTGCATCTGTCTGAGTGATGCTGCTGTATCCTCGTACGTCTGCGGGCGATGCACGACGAGGATACAGCAGGGTAGTTCCCCGGCCTCTATGTGATGTGGCGGAAACAAAGGCGGCGGCGATGCTGCAGCAAGGCTGTGAACGAGGTGCCACCGAAAAAGGGAAAGCCCGCCCGCCTGTGTAAATCCCCCTGCGTTCGCCAATTAACACCAGCAGGGAGGGAACGCATCGTTTTGTGCGCAGTTTGCTGGTGTTTACAGTAGAGGAGAGAGAGAGAGAGAGAGAGAGAGAGAGAGAGAGAGGAAACATATTGCTCAGTTGTATAGCAACGGTGGTACAATATGCCAGAGCTGACGTTTATGGCTGCCTAGATAGCCATATAACCACAGCAGGCGGCGATGGTAATAATGCTGTGTTGACATTCGCCCAGGTGGGAACATGTCGGCGTTGCGTCGCACTTCTATCGTTGGGTAATTAATGCTTAATTAGTACGCTTGCTTCAATCAGCGGCGGAGTCGTTAAGAGAGCTGTTGCACGTGCCGTAACCAAATGTTACCTCTACGAATGCTAATCGAGCTGCTGTTTTTCTCTCTTTCCTTCTTCCCCGTGCCCTCTTTTTTTGTCCTCGCGCCGCCAAGCGTGAGGAGCGAGGCATCCATCTTGAGCTGGATGTGGGTGCTCACGGCTTGAACAGGGACACAAGGTTTTTCTCTGGCACACTGCTGCTGCTGCTGCTGCTGAGTTGCTTATTTGGTCTCTTTGTCTCTCTTCCCTTCTTCTTTCTTCCCTACGCAGCTCCGATGTGGTTTATTGTTTATTGGCTCTGTCTGGGTTGTTATTCGGAGACGGATCTCCCGTGCCACTGTGCTTGTCACACTTCAACCTATGGACGGAGGCTGGGGTGGGGGTGGGGGGGTACAGTCATTGAGGAAGTGTGCATGCTAGTGTGCGTGTTAGTGTGCATGTGTGTGTGTGTGTGGGGGGGTAAGCTTAGTTAGAGTGGAGGGAGACAGGGAGAAGAGAGCATGCAGCGTGCAGCTGGAAGAGGCAGAGATGAGCAGAGGCGTGAAATTGGTAACGCACCGTCCACAACGTACAGCCCCCCCCTCCCCCTCAATCTACCGCCTGCTTGCCCCCTCCACTCCGAGGACAGGGACCACGCTCCATGTGCACCCCAGTAAGCCACATGTGACACATCTGCTTGCTATGCCCAAGTGATGCATTCTCTTGCGCCCTCCCCCTGCATGTATCTCACCGTTGACGCTCACACACACACACACACACACACACACACACACACACACACACACACACACAAACAGCCACTAGCACCCCAACCTTCCTGCCTGCCTGCCCCCTCCTATATAGAGTGGTCATAACTCACCTTAATTGTATTTCGTAGGTGGTGCTCAGACGTAGAGTGCATGGTGAAATGTAACTGAGACTGCGAGAGAGCAGTAATGGGAGTGAGGGCAGGACACTGGAAGGAGGGAAACGGCCGACCTCCTGGCCCCTGAAAACACACATTATGCATTTAGGATGGACACACACGCACGCTCACACACTCACAGTGTAAGGGTGACACATGTACAGAAGCAAAGTAACACACACACACACACACAGAGAACCTTCCCAGTGTGAATGAAAGAGTTCTCCTTGGGCTTCTTGCACATGCGGGGGACCTTGAGATGTCCAGACCGCACCATGAAAATACTAAATAGTATTTTTGCACCTGGCATGCATTTATACTGCCTGTATGATTTCAGACACATCCACAGACATACCTGCATACTCTCCCACCTTTATCCTCACAGACAGCCTTGTTAATCAGTGTCATAGTAAATCAGAGGCCCGGGGTGTGAGCTGGGGTGGCATAATGAGCTCCTCTGGCCAGTGAGAAGGTTATCTCTGCTGCTGTGTTGACTGGGCTCAGGTCATTAAAGCAGCAGCCACAACTGTGCGTGTCCAGTCCCCCCCGTGTGACTCCTCCATTGTCCCTCCAGCTAACCTGGACAACCCGTCCGCATGGCGCTAATCAACTGCGTCCGGAGGAGGAACTATTTTGTGGCGACTAATCGAACACGTCCGATGGAGGAGGATGAGAACCAACAAGAACCCCCCCCCCCTCATGTATCACCGCGATAAGAGCAGGTTGATGTATGTAGAGGCACAATACGTGAACTGTCCATCAGCCCGTTCGTTGAGGGTAAACAAATCGTACACGCACAGTGTTGTTTGTCACGCTTTTGTCGAAACAGAGCGCCACTGCGTCCCGCCCCCACAGGAGGGGAAAACACTCCATCGCTCTCCGTTGACTTTGTGTCACGTCAAGGTGCCTCCTTGTCGCTTTCTGTCTGCTGGCAAGAAGGAGAACAGCAACTAAAAGCTAAAAGCTGCTGTGAGCTGATGTGAGCTGCAATGCACTGCCGACTAGGTAAAGAACTCAGCGCACAAATGAGCCGACGTGTTTGTTTTTTCATTATGTTTGAAGAGCTAACTATATATTCATCTACATAATCCTTTATGACCCTGAATAGTGACTATGGGGTGAAAAATAGATTGTGTGATCTTTTTCACATTTTCTTTTTATATTCCTTAATTTGACCGTAGCCAACCTTTACACATGTAGGTTTTCCTATGTGCAAATTGAGTCTATCCATGAAAACAGATGGGTGGAATTTACCTTCACACCACGTCAATCATTTAAAGAAACCTTGAGCCATGTCAAATGTTAGAAAATGTGCATGTTTGTTGTAAGTTGTACATATGTATGAGGGTATTCATGTAAGTGGATGCATGAGTCTACTATGTGCATGTACACCATGTGTATTTATGTATAATGAAGGTAGTTAAGAAGGCACACTGTAGATTTGTCTTCCCCATTTCTCCCCATCACTAATGGGGGGGAGGGCAGGTGTGTGTGTGTGTGTGTGGGGGGGCTTCCATCAGACAAGGTCTAATAATGAGAAGCCAATTGACTTTCCACATGCAGCCTTTAGCAGCCACGAAGAAAAAGAACAAACCTCTCCATTGTTATCTTCTCTTCCTCCCTCTTTCATCCATCCCTCGCTGGTCAAAAGAAGGAATGTAATTTCAGACCAGGCACTACTTCACACCTTCAATTTGTCTTTTTGCTTCTCACACCCTTCTCCACCGCCTCCCCCCTCCCTTCTTTTGCATGTCTCGCTCTCTCCATCCATCTCTCTGCCTGTCACTCGCTCTCCCTCTCCCCCCTACCTCCCCCCCTCTCTCTCTCTTCCCCTTGTGCCCGTCTCTCGCTCTCTTTCCCTCTCTGCTGGTACAAGGTGATGGAGGCGGGTGTGTGTGGGTCTCAGAGAGCACGCCTCAGGGATTATACAGCCCGCTCGCATGAAAGATTCATGATGGTCAGGATTGTGTGTGTGTGTGTGTGTGTGTGTGTGTGTGTGTGTGTGTGTGTGTGTGTGTGTGTGTGTGTGTGTCTCTCATGCTCAGGCACTGACTGGAAAAAGGGAACAGAGAGAGACAGAAAGAAAAGGAGAGAGGGTTTGGGGGGGATGGAGGAGGCGTGGGGGGGTTACAGAGTGTGAGACAAATTGATGGCGCACAGCAGGGCTAACTCTCCAGGCTACGATTATACTGTATTTTTTTGGACATACTTTCAGACGCCATCTTGGTTCGGCCTCAAAAAAGTTTTGAAGTGAAGCGAAATAAACTGACGCCTTGACGTTTTGGAGATAAATGGTTGCGAGGTCACTCGTGTGCGCTGCTATTCGCTATCAGCATACCATCACCCATTTCTCTTCAGGAGAAAAGTGGCCCCAAAAACTAAATAAAACCCCCAAAACTGAAGAAATCAACACGATAATGTCGAGAGATAAGCTTTTCTAAAGTGCATCCACAGTGGTGATGACAACAACAACAATAATAAAAGAGGTTTGGGCTGCAATAACCAAGGCGGTGAATGTTACGTCCCCTGAGATACGGAAATGAAAACGGAATACTTGGATATTAAAGTTTTGCTGAAAAAAAGGAAAGACAGACCAGAAAGAGCTGCCGGTTGAGAAGAATAAGGACGATCTGATTCGTCGGCCCCGAGAGGAGAGATAAACATTCATAAGTGGGCTAAGTCTGAGAAATAACATTGAGCAAGGACTTTCACCTAGAACTCATTTATTTCAGAATTGTATTCGGGCTGTGCTGAACAGAGTTCACAACAGGTCTTTATCCAACGAAATAATCTGCTTCAATCCATATTTAATGGGGTTAATCCTTTTAAAAACATCATTTTCACCGCGATCAAAAAGCTCAATGACAGACATTAAACAATTAATAAAAAAACTAATTCAATATGTGCTTTGAGATATATAATGCATTTTAATTAACAACAATTGTCTACTGTCAATAAGAGCCTTTTTTAGTGCATTTAGTTTCTCGGTGTGTGTTTACATGAAGTCAGTCGGGTCTGTTGCTTAAAGGTAATTCTACATTTGTTTACAGAGTACTCTGACTCATGTCAGAAATGAGGGATTAATGATTTGTGTATTTGAGTTTTAAGTTGGCGAATGATCCTCATCGAAATGGGTAACTCACACCCGTCGGGATCCTCGGGTCGACATATTGACACACAGACACAACCCTAAGACCCTGCCCAGTCAGACCTCGGTTCCGACCCACACGCCATGCGGCGCGAACGCACAAACCTGCGTCAACCCAACCTCCAGTTACTTTCCAGAGAACTGAGCGAGTGTTCAGTCTCAAAAAAGACTCAAAAGTGCAAGAGGCTGCTGCGTTGGTGCGTGGGCGTATTGCTACAGGTGCTGCTGAGATGAGATACTATTCAGAGGTTCAGCTCGAGTGATCCGTCCGTGAACTCACACGCTTATCTAGACACCGGAACGCTACAAACGCAGTACTGTAGCGCCGACTCACCTGCATCAATGAGGTGTGTGCGTTTTTTAATGCAGTTATGTTGGTCTGGATAGTGATACACAACAGAAATACTCTGTGTCCCTCTCCCTAAATAGCTTCTTCTGCCGTCAATTACCGTCCGCCGACTTGTTCCTGTGCTGTGCAGCTCGCCTCAGAGCGTTTAACTGTTGAGATGTCGTCCCGAGAGGCCCAGTCAGTACTGTTAGGTATTCTGAAACTGGGAACTCCGCAGATGGTGGGAAACAGGCTTCCGAGCGCGCATGTATTAGGTTATCAACATTTAATGGCAAGAAGTGTAAAACAAACAATCAAAGTTCACGATGGTGGTCTTCCTCGGGGCAAGACGCTCCTCGGGCGATACAGTCAAGGCTCACATCGTGATCGGTCCTTCGTCGAGAGTCCCGTGGAAAGAGTCCCGTGGAAAAGAGAAAGATTTCTCTTCTTCGCCGCTTTTGTAGCCGGCGGTCAAAACTTAATTTCCGGTCAAGTATTTTCACAATAAGATTTCCATCTATTATTTCCAGTATTAAAGTCACCTTCACAATAAAAGTCCCATGTTATTTTAAGTCACGTCACGGATTTCAACCGGCTTTGTCGATCTATAATACTAACATACAGTCACTCTCATGGAACATACATTAATTCTTGCCATTTACATTTGCATAGAGTAAACATTGCTCTTATGCTTCATAATACATTAATTACAATATCAATATTCTCCTTAATATTTTCTATTATAATATCTTTCTATATGTATTAATTTAAAACACAAGACCTCTGCAGATGTTATCAAAATAAACTATTACAACCTAACAGTACCATGCCACAGGCAACATAATACTCTCTTCACACAATGGGATGTGGTCAGGAAAGGTTGTTGGTCATCAATGCAAGTGATATTAAAGGAGGTTGGCGCCCTCTCTCTCGCTCTTTCTCTCTCTTTGTAACTCCCTCGCCAGGTCTATGCCAGGAGAGACCGGCTGGCACAAAAATGTGCAACATGCCTGCTGAGCCAGAGGAAGTGTGTCATCGCCAATTGTGTGTTGGTGTAGGACAACTCCATGCGTGTGCCTTCACCTTGGCTGTCTGTCTGCGAACAAAGGGAGAGGCGGAGGGGGAGGGGGAGCAGCGGTGGTGTCTGCGCGAGTGTGTGTGTTTGTCATATGTGTTTATCTGAACCTCTCCGGGTTCTGTAAAAGCCCCTCCCAGGCCTGTTCCCCCCTTTCTCTCTCCAGCGTCTTCAAACACATTACATTATTGCCGCTTTTGATTGCATTTCAGATTAGAGAGCGCTGGTGGGAAGAGAGCAGGAGAGTCAGAGAGATGGGAAGGAGAGGGGGGGAGAGAGAGAGAGAGAGCGAGAGAGAGAGAGAGAGAAACGATGGCCGAGAGAAAGGGACAGATGAGGATGAGAGATGCAGAACGCGAATGGGAAGAGAGGGAAGGGCAGATCAAGGGGAGACGGACGGGGGCGGATGAGAGAGAGAGAGAGTTTAAATGAGAGACAGACGGTGAGAAGAGGGGAAAAGAAAAGGAAAGGAATGGAGAGGAAGAGGAAGAGCCTCTGGGGGAGCGCATTATACAGCCGTTACCCCCCTTCGGTGCGGCAGAGAATGGTAGAGGCTGAGTACCCACTATCCCGGTGACCTTGGAGGTCAGTCGGAGGAAAGCAGCATTAATCAAACTGACGCCTAGGCTGAGGCGGATGATAGCAGCAATGCTCACAACAACCCCCCCCCCACCACCACCACCACCACCACCAAACCAGCAAACCCTCCACCACATCTATTTGCATTCTTCCTCTACCCTCTTGTGTTGTTGTTTTTTGTCTCTCTTGCTTTTCACACATTATCCTCTTCCCTTTTTTTCCCTCATTCTTTCCGCCTCTCTTTTTTCCGTCTCTATCTCCCGCGTCCCCTCCTCTCCGGGTGCCCTGAACTCTCTCCGGATCTCTGACTACAAACAGTGAATTAACCCATCTCCACCCTGTGTTAATGGACTTCTAAATATCAGCCAATGCCTGTGGATATGCCCCCAACATTTACATGGGACGTGGGATCGAGCCAGTTGCCTCCCGGCCATTCGCAGAAGTGTAGAAATATCGATTTTCTGTTTTTTTGCGCTCCACGTTCATGCATATCTTTGTGTAAATGGCCGGTGGGGGAGTCAGATTGTCTTGATTGTCTGAATGCAATTATGTAATAAATGTGCAGAGATCTGTGGGGGGGAGCAGGGACCAGACGTACAATAGTGATGCCATTCATATGGCCTTTATAATGCCCTTTTTCTAATGTCAAACACATATGTAAATGCAGCACCAATCATTATTTTCACACTATTCTACAGTTTTGACCTTGAGTCAGATGTAGGTGGAGAAGTAACTTTTTTTTCAAATAATTGCTGAAGATGAATCCTACTTCTATACAGTTAAGCAATCATCTGGCTACAATAGGACTATATATATATATATATATATATATATATAGCTTTAACCCATCACCATCCTCACTGTTCAATGCCAGCCAGTGAAAAATAAAGTCAACAAGCAAGCGCGTCCACGTGGTAGGTCTGTGTGTCAGTCAATACAAACCAATCGATACGCCCAGGGCCTTCACTGAATCAGGTGTGTGAGAGTGAGTGTGTTTGGGTTGGGGTTTGTTAAAGGAGGCCGGGTGAATCTGTGACTCTTCGTCTGCGCTGATGATAGTATTGATCTGGTGAAGATCATCTGAAGGTCAGGATGTGTCGCCTCTGTTTGGACCGCCTTGATCCTAATGCACCGCCTGCCCTCTCCCTGCCGGTATATGACAGGCGTATACGACTTCATTCCTAATAAAAACATAAAATATAACAACAATGGAGCGGGGGGAGGGGCCACAAAGAGCAGACAGACAGAGGAATACATCTTGGGCTTTGGGTTTTAGAGATCAAAGATCAGGTGGACATTGTCTGTGTGCATTTTGAGTGATGGGAAAGGATACAAACACAAGCATTGCATAATTATAAGCAGCGTGTATAGCAAACAGAGGGCCGAGGCCTCACAGTGGTGACTGCGATGTTAACACTTTTTGATTGACACCGTCCCTCTCTGTGGATCATTATCATCATTTCCGAACGATGAAACAGAAACTATAGCCTTGTTAGCACTTAATTATTCATTTGAATCCATAAAGGCAATCAATTAAGCTTAAGTGTGCAATAAATCTGATTAACCAGTCAGTTCCCAAAACACCATAAAATCCACGCAGGTCTTATACCCTGGTAATGAGTTTCCAAGTGGGGAGGGGGAAGGGGGCTAATAAGTAAGGGTGCTCACCCACACACACACACAATCACACACAAACCACTATTGAGTTTTTTTTTTTTTTCCGGGTGATAATTTGACGTATTAGCATTTGGGGATGAAAGATAAGCAGGGCTTAATGTATGCTAATATTAAGGTCTGCAGCTTGTAACAAAATAAAGCAAGGTCATCAGGAAAACGCGCAGCTGTAATTAATAGATGAATTCATTACAAAAACAATGACTCGGTTAAAAAAAAACACTCATTAACAAGATAAGGCGTTTTCAAACAGAAAATAGAAACCTTAATGTGTTGACAATGAGACCACACGATCAACCCGGGGACGCCGCTAATGCAGAGTGTCTGTGCGTCTGATTGGGGAGAATTTGACGGCCTATCATCTTCTTTTTTTCTTCTTCTTCCAAGCCACCGCTGTATCATTCCTCATTATTCTCTGACACACTCGCTCGCAGCCTCTCTGCCTACTTCCATCTATTCCACCCTCCCTCCATCCCTCCATCCCTCCCTCCCTCTCGCTGGCCTTTTACCTGCTCACTCGCCTCGGGGGAAATTACCACAGCTCAGAAACGCTGTCCTACTGCACTGCAACGCTCCGCTCTGGCCTGCCTCCCTTCACAGCACACACAAGCTGTGGACGTGTGCCCACTGTTACTTCTTGCTATTGTCCCCCCCACACACACACACACACACCCCGTAATATAGTATTCACTACACAGAGTCACGGCAGTATATGCAGGATTAGAAGCATTTTCTTGCCGACGCTCTGCTCTGGATTTGTATGCCGGAAATTGAAAACGCACCTTTTCCGACTATATCTGGATTAAAAGACAGATTAGCACTTCAGTGGCTCTTAAATGGCTCTTATTATGGTACTTTTGTAGTTTGACTATGTTGAGGAAATGTTACTTTCTGTATTCTTGTTGTTCTTAGTTTATACTCTAGGTTGATGCACTTATTGTAAATCGCTTTGGATAAAAGCGTCTGCTAAATGACATGTTTGTAATGTGTGTTGGACTGTGCATCCATGTCGCTGCCCCAATGGCTCCTATGTGTCAGACCTCTCCTGTTCAGGGTGATTCACACTTTGTTTTTATTGAACTTTACTGAACAGGATCCCTCCGCCTCTTCAGGGCTACCCTGACTTCCGCCATGTACTTGTTCAGCGTGTCCTTATCTCCCGTTGCAACGCTGCAGACCTTGGACATGAGCAGCTCCGCGGGGGGTTTGGCCACTCGTTGCTGCTATTTAATGGCGATGGCGCCTCAATCACGTCGCTAACCAGAGTGAGAAGAACTCACAACGAAGTGTTTCAGCTTCAACTTGCTACTTGCTATTTCGCCTCGAAGTGGCGGGAGGTTATTCCCCCCTTTTCCATGTGCTGTTAGATGGTTTAATTTGGCTCCTTCCTCTTTCAGAGCCATCATCATCATCATCATCATGATTAACCTTTTGCATATGTCAAGTCATGCCTTCTTCTTCTTCTTCTTCTTCTTCTTCTTCTTCTTCTTCTTCTTCTTCTTCTTCTTCTTCTTCTTCTTCTTCTTCTTCTTCTTCTTCTTCTTCTTCGTTTTCATGCAGTCACTGGGGAATGAGGATTTGAACCAAGATCTGCTTTTGAATTTAGTGCTGTCACGTAATATTTGGCTCCCCCTCAGATCATGTTTGTCTGGGTAATTCCAAAAGATTAAATGTTAAGCATTTGGAGAGGAGGCTTTGTGTTTAGGAGTATAAAGCAAAGAAAGTACAACATTAATTTGACGATCCCATAAATTCTGCTAGTCTGTCATAAACTATGCAATATATTTTGACGGCTGAAGCAAAAAGAAAGATACACAGCCTGTTGGGATCCTTTTCATGTAATTGTTCTGACAACGTTTTATGGATGTGTGTGATTATTAATGTTTCTGGATGGACTTACTTTCTCTCATGGGAAACATGTTTAAATTACAAATTGTAACCACGGATCAAAATCTGCATGTATAGCCACGTGAATGCGCACATGTGCGAGTGTGTATTTTTTTATGTGATAGCGAAGCCAGTGTGTGTGGGTGTATGTGTGTGTGTGTGTGGATGTATGTGTGTGTATGTGTGTGTGTGTGTGTGTGTGTGTGCGTGTGTGTGTTTGTGTGTGTTTGTGTGGTGTGTGCTTTGCATAAGAAGCTACAGTCTTGTGTGTGCACATGCGTTTGTGTGTGAATGTGTGCGCGTCCGTCTGGCAGACTCCGGCGGCAGGCTTGAAATTAAAACCTTATGCATCACGCGGCTGGTGATTGGACTGGAATTAAAACAAAAGGCAGAGGAGCGCAGTGAAAGGAGGATGGGGGAAAAGGAGGAGAAAGAGGAAGAGGGAATGGTGAGAAAAGGAGAGCCAGAGCAGGAGGAGGAGGAGGAGGAGGAGGAGGAGGAGGAGTGTATTGTCTGAGAGGGGAAGGAGTGAGTATTAGCTCTGCTGCAGTCTTTTCGGTTTGTGTCTGGGCTGCTTCCTACCAGAATGTCAGAGCGGAGCGTTCCCATTGGCTCGCCGCTGTCAGCAGGCTGCTTAAATGTGAAAGCAATTGGGGAAATTGGTAAAGTCAAAGAAACATCTCAGAATGAGCTGTGAAGAGTGGATGTGCTGAAGGAAGTGCATGTGTGTGTATGTGTGCGTGCGTGCGTGTGCATACTCACGTACACACATGCATGTCTGCACACACACACACACACACACACACACACACACACACACACATTTCTTTCCTCACCAACATTAACACACACAGCTCCCTGCCTTTGATGGATAAGATCATGTCAAACCACGTACCATTTCATGAAGTGTCCTTTGTGGCGCACAGATTTCCATCTTCATCTTTGATAACTCATGCAAGTCTACATGAAGAAGATTTAAGCCAGAAGTAAGTGTAGGGTACTTTGGCTTGATGCCTCGCATAATGCACATTCATCCGAGATCCACGTGGAACACAATTAATTTAGGTGGCATGAATGAATATCAAATATCTGCATACCATTTACTAGTCTGGGATCTGCAGCGAACTTCAGATCCCTTCAGGCGATTCTGAAGGCATTCCCCTCTCTCCTCACCTCTTTTAACCCCGAGTATGGAACATCTGCTTTCTCCATTCATTCGGAGCTTGCTATTTTAATAGCTCTGGGCATCTTGCCTTGAAAAGGAGAGAGAGAGCGTGTGAGAGAGAGAGAGAGAGAGAGCGTGTGAGAGAGAGAGAGAGAGAGAGAAAGAGAAGAAAAAGTTTTGGGCCGGGGCCCCTGGCTTTCTCATTAGCAGTCTCTCCCAGTGATGTATAGTAGCCCAGCGTTTTTCTGAGAGAGTTCTCACTGGTCAGCTTCCCTTTTGTGGACTGCAGCCTTGACCCCACCTCACACTGTGTGCGTGAGTGTGTGTTGTCTGTGCGCAGGGCCGACATTTCCATAAGAAAAGAGCGCAGAGAATGGACAGGGCCCGCATGTTCTTTATCCGAGACGGCTGCAGTCACAGTTCCGGGGGGGGTGGGATTCGTGCAAGGGCAACCTCATCCATCATCATGTGAATAGCTTGGAATGATCGCCACATGTTTTCTGGACATCATTTGATCAAGAGATTCTTGACAAAGATCATTTGGGGTAGAGGACATGGGCGTGGGCCCTTTAAGAGACAGCTTACGAGTCTGCGAAGTGCATGATGTTTAAAGTTTCAAACAGCTCGAAGACTTTGATGACTGTCTCTTTTGCACTACTTGTGTCGTGAAGTATAACGTCTCATTTATATACTATACAAGTATTAAGAATGTAAATATTTTTCAGGTATATCCTTAAAACAAAATCCTCCCCGAATCTATAACAACCTCACATTTGTTTTCTTTCTAAGCTCTCATTATGCACTGCACGCTTCAGCCATACCGTGGAAATATGAGCCGCCTGTCTGTCATCCTCGGTGGGGCTTGGAGGTCTGGCACACAGGGGGCGGGGCTTAGGGCGGAGTCGACGTCCGCTGTTTTGGTTGGTCGGGGGTGACGTATCGGGAGCCACTTCCTGGTTGGTCTGCTCTCTGGGAGGAGGAGAGCGAGACTGCGGTGTTGTTAGTTTGAACAAAATGGCTGCGAGACCACTGTCAACGAGAGCTCACTGAACGCCTACTATGACTGTCCGCTCCGCTGTCTGGATCCACACAGAATGTATTTCCCCGGAGTCGTTTCTCACTTTGCATCCTTGGTAGCCAGCCCATCGCTAGTCGTCCAACTGGCGACCTAAACAAACGAACAGAAAATAATTTATGTTTGCACTTTAAAGCAAGTTGTCAGGTCTGACTGCCGTCGGCTTTGCTCTTCTACGCGAGAAGTCATTGGCGAGTTTTTTTTTTTAACGAAAATCGCCTTTGCTAAAAAAAACTCGCGACGAATTGGAACGTCAGCCGCGTTCGCGTGCATCAATTAGCTGCTTTGAAAGTCGTTTTTATTCGTGTTTTATTCTTTATATTTTTGTTTTTGTTTTGCTCGCCTCCCCGCCCCCTTTCCCCTCCTCCCATTATATCCGTGACGTTTTGACAAACTGTTTTTTCGAGCGTAATTTCGCGGCACATTTAGTTTAGTTGGGGGTTTAGTTGAGTTACAAGCCTAAACCACAGTACTCTCCGTCTCTCCGGCTGAGTGGCCGTTGTTTACCTCTCTCTCGTCACCAGTCGGCTCATCTGCCAAGTCCGACTTTAAACTGCGATTGAATCTCAGCTCCATCTCTTTTACGGGTAACTTTAAGAAGAGACCGTGGAGAATGCTTCTTCTTCTTCTTCTTCTTCTTCTTCTTCTTCTTCTTCTGCCATGAACCGACGCAACACCGAAAGCTGCAAAAAAACCTGCGGCTAACGCGAGGTAAGTTTCAAATCAGCGGCTTTTCCTCTTGATGCACGTCGCTGATGCTTATTTTGATATTTTGTTTTTGAAAGAGATTATTCCGAAACAATGTCGCATAAATACCTCCGAGCAAAATAATGTCCTATTGCAACGTTGTTGTTTCTTATCGCAGTGTTTAACCCGACTTCATTCATCCCGGTTACAGACACTTTACGACGTTAAGGCTGCAACGATCGACGTCAGTGTCGCGTAGTTAAAACACCCTTTAACGCAGGCTTGTGCTTATTTGTGCTTCTTCACCACCGTATTCATGTTGTTTGTCCCCGGAAAGTAGCGTTCAACTCAGTGTGTGGATGTGAGACGGTGCTGGTGCTTTTAATGTGTTTGTTGTTGTTGTTGTTGTTGTTGTTGTTGTTGTTGATGAGAGGGGCGTCCCCTGCGAAAATGAGGAACCCTGCTATTATGTCGGCTCGATGAGAAAAGCCCACAGGACCGACCGATTGAGTGATTGATCTGAGGTGTTTTTTTTAACATTGGCTATGGTGGATGACTGGAAATAGTAGTTTATCATTACCCGTTCATGGTTGGCCGAGCGGACTGGAACACCCTCGGTACATGTGGTGGTTTCTCCAGCCGACTGGGGGACTATCTGTAGTACTCATAAGGTCTTGTTGATGTTTTTGATCACACACTGTTCTCTATAGCATGCTCATTGGCAGAAGGACTGTGTTATGTCAGCAGGACGTTCTTGTTTTCGTGCCCCTGCAACATAGAGGCTGCAGTGTTTCCTCAGTGTGACACAATTTCACCCCATCCGTCCTGTTGTCACTCCTCTCGGTACATTATCTGTAGCATTATCGCGTCCTGCATCTTGCACACGACTGTACATTCCACTAGACTTAATTCCAAGTACAATATTAAACATAACTGTTCTATTCCCCCCCCCCCACACACACACACACACTCGAATGCAAGCCAGAGATACTGATTGAACTGTCGCCTTCCATTGCATTCCCCCCCACCCTGTCTTCCTGCATCCTGTCCCCAGGCACTGGAGTATAGCTTTTAATATCTCCTCTGCGTGTCTTAATTGAAGTACATAATTTCCTGTTCAATTTCGAACACCCTTTTTACACACAGCCCCCTCTTTGACATCTCTGTCACCACTGTCTTATCTCTATCGTCACACACCAGTGAGGTGATGAAATGAAAAATGAGTGTGAGCAGCGGCGGCGACACATAGATGTGCAGTCAGCTCAGGAGACTGTCGGGGCACATGTTGGCGCATGGGATACATTTAAATTTGTGTGTCCATCTTTGTGCGGGTGCCTTGGAAATGTAGTCGCAAGTGTTGTGGGTTTGTTTCAGACTCGGCCAACGAAAACGCAATGAACACGTGGAATGCCCGTTGCTACATGACCACTCAAATGTCAAGCTCGCGGCCATTGGTCAATGCCCTGCAGCTGCTCAAGTTGTGAGCCGCCTCCTGCTTACCCTAAGTATCCAGCTAACACACACACACACACACACACACACACACACACACACACACACACACACACACACACACACACACACACACACACACACACACACACACACACACACACACACACACACACAGAGTCCTGTTCTTATCCGGGGTCAGAGGTCCCCCTTCCTTCCATGCACACGCCCGTCTGTCCAAAAAGGCTGAAGAGCATGCAGTCAGGGGAGGGGGTTGGCTGCCAAAAGATGTTGCAGGGGCCCCTGCATGTAAAATGAGTGAATAGGGAGAAAAGAGCGACCTTTAGCGTGGTTAGAAAAAAAAAGGGGGAGGAAGGAGTCTGCTAGTTTTCTGAAATGCCATACAGTCAGGCTACCCGTTCCCATACGCTGCTGCTTCAGCACCATAGCTACCACTGCAGCCACAGCAGGTGGCTTATCTGGAGGGCACTAGGTTATGTGTGTGTGTGTGTGTGTGTGTGTTAGGTCAGGTCACAGGCACCGGGGGTTGCCCCCGAGGCACGCAGTGCTTCTCTTTTTGACCCTCCCTACAAACGTTTTGTCGACGGAGTCGTATAAAACTTTCTGGCATCTGCGAAATCCACGAGCAGAGAGATTGAACAGAACTCTGTACATTATCTACATCTCTAATTGGTGCTTTCTCAATGCATAAGGATGAGAAAGGTAGTCTTTTACCGGAGCTCCAGACTAAATGAATTTCATTACTATTTTTGCCATTTTTGGCAGCGCACACGCAACCCACGTTGGCTCTGCATCCGAGCGGTGCTGTTGGCATCTAGACATTGTTTTGATTAGACTGTATTACTACAAAGCCATGAGGACAAACCCTGCGCCCGCAGCTCCTTATCACCGGGGAGGCGGGGTCATTTGTTGGAAAGGGAACGACTGAGAGCTGGCTGGTCTGACCCGTCACAGCCCAAACATGCCCAGTCCTCAGGCTGCTGTCATCGGCCTGGTTTCCACTACAGGGCTAAATGTGACTGGAATCAGCCTGCATGTGTCATGTCCCCGTATCCCCATAAACAGTGTTGGTTCTCCTCTTTTGAATGTTTACGTCTGCGCAGTCGTAAGGCTATATGACCGCGATATCAAATAAACAAAGTTTCTTCCATCGCCCGTCAGACATTTTGTGTTTGCTCTGGTAAATCCCACTTAGTTGTGCTTTTGGAAACGTGGCTTGTGCGGTCTTTCCCTTTTCCCCGTCGGTGACCTCAGCCCAGGTCTGTCCCTGGTAGTCACTGAAGCGGTGATTATGTGGCTTTTCAAACAACTGGCACGGTCCTGATAGATAGCGCGCTTAACACTGCCGCAGGGAACTGCTGCAGTGGGGGGAAGGGGGGGGGGGTTGACAGTAGAATCAGCTGGATTCACTGGGAGGCTGCCAAGAGCTGTTGGGTTCTTCCTCTGATCTGTGGATGGCTATTTGAGAGTCAGGCGGGGTGAAGGTGGATAGAGAGACTTGCCAGCCAGTTGTTTATGGTGTGGCTGTTGCAAGAAATAAGATGGGGGGGGGGGTGTATGTAGTTGGACAGGAAAACATACATAGTAGTAATCGTAGGTGGATGGACATCACCCTGAAAGCAAACGGTACCAATCCGTTATTAATAATTCCATGAGCCCAGACTGACATTTTCTTTGAAAGGGTGCTTTGTTCGAGTGTCCTTCATGTACCTCATCAGTGATTGGGTCTCCATGGTTTGGGGAAACCGCGGTTCTGACACTAATCTGCCTTGGTGTGAGACAACGACGCCGCGTTATGATAGACATCATTTCCTCTTGACACCTTCCAAGTGTGTCAGTGGAACAGCTGCACTTACTTAGAAAATTAGAAAATGAAGAAAAAGCAAGGTTAAAATAATGCATAGTTCTTCGGAGGAAGACATAAAGTGTAGTTTCAGTCTCCTGACCCCCTCAGGTATGTGGTAGTGACCAGTAGACCAACTCTGGCTGACCTCCTGCTCCAGTACATTATGTCACATACGGGGCTGTTGTCCGGAAGAGGCATAGGAGGGTCCACTGTGTGTCGGGGGGTCTTCTTGTCAGACTTGTGTGCCATTGCAGCTTAAGGAGGCCCACCAAGGGTAAGCCAGAGCCGGGATGGAAGCAAGGTGGGGGGAAGCCAAGCTGAAACTGGCGAGCCGCTGCCTGTGAGTCTTGGCGGGGGTCCAGGGGAATGTTCAATGTGCCCAAGGTTCACCCCCCCCCCATCCCCCAGCCCTCCCCCTGCTCCATGTCCGCTAATTGGAGGGACGTGGAGAGAAGGAGAGGGGCCCGGCACATGGAGGATAACGGCGAATATGCATGAATACAGTGTTCCCTTTTTTCTCGCTGCAAACCGACATCAGACGGACCAACTGGTTATGTAAAAGGACTTAGGCCCCGCCGCACCGCCAAAGCCCTCTGTTGCGTCTCCGTAAAGGGCACTACGACGAGGAGGCCATCGCCACGCCACGTAGGCGTAGGTCATATTTGATCTTTTTCTGCTGTCTTGGGAATGCATCATTGCCGTAATCAACTCGCGTACAATCAATTAACGTTTGCCCGTTTTCATTCGGTTCGTCTCTTGTGATTGTGAGAGCACATTTTGACAGGACTAAGCTGGAAATGAGCAACAAAGACGCATCTTGTGATGTTTGAGTCGTGACCTCGTTAAACTCCAAGCAGTTTACAGTTTACACAGCCTAATTTATGTTGATTAAGGCACAGAGTATCTGAAGAAGCTAAATAATTGGTAAAGTAAGCGTTCATCATACTGTACCTTCTTTACTAATGTTTTGAGACCAAAATGTCTTTTAAGATCTGTGCCGTGAGCTTTAATGCACATCTGCAGGACATAAGATATTGAGGGTGTAGATCTCGGGACGCCCCGTCTCCAGATGGAGACATGGCCACGCTGGCTTGCCCACGGTCTTTCTACGTCTCCACCGGCGTCCCTGCAGCTCTACAGACGGGGCCGGTGCTTCCATCTGTCTCCCTGATCGCTCATGTCCTCACCTCGGTTATTTCTAGGCTGTTTCAAAGTCTGTTTTATTGCTTAGGCTGTCGACAGCCAGAGATTTGTTGACTGACATCTATCAAGGCCGATATGGTTTCCTGCATCCTGGTGTAGACTGTAGGCGGTCATGATGAGAAGCCCAATGAGTACGTTTAGATGTGCTCAGTTTGGCTATTCGGTACAAACTGAGAGGACCTTAAAAGTAATCATTGTTTTAACGCTAATAGAACCTCCTGATTATCTAGAGTTCCTAGACCTTTTTTATTTATTTTATTGACGGAGTCAAAAGATGGAGGTACATGCAGGCCACATTTACTTCTTCCCGTAAACACATGGCGAGTTAAGTGGAACGCACACACGCCGACGCACTCGGCGCGACAGCTTCTCCTTGAATTCAATAAGCGGCGGCCGCGGCGCTCGCAGGGAGCCGGCCTGCGTGGTCTCGCGCATCGTGCTGTTTCTCCTATTTAATGAGCTGCCGTGGTGTTAAAGTGGCAAATCTTCTGGCGGTGAACCTCAAAGCTGTTATTTATAACGCAGGTCTGCCTCTCGCCGTCGGATTCTTTGACTCTTTTCTCTCCGCCCCCGTTGCGCGTCGCCGGCAGGCGCCCACCCGGTCGCCCCCCCATCAGTCCCTCGCCTCCGGATTCCGACAAACCAAGATTTTTTTCTGTCCACAGTTCGTTAAGCAGGTCCGGCCTAGCAGCGATACCCTGTGTCGTGTCACGTCTCCACCAGGCCGTCTCTCCCCGCCTGCTCTACAGCGTAACTCGTTTTCGCCGAACGTTCGCGAAAAACCAAAGCGGGTCAGGCGAGGCTGTTGGCGTGACCGCGGCGTGGAAACGTGCACGACGACATTGTTATTGTTTGCTTATCAACCCCCTCCCCCCCCCACACACAAGCCGTTCAGGTCCAGTAAACACAAATGGCACCGCCACAGACATTTGTGCGGGAGAGGTTGAGGTCTGTAGTTCTTTTGAGGAATCTTTCCCCAGGTAAGGAGGCTAATGCTCCATGTAATCGGGCTCTGGAGACCTCTGGCTCCTCTGGCGCCACAGGAACGGGGCGGCCGGCTGGATGGGGACGATGGCGGAGTGGATTCACCACAGTCTGTGTCCACGGACCGGACCATATACCCCCCCCCCCCCCCCCCCCACACACACACACACACCTTTGTGATTGGAGTTGTGTCTGCGGTTGATCGGACAGCCTGAATCTGAACACGTAGCGCTACATGTTTTTCTTCCCCCCTCCCCTTATTTTTCGAGTTCTCTCCCAGTTTGTCTCGCTCCCTCGTCACACCAGCGCAACTCTTTCTACCCCCCTCTGTTCTATCACCCCTACACGGCTGTCCCATCACCCCTCGCTCTTCTGCGTCTCTAGATAGTAGCGATCAAGGCGCACAGATATTCCGGTGCACCTCTTTCTCTTCCCTCCCTTCCTCTCACCCTCCCATCTCTCCTCATCTGCCAGCCTCAATAGTACGATGTTCTGTGCCCCCCCCCCCCCCCCCACAATCCTCCATTTCTCCAGTGAGGATTCTTTCTCTTTTTCCCCCCTCTTCTAGCACAGACTCTCTTCTTTCTCTCTCTGTGCCCTGTCTGGTACTCCGGCGGCTGTCGTTCTTAATTGGTGTTGCTCAGCGTCTGCTTTCATCCTCCGCCTGTTTTTCCCCCCGTTTTCTTATCCCACCCCTCCATTCCCATCTCTCCTTCTCCTCCTCCCACCTCCCTCTCCTCTGCATCCTTGGCAGAAAAGGGGAGGCATTAGACAGACTGCCTCCTGGTTGAGTACATCAAGCTTGTGTGTGTGTGTGTGTGTGTGTGTGTGTGTGTGTGTGTTTCCAGTCCCCCTCGTTCCAGTACAGTGTGTTCCTGTTGTCATGCTCCCCCTCTATAGCTTACAGCCCTATAGTTCAGGGATATGAAGCGGATGTGTGCGGCACAGGAAGAGAGGATACTGCCTCATGATGCTGTTTCTTCACAATTACCCAGTTGCCCCAGTTTCGGGATGTTTTCCTACTCGAGTCTGTATTCTTAAGAAAAGCCGGTAAAGCCGTGATCAGACTACAGACGTTTTAAACCGATTTGTTCTCCCGCCCATTCACCCCTCCCAACATTCAGCAAAGAAGTGCGGTCCGTGACCTTGGTCGGTACCGCGTTCGACCCGCGTTGTCTGATAATGTGAGGGGGTTACCTTAAACCTCTGCTAGCAACTGGAGTAGCAACTGCCAGCGTTGCATAGAGTTGCTACGTTGGTCTTGGGACAACACACAGCTGCACCTTGGACACATCGACGAGCCGGCTGACGCGGCGTGTTGAAGACAGCAATGCATCCCTGCAAAGCAAATCATCCGTACTTTTAATCGAGGCTGGCCTTTGGACTTCGAGTTTGGCGAAATGCACCACAGAGCTATCTTTGCATTAGTGTCTTTCCCCACTGGCTGTGGTGATCTAAGCCTCTTTAATGGGAGGAAGAAACTAAATGACACACCGGAACTTAGAAACATGACGTATTTTTGCCTAATTGCAGTGTCATACTTGCAGTGAGGGTGAACCTGATGCTGGACGGCAGCACAGGGACGCCCCTGGGTCACAGCTGAGGAGCTGCTGCTGTTGGCAATACTGAGTGAGAGGCAGGGAGACCGGGGGAGGCAGGTTAGATTGGATTATATTTTACTTTAGTCGTACCCAGGAGGAAATGTGTTGACGGTACGGTTGTATCTGGGAAAGAGGAGATCAGGAGGGAAGCTAAGTTTGACACCTGCTCTGTCTGCTTAAAAGTTATAGTGTTTTTTTTATAAGGGTGCACCCAGCATGATGGTGAATAACAAAAACACAGCCGTTTAGAAGGCTGTCTATGTTTTACCAGATGGATACTAAATATCCTTCTCCCTGTCCTCTGACGGCGATAGTTTTAACCACATAGGATAGATTCACTATCATCTGGGCGCCATAAGCTTTATATAGCGTCAGCCATAAACTGTTTTTGACCACCGAAATACAGACTTGAAAGAAATGCCGTTGACCTCGATTCCCGTTTGCGTCCTCCTGATTGGATCTCGTCCGTCGTGCCGTTTCCGAGTCGTCACACCCCGATGACGAAACAAATGTCATCAGCTTCGCTTACTGGTGGTTAATTCGGCGTGGGAGGCTCTGCTAGGTGCTGTTGCGGTCTGCATTTCACAATACTACTGCCGTCTACATGAGGAAGGCGGCGCGCTATTATTTGAGCAATTTGCAACAAAGAATGTGCATTTTCAGGCACGTTGGCAGGGACGGAGATGGTTTCCGACCGAGAGTATTCATTTGGGTGTAGCCTCTCGTCCTTAGCAACTGATGGTGACATCAAACATAAATACAAATGTAGCACACAGTTTCTTCCCACTTGTATATCTCCTCCCCGCCCCCACTCTGCCTCTCTACCACACACATAATTTGAGCTCCTATTTATTACCTGAGGGCTGCCTTCCCCAAGCTGCTGAGATAGCACAATGACACCACACACACACACACACACACACAGACACACACACACACAGACACAGAGCCACACAGACACATATACAGACACTCAGAGACACATACACACACATACACACACGTACACACAGACTCCTCAGTATGAAAAATAGCACTGTGTGAATGTAAGAGAGATAGGGGGAGAGAAAGAAAGCGTATTAGAGAGCAATGAAAAGGGAAACATGCCACGAAGAAGAGAAAATCCAGATTGGATTTTCATTTTCATTTTGCCCCGCTGCCATGGCGGCTAGTCTAGTCTTCCCCAGGGTTTGTCTGTAAACTCACAGTTAATACCTGTTCAATGTCTGTCTGTCTATCTCCCTGCATGTCTGTCGGCCCCATAGAGTTAGACTTGGAGTAGACCAGACATTCCCATTCAAATCCACGTAGCAGGCGGGTCAGACTAGAGCAGAGTACATGTTGACGTGTAGCGTTGCTACAGTCGTAGCGGCTAACGGATGAGCCAAAGCGACTCGGGGCGAGCGGCGGACTCATTCTGTCTCTGTGGCCTAACGCGTGTCGACTTCTCTCTCCATTCCTCTCCCTTGCGGCCGTAGAGACGGAGCCCTGCCGTCGGGGATTATCCTGCCAGACTTGTCTTGTCTTGGATTGATGGACGGCTCCCTCCCCCGCTAGTGGGCAGCCCAGTGGGGGGGCGGGGCCTTCATTCATCTTCCGTTGTGAGCGTAATGGTTCATTCGTACCTTCGCAACTTGATTAATTTTCATGCCTTGTGTTGGCACACTTTGTGTTTTCTGTTTACTTTACTGTCAGGTTGTTTGGGCTTTGCGTGTTTTGTCTGATCAACGCTTTTAAAATCATAATAATATAAAACTTGAATATAAATATATATATATATATATATATGTAAATATTTTTTATTTTTTACCTGATGAATTACTGTCAGACTACATTTGTATATCATAAAGTCATGTCTTTCAAGTTCACAAGGATGAGGCACACTGGCTGTGTGTGCAAGCCGGATGGGAATTGACCATTGTGTTCGACTGGCATGGAGATGATTGATTGTATTTGCACATTTTATTTACATATCATTGATTTGATATGACACAGTCCAGTGTCCAAAGATTAGTGTCCATTGCACTTATTGAAGAGTAAACACACACATGCACACACGCACACGGGGTCTCTCTGGCCCAGATCATGCCTCTTTAATAGTTTCCAGGAGCTGTCACTAAAGCTGAGCCAAAGGAAAGACGGGCTGAGGAGAAGCATTTAGTTTCCGTGGCCCCTCGGGCTAGCTATAGCTAGTTTGACTCGCGCCCACTGGAAACGGATCATTTCCGTCTTTAGAAAAAGACCTTGTTTCCTATTCTATCAGATTGTTGGCCTTTTTACGTTGTTTTCCTTTTAATCTCGTGACTTTTTAATCTTCTAGCCATTTCCTGTCGTCTTTCACTCAGCTCTTAACACTTTACTCTCACTTTCCTCTTTCTTTGTATTTATCCCTCTCTAACTCATGTGTGCCATTAAAAAAAAAATGTATAACCCTACCAATCGACCTTCTCATTTTACAGTTTGTGAATACTCACCCATTCATTCATTACTCTCTCTCTCTTTCTTTCCTTTTTGGGCAGCTGAGAGAAGCTAGCGACAGAAGAAAGAGAACCATTTGATGGAAGAAAGAAAAAAGAAAAAACAAGAAGAAAAGATAAAGACGGACGTCGCTCAGAAAAAGGTAACGATGCACATGTACGGACACGGCACACCTGCGCAAATCTATTTTTTCAGTCCACCGGCCGGCACTATATATGTGTGGCTCATACAGCTGGTGTTAAACCTTTTCTAATCAATGGCGTTTTATTAAAATCAATAGCGACAACAACGGGTTTAAACGGCTGAAACAAGATTGGCTTATTTGACCACTATACCCTTTCCTTTCATTTTCATTAGCATATTTAAAAGTGTTTAAATTCCTAATTCCAATGCTCTCTCTTCTCTACCTGCAGGCTGCTGATCAGAAACCCAAAGGTGAGCGTCATGTTCGTGTACTCTGCCCCCTCTCATCTACCCTACTTTTATAACTCCATTCCTACCACTGATCTGCATTAATCAGCTCTGATTAACAGCACACTGACCCATAAAGACACACACACACACACACTACACACACACACACACACATACATTATTCATGCATTACACACACACACACACATCATTTAGCATTCTCGTGCACAGATGGACACAAGTTTTGCACATGCATGCACAATTGTGCCGTTTGAATCCGTTTCTCATACACACACACACACACACACACACACATACACACACACACACACACACACACAGCAGAGCAGATACAGTGGAGTCTAATGCAGAGCGATGTCGAGTGACGCCCAGTACGCCCGTAGCAGCAGGCAGTGAAGCGGGAGGGCAGCCAGACAGCGCAGTGAGTGTGGTGTGGGTAAGGAGGAGTGGGGGAGGGGGGACAGAGGAGAAGTGGGATAAAAGAAGGGCATAGAGTTCGGCTGGAAGGAGAGAGTGAATCGGACAGAACGGTGTCCTCGCATGACCTCGACGTCGTCTTTAGATGCTAACATAGCTCTTGAGGGAGCCCCGCTGTAAAAACTCCACTTATAATGTTTACGTAACCCTGAGAGTTGGTCCTCCGTGGTGCTCGGTGGTGTAAAAACAAAATCTAAATGGTTGTACCTGTGATCTTTCTTTAAAAATCTATCTAAATGCATTTAAAAGGGTCGACTGTGAGCAAGTGCGCCAGGTCCCAAGCAGGAGATGTTCGAGTCCATATCCCCTCGATCTCTTTGCCCTTTTCCTTTTCCTCTTTGTACTGATCATCACACGCGGCTTCCCGCTTCGTCGTCTTGGCCCAGTTCCTGTAGTTTAAAGCGTGCCACGGTGCAATGTGTGCAAAATGTTTGCGGTTCCACAAAGGATTTAAACAAGGTGGCTACATTTTGAAAAACAAGCCTCCTTGTGTGTCTGCTATCACCCCCCCCCCCACCCCCACACCGCGAGCAACAGCTTGGCCATCTGGGTGTCGCTGTTGGGCCTCTTGACAAAGGTCACCACAGCTTGCCTCGAACTCTGACCCGTCTATTTAATTGCCCTGCCCGAGTTTTATTAGCCCGACTGTGAACTCGGACTATTCTCCAAGTTTCAAAGCCTCCACTCAAAGCCTCCACTCCGCTTCTAATTTGAATACGCGTTTAATGCCACCGTGCTTGCGCTTCAGTGCGTAATGAAGTCCGACCTGCACTATATCTGTATGCATAATAGCGTTTAAAGAGCAACCGAGAACTTAAGGTGAGAACAAGACTTTTTTTTTATTGTGTAGAGCTTCTGTTTTTTTTACATCTTTATTATTTTACTGTTATTTACACTGGGCAGATTTGCTAAGCATGAATGCTCTTTTCCAGGAACACCGTGCTTCACTCTCCTTGTGTACATTCACACTTGGAAGCGGTCTTTTACAACCACGGTCTTATCTGCTGCCCGCTGACCAGCTTCACTCGGGGGCAGCTCGTCCAGACGTTTAACCGACAAATGGCCAGTGAGAGTGTTGTGCTGGTCAGACGGTCCGAAGGTGTGATCTGGCCACGAATAAATGACACGCACTGAGTTGGGGCCTCTGCATCTGTTTTTTGTTTAGTTTGATTTAGTTTGGCTCTGTATTGCAGAACATTGGAGTGAGCAGACACTTGGTATTTCCCCCGGAGGTGCTCTGGCAGGCCCTGTGCTGCAGCTGCACCACATTGTCTAGTTCAGGGAGGTCAGGTGACTGGCTTTGGTTTGAGTTTGGCTGCTGAACATCTCATCGGTGGTCTTATTTGTTTTTGGGCCCCTGCATTGTTTCAATGAAAACAAACCCGCCTGTTTGACTTCTCATTTCAAACCCAATGTTGCAGATTGGAACCTAAACGGAGACGAGCGTTATCGCGCTCATGTGGGCCGTACCGAGTGTCACCGACGGGAGCGGCGTAGGAAATGCCGAGAGTCGAGAGAGGAAATATTGAAACCCTCTGCCTGTGAGAGAGGCCCACACACAGGGGCCATGGGGAGGAGGAAAGGAGAGTGTAACCGGGCTTTCTGAGGCCGGATGAAAGCTAAAAGAAATGAAGGGAAGAGAGGAGAGAAAGTAATGAAGCAGTGAGCACTTTAGACGAGTGCCAAAAATGACTGTCGGGAGTCGATGGTGGTGCTGCTATAGAATCGGGCTAATGACGTGGACATTTGTTTTATGGTATGTTTAATGAGAGAGAGTGCGGAAAAAAAGGACATGGAATGAGAAACTAATTGTGTGTATGTTAGCGGGCGTTCATGCAGACCGAGAGATAAAGGAAATGGGGGTGAAGCGGGCTCACGGGCTCACGGGCTCACGGGCTCACGGGCTCACGGGCTCACGGGCTCACGGGCTCACGGGCTCACGGGCTCACGGGCCCGTTTGAAGACTAATCGTTCAGCTAGTCTTCAGGACCTTGAGCTTGCTCAATACCTCCCATTGGCAATATCTCTTGGAAGGAAGATGGCATCAACCGGAGTGATAGGAGTTCTCATGTGGAACTCTAAATAATAGAGACATGTGTGTCCATGTGTATATATATATATATATATATATATATATATATATATATATAGTATGCGGTAGTGATTTGTGTCTTTCCATCCATATCGGAGAATTTTGCGTTCTTTATACACTCTCAGACATTCATAGGCACATGCCCATTGCACCGCCCCTCCCCCACCTTCCTCCGCCTTCCTCTCCGCAGGCCTGCCGTGGTCCCAGGCATTTCAATTTGTTTGCGGTAAACGATCTGGGCCCGTTCATATGTATGAAAATGAGATAAAGCCTCGGCGCAGCGGAATTAACTCCTCTGCCCCCCATTAGGCATGGAGCTTCTCCCAACGCAAGGTTTCCAGGAGGCAGGGTCCCACCCCCACCCCCCCACCCCACACACACACACACACTGGACCTCTGATGCAGGGCCCTCCCTCCCTCCCGGTCCCCATTACCTCAGAGGGATGCTGATTATTCACCCAGAGCGCACACACACAGCTTCATCACAATCTCTGCCACCACTGCAATCACAATCAGTCAGTTTTGACTGCCTGACAAAAAACATGCCCATGTCACACACACACACACTCGCGCGAACACACACACGCACACACATGCATATTCTCACAAACAGAGGGGTGCGTGAGGAGTATCTGAAAAGCGAGTATCCGTCGAGCAATACTAAAAGACGTGCACATTCCTTGCGTGCCAGTTCAATTTAATCTACTTGTATGCGCGCACACCGAGAAATATTATTCAAGATCTCGGTAAGTTGCACATACGCATTCCATGAAACGCGCAGCTACACACAGGTACACAAAGTCCCAACAAAACCCCGAACCCCGATAACGCAGTTATGTTTTTCTCAGCGGCGAGAGGCCAGTGCGTCGTATAACCCGGCATTGTATTAATTCTCAATTTCACATGCTATTAATTGCGTCAACACTTTTGAAAAGGGTATTTCATGAATCACAATCTAATTAGAGGCTAATTTGCTTTAGCAGTCTGGCTGCTTTTCTCTCCTGTTAACCACAATTTATAAACACTCCATGAATTAATAGTGAATAGCTTGTGAATTACATCCCGTGGATTTATGACTGCCAAGCATAATTTCTTGCTCCGACCCCCCCCTCCCTCCATCACCCCCAGTATGCTCACACGGCATGCATGTCAAGTGCGAGGGGCGAATGAAGGATGGAGGGGGGGAGACAGGGGGCAGAGGGAGAGGAAACAAGAGGGGCGCGCAGGCTCCAACAATGCTTCCTCCCTCTCTGCGTAGTCGTTGTTGTACGATCACTCACAAGCTGCTGACAAGCGAGCCCATGCCTCGTTCCCCTCCCCCATCACCCTCCCCCCAACAGTGAGCCGCTTCATGTCACATATCGTGTGTGTGTGTGTGTGTCGGGAGGCCTTCAAAAAGGGCTCCTCGCGCTCTGGCCATTGTGGGGCAGCAGTATGATATAAACCAGAACCATCTTTATATATTCAGGGTTCGTACGGTCATGGAAAACCTGGAAAAGTCATTAAATGGTTATTTCCAGGCCTGGAAAAAACTTAAATCACAAAAGTTTGGGTAAAAGTCATGGAAATGTTGTTATAATCACATGTTCATTTACGCCAAGTTTGAAATAATTTATGTTTTTTTAAAGAAAAACGCTCAAAATATAAGCCGGCGTACGCTCTTAATACGTAAAATGTTCTAAATGTGTCCATGTTTTTACCAAGATTTCAAATTTGGTCATGGAAATTTGGTTTAAAGTCATGGAAATCCATCTGTCAATATGTGTAAGAACCCTGCATATTATATACGCAAACATGAGAAATCACATTGGGGCCACGAAGGCAGTTGATGGCCCACGGCCCTGACCTTGGATGGACGTGTACCAGCATGATCCTGTTGAGCGAGTTAGAGAGTATACGGGCTAGAGAGCAACCCCAAAAATACATAAATAAAGTGGGCACTCTCGTAATCTTAACAGACCGGAGAGGCACAGCTGAGATGAAGGAAAGAGGAAAGAGCTTGGCTTTGAGAAACGGGCGGGGGGGGCAGGGGGGTCACTAATTGGAGAGAGTGGGTGAAAGAGGCGCGTTATGGGAAGAGGTCACGGGAGGCACAGGGGAGGGGGGGGGGGGGGGGTCACGAGGCAAATGGAGGTGCGTGAGGCAACTGACAGTCCCTATAGCAACGGCCCCGCGATCGGAGGGGTGAACAATGTTTGCCCATTTGATTTTGTTTCTTCGTGTGAGCGAGGTTGCTTCTGTTCTCCACTCATACAGACAGATGGGACCTCTTGGCCACACCCACTTGACCCTCCCTCTTGCACACGTACAATTGCCTACTGCGACCCCCGACCCCCCCCCCCCTCCCCCCCCCCTAGACACACACACACACACACACACACACACACACACACACACACACCACCGCCACCACCCACCCACCCTCAAATTGTTGTGATGCAATGTCTCGGCCTCGTCCCGCTGCCTTCGGCGAGCCACGGGACACGCTGCTTCGTGAGCTGAAGTCAGACGTCAACATGCCCGCGATCGCGCCCCTCTTTTAAAATCACGACGGCAGCGCGTATACAATTATTGTACGCGGGCGACATGCTGTAACTCCCTGCCTCCTTCCTTCCTTCGCTTTCATTGGATCAAGAAATGTGCCATTGTGTGGGGCGCACACAGGCCTCTGTGTTGGCTGCCCCCCCCACCCCCACCCCCGATTCCCTTCTATGAACACGGCTGCATAATAAAGTGGCTCTCTGCAGACAATAGGCGGAGATGTGGGAACCCGCGCCGCCTGGCACCGCGCTCGGGGAGCCAATCACAGCCGCTCTCGTACAACAGTTGTTCTGGATCAATAACGGGACACCCCACCGTCCTGCCGGCTTTGCCTCCACACGGAGGATTATTAACTCTATCGGATTTCTTCATGCGCTTTATGTGTTTCCACCCCCTACTTTCATCTATGCTCACTTGCTCTCTATCTGTACCTGGTTGCTCTCTCTCTCTCTCTCTCTCTCTCTCTCTCTCTCTCCTTGTGTGTAATTAACCATTTAGTGTGAAGAAGGGCTATAATTAAAAGTTTGGTGCAAGGAGCACCTCAGCTGGAAGGTTTAATGGAATTTACAGAGCACTTGATTCGCAATGCTTATTTAATTGTCTCTTTTCAACTACAATTAGCGACAGCACAATCACATTGGAAGTCTAAATTTGGGGTTCACAACACCGCTCTAACTCGGATGTGTCTGCGTGTACCTCTGCCAGTTGAGTTGGAGAAATCATAATTTTGAGCAGTCTGTTTTTGTCTCTGCATCATTTATTGGTTTCTTACTCGGTGGATATCTAAAAGTTACCGAGGTTTATTGTAGTTGGACGAATTGCTCGTCAAATTTCTATCTTTTTTGCACATTTGTTGTTTTTTTAAAATCATTGGTGAGCCCCGCATCTGTAAATAGATGTATTAGAAGCCATCAATTAATAGTTTAGAAATAAAATTCTCCCACGGGAGGGGTTAATAAGCGGAGGAACCCCATTAGTCATCCTTGCAAACGTCGACACGTCGCCGTATGGATTTCATTGACTGTCATCGTCGGTGAGGGTGAGCGGCAGCACTCTTCACTCTCCTCATTTAATCTTTGACAGACATCCACTCTCTTTCATCTAAAAGGGGGGTTCCCCCACTTTTCTCTAATTCGTTTCTTGGTCACCTCTTTAAAAGCACTTAGCCATCCTTCGTAGATTAAGAGAAGATCCCTCCTCCTCAAACATAATAAGGGCATCTCAGTAAATGTATTTATGTTTTATTCAGGGGAGAGGTGAGACGCGTCTCTCACATGCTGCTGTTTTGCCGTCTCATTTGTGTGCACACACATTAAAACACTAATTCTCACTGATCCACTTGTTAATTAAAAACGACACCCTAGATGACGACACATTTGTGTCATAGCAGCACTTTTCGTGACAAATTACAGATCATTTTAGCTTCTTCCTTCTTCTCAGTTTCAAGCACAGAACAATGTTATTGCACAGGTTTGTGACGATGTGGTTTTTAAATTGATCCTGATTACGTTGGAGAAGTAATGTCATTGCTGGCACAGGAGAAATGAGGTGTGGTCATCGGCAACACAAGGGAGTTGCAGTGTGAATACACCCTTGTTGCTACGACGACACATTATGAAGCTGCAGTATGAACTAAGGCTGTCTGCGTTAACAAGTAGTGCAGAGTGCACCCCGGTAGTACTTCCTGAAGTCCAGGCCTAGAACAAAGGGTTAATGGGCGCCTACATAACGGTTAAGGGGACAGCAGGCAAAAGAGAAAAGGTTGGTGTTGGAAAAGGTGAAATAAATGGAATAGGAAGCCTGAGCAGGGTAGACGGTGAGGAAAGGGGGCAGGGCAGCATGGATTCCCCGTCCTGCCGTCTGATTGGTCGAGGCCGCGTCATGCGGGCCGAGATGGATTTAATCAAAGATGTGCGTCACAAGCTGCAGATCTGAGCCAACAGCCAGCTAGGTCCTGCTGGAGGGGGCAGTCTCTCTCTCGCTCTCTCGCTCTCTCTCTCCAGATCGCTCTCTCTCTCTCTCTCTCTCTCTCCATGTCGCTCTCTTTCTCTCTCTCTCTCCATGTCGCTCTCTCTCTCCATGTCGCTCTCTTTCTCTCTCTCTCTCCATGTCGCTCTCTTTCTCTCTCTCTCTCTCCATGTCGCTCTCTTTCTCTCTCTCCATATCGCTCTCTTTCTCTCTCTCTCTCTCCATGTCGCTCTCTTTCTCTCTCTTCATGTCGATCTTTCTCTCTCTCTCTCTCCATGTCGCACTCTTTCTCTCTCTCCATGTCGCACTCTTTCTCTCTCTCTCTCTCTCCATGTCGCACTCTTTCTCTCTCTCCATGTTGCTCTCTATCTCTCTCACTCTGTCTATCTGCATGTCTCTGTGTCTCTCTCTCTCTCTCTCTCTCTCTCTCCATGTCGCTCTCTTTCTCTCTCGCTCTGTCTGTCTGCATGTCTCTGTGTCTCTCTCTCGTACTTTGGAAAGAAGTAGAGGCGCATGTGTTTGTGCCTGTGGAAGTCTTTCGATCCATCGGAGGGAACAAGGTTTTTTCCTTCCGACGCTGCTCTGCATGCGTCGTCTCCACGTAGAGGGCTTTTGTTTTGGAGTTGCATCTGGGTAGCCGCATGTTGAAGGGTTTGCCCCATATCTCTGCCGTTTCTGTGCGTCAGCAGCTAGGGAGCCGTCTAGATTAGCGTTGTGTTCACCGAGAGGGCCTCTGATGTTTATTTATTTCAGCTTTCAGACGAGCTCTTGGCAGGCACACTGAATACCTTTCGCTCTCCGAATGTGCTTCCTCCGGTGTGGCGGTGTGTGCGTGCGTGTCACTTTTGTGGTTAACTGCCAGCACTGCAGCGCGGCACTACTGTAGGACGAGTTCTCACACTGGACGTTGGGCTTGAATGAACACCGTATTTCTAGGTCATCAACTTCCCACTATTTTATGATTTATAACATTTTTACCTTTGCATTGAAAATGCAGAAGGTAATGTTTTCGCCGGCGTTTGTGAATATGTCCGTCCGTCCGTCAGTTATTCGTCTAAATCAGACAAAACTGAGCCGATTCTTATGAAACTTGGTGGGATGATTGGTCACGACCCAAGGAACAATCAATTTGTTTTTGGGAGTGATTGGGTCAAAGGTCAAGGTCACGAAAAAGTGAAAACCGTAAATTTGCGATATCTCGGTTAATTGGCATCCGATTTGCGTGAAACTAGTGCCAAATTGTTCATAATTCAATCTTGTGATATGCGAAGGTATGCGCTCTACCGAGTGTCCATTCTAGTTTTAAATGCATCCCCTTCCACACACCCTTTTTGAAAGCCTGACGACACACACACATACAAACACACACATATTTACACACACACACACACACACACACCTTTCTCTCTTTCCCCACCCCCTTCCCTTGAGTGAAAGCAGTCTCAGCTGTCGTGTAGAGCGGCCGTATCTAAAGGGAGTGTAGAAAACAACATTCATCGCATTTACCCATTCAAACCAATTCGCTGCAGCTCTTAGTTCATTAGTAACCAATAGCAATAATAAAAGCAACTGTTCCCTGAGCAGCGGGGGGAGTAGTGCGGTACTGGATGTAGTTTATGTTCCTCGCCACAAGCCCTCACCTTGGGCGTCCTCGGTGGGAGTCATTAGGTGTCAGACAGTATTTCTATTACATTTTTTTCCCTCGGCCCCCCGGAGAGGAAACTTTAGCCAGGCCAATCTGTTTGGTTTCTAGCTGTCCAGGTCCTGCTAATAACAACGCGTCTCGGGCTAACTCTCAATTAGATGGCTTGCCTGGTCACTGCAACCACAGGGAAGGGGTCAGGCTGAGGCCAAGCCAGCAGGGAAAGGTGTGTAATGAAGAGGAAAGCAAGTTGTCTCCGTGTGTTTGTGTGTTCAGTCAGCAGAAAAAAGTATGACCTTTTCATTGAGTGCGTCTGGGCAAGTAACATATGTTCGACAAAAGGCTGCATGAGGCCGTAGATTTAAAGCGACAGTCCACACCAAAGATACTAAAAGATTCAATTATTTCTACCTGCCGGGTACTATACATCAACTAGAACACCGACATTTAAATGTACAGAGACTTCGTGAACATTCTTCCCTCCGTTCTTTGACCGCTCCGTCACGTACTGCGACGATATAACTGGGCAAGATACAGATATTATGTTGTGAGAGTGGTAATCGTCTTTTTGTGTATCTTAATGTGATAAGTGTTGTCTTTCCTTGGTTTTAAAAGGCTGTGATGCAACTTTCTAAATGTACCAGACTGTTGAAGCTGTTGAATTATTTGCCTTATTTAACTTGGTCATTATATCCACATTACTGATGATTATGTATCAGAAATCCCAAGGAATGTTTTCCTATTATAAAGTAATCATTTAACATTAAAAAAACATGATTTTGATTTACTTTGGACTCAGGAAAACACTTTCAGTCATGACACACATCTCAAGTGTACAGGTTTACCCCCCCCCCCCCCTACACATATCGTTTTGTTTCTATAAAGGTCTAATCATGATTTAACCCAGTCATTAATACCTTGCTACCTGCATGTGTTTTTCTCTGTGCCCGTGTGCCGTATCCATCCAGTGCCAGAGCCTGCTCCCACTAAGCCCAGTCCCGGCCCACCCCGCCACCTCCACCAGGCCAGCCCTACGCTGCCCCTCTCCTCCTCCTCCTCCTCCTCCTCCTCTTCTGGCAATGGCAAGCGCGCCCCCTCCAGTAGCCAGCTCCCGACCCCGACTCTCCCTCAGCAGCCGTTGTCCTCTGCCAGTGCTCGCTACCCGCCCAGAGAGGTGCCCCCGCGCTTCCGCCAGCAGGAGCACAAGCAGCTACTGAAGAGAGGCCAGCCACTGCCTGCAGGAGCCCTCACCCTCTCCGCGTCCTCCTCTTCACCTTCGGCGTCTCACTCCTCTTCTTCTTCTAAGACTACCAGCAGCACTTCCCCAAACTCTGCCACTTCCACTGCGGGCAAACGCCACCCAGGTTGGTGTAAATACAGTAAATGACTCAAATATGATTAGTCCTGGATTGGATTCCTGATTTTTATTTTTTATTTATTTAATTTCAACACTTTTGTGGTGCCTATTGTTTCACACTCTAAACTGCAATCTTATTTTGTTTTATTGGAGTAAATGTTGACTGTATTGTGTCTGCGTGTTTACCCCGATGAGCTTCCTTTTTGAATCCAACACTCTGCTTCCACCCACGTTACACTCACTTTTATTGCGCCACACTTTGTTCGATAAATCACATATTAACATTAAGGAAATACTAAATAGTTTTTGTCGTCAATTTTTTTTTAGCATCCCACATTAAGCCTAATTTCAGGGTTTGTTTTGCGGTTGGCTTTGGCACTGACACGGCAGTGTGCAAAGCAGCATTGCTAGATTTACTGCACTGTAAGCAGAATACATTACGATGATTAGAAGTGTATTTTAACGGCACACTTCCTGTCAGTGTGGAAAAATGATGCAGAGATACAGCTCTTATGTGATTTAAAGCCAACTAAAATGTTTAGACTCGAGTCCACACTGATTTATATTGGCTGCTGACCATACCTTCAATTTCTTTGGCCTTCTGAAAGGAATCTGACCGCTCTGCTCGTTCCCACCGTGCTATTCATGTGCAGGTCTGGATACAAGTGTGTCTGACATTGGCAATAATAACGGCACATTCTTTCCATTGTTTTAGCCTAAGTCAGAAGAACATGGCTAAATTCTTCAAGCCTCTGCACGCTCGATACACACACACACACACACACACACACACACACACACACACACACACACACACACACACACACTCTCTCAGACCTCTGTAGCCAGTGGTACTCTTTTAATGAAGTCACCGGTGGCCCCTAAGATCACTAATACTGAACCTGCCTCAAGGTGCTCATTGTGCAGCTGCTTGTGTGCATTTCTATGCAAGTGTTGATAAAGGTTGGCCATGATTTATTTATATCATGGCCATTTACATGTTCTTGTTTCTTTTTGCATGCACACTCAAGATTTTTTTAGATTGTTGTTATTTAGGCTTTATTTCTATTTTGGTGTGTGTGAAACACACGTTTGTCCCAAAGTGTTTTCTCCATTAAAGCAATTACAACTATTGTTTTAATAATGTACGCAGACACAAAGGTGTAACTTTCATGTCCAGGTTAGAAAGGAAGGCGCACCTGTTTCTGCTGGCTTCTTCGTTGAGTTTCTCTTCCCCCAGTCTTGTTTTTGCAAGTTGTTCCCATATTTACAGGCTCATTTTATAAATACTTTCCTTTCGCAAACCATATTCAACCATTGATTATTTTAGCTGAGCACCTGAAAGCTCCTAATATGATCTGTGTTCTCCGTGCTCTACGGTCGGGGGCAGGGCTTCCTCCGGCCTCTGGGCCAGGCACTAAATGTGGCTGCAGGCTAAAGTCACTCAGGAGAAGCAATGCCTCTAAGCCCTTGAATTTAAAAAAGAACATGTCCCTCATTTGGGCTTTAAGTTAAGCTCCCCTTGCTGAGAGTATTTAACCTATCATGTCCTTATTATTGTCCCAGTCCAGAGATTGTTGTCCTGCTCGGTCTTCACCTGGCCCCACTTTTCCCAGGGGCCTCTCGGCCCGTTAGTAGCCATCGGCTGGGTTTCCACCTCCTTCCCCTCTTGTTTTGTCTCCAGGGCTTCCCCTCACAGCCGGTTTCATCCCGTCCTCCTCGCTTAATGGCCTCAAGCTAGAGGCCCTGTTGTTGTAAAGATTCTGGCAATACATAATTTAGAGGGTGGACGTTAAACTTACCGCTCCTGCGCTGCCTCTACTATATTTACATAAAACATTGGCGCTTCAGTAAAAGAAATATCTCAAAATGTAACCCCAAAAAAGAAACTCGCCAGTTCTCGCACTTGTACGTTGTTCGTGGTCGTTTGTAGCGTCGTAAAGGAGAAGTGGAAGAAACGGAGTTGCAACAGAAGCCCTTATTTACACTTGGTGACACATTTGCAATGCTGTCTTTTGAACTTACGTTCACCTTAAAGTCAAGACTCATGTGCGTTATCATCACAGATACGATAATCATTTCCAGATTCTTTTTAGCTTCATCAAGCTGCATCAAAATGTATTTTATGATTTATGAGTCTGGCTTGTGAGGACTGGTGGAAAGTTGTTCAGTGCAAACTGTTTGTGAGGGATGAACTCTTGTTTCGAGGACATTTCTCTGACCTCTCTGGTGAGGTGACCGTGGCCCAGAGGGACGTGATGTGATGTTCCTTCACACACGTCCACGTCCACATGCAAACACGAGCGCGTGCACATGGGTGTAGTGGCTGCGCAGTTGTAAGAACACACTAGTCTGACCTAGTTGTGTCCACTCGGATATGCGTCTGCCTTGCAGGCCAGCTGGCTGGGTTTAAAGGGTTTGCAAGCACACACACACACACACACACACACACACACACACACACATCCACGCACACACGCATAGCAGGTAGATATCCTAAGGTGGTTAAATGTGCTTCTTTTGAGCCATTTATTTTGCTTACTTCCCTCACATTTGCATCAGGAAAAAGAAAAAAACACACTGATTTTATTCAAAAGCCGTATTGCATTTAAGTGTGTGATTTATCACGTTCCCGCAGGCCAAACACACGCTGCCACAAAGTCTGAAAGGTAACGCCCCCCCCGCCACCCTCTAAATTCAAGGGGCATTCACACCGCTCCCACGTAACCTCTGCTCCCCGAAACCCCGTCTAATTGTCCCAAACACCAGACAGACACCCCCCGTGCCCCCAGTCTCTCCAGCTGACTGGGGACCATTAAGCAGTCCGGAGCAGCCAGCAGCCATCCAGACAGGCTCCCAAGTAGCAGGTGCTGCAGTGGGGTGGGGGGGTGGGGGGGGGGTTCTCAAGACTGTGGGAACTGCGGCCCAACAGCTGTTTGTTGGTCCTCCAGACAGAAGGCACTCAGCTGGGTGCTGTTAACAGACTTATCCCTCTCATTTGGGCCCGTTTTGATCAGCAGGTAAAAGCGGTTGGTGTATTTCTGAACTTGTGTGCGTCTTATTTAAGTTGGCTATAAGCTAAGCGTGGATGTGGAACAGAGTGTTGCTTTTAAAGCCCTGTTCTGTGAAACGTTCTTCAAGTACCTCCTCATGGGTGTTGTGGGTATGCCGCTTCAAACATGGAACTATTAAGATGAAGGGGAAAAAAACTTAGATCTTGTATGTTTGAAAATCATAATCACAAGAGCACTTGGCCCTAATGAAGCCTGTGAGGTATAGATTGCACCGTGTGCACAGGCTGTGACACACACACACACACACACACACACACACACACACACACACACACACACACGAGTGAGAGAACCCCCTAGTGGCTTAATTAATCCAGCCTCTGTCGGGGAAACTGGAGAAGTCACCATGGTCTGGCTGTCCTGTTTCTCCTCCTCGGCAGAGGTAAACAGACATGAATAATGAGCTTTTTAAACCCTCCTGTGACCGTTCCCTCAGTCCTTTTTTTCCTCCCTGCTTGCGGGAAAAAAAAGTAAGCCGTCTTTGATACGGGTGGGGAGTGGGGGGCATACCGCGTCCCTCAAAGGGAGACGGAGAGGGTCTATTTGGGGACAAAAGGCTCTTAAACGTCCCGCTCTGGTCTATCGGCGCTCCGAGGGGAAACCGAGCCGAGTCTTCGGCTCGCGGGCAAACGGAGGACTCCATTTATTGCTGCACCGTTTCTCATAGTCTGCTCCTGTTTCCCCTCTCCATCCCCTCCCCCCAAAGCTCTCGCTCCGTCTTCTGTCACCCGTCCTCTCATTACATTCAAAGGGGAGGGGAGGCATTTAATTATTGGCTGCGTGCCCATCTCTATGACGGCGGCTCGTCTCATCAGAAGCTCGTCTCCTGCGTGTTTCTGTTACTTAGCCAAAGAAAAGAGAACAAGTATCTGACCGCATGGACGCCAAAAGGTATCCCCGCTTCCTGTTGGAAGCATGAGGAGCCACACACTGCAACAATTAAAATCTAAGTAAGATGAAATATCTCATGCTTGTTTTTTGACTGACAAGATATTTCTTCTTACAAGGCAGTTTTAATGTTGGAGCATTTCACTTGTTTTAAGAAATCTTGGCAAGTCAAATTTTCCTATTCTGTTGGCAGATAATTTGGCTTATTTCAAGTAATATTCCCTAATTTTATAACTTTTTTTTCCCTTGTTTTTTTTAGGCTGAATTTTTGCAGTGCAGAGGGCCCCATGTTGTTTTTAAATTCGTCATTCACAAAGCGTAATAATAAGCGACTGCCGTCCTAATTGCAACCGTAGTGAAAGCAGCACCCCGCTAATGACACATGGTTGCAAATGGTCGTTGGTAATAATTGTGCCCGTTTCTTTCTCTTCTTTGTTGTCGTCCCCACCAACCAGTCCCGTTTCTGTTCCCCGCGTTGTTTGCGCGGCACTCGGCTGCACACACACTGCACACGCTATTGATCCAACACACTCCTCAGCCTGCCAGCAGCTGCAGAGCATTGCTGGGTAGTTAGCTCTCAGACACACTCGGAGGATATCTGTGTCAGCACTTTGAGAGTGGTGCTGGTGCACCTCCCCTCAGATATTTTTCCACACGCTCTCTTTCTCTCTCTTTTTTTTTTCTTCTCTTTCTTTGTTTTACGGGAGTTTTACGGCTTGAGATTTGGCTTGTTCGCAGTGTCTGTGACAGGAGTGATAAAAAAAAGATAGCTGCTTTGATTAACTTCTCATGTAACCTATATTTCAACTCTTGAGGAAACAAAATGTGCAAATAAAGCCGAGACAAAGGAAGAGAGGAAGAAAGAGAGAGGGAGATGCACCGGGTGGGTGAGGGGTCGACAGAACCAAAGCCTGTTCCCGAGGCTGCCGTCTCTGAGCTCCTCGGCCGTGTTTCAGCTCTAATAAAAGAGCTCTTCTCTTCGCTGGCAAAGATAGCATCGATGGAGACGGAACAGACAGAAGGACAACTTCATGGTCTTCTTAATAACTCTCCTGGTTTTTGTTCTTTTTCTTTACACATCGACTGAATGGTGAACATGCACTGTGAAAAATAGTAGAGTATAAATATTATCCCTCCGTCAAAAAACACTGAATCAAAAACATCTGAATGTCTTTGACCCGTGTTCAATGAAGACAGTAGTTCATCTCTAGCCATGGAGTTCCAGGTGCCTTGAATATCTACAAAATGATTCCTTTAATATGCCTCAGCTTGCTGTATTTTGGGCGTCGGGCACTTTCCGCCTCACGATGATGTGAAGCTCGGCCTTCGCCTCGACTCTCAAGCACAATAGTTTGTCTGATGGCAGAGAAAGCGTCCTCACTGGAGGATCACATCTGTTTTGTTTTTAAGTTTCCACAGCTCCTAAATTTCCTCCAAAGCTTTTGGCACCGTCAAAACAGTGAGGGATCACTTTATGGTGGTGTTTCAATCGCTTTTTGTATGTCTCTTACTGATTGTAGACGGACTTGTGTGTGTGTGTGTGTGTGTGTGTGTGTGTGTGTGTGTGTGTGTGTGTGTGTGTGTGTGTGTGTGTGTGTGTGTGTGTGTGTGTGTGTGTGTGTGTGTGTGTGTGTGTGTGTGTGTGTGTGTGTGTGTGTGTGTGTGTGTGTGTGTGTGTGTGTGTGTGTGTGTGTGTGTGTGTGTGTGTGTGTGTGTGTGTGTGTGTGTGTGTGTGTGTGTGGCGACCCTGAGCGATAAGGCTGCCTGCAGAGTGGAGATAAATGTCGTCAGGCGAAAATTGCCTTCACAGGCGTGTTGCGCCGTATCTTAAAGCCACATAGCTGCTTGGCGTGTTTTTAATTTTAATTTGTTCATAGGCGCTCTTCCTTCATCTGACTGGATTGTTTTGACCACTGGGTCTGTATCTGGTGATGGTTAACCAATCGGCATTCTGGAAAATCACTGCGACAATCTGACGGAAACTAATAGCCGAGTAATGGAAGGTAAAACGGCTCGAGTACAAAACAAAGCAAATATTTTACAAATGCAGCCCGAGTCTTCTAATCAAAGGTTAGTGAGCCACATTTACTGCAGCTGCTCCGGAGGGCAGCCACACATGTATTATTGTCTGGGAGGATGAACATGCTTTTCATTGGTTGTGGTTTGGCATCACACTCTGTTCATCGCTCGCATCTCATCTTAAAAAAACACAACACCATATCCGGCGTCTATGTGGTGATGGGGGGGGGGGGGGGGGAGTATAACGTCTGCATAAGAATACATAGTATTCACATGCAGTGACAAATAATGCCGCTTCACCACTGAAACATCCCCCTTTACAGAATGTTGGAAAACAACCAAACTGGGACGAATATGTAGCTTTCATGTTGACGTTCTCCCTTTTGCGAGTAACCATTTCTCCTTTCTTTTGAGAGTCCTCGCCGTTCTCATTGGCCGGCCGCGTGGTTGGAATGTTTGCATGCTGGATCGATAACCTCCCCGCTCTCAGCCACTAGCATTAATAAGATCATGGATTAGCTGCCTCCCACTGATTGATTATCCCTTTACAGCATTGAATCTGTCTATTATTACCCCCCCCCCCCTCTCCCCTTGATGAGACGCTCTTGCGGCTAATGAAATTGCCTATGTGCGTGATGCCGTGTTGCTAAGGGAATTGTTGTAAATGCTCTGTTTTGGGTAGTGTGGTGTTGAATTTGTTAATCATGCTTGAAGCCTGTAAGACGAGGTTTAGATGCCGTCTTTAGTTCCCTGATTATGATCAAATATTTTGTCTACATGCAAACAAGGGCCGTGAATTATTAGGCATCTCACAATTCATTTCCGTTTGATTCAGAGGGCTACAGTGCGATTATGAAACAATTATCAATGCATCTTGATGCATTAACGTGTAGATTGAAAAAAAAATAATCTCACTATCTACTTTTAAAAATCTGCATATCTGTAATGATTCATGATTTTAAAAAGGTGAATTCACCTTCATTTTAACAAATAGAAGACACCTGCAAACTAGAGGATTATATAAGATAAGATATTCATTTATTATAATGATATATAATGTTACAGCATTACATAGAGCACCAACTATGAAATAAATAAGGTAGTAAAAACACAGACAAATCCCCAAATGAGTGTTCAGCTGTATTACAAAAATAATGCTGTCTTGAACATGTGGTAAAACTATACATAGTGACGGAGTGCACAGTTACGGTGCCGCTGTATTCACACGACACCCATGTCGTGTGTTAATGCCATCCTCCTCACTTTCCTCAGAGACTCCATGGCTTTGGTTTGGTTGTAGAGTCTCGCTCTGTCCATAAAAACGTTGTGATCCTCGGCAAAAACGTTGCAATCTACTTTGTGATTCCATTCCCCTTCTCCAAGTTGGAGGGAAGAAGAAGTGAAATGCTTCCATCATTAGCTCTTAAGCCCTGTATAAAAATTGTAATGCTCAAGTTCTCAATGCTCAATGCTCAAGTTCAGCCGTCTAATGGTTTGAGAAAATCGTGATGCATCTAAGAATCGATCGTATTTATTTACTTTTTTCCCACCCCTAACGCATACACACAAGTATGTATATGCAGGTGGAGAGAGGTTGGCACACGCATCCAGTCGTCACGCGGGCTTGGAGGAAGTGTTTTGTGGTTTCTTAGTGCAGTGCGGTTGGAGGAGGAGTCGGCCCGGCGGAGCGTAGGGAGTGATGGACGAGGAGGCGTCCTGGATTCATTCCAATAAATGAGCCGCGTTCCACTTGGGCTTCCCTTCACAGCCTCGGCCAGTGAGGACACGATGGAGACGGATGGGCCTCTCACCGCTGGGTGTTAGAGGAGAGCACAGGGATAGAGCGAGGGAGGAATTAAAGGGTGAGGAAAGAGAAAGTGAGAGGGGGGACATGGGCAGAAAGGGAGAATAGGGGCAAGAGAAGAAATAAGGGCAGCTTGGTAGTGCAAGGGAAGTGAGGGGCAGAGGTGACTAGACGGCTAGGGGAGAGGAAAGGAGTTGGAGAAATAATTTCAGTAAGAAGTGGTGTGGGAAGAAAGATGGATGAAAGAGAAGACTCCCTGATTCTGTTTGGCCGACTGCACCAGAGCAAAGAAATATGGATATGCCATAGCTGGTCTGACATGGGTCACGCTTGGCTGTGCATTCTGATTTCTTGTTGGATTGTGGAACGTCTAAATGTGACCATCTCCTACCAAGGAGTCTGATGGCTAGCATTAACCAATCAAGAAGATGCAACTGGTCAAGGGGACTTGGGGCGGCAGTGTAACTTGATGTTCAATTTACAAATTTGTCTCAGAGTGCTTTACAGTCTGTACACATAGACATCCCTGCCCCAAAACCTCACATCGGACCAGGAAAAACTCCCAAATAACCCTTCAGGGGGGAAAAAAGGGAAGAAACCTTCAGGAGAGCAACAGAGGAGGATCCCTCTCCAGGATGGACAGAACAATAGATGTCATGTGACCAGAAGGACAGATTTAGAGTTAAAATACATTCTAGGAATTTGACAGTTTATCAATAGTTCATATTTATTATTTTTTATTATTTTTTGTTCCTTAGTCTAACCTATTATATTTTTCTTTCCGCATCGCCTTTTTACTCCCTTTTTATTTTCTCTATTCATATTACTCAAGCTGGTCCTTTTTGTTTTTTATATATACAACTCTGCACTCTCGTATTGAATTCCCTCTGACTCAACTACACCTACTTTCTGTGTGTCTCGACCACTCAACCGTTCTTTCTTCTCCCCCTTCTCTCTTCAGACGGATCCCTCCAGAGTGGCTCGGTTGCCCAGTATGAGACCTCTCGCTGGGGAGACTCTTTGCCAGTTGACAGTGCCAACAGCTGGGACAAAGTGATTATTGACCGAAGTGACAAAGAAGTTTGGCTCTCCATCGGCCACAGTAGTGACCCCGGCCACCCCGCGGCACCAGAATGCTCCTTGGGCTCAGCTAGCTCCAACACAGACACAAGTGCTTGCACTACCACCAGTAGTAATTGTTTTCCGACTATGGCCACAGGCGCCGCAGGCCAGCAGGCCCACTACTCCTCTCTTAAAGCTAACAATAACATGATGACAGGACCTGGGTCAGCCAACACATGCAGTAGTAGAGGCTGGGGCTCAGATGGGAAACAAGAAGGTATGAATGGCGGTCGAGTAGGGCCACCCAATAACTGGGGCGCTACCAATTTTAACTTGAACCTCAATCCCAACGCCAACCCATCAGCTTGGCCTGTTCTGGGCCAGGAGGGTGGTGGAGGTTGTGGTATCGGTCCCAGCGTGGGGTCAAACTCCCCATCCCTCCCACCAGGTATTAATGGAAACATGGGAAATGGGAGCCTGGGAGGTGCAGATAATGGCGGGGGAGGTTGGGGTGGCATGATGAGTGCTAGTGAAAATGATCAACAACACCCTTCAACTAACACAAGCTTGTCCTTCAAAATGGAACCGTCCAACCTGAACAACGATGGACCGAACTACACTAAGCAGCAGCAGCAAGCTCAGGAGCCTATGAGCCCAATCCATGGGATAACTGGCTGGGGAGGCCAGTCACCCACCGAATCATCCCAGCTGAATGGGGACGCAACAGGCAGCACTGGATGGGGTGGTGGAGAGACCAAGGCGGTTGACTCTCCCAAGGACCCAGGCTGGGACTCAACTCCCTCTGGAGGCCTTTCTGGTTGGGGCCGGCAAGGCAGTGGTGGTGGGAGTAGTGGAAGTGGTGGCTATTGTGACTGGGGGAAATCCTCCAGTGGCGGAGAGGCATCTAAAGGCTGGGACTCTGTAGATGCTGGAAGCTCTGGTTCAGGCCAGGAGCAGCAACATAGCTCATGGGGGCAGCAGCCCAGAGCGGCTACAGCGAGCGACGGTAGTGGGGCCAGCAGCGAAAGTCAATCTGGCCGAGATAGGGCCTCCAGCACGGATTGTACCCCTCTTCTACCCCGGCAAGACCTGGACCCTAGGGTGCTGAGTAACACGGGATGGGGACAGACCCCGATCCGACAGCACACTGTATGGGAGATGGAAGAAGCCAAATCAGATGAAGGGAAGATCAAAAGTAGCTCAGCCTCCACAGGATGCTCCAGCTCTAACGTTAGACCCTCATCCATCAATGGAGGTACCAGCAACCCAAAAAGCGGCCCTAATCAGAGGCCTGGGTCTGGAGAAAAGAGTGACAATGAAGGATCATCATCTTCCTCTGGCTGGAGAGCCCCTCCACCTCAGCCTATCCAAACCGGATCAGGCTGGGGGGACCCCCCACAGTCCCACAGCAAAACGCAGAATGGCAATACCAGTGGCTGGGGGGACCCTGTGCCTCCCAATGCTCCCAGAAATAAAGGCACACCCTCCTGGGGTTCTGAAGAAAAGCCATCCAGTTGGGACGACGGCATGACGAAAAGTCAGCCGACTAACTGGGGAGAGGGCCCCAAAAGCTCCCACGGATGGGGCAACAGTAATGGTGGCTCCAACGGCACAAGCACAGGAGAGTGGGGAGAGGCGGAGGTGAAGAAGAATGGATCATCCAACAGCATGTGGGAAGGTGAAGGAGGTAATGGAGGAAACGGTGGATGGAAGGAGAGCCCCAGGGGAGGAAATAGAGGTGGCGGAGGGGGAGGGGGAGGCTGGAACAAGCCTGCTCCTGCTCCCGCTCCTGCTCCTGCACCGACTCCCGCTCCTGTTCCGGTTCCTGCTGTGAGTAATAGCAGCTGGGGGGAGATCCCACGAGCCAACGGCCCAGTGCAGGGGAATTGGGGCTCTTCTAAGGCCCAGGAAAGCAGCAGCAGCAGCAGCAGCAATGGCAGCGGAGGAGGCGGCAGCATGGGTTCATGGGGTGGTCCTGGTACTGTGAAGCAGAACTCATCGGGCTGGGGAAACGGCAGCAAACAGGACCAAGGCATGGATCCCACTGGCTGGGAGGAGCCCTCCCCTCCCTCCATCCGCAGGAAGATGGAGATTGACGATGGAACGTCCACCTGGGGCAACCCTGCCCCCAGCAGCAAGACTGTCATGTGGGATCGCAAGAATCCTAATAATAACCCGGGCAACGGCGGCCCGCCGCCCAGTAAGGGTGGTGGAGTGATCCTCCCCAACAACAACAACAACAATCACTCTGTCGGCCCTGGCAACAACAATCCCCATCACACCCACCACATGCACCACCACCCCCATCATGGCCAGCCCCCACCTCACCTGCAACACCATGGAAACAACAATGGGTCATCCAACCACGGCCCCCCACATCCAGGTGCAGGCCCCCAGGGGAGACCCGCCCTCGCCAACCCAGGTAAAAACCTCAAACTAAATGATGTGACTTTCAATGAAAAGTAATAATTTATACAACCAATGTTTGTGTTTAGAACAAATACAAAAGACATAGGAATGTTTTTTTAATGCGGTAGGTATGTATCAAAAGGATTTTCCTGAAAAGACTTGATAGAAACCTCCTGCTTACGGATAGGGACCAAGCTAAAGTAGAGTTGTTTTCACTTATTGACACACATTCATACCATTACTAATTAAAAGCATCAATGGTTATTCCATTTAGAGATTATTCGTAAAAACGATTCTCTCAGTAATTACTGAGCAGATACTGTCGGAGGTATTCAGGCCTGTGAACTGCCATCCATACACAGTAGAGACTCTGCCCAGCAAGCTCAAGTCACCTCTGCAGCCAGTTCAAATGTGTATTTTTGAAGACAAAGGCCATGCTTACAGAGATGGCACCGCTCTACCACCCCACCTTCTCCTCTCCTTTGGATTGTGAATGAAACCATTGCCCCCTACTGTTTACCAATTGCAGTGCAGTTACCAAAAAGCGTCACCTGACGAGTCAGCTTGTCAAGCAAGCTCTTGCTGTGCTCTGGATGAATGGCCCCTATATATAAACAGCAGGCCACTATTTTACGTGAAACGCTTACAGTTAGTCTCTCTTATTAACATGCCACAAGAGTGGTGTGGTTTTCAGTTACTTGGATTATCATTATATAGTTTTTGCTGAAGGAGATCTGATTTATGCATAAATATAATGTAGATTTCAAGGTGATTTCAGACATGTCTTTAATTCAAACTCCTACTGCTTTGGAGCTTCCTTCCTTCCAATTTTAAATGAAGCATAATTGCAAGTTAAGAGTAAAAATGTCTGTTGGATAAAGATTTTGTTTAAGTGAAGTCCTCTCTTCTTTTTTTTCTCCAGGTTGGGGAGAAGTTCCAAATGTTCAGCTCAAGTCAGAGCCTGCTTGGGGAGAGCCAGCTGCTCCAACATCATCTGTGGACAATGGCACCTCTGCCTGGGGAAAGTCTTCAGGTGGAGGGGGTGGTGGAGGGGGTGGTGGAGGAGGTGGCGGCGGTGGTGGAGGAGGAGGAGGAGGAGGAGGAGGAGGAGGAGGAGGATGGGGAGACGGTGGCCACGAGTCCTCTGGTCCCTATGGCAGGGCCAACGGACCCACAGGTTCTTCAGCCTGCAAGCCAGGTAACACCCACAGACGATTTACACACGTCACACATAGGAAATAATCCCATACCAAGATATAGCACCATCTGTTATTGCTTATACTCACACACCCTCTCGGGCTGCTATACTAGCATAACACACTGTTACACATTATAGATGCATTTGTTAGATGTGTTAAAAGTCTATCGAGACAATACCACACATCGCAACCTTGACAATTATTGCAAAAAACAGGAGGTGTCTTTTTGTTTCAGAGCTACTGTAGTGTTGCTGGGATTAAAGCAATTCCACGCCTCAGTGGGTTATGATTATTTGTGCAGTAGGTTTGAAATGTTGAAAATGATAGAAAGTGACGTGTGGGGGAAGTGCAGCATGTCAAATGGCAACAGTGGCACCAAGTGGTCAGGCTGAAATGTACCTTTTGTTCCTCAGCCACAGAAATAGCTCGTCTATTCTCAACGTGCATGTAGGAGACGTCACAGATACCGACGCACTCTAACAGGTAGCCAACTGAAGGCTCATCGCTGTCTTGTTATGTCATCACTTTCACAGGGCCCAAACCTATGCAAGATGGCTGGGGAAATGGAGGGGAGGAGATGGGCATGTCCAGCGGCCAATGGGATGCTGAGGATGGGGACATGTGGAACAGCCCCACCTCCCAGGAGAGCGGCTCTTCTTGCAACTCCTGGAGCAATGGACCCAAGAAGGGCCCGAGCAAGGTCAGACAACAGACTTTTCTCGTCATGACCTGGCAGATGTTAATTATAGGAATTAATTATATGAATAATTCTATATTTATATATATATATATATAGAGAGAGAGAGAGAGAGAGATATTTAATACTTTGTGTTTGTGTTTTCAGTGCAAGATGGGCAAGCCAGATGAAGCTTGGATCATGAACCGTCTCATCAAACAGCTCACTGACATGGGCTTTCCGGTAAGTTCAGGTTTTATTATAAATATTTTAAAAACAGGATCTTCTAATTAAAATTAGAATGCATGAAAACTGTTCAGAAAAGAGAGAACTCTATTAAACCGCGGTCTTGTTATCCATGTGGTACAGAGAGACCCTGCTGAGGAGGCGTTGAAGAGCAACAACATGAACCTGGACCAGGCCATGAGTAAGTTCACAACATATTTGTGTCCTTGTGTGTATGTATTTCAAAATGCTGACGTGAGATGCTTTTACTGTTTTGTAGAATTAAGATCAGAATTAAATAATTTTTTTCCACTTGAATTCAACCGGGAAAAATCTATACCAACCCACTTTCCTTTATTGTTAAGTATTTACTGATTGATAGGTTTTCCTTGCTATCAAATTACCAGCATAGATATTTACATTGATAGAAGAAAAAAAGAACATTTAATTGACATCACTTTCGATGAAAGGCAATCATACATTATCATTACGTTTTGTGACACACTATGTTTGTTTGCTTGACTATACTTAAGTCCACTCTCCTCTCTTCTGCTCCCAGGCGCCCTGTTGGAGAAGAAGACGGACCTGGACAAGCGGGGCATGGGCATGTCTGACTACAGCAACGGCATGAACAAGCCCATGGTGTGTCGGCCCTCTGCTCTCTCCAAAGACCCCTCCGACCGCACATCCTTTCTTGACAAGGTCAGACAATGGATATTTCCTCCAAAAATGAGTGTGGTTTTTATTGTGCTTTTGGGGCATTTACCTTTTTTACCGTTGCATTGTAGCTACTTTGACCTGCTACAAAGACGGGTTATTCATTTTGACATTCTTTATCTAGTCACATGATCTCTTGCCAATACCAACTTTAATATAATCTTCTCTCTCTTGATTGGTCATGTGATTAGTGCCTCTTTTTCCCCCATTAAACATGTATCTTTTTACCCTGGTGCAGGACGGTGTTCTGTCAGACGATGCCCCCCCATCACCGTTTCTGCCTTCCCCCAGCCTGAAGCTCCCCCTGGCCAACAGTAGCCTTCCTGGGCAGGGTCTGGGACAGGGCAACCCGGGGCTGGCCATGCAAAACTTGAACAACAGACAGGTAACGACTTGAGCATGCACGGTTCTACCGCACAGTGTGGGAGCATCTTCATAGTGAAAAATAACAGAAACACAATCTTTAAAACAAAATGTCCTAAATCCAAATGATATACCTGCAGTAAAAACTACTCTGTGAACTGCATGTGCGTAGAACGTAATTGAGATTGTGTGAAGTTTATGATAATATACATTAGTTTCCCTCTCTTTTAATTTATTGTATAAATTAGAGTTTATATTTCCAATATGGATAGCAGACAGGCGAACATTGGCCAAATTTGCACCGGCAACATTATTGCAGAACCCTAATAGCTATTTCATTAACAAGAGACGATGCAGATTGTGCTACCAAACCATAGGCAGTGCAAAGCAATTCTCATCAGCAGTCTGTTTATCACACAGTAAATACATCACCCTTTATTTTGAACATAAATTGCTTGTGCAGGATTTAAGTGTGAATTATATGAAGGGAAAGCAACAACTGATGCATTGAAGTTATTTGACACACTACTACACACATGCACTCTCAAATCTTCTCTTGCTCACTTATGTGTGTCTGACCTTGCCTGAAGTGCTCATTCAGATCAGATAGTTTTTGCGGGATCAAGTATCAGCCCCAGAGGCAGTCGTGGCCCAGAACATCTACAGCGCGTCCTTGTAACCCACGCAAAACGACCTATAAGAGGGCCTTTTTCTGCACTCGATAGAAAAACATTTTCAACAACATGGAATCAGAAAAATGGCCATTAGATAGATTATAAAATAGTAACAATTTCTCGGTCTAACGCCTTGCTGCTCTGTGAGTGAACAAAGTGTAGTGTGAAGTTAGACCTTGAAGGATAAAGCTTTAAATATGGTTTGAGACTTTTCTGAGTGTTGGAGATATCATAGACCCATGCTTTAAGCTTGTGAGGGCCCTTAAAGTTGTTGTTTTCTCATCCACTTCAAGTGCAGTCATTCGTGTATTGAATGAACCGATTACATTCGTCGAGGCTTGACGACTCGTATCCTTCCTCTTGAGGCGCTCCGTTTGCTGGAGTGGCCGAGGATACTCGCATGTCTTAGCAACTCGGTGGCTCGGCTCTTCAGTTAAGAAACGGCCCCAGTGGTGCGAGTGAACGGGGAGGTTTCGAAGACGGTTCACTGTACCTCCGTGACTCCTGCTTATAGATGCCCAGTGGAATGTTTGGCAGTAGTGGAGCAGCACAAACCCGGGCGATGCTGCAGCAGCAGCAGCAGCCTCAGCCACCAGTGCCACCTCCCAGCTCCTCCCAGCCTAGTCTACGTGCTCAAGTGCCTCAGTTTCTCTCCCCTCAGGTAGATACACACCACCATGTACAGATTTAATGTGGAACATGGAGCTATTTATAACACACAAGACCAGATAAAAGATGGCTGGCAGATGTTATTGTTAATAGAAATGTGTTCTTAAGGACTTGACTGGTTGAATACAGGTTTAATAACAAATACATCAGTTGTACTGGTGGTCCCATAACCGAGGAACACAATTTGACTTTTGCTTAATCTGAGGTACATGCATGACGAGAAGCCAGCAGCGATTGTATAATTTCCGCATTGGGTGAAATCTCCATTTGTGCGTGTGTGCTTATTTGTTTTGTGAGCCACTCAGTGGAAGAGTTAAGAAGAAGAGGAAGAAGAGCTGTAACATGTCAGGGAACTGACATTCCAGCCTTTTTTATTTGCCCATAAACGGCCTTAAATCAGCAATGTAGATATCTGACCGGGGAGTTGTTATACAACATGTATACACAATCTGTTTACTTAAAAACATCTTCCTGTGATATTTTAATACCAACTGAGGACTGTAGGTGGGGCTGTTGTTCTTTGTGGGGCCTACATTCTGTACAACTAACTGGATATAGTTGATGATGATAATACATACTTGAAGTCATTAACTATATTAGAAATAATCTGATTAATCATCATGATAGACGTAAAATCGTGACATTTCCTCTGACAATAATTTGTCAAAATATTAGTTTTATACGGTGAATAAATCCCAAAAATATATTTTAAAGACTGGCACACATCAACATGTTTGTGTTGCCTGTGAACCACATTCCAAGGCCGTCAAACCCTCTTTTCTTTATAATGCTCCTCTAGCAGACTCTTCCTCCTCTCTCTCCTCCCTGCATGCAGCGGTGACGAGTTCCATCCCATCAGAAGCGGCTTGTGTACAGCGGTTGTGATTCACAATAACTAACTTGTCATCTCAACTTTCTCTGTCCCGGATTTTCTCCCCAAAGGTCCAAGCACAGCTCTTGCAGTTTGCAGCAAAAAACATTGGTCTGAACCCTGCACTTTTAACCTCACCAATAAACCCTCAACAGATGACTCTCTTGTACCAACTTCAGCAGCTGCAAATGGTGAGTCAGTTTCCTTCTTTCCATCTGTGTTAGCCTCTGAATTTAGGTCTGAGCCATGTGTGTTGGGGGACCTCCCTTTTAAAGGGGATGGAACCAGGCAAAACATTTTAAACTAGAACGGGCACTCGGTGGAGCGCATACCTTCGCATATCACAAGATTGCATATCATAAGATCGGGCATTGAATTATGAACATTTTGGCATTAGTTGCATGCCAATTGGATAAAAATTGTCCGCTATGGTAAAAAGAAGATTTTGACCTTTGCATGACCTTGACCTTTTTCTCGATTGATCCCAAAATCTAATCAAATGGTCCCCGGGTTAATAACTAATCATCCCACCAAATTTAATGCGATTCAGTTTAATACTTTTTTACTTATGCAAATAACACGCACACACGCATACAAATACGCGGCGATCAAAACATTACCTTCCGCATTTTCAATGCAAAGGTAAATATGTTGATTCTTTTAATATTGACACACAAACATCCTATGAAGAATTAATAATGTCTCTAACTATTTATCAGATATAGATGGTTGACGCCTCTCTCCTACCATGTGGTATTGTTTCCCTCCATCATTGTGTTCTACTAATCGGTGTGTTGTACTTCTGCTCGCCTTCCTTTAGGCGTACCAGCGTTTACAAATCCAGCAGCAGATGATGCAGGCGCAACGCAATGTTTCCGGCCCCATTAGACAACAAGAGCAGCAAGTGAGTCCACACAATGCATCATTACACACAGACGATGATTCTCACATGACATACGGTTCTGGGAACAGAGGAAAAAGCATCGTTACGACAGAAGTTACGCAAATGTTTTGAAGAGATCGCCATGTCAACTGATTACTTCTCGTTTAACGTGTGTCGGCAAATCTGGCTTCCTTTTTTGACGTGTTGACTGAGATCAGCTGCAAGAAAACAAGCCTGTTGAAAGACGGAGTGCTTTCATGCTTTCGCCACTTCCACTCAGGTCATCCCTCCCTCCCCTCTTGTTCCCTCTTTCTTACTTTGTTTTCCCCTTCTATCTTTATTTTTTTTTTTTATCCTCTTGTTCTCCCGCTGCTCAAAGCGTGTTTTATGACACGTCGTTGTGACACCGCCTCTTCTCTCTCCCAGGTTGCGCGTACAATCACCAACATGCAGCAGCAGATCCAGCAGCACCAGCGCCAGCTGTACCAAGCGCTGTTGATGAAGCAGCAGCAACTTCCCTCTCACTCCTCCTCCTCCTCTTCCTCCTCCGCCGGGATGCATAACCCCGGAGGCCACGGTTCCGGCAAATCAACCCACGACCCCTACGCAGGCGCACACCAGGCTCCGGGTCTAGCCGACACACTGCACACCAAAGAGCCGCCGTCTTCGCCCAACGCCTACAGCACCTACCCTCTCTGTGAGTCTGGGGATGGGGACAGCTGGAACGGGAGTTTTTTGGCACTGTCAAACTATTTGTTCTGGCTTGTTGAGAATAGTCATTCTCCTCCAGAGCCCTTGAGGTGGTCACCTCGTCATCGCATATATCTCTCCTCCTACCGCACTGCGTGGCCACCCACAGTCCATCCAGTGAATGCATCCAACTACAAACAGTCCATAGACATTTGTCTTTAACAAGCGCATGCAAATTCCCATTCAGGGGATTCCATCTCAACGTCTGACAACATATAAATGGGGGTTTCCTGTTTTCTTTTCTAGCTGCTGTTTTAAAAAAATCTTCTACCACTGACTTTAATATGATGAACACGTTTAATAAATTCCTTTTGTGTGTGTGTGTGTGTGTGCAGCTGGACTGAATCCAAACATGAATGTAAACTGCATGGAGGTTGGGGGTATGTCCCTGAAGGAGCCCCCTCAGCCCCAATCCCGCCTGTCCCAGTGGACACACTCTCACTCCATGGACGGCCTCTCTGGCAACTCCTCCAACATGGAGAACAACCTCAATAAGCACGGTATGTCAAAGAGCAACTCATTATTCTCAAACCTTTGTCAAGATATGTCTTCTTCCTTGTGTTACGTGTTGACATTCTTGAAAGACATCCACACACGGAGGTTGTCTCACACGAGACATCGCAACCAATGATTATTATCAGGGTTCGTACGGTCATGGAAAACCTGGAGAAAGTCATGGAATTTTAAAATGGTCATTTCCAGGCCTGGAAAAGTCATGGAAAAAACTTAAATCATAAAAGTTTGGGAAAAGTCATGGAAACGTTGTTATGATCACATGTTCATTTACGCCGAGTTTGAAATTTTTTTTTTTTTTTTTTTAAAGCTCAAAATATAAGCCGGCGTAGGCAAAATGTTCTAAATGTTTCATGTTTTTACCAAGATTTCAATTTGGTCATGGAACTTAGGTTTAAAGTCATGGAAAAGTCATGGAAATCCATCGGTCAACATGTGTAAGAACCCTGTATTATTCAGAAAAGAAACCTTCAGTGCAAATTTATATGGTTGATGTTGAAGCCAGAATGAGTTCGAACGAGTATTTTCATTAGTTTTGTTCCCCATTATGAAGTAAACCCAAGTCCAATTCAATTTCTTTTCTTTTTTTGTGTCTTTCGCATACCCTAGGTGCCATATCTGCTGGGTCTACCCTGGGCCCCCCCGGGAAGCCCCACCATCTGGAGGACTCGTACAGCCCTTACAATCTAATGTCCCGCTCTGAGTCCCCCCCCAGCCCCATGGTGCCCCAAGACGGCTGGGGCCAGGGCAAGAGCCCCAATGAAAAGATCTCCAACGGGACCAACATCAACTGGCCCCCAGGTGAGGACACGCTCCAAATAGATAGCCGCTCACGCTGCGACACACCTATTGTCAAGCCACCACAGGTGTTCTGATTTAGGTTTCCTAATGTGCAGGAAGCCTGTGTAGTCGTACAGGGCCCTTTGAAGACGTTAATGTGCAAAAAGGTTCATATTTTAGCCGGGGGCCAAATCTGTTTTGTAGGCCAGTGGTTCATGAGAGGGCTCACCTGTGATGTTGGGTCAAACCATCCTGATATGGGGGGACTCTGGGTTTTTAGGATAATTAAATTAAATTGCCTACTTAATATACAATTAAGTTTATGAACTTACACTTGTGTTTTATTGAATATTTATTAAATAACTATTTTTAAAGGATTTTTTTAATGGATGCTTATTTTACATATATATTTTTTTAAATCTCACGTACGCCCTGGAGTGCCTTCACGTACCCCTAGGGGTACGCGGACCCCCATTTGAGAACCACTGTCGTAGGCGACCCACATAGATTGTACATACAGCCTGATAATCAGCACAAGTTCAACAGACATTGTCAAAGCTACCATAACCATGTCAAATGGAGGAACTGGCTCATTAATGTATGCATTTTGCACCGGTTGCATCAGTCTAAGGATACATGTGAAGAAAGTGACTCAGTGGTCCGTGAACATTGCTCAAAGTGTGGGGAAGTCATGAGATGGTGAAAAGAGCCTCCAGTTGCTTCTAAAACCCTCAATCAAGCGCGTCTTCATTTTGTCTCTGTTGTAGAGTTCTGCCCAGGTGTGCCGTGGAAGGGCCTTCAGAACATCGACCCCGAGAATGACCCCAACATGACCCCTGGCAGCGTCCCCAGCGGCCCCACCATCAACACCAACATCCACGACGTCAACCGATACCTGCTGCGGGACCGGAACGGAGGTATGAGCAGGAGAAGGGACGCGCATATTCATTTGAGACCACCGAACATGAGCTGTGTGACTAGAGCATGAGGGACTTCCCTTTACACGTGCTGACGGCATGTTGCTGTCCTACGCCGCGTGCCCCAGTATCATGGGATACAAATTTAAAATGACTTTCTTTCTCCTCTGGTCACTTACCTATACGACAACATAGCCACCCCCCCAGCTCTGCCACCTCCGCATGACTCTCTGCCTCCGACCAGCAGCGACTGGCCGGTCTGTGGCTACTCTAGCTCTTTTCGGTCTCTTCCGTCCTCTGGCGGAGACGATGCAGGTACACATCCAGAGCATCCTCCCTCAATGTGTGGACCTGCCCAACCTCTTCCCATCCACGTTGGAGCCCTGATGCAACCCTGTCTTAGGCTCCCTCCTCAACCTGAACCGACCCCTGACCCGTGTTTATGACCCTTTGTCTTGTCAAACCTAATCTGCCATCAGTGCCTCTTTTTTTAGACAAAAGTTTTACCGATACTAAGAGAGGAACCTCACCTCCACGGGACCTTCAACCATCTGTGCCTTTTTTTTACTCAACCCACACACAAAAACAAGCCTCACCCAGGACATTAGTGCACACCCTGGGTTTGTGGTGTTTTTTTATGTGCTTTATGATTTTTTTTTATGCTTTTTTTTTAATATAAATGTAGGTCTCTATGTAATGAATATGTCATTTAATATGCGATTCTTAAAAAAACTGCTGTTAGATACCATGCGTCTTGTTTATGCATTAACAACCATTTAGAAGGAAGTCAGAAAAGTGTTCTCTGAAACTAAACTCAAATATATACAGATTGGACAAATGTGTGTACTTTCACTTCAGCTGGTATACAGTGCTCAGTGCACACGTATGCAGGGTTCGTACGGTCATGGAAAACCTGGAAAAGTCATGGAATTTTAAAATGGTAATTTCCGGGCCTGGAAAAGTCATGGAAAAAACTTAAATCATTAAAGTTCTGGAAAAGTCATGGACAGTTTGTTATAATCACACGTTCATTTACACCGAGTTTGAAATAATGAATGTGATTTTTAAAGAAAGACGCTCAAAATATAAGCCGGCGTACGCAATCAACACGCGAAATTCTCAAAATTGTTTGTTTATACCGAGATTTCAGTTTGGTCATGGACATTTGGTGAAACGTCATGGAAATCCATTGGTCAACATGTGTAAGAACCCTGCATATGGGTTGAATTACATGAGGACACCTTCAAACCCCCAGAAGCTACTGATGGCATGAGCGTAACCAGGGAGGGAGCGGCAGCCTTTTGGCCGACGTAGTAGTCACGTCCCATCGTGGTCCCTCGCTCATCCTCTGTCCTCCGTGTCCCCTCCCCCTCTCTCCACGTGAAGGCAAGCTGTCCGACATGAAGTCCACCTGGTCCCCGGGGCCCATCTCCCAGGGACAATCCTCCTTGTCCCACGAGCTGTGGAAAGTCCCCCAGGGGCCGCGCAGCAACGCTGCCCCTTCTCGGCCCCCCCCGGGCCTCACCAACAGCAAACCCTCCTCCACCTGGGGCGGCAACTCGCTGGGCCTGGCCCAAGGCTGGAGCGCCTCCTACACCAATGGTGAGCACTTCGTTTTTTTATTTGCTCACAGAATTGAAAGCCATGTACAAAATGTGTTATTTGCAATGAGATGAAATAAAGGGATTTCATTTTCAACGTAACCTTGAATTGAGCACGGCTTTCATCGAAATCAAAGCAAGAGATCTCTTTGGTGTGTTTCACACCCTGCTAACGCGGACGTGACTGCAGGTGTGTAGGTGTGCCCGACGTTCACAGCTGCAGGTCTGGGGGGACACACCCTACGAAACTGACTTCTTGAGGTTAGCCAGCTCTGAGAGGAAGCCTCATTCAAGCATCATACGTGTGACCCGGTTCTTTGTTTTTCATAACATGTCCACCTTCATGTTGGATGAAGAGGAACACCTCTTGTGTTATTGTTGTTGGACGAGGATAATGTTTGTGGAAATGGATAACGGTTGGTGGATGGTTAGAAGTTAAATCCTCGGACCTCGAGCCCTCTTAAAAATACCAAAACGTAATCAGTTTGAACAGTTTCTCTTTTAAGAGCTCTGTTATGATGATGATGATGATGATGATGATGATGATGATGATGATGATGATGATGATGATGATGATGATGATTACGTCCGATAGTCTCTTCGTCTTCACGTTTGCCTTTTGAACCCAACTTCACTTGACTGTAACGGGGAAGTCATCGCTTGTAAAACATTAATAACTAATTCACTGATGACATTTCCGTCTTCTTACACTTGATAGATTATAACATTGTGACATTTTCCTTCCAGAGGGAACCACCTGGAGTACTGACAGTCCCAGCAGGGCCAGCAGCTGGCTGGTGCTGAGGAATCTCACCCCACAAGTACGTAGCCCGGGCCGCTGATTGGTGCTCGATTGAAGCCACGTGGTATTCTGAGTACAGCTGGCGTATTAGTATTTGGAGTTTGAAGATCTGGTCATGGATCATTGCCGTGTCTCAAAAAATTCACCTGACGGTTTAGGGGGGGGGGTTACCCGAAATGTAATAAATTATATGATTCTGCACTTTTAATTTGATAAAGAAATGTGATACAAACACTTAATATACATTAATAATTATGTAAAATCAACAGTCTTAGGCAGATGAAATAACAGTCAGGGTTCGTACGGTCATGGAAAACCTGGAAAAGTCATGGAATTTTAAAATGGTCATTTCCAGACTTGGAAAAGTCATGGAAAAAACTTAGATCTTAAAAATAGGGGAAAAGTCATGGAAATTTGTTATAATCACATTTTAGTTTTGTAATGGAAATTTTATTTAAAGTCATTGAAATCCATTGGTCAAAATGTGTAAGAACCCTGACAGTACGAAACCATTTCAATAAATAAATAAATAAAACATGGACGGTGAGAAAGAGAAATGAGTGTTGACTGAAACTACAATGTACATTGATGATTGAACTGCAATATGCATGTGTGTGCTCCAGATTGATGGTTCCACCCTGCGGACGCTGTGCATGCAGCACGGCCCCCTGATCACATTCCACCTCAACCTGACCCAGGGCAACGCCGTGGTGCGCTACAGCTCCAGGGACGAGGCCGCAAAGGCCCAGAAGTCTCTGCACATGTAAGCAAAGTCTTTGACATCAGACAAAGTGGGCGGAGCAAACCGACATGAAGGGGGCGTTCGCCCTTTCTTTCCCGACTCCTCCTGCTTTTCTTGTTTTGTTTATATTACAGAGAAAAAAACCTTGGTAACACCTGGGGAAACCAAGTGTTCCCGATTTCTTAATGGTGTTTCCTCAAGCTGCAGCCCAACGCTGCAGACGGTGTTATTTTTGTATCACATGGGCGAGGAGGTGGTGATTCATGCTGTAGGCAGACGTCTTATATATATATATATATATATATATATATATATATATATATATATATATATATAATAAGTGGAGGAAACACCAGCTCAAGGCCAGTCTGAGGCCACTCTGGCTGCATTTTATCTCTAATTCTCGAAGGTTTGACCTCAATTCTTCTTTGCTAATAGTGGCAGCCACTGCAGCAAGTTGCCATAGAAACAAAATGCTAATTGTGTGACCCACTTTTCATTACCAGTGGCATAAAATGTGGTTGTAGCAGGGCACGAAAAGCATAACGGCATGGTGAAGCCCTAAGAATCCCAGAGCCAAGTATGACGGCTACACGCCGTCCCGTTCTAACTCCGAGAACACCTTTTCAAAACACGAGAACTATCGTTTCCCTATTCCTGGTGGAGTCCTCGTGGTGAGACTCATGGTCTCCTCTTTCGTCCTCTGTCAGGTGTGTGCTTGGAAACACCACCATCCTGGCGGAGTTTGCCGGCGAGGAGGAGGTGAACCGCTTCTTTGCACAAGGCCAGTCCCAGTCCCAGTCCATGGGGGCTAACACCAGTAGCTGGCAGGCCAACCCAGGAACCAATCAAAACCGGATGGGCGGGGCAGCACAGTCCCACCCGATGAACCAGTGGAGCGGCGGCGGCGGCGGCGGCGGCGGCGGTGGCTGCGTAGGCAAGTCCAGCGACCTGCTGTGGGGCGGCATGCCGCATTACTCCAGCCTGTGGGGGCCGCCGAGCGGAGACGACGCCCGCGTGGTCGGGAGCCCCACCTCCATCAACACCCTGCTGCCTGGAGACCTGCTGAGTGGAGAGTCCATGTAGGACGACGCCACGATACACTAACCGACCAACCGCCGCCACCGGGTCTCGTAAGCCATCGGTGGTGGGCGGGGAGAGAAAGAGAAAGAAAATACAAAACAAAACAAAAAAATGTCAATATGAACAGGAGCAAAACCCAAGCAAATCATGTGGCGATAATCAGTATCAATTTGAACTGTGAATTGTGAATCAGAGGCTGGAGTCCCAACCACAGAGACTGACGACTCCAGTCCTTCTGGTTCGCTGTTGTCCGTTTTTTTCGTTTGGTTTACCCTTTTTTTGGTACTTTTTTTTTAATGCATCGTACAAAACGAACTGAAACGAGACACGATACAAAGAAACCTTTGAAGTGTTTTGTTTTAGTTTTTCCATAAGTATACATGACATTCTGTGACGTTGTTTTTGAAGACTGTTTTTAGGAGAAGCAATCAAAGCTGCCATCTGAGACTTTCCTTTTCCCTCCAAAAAAAAAAAAGAAGAAGAAGAAGAAGAAAAATCATCCCAAAATAAGACTTCAAACGACCATTCCCAGCATGTCCGTGGCCAATGATGTGGTTCAAAGACCTTTACTAGTTACGTTCACGTTTGTTTCTCAGCACTAATATTAGCCTTAAGTGCTCTCTGGCCCAGGTCCTTCCCACGCAGCCTTTTTTTTGTTTTTTGTTTTGTAATTGAAGAAATTGCTGAAATCTTGCACAGTTTCACCTCTGAACCAGCGAGCGGTCCAGGACATGACTGGTGACCAACTCTCACTGAGCAGTAAGAAGTCCTGGCCACGTGACTGGCCCTACCAATCATCAGCTTACTTATTTTTGGTTTCTCAAAGGGATTGACACAGCTGTAAAATGTTCTCTTTTTTTTTCTTTTTCTTGACCCAGGCGCATTTTTTTTATATCTACAATATATAAGCTGAGAGAAGATTATTTGTCAACCTCGCTGCGTGTCTCTGGTTCTGACCAGTGGCACCTAATCACTGCAAGCCCGGATCCTTCTGGTCACCTTCAACCCAGTCGGTCACTGGTGCTTTGTCGAATTTTCTATTGTCCGATTTGTCATGAAGCCCAGCGGTCTGTACGGTCAGCCAGTTTTTCTGAGGACAAAAACAAAAAAAACAAAAAGAAAAAAGAACACAATTTCACCTTACATTGTGCAATATACACCAGAGACCTTTCTTCCGTCCATCCTCTTTATGTTCGCCGGAGTTGTTTTTTTGCTAAGTTTTTCTCGATTGTTGCTGATTGCAGCAAAAAGACATTGGAACTTCACAAACCGTACGCACCCCTTTTCAAAACTTGGATTCCCTCCAGGCCGCCTATCCCCCTGAAACTGGACTCTGCAAAGAGGAAGAAGCAGCTGTTGAACTGTGCACGCAGCAAACTGTACTAAAGAGTGACACAATAATTCACACTTCCTCTCTGCATGCCACAGACACACCCAACAGAGACTGAACCCACAGTGGGGGGGGGGGGGGGGTCGGGGTCAGGTGGTTCTGGGTATCTGGCACAATACCAAATAAGAGGGGTTTCTCCTAATGCAGTAGACCTTCGAGTGTTCCTTGTGTTTGGTACTGTACAAACAGAAGAGACTAAGACTTTTATAAATTCAGAGGGTTTGATCATAGCACTTATGAAGAGAAAATCGCTTCACCTGCAATCCAATGAATCGACACAAAAAAAGGAGCACCGTAAACATTGAAAACCACAACAAACACAGAAAAGAACTGCTCTTTCATGTACTATATCTATTCCTTGGAAATGTGTCTGGCGTTGTTCCTCTGGTAGCCGGATGAAGGGAAACTCGACTGAAATGCACCGTTGGACTTTCGTGGGGAAACTGCAGTCGATGTTTAGTTTTTCTCCGTCTTGGAACAATATCAAAGTGAATATCATCGTCGCTCCAAATATTTCGCCTTGTTCTGTTTGGAGAGCACCAGACTCGCAGCGGGGAGCGTCCACCGAGCGGCAGCCCCACGGCGCAGCACTTCCTCCTGGGCTCCGCCTGGCCCTCCCTCAGTCCGGCTCCTCCGAGACCGGCCAATCACGGCTCTCCGCCACACGCGGCATCTCCGACTGGAGGGGGGGGGGGGAGCTGCCACCACTCAACCCTGCTGTCGTCCTGCGCCCACCCCCACTCCCCCTCTCTCATGTCTCAGTTCTTTGACACACCGATCACTTTAGCTGGAAGATGTAATAGTCATATTTCTGTATTTTTTGCCAGTGTTCTTTTATTTTTCTTTTGGGAAAAGATCATTTTGACTTTGTCTGGTTATTTTCAGCGTGTTATATTGTTGTAGTTTTTGTCTACATGCAGTGGTCTACAAATTACCGGCTGCTGAAGTAGCCCTTCACTGTTGACGTGCAGAGACACTTTGGTCAGAGGTGTCTCTGTGTGTCCATCCTGTGTATTGGATGCAAACCGAGGATCAATACTACAGAGCGTTATTGATTGTCTATTTGTTTTTAACTGATCATGCTTTTTGTGTTTAAAAGTATTCGGTAGTATTTCCAGGTAGTATCTTAAGATGTGTTTGAAAAAAAAAAAAAAAGACAAAAAAAAAGGTGTCTCAGACAGGGGGGGGTGTGGGTGTTTGTTGCTCCAAGCTGCTCCGCCTGCCCTGCAGGCTGTCCCCCCTTGCCCTTTGCCTAGCTGCTACGCTACGACCTCCTCCTCCACCTCCTCCACCTCCTCCACCACCAGACCCAGTAGCCCTCCCCTGACCAGGCACCAACAGGCCCTCCGATCTGTTTCTATGCAAAAGACTAGAGGCTGGGGCCCTTTACAGCACGCCAAACCTCACTCGGGAATGAGCACTCGTACCCGGGGCTTGGTAAAAAACCCAAAACCCTCGCCCCCCCCCCTCGTGCGCTTCTGTCAGCACTTCGGAATGGCCGCCGTTTCTGTAAAGTCAGGCGCCGCCACCAGAACACTGTCACGTACTGAAGTCCGAACACTTTATCAAAGATCGGCCTTCCTCTCCGCGCTGAAGACACTTCTGTCCACTTGATCTCAGGGTAGGGGAGCAGATGATACCAAGTCAGAGATGCAGCTCTCCGTATCTGTCCTTTCTACTGTGAGAGCAAAGTCTTAAAACGAAAAGGCCATCGGCGCAACATGTACGGACCTCACGCCTCGAACTTAATCCTAATTGGAAGGGGAAATGCTTGTATTGAATCTTTTTTTGTTTCCTCAAAAAGGTGGCCTATATTTACTGTTTCGGGGCCCATTGTTGCGTGTCAAAGTTGCCAACATAATGTGCCAATATAGATTTGCTGTGCCGTACTGTATCCCCAGAGAGAGCACTTCTGTTCCCTGTTGGGAGGAGCTTTGATGACCTTTGCCGAGGGTGCAGCGGGGGACGGGAGGGATCAAACCATCGGGCAGCAGCATCCCACCCTGAACGGGCTGAGAACTCTTTTTTTTTTTTTTTATGCTTTCTATGCTTTTGTGGGCGATGCCCCATGCGATGGAGAAAACCTCTCTACTCAGCTGGGTGTTCCAGTTTGCTACAGTGCACACTTGATGATGGGTAATCCCGGGTACATATTTTTTTAAAACCAAAAATGAAATTGCATTTTAACGTCATTTTTATGAAGTTTGACATAAAAATCTTGAAAATGCAAAAAAAATCTAAGTGAGAAAAAAACAAAAAAAAAGATTTCTATAATATGTTAAAGCTCTGCACTTCTAGCTGAAACGTCTCCGGCCAGCAGCCGCTACTGCTACCATCTAAAGGAGTAGACTGGGGGCCGGGGTGCCTTTTTTTTGTGGATGCTGTATTTATCTCGATTTAATGTTTGTGTCCCGCTCAAAGCGAGGGCCCTGAACTCGACATTTCCACGGACCCGGATGGCTCGGGCCGACTGTATCAGCCTCACTCTCCTCACTCTGCATCAGCAGGAGGGAAGGGGCACATTTCAAGAGGTACAAAAGTCTTAATAACATTTGAAAAACTAAAAAAGTTTTTAAAAACTTGGTTTAAAAAATGAAAAGAAATAAAAAAAAAGCAAGAAAACGGGAAAAGGCTACCTTTCAGGACACGCAGTCCTGCAGCACACAAGCAAAAATCACTATTGCCTGTTTCTGTAACTGCCTTGATCCAAGCTCAGACAGACCCAATAGCCGAGGACCTCCTCATCCTCATCCTCCTCATCCTCCTGCATCCTGCATTACCGGAGGACCCCGACAGTGAAGGGGGTTTCCCATGCTGCACCAGCATCGAGAGGCTCTGCTCTCTACAGCTCTGATCTAGATAACAGTGTGTATATATGTGTGTTTATACACATATACACATACTGTGAGTTTGGTGTGTGTGTGGTGTCACCTCTTCAGACTTCTTGGATCGATGACCTCCGAAACTTTCACTTTTGTTTCAACGGTCTTGGTTTCATACACCGGAAAAATTAGCAATATGTATTTTCCCCGCAAATAAGTGATACGAAGGAAATAATTTGGGTCGGGCGTGAAGGGATACTTGATCGATTGGAAGCGTCGGCTTTCTGACGTCGGGTTGCTTATGCACGTTCTGGTTCTGATGACATATTGCAGTACTCTGAAGTGCTCGTACTGTACATATGTGTATTGTGTTAGTTAGCCCGTCTAAAAGCCCAAAACAACCAGTCCATTAAAAAAAAAATGAAAAGAAAAATCACAAACATATCAAAAGGAGACAAAATATTAAACACAAATACTTGAATAATGGAGCGCCAATAATGTAATGTGAAGTCAGTAATTCTTTTTTTCCCTCCATCTGACAGGTACACCTATAGGGGCTTTTAGAGAATATTAAAAACATGTATCGCATTGAGTTACAAATACAAAATCTTTGAGAGAGAGAGAGGAAAAAAATGCAAAAATCATCATTTGATGTGTGCTTGAAAGTCAGATGTTTGATTGAATGTGTGCGCCAATAACTGTGTGCGGGCACAAGGCCCGCTGTCACGTTCCACTCAGTATGCTATGTTTTGTATCTGTTCATTAGTTTCCTCTTCTTCTTTTTTTTGTTCTGTCAAAATGGATTCTGATAGACGTTGTTATTATTATCTTCTCACGTTGCACTGATTGTCTTCTGCCCCTCACTCAGCTAATCGTAGGGAAACGAGTTTAAGTACTGAGGGGCGGTGGGGACAGTTCACGTGTTCATGTTTACTCAAGGACTTAACGGATTCTTTTCATTCTATCTGTAAAAAGTTTATCTACCTTATAGTGGCTTTTATTGTGACATAATCCAGTACAAGGATTATTTATCATTGAGTATTGCACCATTTTGTTTCAATTATACAAGAAGAAATGGAGAAACAATTTAAAATCAACAAAAAAAACTACGGAGAAGAAGAAGAAAAAAAAAACATTAAATGAAAAATGGAAGAAAAAAATAAAGCAACAACAAAGAACTGTGGCCATAGATAGCGGTAGAAGGACTAGTCATCCCGATGTTCACTTCATGGAGAAATAGAAAGGGATAACGTGTGGGAGGTGAGTTTGTTACAAGACTCATTTCAGAGGTGCCTATCTTTTCTGTTTGTTTGTTGTTTATTTGTTGTTTTGCATAAGCCACGTGTCGTTTACAAGCATTTCATTAGTCGGAGGTTCAAGGAAATAGGAATTTATAACAGGAATGTTCCAAGAAGAAGAAAAGAGACACGTTTCATCTTCCATCAAATATGGACATGGAAATCTTTGCGAAATGAAGATGTATGCTACTTTAAGAACTCTGGGATTGATCAGTGTTGTGTCATTTCAAGTTTCAATTTTTTATTTGTTATGTCCGCGTCGATAGACTATCTCTGTGTTCATTGAGTTGTGGTTTTGTATTTCCTGTAAGCGACGCAGTTTGCTCAATATCTTGCACACTCATAAAAGATGTGGATTTTTGTCTCAGGAAGGCCAGGGTTCCCGATAGCAACGCCATCCTTTCTACATGTAATGTGTTGTTTGTTTTTTTGTGAAAGAAGCAACTGAAAACAATTAAACTCCAAGCAAGCACTGAAGGTCATGAGTTTAACAGAATATAGAGTACCAAGTAACAACAACAAGAAAAGGTTTGTAGCAAGTTATATATTTACCAAATAAGACTTAAGAATCAACTTTGAAAAACAAAAAGTGGAGTGCTTTACATGTGAAATCTAAATATAATTGCTTTACATTTAAACTGATCAACGGTTTGATTGTGAAGAGAGAGAAAAGAGAGACGCGTGACAGCAAATGCATCGAGTATGTTTTGACTTTAACGTTTCCATCCTGTCGTCCAGGAGCATTGTGCAAGTATTTAGTATTATTATTGTTTCCAAGTCATCTCGCCTGTCCGTCGGGCACGTCGGTGCCGGTGACGTCATTCGGTAGGTGGGAGACGTGTCCGCGTGTAACGGAGGCGTCTCGGAGACGGGTGTGAAGAGGAGGGACGGAGCTGGTTTTTAAGGATCATGATCTATGCACAAAGTGGGAGGAGTCCAGGCCCAGCTGCTGTTCTGCTGCCGTTTGTGGACTCGAGACTCTGGGGTTCAGGGTTTTATGTCGGGTTGTTCTTGTTTGTTTCTTCCTCTCGCTCAAATGTCCTCCAATCTACCCCCCCCCCCCCCCTCCCCTCCTCCTCGTTATCATCGACATCTAATGTTTGAGTGAAACTTGACATTGCGTCACCATGCTGTGTAATCCTGAACCAATGAGCTAAAGCACTGTGGGTTGTACTGGGAGACGTTCGCGGCTCTCGCGTTCCTTTGTTTGGTTAGTGGGAGGTGGGGAGGTGGGTGACTGGGGGGTCCTTTGCCTTTTCTCTTTACTTTTGAAAAAAAAAAAAAAATACATTAAGGAAAAATGTCTGTAACTGAAATACAAAGTTGTGGCTTTTAATGTTGTTCATTTTTTTTCTCCTCATAGAATGTGATTGTTAAGGACATGCACCGGAAATACATGTTTCCATAGATTATGGATCTTCTTTCGGAATATATTAATAAATTACAAGTTTTCTTGGCTGTTACTGAGTGTCTTGTCTCTTTTTTCTCCTATTTATTGGCATGTTTTTCTAGTTCTACTATGATTCTATCAGTGATTTCAAATTGTTTTAGTTTTGTATAAATTTAATCCATACTGAATAGGCTAAGTATTAATTGAATAAATATATAACAGTTTATTAGGGGTGGGAAATATGACGATGAGCACCCCTTACAGAGGGTCACCTCCTCCTGCTCTGGAATTATTTTGTGCATCAATCCTGTTAGAATTCCCCAAATTCTGGCGAGCAATTAGCCCGTGGTCTAACTGCAATGATCATGTGACTAGTTGTGTTTTCTCAACAGAGCAAGATGTAGCTGAACATGTTCACTCGTCACGTCCTCGGCTCATTGAGGCCGCTGCAAGCCTTTCATCCTTCTGGGAACTTTCTTTGTCCTCGGATTCAGTGTGATTCAGTATAAAAGATGAATGAGTATGTGACTATAATTGACCTTTGGGTTTGGATACAGACACAGTTTCAATGTTGTTATCTTGTTCCGCCTCGAGAGCTTTTATTCCAATACTGTGTTCATGTGTCTGCATGGTCAGGATAATGATTATAATGATGTGGTCCGTCGTGTGTATTAATAGTACAACCTATTCAGATGGAGACTAGCCTTGTGAATCATGTCATTGCTGAGACCTGTTTGTCATCTTTTTATTCCACTATGGAGATGGACATTTTTAGCCTAATAGAGATTTGTGTTCTTTTTTTTATCCGTTTGAAGGTGTACACATGAACTATAGCTAATGCAACACACTATTGGCCACCTTTGTCTGCAGATACATTCAGGGGGAACCCTGATTAGGTGGTTTGCAAACCAATAAAGAGAAATTCCTAATGGGAATATTTCATTATATATAACATCGGTGTCATAAAGTATACCTTGATTTGTCAGTTCTTTAAGACACTGTGGCGTTTCTGTGTGATTGGTCAACACTGATGACAAAAGGAAACACATTCTGCACTGTATCGGTTTATAGAGATCACGGTTTACAAAACTCTGCCGGGTAATTTTAATGTATCAGAAATAGCACAAAACAAATCAAGATTTACAAAGATTTTAAAGAAAATACCAACAAAATACAGACTCACTCTTCCAAACAGTCCAATACATCTGAGATGAAAGACGCCACAGGCAGAACCTGTATGGCGTCCGCTACGATGCCGGTGCACAAAGTCTAATATTTCATTTGAGGGCCTCACTCCTGGCGCCGGGGGCCTCGCCGTGGCTCTCGTAATGGTTTTCAAGACAGGATTTCTTCAGGTGGCAGTTTGTGTACTGGGAGGAATCCGTTTCCTCGAGCTGCCGGAGCTGCAGCTTCCGGCTGGCGGGCCGTGCCGCGGTCATCTCCTCGTAGATGGGGGCCTGTGGGTTTGACTTGACACCGCGGCGTGCTTTGACCTGACAGGAAGAACACAAATCAGTGAAGGGAACTAGCAGAGTGAACACACACTCTCTCCATTTCCTGCAGCCTCAGTGTGTCCCTTTCTCTCAGCGGCACCTTGAATAGGAAGTCCCAACGGAGTGGCCTCCTCACTCTGATGTGTTTCACAGTAACTTCAAAATATCATCCTCTTTTTTTTTTCTTCTTTAAAAAAAAAACACAAAAAAAACATCTTAGAACTCAACTCAAAGCAGAGCAAAAGATTTCTCAGCCTGCAACATTCAATTGAAAGGAGAAAAACAAGGTGACAAGTTGTGAAACTCGAATGTGTTTTGTGGTTTCGCGCTCAGAGGAACTTTGGCACGCTCTCAACAGGCAGGTGCTGCTCGACCCCCCCCCTCCCCTCCCCTCCCCCCTAACTCTTGGTGTTCTATCAGAGCGGTGCATTTCGATACAAGCCGCAGGGCCACTCACTTTGTAGATCGCCAAGAATGCGAGGAGGAGGATGAGGAAGGCCACAGCGGAGGACAGAGCGTAGAGCAGAGTGGAGTAGTTGGAGCAGCCGCACTGACCTCCTGGGAAGAAGCACACAGAGAAACGTTGAGCTGAGAGGCCTCTCAGAGGGGAAGATGGATGCACTGATTATGAGATTCATGCCCGAAGAAAAGTGAATGCGTTAGTGGTGTCAGCTGGGGGCACATTCACAGACAAACAAGTGAAAACATGAGGGAACTTTGCTCGTGCATTTGAAACTGATGGAGAAGTAATAGAAAATTGCTTTACATGTTGTATATTACTAACTAGAATGGGCACTCGGTAGAACGCATACCTTCGCATATCACAAGATTGGGCATTGATTTATAAACATGTTGGCATTAGGTGCATGTCAATTGGATAAAAACGGACCGTGCTATGGTAAAAAGAAGATGTTGACCTTTTCATGACCTTGACATTGACTTTTGAGGAGACCATAACCCAAAAATCGAATCAAATGGTCACCCGGATAATAACCAATCATCCCACTAAATTTCATGCGATTCGGTTTAATACTTTTTGAGTTATGCGAGTAACACGCGTACAAATAAATAAATACATGGCGATCAAAACATAACCTTCCGCATTTTCAATGCGAAGGTAATTATCACTTGAAAAAAAAAAAAAAAAAAGCTAACAGCAACAATACTACTTGACTGTTAACGTGGCAACTATGAACACCAGTGGCATCCTCACTGAAGTTACAGACACGGACATCATTAGTGAAGCTGCAGTGATCCGACACTGAAACAACAGCATGAAGGACGAGGGTGAAACACAAGAGGACCACAGTTAGTTTGACAATACTTTTGTTGCTTTTCATGTCCAAACTCCCTGAAAAACTCAAATCAAGGTTTTTAATCAGGAGCGACGGCCACCCGGTCCCTCGGTGGCGTGACCCACCTTGCACGGACACAAAGAGCGCACGCCTGCCGAGGCCGCCGCTGGCGTCAGGCTCGCCGCGCAGGAGCAGCTGGCAGCTGTACAGGCCGCTGTCGTCCGGCTGCAGCTGCAGCAGGGTGAGGTTGTAGGTGAGGCCCCCGGGGCCGGGCGCCGAGGACAGGCGGACCCTCTCGACGGGGAACGGGGAGACGGAGGAGGAGGAGGAGGACGGAGGGCCGTGGTGACGCTTTGAGTTGTACAGCACCTCCACGGGCGCCCGGCCCCTCTGCCGCTTCAGACTCACCCCCTCCACGGCCAGCGGCCCCCCGTGTGGGGGCAGACAGGGGAGCACGGCCGAACCCCCGGAACACGTCTCTACCAAGCCTATGTCCGCCGACCACGGGGCATCTCCAAGAGGGAAAGGGAATACACCTTAAAACACGACGCAGAGGAAAACCCGGTTCCCTCTGAAGAATCAAGGGGAGTTCTCAGATTATTATAGATTATTAGAGTCGTGGCATTATGCACATTATGGAGGGGGGACAAGTTCAATCATCTACCCATCGAAGGCATATTCAGGGTGAATATTATATGTAGGATGGGTTTGTATTTACAGATCTGGAACCAGCACTTATAATAGGAGTTTGTTCACACCCAGGCTGTAAGGACATCATGATGAGCAACATGCAGGTGTGTGTCTCATAACGAGAGAAAAAACAAGCAGCAAAGATTCCAGAAGAGCCATGTTGTTTCAGAAACTGCAGTGATCGGGGTTTAGCTCATTTCAATAAAAAACATTGATTTTATAATGCTTATTACGAGACGTTTTCACTTCATTAACACTTTGGGGTTGTGCCAAATCCCTCTTTACTAGTGGCATCCTCCAGCAGCTGTATGCTTCATATCTTTATCCCTCTTAATTTACACTTGAGGCACCTGCCACCTGGTCCTAACCGGAATTATTGACAATGATGATCATGTTCAACTCCTTTACTAAGTGTATGGTGTTTGGTGAGAGCGCTGCATGGAGCAAACAAAAGCAGCCCAAGAAATACAATAATAAAAAGCACATTTCCTAAATATCAGCAATCAATTGTTTTATGCTAGTTTTGGAAAGTCAAAAGTGTGTGTGTGTGTGTGTGTGTGTGTGTGTGTGTGTGTGTGTGTGTGTGTGTGTGTGTGTGTGTGTGTGTGTGTGTGTGTGTGTGTGTGTGTGTTTAGGGGGGCACTAGACACTCACCAGCATTAACGAGGAGGAAGAATTCCGTGGCCCCCCGTCTCCGCTCGTCCACAGAGGACGGGTTGGTGGCCACGAACTCGCAGTAGTAGTGGTCCGTGTCGCGCGCACTAAGGCGCGCGATGGTCACGTTGAGGGCGTGGCTGCTCGGGTCTCCGCTGACCGTGATGCGCTCCTTGTCGTCCTCCTGCTCCACGCTGAAGTCGCTGTCGGTGTACTTGAACAGCACGTCGCGGGGCCGCAGCCAGCTGCTCCTCAGGTACACTCCGAAGGGAGCCGGGCTCCTCGCCTCCACGGCGCAGGGGAGCAGCACCGAGTCCCCCTCGTTGCGCTCCAGGAACCGAATCTCACTGCACACTTCAGACAAGAAAAGAAAAGGTTGCACAACACTTGTTTCCCCTCAAAGATTATATAACTAAATATATGTGCCAGTTGCAAAGTGTAAGTCGCTAATCTAATAAATATGTATCAGCCAAACTACTATTTGGTACTAAAAATGCCCATTTCCATAAAACGATGACAAACAAGTCTCAGCAATAACATGAGTCACAATGTATGTTTCCATCTGTGAATGGGTTGTAAAAGTATATCAATACATTATACACGTGACGGACCACATTATTATAATCATTATCGTGACCATGCGGACACACATATACACAACTATAGTATTGAAATAAAAGCTCTCGATGCGGACCAAGATAACGTTTATTCTGTTTCTGTATCCAAACCCGAAGGTCATTCATTGTTTTTAAGTCACATACTTATTAATCTTTTAGAAATAATATAACTGAATCTGAGGCCATCAGAAGTCAGTTCCCAGAAGGACAAAACAAAGGCTTGAAACGGTGGATTATAATAATTGATCCAACTTTATATCCGACAATATTTAAAATACAATCATCTCAAAAGCAAAATGATCCGACTTCCTGCAGCTGCCAAGAAATGACCAAAGGGACATTATTTAGACAGGGTGGTGAGGTGTTCCGGTTTTTCTGTCCACCCCTCGTTGAAGTTTAATTCAATTTGGGCACAAATACAGCAATTAAATGAAATAAAACCAAACAACCAATGAATAACTTACCAAATCCCGTGTGTGTGATGAACAGAGTGCCCAGACACGCCAGGTACCGGAGCCCAGCAGCCATCTTCAGTACCTAGAAGACACTCAGGTGGTGAGGGGAGCCGGCGGTGTGACCCATGACACGACAACACGCGCTCAGAACTAGAAGAACTGCTCCGGAGTACAGAAGAGGAACTCCACGAAGCTCCACCTTCAGACCTCAAGACCTCACACTAGAGGACGCGCGCACGCGCACACACCACGGCGTGCGTTGGATCAGCTCCTTCGAAGATTGGTACACAAGTGTCCAAATGATATTAAAGAGCGCATTCATTGGGCCTTCTCCCTGCCATACCCGCCGTCTCAGCTGATCCCACTCACCAGTACGAACACTATACTGACCCTTGTTAAACAACATATCTTTAATGAAAGAACAACTGAGTCCAGTTATTTTAATCGGCGTAATCAACGCGCATCAGACCCACGAGACTGCGCCGCCCTGCGCGCTCATGTGACCTATCGGGTTCTGCCGGCCGGCTGTAATAATGGAGATATTGGCAGTAATTCATCACTTATATGGTCTTATGATACCCACATGGCTGCATGCCGTAAAGCCTGGGCCGTAATGTAAGGTACATTAATTAGCATCTCTCTAATCCACGTCTTTACTTTTGGTCCACGAGGTCCACCAAAGTAAAGAGAAGTCCTCATATCAGTGAGTACCGAGTGTTTCATGAGAAGTGGAATAACAAAATATTTGTTCACCAAAGGTCGATCACGTGCGACCCTCCACGCGTGAAGAAATGCAGCCAATCGCTGGACGACCTGCACGCAGAGTTCTGCCGTCGGTTCTGGTTTATAAAACCTTTGACCGGTCAGCTCCGCTGGGGAGATGTCTCCTGTCACAAGACGTGAAGCCGCGCCGCAGGAACGGATCGATGTTTGATGTGACTGCGTCTTAAAGGAGAAGTTCAACAACGGGAGCACCGGGAGGAGGATGCTGCTGCTGCTGCTGTGTGGCTCCAGATGTTCAGCGGGATGAACATCTGCTCACAGATCTGTTGATAGATGATCACCTCAGATCTGTCAAATCTGGCTCCAAATATAGAGGGGCCAAACAGGGTGAGCAGCCCTGTTGCCACTGGAATGGCTTTTACTTCATTGATATTAGTTCGCACACACATTACTTCATCGATATTAGTTCACACACACACACACACATCTCGAGGTCTCGCAGGTTTCCACTTCATAACGTTACACCAAAGGTTGTTATTCTGTTGTATTTTTTTTAAAAGGTAGACGGAAACTATACTAACTTAGTAGTGGGTATTCAATGCAGAGATCGAATAATTTAATAAATTGTTTAACTATTATTTTTAATTGGATATATCGTGAACTAACGCTTCCACCACTCCCTCCGGAAGTTATCGGAACAGTCCGCTTTAATCAAGTTTCACACACTGCACACGAGATACAGTAAATAATAAAAGTATCTCACACACATCCATCGAGGTGGCTCAGTAATATCCCTCCGCGCCACTAGGGGGCCCACAGTTCAGACAAGTGGATTTAACCGTACATTTTTATGTAATAATAAAATAAAGACGTGGCAACAAATGAATGCAATCGTTTTATTACAAACAAAACCCTCAATGTGACATTGTGATGTACAACATTTTATTGAATAGCTCCAATTGCTCCTTATAGGGCAGCTTGTATCTCTTCAAATACAAATACACCTGCTCCAAACAGTTTTAAAATATTATTCCCAAAGAAACTAAGCACAGAGCATCAGCGATAAAAAGACAAACATGGGATTTTCAGGACAACTCGTCAAAACCTAATTTATCTTAACTTTAATCAAATTGTATTACTGTCACAGAAACATTGCCCTTAGGTAAAGATCTCGTTTGCATAATGAATACTTCCACTACTAAAGTACATGCTGGTGCCAACAACTTTTTACTTGAGTCAGTTCACACAAATAAATAGAAGATTATTTTACACTGACGACATGTCCGTCATCAATTTCCACTGAACAAAACCCATCTTGAAAACACAGCATTGAACACACGGCCTCGCGACTACAATAAACATCAGGTACTTACTGGGTTTAACTGACCTTTTCATGCCAGCCGAGTGGGTTTAAAGGCTGATATGATGGGCTACAAACAAAAACAAATACAGAGCAGTAAGTGATGTGTGCAGGACTTGTGCCACTCTATAACAGATTGCCCTCTATAGAAATCTCCCACAGGATCATTGTGGTAGAGATCAGAGTTGGCGATTGTGAAAATGTTGAATAGAAAAGGATGGACAAAAAAAGGAAACACCCAGCAATACAAACTAGCGCTGCAGTAAATAATCAAGCAACGGAGCTTTTTGTTTATCTCGAGTTTCTCAGTTGCTCGCGAGGGTTTCCTTACGACTCTTGCTGATGCAGTGGTTTTTAGATTACGTCGTTACATTTTGAAACTCTTTTGCAAAAGAGGACGCAAATTTAATTCAGGGAATTAAGAGTTGCAAGACCCAACCACTGACCGAGTTACCGGGTAGTGGGTCGAGTCTGGAATTTAAAACGGGATGAACCAGCGTTAGAAAATTGGAATTTAACAGAGCCGGAGTATTGTTGGGTTTGTTGATTTGCTCGCCCCTCCCCAACTGAGATATTGAAATCTAATGTTGTACTGCTCTCCATGTCCAGTCAAAAAAAAAAAAAAAAAATATATATATATATATATATATATATATATATATATATATATATATATATCAATGAATCAGTAATTAAATTGAGTTCCTTTCACTCGGGTTGAGTGCATCTACAGTTCTATATAATCTGCAGTCATGGCCGTCATCATCATGAGGTAACGTGACGAATACAGAACCAAAAGTTGGCCAACATCTTAGTTTTAGGCTGGTGAAATAAAAGATTTGAGAACACTAAATCTTTCATCCGTTTCCAACTTAACGGATGAGGATTTTCTTTAGCACTTTAAGATCCACACACGAGAGATGATGGCAAACTTGGTTTTTAAATACCTGATTAAATCCGGTTAAAAGAGCAATAAGATAAGCTCGCCAGTACAAACCTTCATCACTCACCTCTACGCACGTCAGGACAAACCAGCGTTGAATTTCAAGATGAATTTTATTACAACAGATTCATAAAACATTACAAAGGATGCATACAGGTACCCTCTTGACCAGGACATATTAAAAGCAAACCTGAAATAAGGATAAAGCTAGAGGCTGATGAGTCGTGAATTTCTTTTAACACTACATAGTTGGAATCATTCATCACTGAGACCCTCACCAACCACGGTTGGGGACGCAAGTCCAACAGCACCTAAGCGTGCTGTGAGGGCCTCAATAAAATCTACCAAAAAATAAACAAAATAAAAAGAATCAAATGTTTACAAGAGAAACTTGCCTTTGTAAGGGGTTGGTACGTTCATGTAACTCCAGCAGCTTCAAAAGAAATATGAATCATTTTAACACACTTTACTTCTATAAACCTGAGTGAAACCTATGGGAGGGGGGAGGGGGGGGGGGGAAACGTGTATATATATCCTCACATGAAATCAGATGACAAAAAAAGAGCTTTCAGGAACTTGTGTGGTGTTTGTCTGTTTCCCAATAACGACGTTACATTAAATGTCCATTAGTTCTAACAAATAAGGTTTGTCTTCACCACCGCGGGTCTTACTGCGCTTTGCTTGCAGCTAGGTTTGATGGAAAAGGATGAGAGAAAGGTGTTAACCTCAAACCTAATGTGGTGGCTGCTTTGCTGCTTCAGTAGCGCCCAGCCGGAGACATGACGGGCGGCCTCATGCCCATGGGCGGGCCTCCCTGGTAAGAGGGCACCATGGGAGGACCCTGCCCGTACGGAGGCATCCCTCCGGCCATGTAGCTCGGCATGCCCTGAGGAGGAGCGCCGTACTGACCTGCAGGGGCGCACAGAGAGCAACACGGTGTGATTGACTTCTTGTCAGGCTTAAGAAAGGTTCTATGAAGTGCCAGGGAGCCGTCGACGGGACACCTTGAATTGATAATATATAAGTGACAAAGTGATTTTATTTACTGCAAAACATTTGGTTTGAAGTTTGGATCATTGAGCCAGACGTCTGCGGTTTTTCCCGAACAAACATTAGTCTTACCGTGCATGGGATGCCTCATGCCGGGCTGCTGTGGTGGCATGCCTTGCTGTTGGGGCATTATGCTGCCCACTGCCACCACTGGGGGAGCAGCCACGAGGGCCTGACCCGGCCGGGCTGTGAGTCGCTGGTAACGGGGCAACTGAGCCCTCAATTCCTCCTGTGGGGTAGGGACAACACACAAAGCGAGAATTCAGACCAAAGAAAATATATCATGCCCCTTACAGTACAAAGATAAACACTCACAAAAATGATGAGGAAATGGGTACCAGTGTTGGCGTGCCCTGATTTCACACTGAGGATATTCAAGTTCAGAACCACCCTTTAACATAACCACAAAAGAGCAACTACTAAGTGAGTGTTTGGCAATACATCTAAACGCTTGGCAAACGGCCCCCAGAAATATCTCACTTTACGATGACCGTGATATTAATGTTCGGAAACCGACTGACGGTCACAGCGGTGCACGGGCCCTCTCGTGGATAAATGCGCTCTTATATGCATCAGTCATTACTTACTGTGAAAAGGGCAAAGTAGAAAGCTCAAGCAACTTACCAGTGAGATATCCTCATCAGGATGGATCAACTTACTAGTTGCACTCGTGGTGGTGAGGGTGGCGGGTTTGGTGGCGACTGTGGCCGGGGGTTTGGCCACAGTGCTGCTAGAGGGGTTAGAAGAAGCAGAAGTGGAAGAGCAAGAAGAGGCAGAGGGCTGGGTGTAGGCGGGGAATGTTGCTTTGGGAGGCTCGGAGGACGCGGCTGTACTGTGGGAGTTTGCAGCTGCGGCTCCTGAAGTGCTCTGCTGGGCCTGTGGAAACAAACGCAGGCAGGTAACACAGCGGTCAGCCAAGCTCCTCACGGAGTACACCAGGGGGACAATCCTTGTGTCGCGGATTTCTTTGAGACACATAACCTCTCCCCCCAAACACACCGTGCCTTTGACTTGTTAATTATATTATCCCATGAAATCAGTGTTGTTGACGTGAGGAACAGAACAACTGGCCGTCACACTTTCATCTGGATTGCTAATGTGGCGCGACATAGCTTAAACCGAATGCCATCCAGCATAGTAAACAATACCACATTCTGAGATTCAAGTAGAACCGGATAGACCAACATTCAGAACTCAGTGTGTGGGGGGGGGGACCAGCTATATGTTATACACCGCTGCAAAAATTCATGCTTCAGAGGCTAGACGGTGTGAAAGCAAAATAAGATCCATTACATCCAATGTAATTCTGCGTTAATTAAAAGCACATGCGCGGCAATAAAGCTCAGACAAAAAGGATGTCATCTGTCAGGGGTAACTATCCGACGACATTATAGCCAACGTGCTCGCGTTGATGCACGGGGCACTAGTTTGAAGCTTGAGAATTTACAGTTAATAAATGAGCCACATGCAGCTGTGAGAGCCGAGGCAAAGTCCTGCCGGTGAGCGTACTTGTGGCGCGTTAGGAAAGGGAGTCAGAGAGGAGGCAGACTGAAGGTCTGCAGGTGGAGAGGAAACGGCGGCTGAGCCGCTGTGAACACAAGCGCCCATCTGCAGCATGGTGGAAAGGAGATCACAGTATTGACATGTAGCACGTCCACTGGGTCCCAAATCAATAATGAGAACAAAACATACGGCATAGCGGTGAAACCGATTCAAAAGAGAAAAAATAAATGGGGCTGAGAAAGACCCGAGAAAGAGGAGCCGCTGACTACTTCAAATGAGGAAATGGGACATCCGTAGGGCTGAGAAGTAAACTATTATCCCTGGGTACTGTTTTCAGAAGAAACTGAATAATGGAATAGGTGTAAGAATAACAAAGCTCTAAACTCTCTGAAAAGGCTGTGCCAGTGTGTGCGTGGTGTTTGCGCGTGGGGTGGTGCATGGTGCCCACCTGCACTGCACTGGGGAAGAGGGGCTTGGAGACCGCGGGCTGGGCCACTGGTACTGCCGGTCGACTGGGCATCACTCCGGCTGCAGCAGCTTGGACCATGTGGGGCATCCCTGGCCTCTGAACCATGTGAGGAGGCATTCCTAAACAAATCACACAAACTCGTCCATCAATCTTTCTGGCACCAGAATATTGAAGAACACGCCTGAAATCATTCAATTAGCAGATGAAAAACTGTCTAATTCAGGCCAACTTGCTGAACACTTTAAAAAAAAGGTGAGCATGGCTAGGATCAAATAAATTAATTGATAGGGTGCTTCAAGTCAAAATGTGTTCAAAATTTAAATTGTGGGGAAAATATCAACATTATAATCACTGATAAATTTCTTGGTCAATTTAAAATGACATTTGCAACCTGAACTGAGACCACAACTCACCGTGGGGCATACCGGGCATCCCCGGCATCATGGGAGGCATCATTCCGCCCATTTGCATCATGCTGCAAGAGAGGAAACAGATGATGCATGTGCGAAAACACAAGTTGTACTAAAAGGGGAATATAATCAATTGCAGAATCAATTTGATAAACAGCATTGAATCTGAAATAGTGTCATAAGAGACATCAATGTGTCAAGTAATAAGAGATCTTACCCGGGTGGCATTCCATGCATGTTGGGGGGCATGCCATGCATCATGGGAACGCCAGGCATCATGGGAGGCATTCCTGCAACAGTGAGGAAGAGGATATGTTTTGTTTAACATCTCAACACTTCACCAGTCCAAACCCCTCAAACATATCCACATTGTCTCAGCCAGTAACGTATCACCCTATCCTAAAATATAACCACCTAATTATCAGACATATGGCCAATTTGTTATGTCGCATTAAAGTCCTACACTTACGGTTTAAAATAATTCATAATACAAATGATGAATGCTTATGTCCATCACCATATTTCGTATGTGAGCATGAGCAGCCTGGTCTCAGATATCCATTTTTATATATGGAATAGTGAGGTAGGTGTGAACGGGCCTTATTTCAGAGTGAATTTATGATTATTTGTTTCAACTTGAGATGGTGCCGAATCCCAACTTCTGTTTTTCACAAAACGGTCCTTGCCTAGATATCCTCCATGCTGCATCACACCTCCGCCAGGCACAGGCATCCCAAGCTGAGCCATTGGAGTAGCATAGCCTGCCTGGGGCTGCACGGCAGCAACCTGCTGAACTGATGGTCCTGCTTCATCGTCGTCGTCATCATCGTCATCGGAGTCATCTTGATTGTTTGCCTTCTTCTTTTGACTCTCTGAAAATCAAGACACTATTTAAGCTACTGGTGACACCTTAACAAAAAGGAAAAGGTCTGGTACTTTCTTAAGAAAACAAGGAAGGTTGGTTTTTAGTGTAAAAACATCCTAGTTATAGAACATACATTAAACAAGGAGGAGATACCCCAGGATTCCCCCTCCCCCACACTTCCTCTCAGGGCTCTTACCACATACAAATGCTCCAGATTATCAGGAATCTCCCGTAAAAGTAAATCAGCCCACACACAAAGTCATTACAAAAAAAAAAAAAGAAAACACTGTAAACAATTAATTTTGCCATCTTGCATTTGACTCAAATGGGCAATTAAAGTACAATGAGGTGTACACACCTTGTGATTTCTGTTCCAATGTTCGTCTCCTTTCCTGCATGTCTTTCTCTGGAATCCCCTCCATCCCGTAGATTTCCAGCTCAATGTCAACTCTTCCAGGAATTGCATTTGGTACACTGTCAATCGTTTCCTTGTGGACCTGAAACGCACGCAAAGTCAGCAGGTGCATATCATAACAAGCAAAGTGACATTACATCAACTGCCTGCTTCAAGACAAATGAAAGGAAAATACTAAAGTAGGATAAATTAAACACAAATACACCTACCTGCATGCAATGAATAGCCAAGCCTGGGCCTGTGTACAACTTCTTGTGGCAAATATGGCATTTAAAATGCTTCGCCTTCTGATGCTGGATGAGGATCTTTTCGTCATCGAAGTCTCGATTACAGTACCTTGAGCGAGGAGTTAAGGATTGCCTTCGACAGAGGAAGCACGAGCAGAACAGCAAAAAATACACAACACGCAACCTCCGAGTCAGCGGGTCACACGTAAGCCTCCAACATGACGTATTGTTGTCGGACTGGTAAATAAAGCTCAGCGATCTGAGGCGTAGTCGTGATCATCATTTATCATACATGTTGTAAGTGCACACAACTCGCCAACCAAAATGTTTCCGACTAATCCAACTGGAGACGTAACGCGGCATCGCAGCGAGACATTTAGCCCTGAATCATCAATAAACTGCTAAGAGGTTACCGTCGGCTAGCTAGCTTAGCATCGGAGCGGAGAAAGCTCGCTTTCCTCTCAGCTTAGCGTAAAGCGGAGGCCACGTAATCTACTACTTCGTAACTATACACAAGGCTAAATGTGTTTTCGATATAAAACATGAAGTGCAAATTGTTTTAAGCAATCGTTTAGGCTCCCGTTATCGAGCCATTAAGCTCACGTTAGCTTGCGGATAAAGCCTCGGTGAGGCTAACGGAGGCCTTCCTTTTGTCAAGCTAACGTTTAGCCGCCGCCGTACCGCCGTCAGGGCAACAAAAGGATACCAGCACCATGGCTTCATCTGCTTCTTCTTCTTTCGTCCCATTTCGAGCAAACACTGAAAGACAGGTCTTGCAACGTTGTATACTGGTCTTATTATCTGTTTAACAGCATGCTGTAGTCCCGGAACAACGCCGAAAATGGCGCTCCACTGGAGGAAGTTGTAGACCGCTCCTCTCTTCTTCTCCCCTCCCTTCACTCGCTCGCCTTCAGACGCTCGGACAGCGCCAACTAGTGGTCACAACTGTTATCACATCATCAATTTAACTAAACGCTAATACAAAATATGTGCAGGGCAACACATTTCGAAGACAGGCAAGAGTGACATACCCCCCTGAAATGACTGGAGAATTAGAGAATCAGGCAGGCAGGACTAAAACAATATACGACAGTGTCAATTATTTACCCCAAAGGGCCACATGAGGGATTAGTGTGGAGGGCCGGACTAATAGACGGAACTCACCCTGCTCAGTATTATTCCACAGCTAATTGTATGGTTTTGATTATCTGCATCCAGGGCTCCAGACTGCGACCAAATGGTCGCATTTTGCGCCTAAAATTAGACGCAATGCGAGTAAATTTTTCATCAACTCGCGCATGCGCGACCAGTAAATTAGCATTTTTTTTTTATTACATATTTTTGTTGCTGACACACTTGTTCTATACTTCAGCCCACTATAGTTGGCGGTAATGCCTGAATGACTGGTTTGCTAACCGACATTAACTCCAGAAGAAGAAGAAAGGAGACGAAAACAGAAGAAGAAGAAGGCGGCTGGCCTGTGTGTGAGAGCGGGGGGGAGCACGGCTATAGGCTGATGTGTGAGAAGAGGCGGGTCTTGGGGGTTATCGCGCGAATCCAAAGAGTCTAATAGCGGTGTCTCTGTAAACAATGGACCATGGGAAGAGGACTGTCAGTTCGTACTTTCTTCCTAAACCTCACGATATGGAGAAGACAAATCCCCAGAATGAGTCCGACTCAGGTTGTGAGGAAACGGTTGTGGCGAAAAAAGGCAGGAAATTGTGGCTGCTGAGTTCACCTGGCTCAGGTGTTTCAGGGAGACCCGTTCAATGAACCGTACAGTCTGCTGTCGATCCCACAACATGAACACGACATGTGCTGATAAGACTGGCACGACACGATTAAAACACGCCGGGCTGAAACATGAAGTGTGCCGCGACCTGTGCGATGAGATGCAGCTCCGAGCCTCCAGGGCTCTCAGCCTCACGCATTGAGGTGAGACTCACGCATTTCGGTCTTAACTCACACACATAGTATTTATCACGCTGAAAAAAACTCGGCTATTTAATGTTTTAATGTGCCGCAGCGCCAACGTTAGCCGCGCTGATGTTCACGGTAAACGCATTGCACCGGGAGCGCGGAGGGGTTTGATAAAGTTAGCGGAAGGATTTACGTGACAAAACATCAGTTTTTTGCAAAGTTAGCGGAAAGAACCACTTGAAACAACATCCGCATTTCAAAATAAGATGTCGACAAATCATTCATTAACATATACAAGTTAACAATGAACTGATTTAGTATCTTTATAGATCGTTTCTGAGATTTAGCTTAAATTATGATAACATTAAAACATTTTTACTGTACAAAGGAAGAGTTGATAAAAAGGGTTTGTATGTTAAAACAAGTTCTGTAAATGGATTTCCCCAAGAATTCCAGGAAGTGAATGATGCAGATGTGTTCCATACATATCTAAAATCCCCTACCATAGCAATCAATCAATTTTAATGTATCAATTAGTCCTACATTTTTAAAGACATCTGTAATTTATTTAATGTTTGAGGTGCTTTATGTATGTATTTGCTCATAGTGAAGAGGCAATAATGCTACACAATAAATAGAATGCTTCAATCGACACCATGATCGGTGATCGGTATTATCGGTGATCGGCAGATACTGATTTCAGTGATCGGTGATCGGCACCAAAAAACCTGATCGGTGCATCTCTACTTATCAGCCAATCAAAAAAAAGAGCTGGGCTACACAATAGTTAATCCGAAAAAGGGGGGGGTGCTGCTGCTGATGGATATCGATTTATAGTGTGCGCCCCTAAATTTTCTGCTTGCGCCCCTAAAATTTTAAGTTAGGGGCCACTGTGCTCCTAGTAAAAAAAGTTAGTCTGGAGCCCTGTCTGCATCATTTGCATCATCATCGCCTTTATTATCAATTTTCCCTTTTTTATATTAACAATTTCTCATATTTGTGCATCAATAACCTCATTATGAATAGATGGATTACAATAGATATGTATTCAAAGCTTATGTTAGAACTTTACACTTGCAAACCCACCACACAAACATCCCCTCAGCCCCCTCGGTAAGTACGTGTTGTGTCCACATGTGGTTTCCCCCAGCTGCACAACCTTCAGATATATAGTTTTTTTCAAAACCCACATTTTCTCTAAGTATAAGTCATACTTCCGTTTGGCCTATCTTACCCGTTCATCATTTACTGTTAGCTCTTGTTTGGGTTTGTTTCCTAAATTGTATTGAATATTTTAGACTCCATAATAAATTGATCATCACTTACATTTTTGGATAGAAAAGATATGAGAACATGGAGAACCTCAGTAAAACATAAAAAAAGAAGATGTTTAACTGTTGAAAATGTATTTCACATTTTGTCTCGTGTGTTGTAGACATCGGTCTAAAAAGTAAACCAGCCCTACAGAAGAAGATGACCACCTAGCGCAGGGTCAGCAATGCTAAGCTCAGTCCTGCGGCTTGGGCCCCTCTTGCGGAAGGTGGAGGCCGTACTTTGTCATCTCTTCATACACAGTATCATCGGGCACCTGCTGCAGGACACTCGCCGCTCTTCTGCTGCTCCTGCATCGTCTCACCTATTGGTGGTAAAACATCACCGTGGAGACGGTGTTTGAAACGATATCAGAACATTACAGTTATTCTGTCAAAGACCTTCCGAAGACCACATTTTGAGGAATATAAAATGTTATCTATGGTTATATATAGACGTGGGGGAATTCCACTTCACAGACAAAAATGAGTTCAAAGGATCCGACTCAAGGGATTTGGCTGTATAACTGTCACTCGTTATTATTTCCTGGAAGAATGGAATGTCAATGTATCAATCAATCAATCAAACTTGTATTTCAGATTCAAGGTCCAGATAGTACAACACATAAAGTAGAATAAAAAACATACAAAATCACAAGTAAAATACATAGACCTACGAATGCCTTATGAATAGGCAGCTGTACCAATGTCTCCACCGCTGGGACTAGTAGCGCGTATCACTAAACTTTATGTTCGATAAAAACATGATGATTCCATTTTCTGAGTCATCAACCCGGCAGATACATTTCTACATAAGATCTCTTAAAACAGCTTGGAAAGTATTGACTGCTGCAGCCACATACATTTCACTGGTGCTACTCCAGCTTGATCTTTTCAGTAATATCCTCCTGGCTTCATTAAAAGCTACTTGAAGTCTCCGTAGGCTTGCTTTTTTTGTAATTAGACCACATGTGTGCAGTGTAGAGTGTACACGATGCTCTAAACAGAGACATCTTCCCTCCATCTGTACACATACTGAACCTGCCGATACATGTTTTCAGAGTTGGTCATCTGTTCTGTAATAAAATGTCCAAGATATTTTACCTTATCAGACACCGAGGTAATTAAACAATTTGAAGACGTTGGTCCTCTGTGGTTCTACAGATGAGGATAGCACTCTTACTGGCGTTGTATTTTATGTTATGTTCCACATCATGGGGTCGTACTGTACTCGTACATACAGTAAGGAGCTGGTGAAGAGCAGCACTATATGGATAAAGAATCACAAGATCATCTGGATACATAATATGATTAACTAAATATTACCAATCGTGCGCTCAGTATTACAGGTTTTCAACTGCTTGGACAGATCATGTATATACAGATTAAAAAGAACTGGGGACAAAATCCCCCGTTGTCACCGGACCCCATAGCTGACCTCACATGGTCAGTGCCATGTTTGGCTTTAAAGCCAAACTGGTTATCTAAGGAGTGAATAAACTCATTTAATCTGTCCGGAAGAATTATTTCTAAGACTTTTGTCAGGATACTGGCCAAAGCAATGTACCTGTGATAATCTAGGCTCTCTACTTTACCAGTTCTGTTTCTAATGAGGCGCACTAACAGAACAGACAGCATTGAGTCTGGTAGTAAGCCATGCATCACGAAGCCTGTAAAACAAATGCCAAGAAGAACTATCCTCGGACTAGCATGTACATAAGACTTCTTCACAGGTGCAGTATGAGATTAATACAAATCAGGTTAAGGGTAGGACCCCTTGTGTTTCCTTTTACCTGCAGTGCATCAATCTAGATGTCTGCTTTCTCTCCAATATTATGGGACTACGTGGCACAAAAAGAAGAGACATTTGAAAAGCTCAACATCATGACTGCTCAAGATTAAAAGGTACACGTTTGCCCACAACACGGTTTGAGTAACCGCGGGTCAGAGTAACCGCGGGTCAGAGTATAGGTGGCTCTGGCCATTGCCATTTTTGCTAATTCCGGTTTAATCCTAAAATGAGGAAAGGGGTGGATCTTCGAGTTGAGGGTGACTCCTAACTTTAAGCCTCAATATAAAAGTAAATGTAAAAGTGTTTTGTAGCAGACTGGAAACGTGTTTATTTCTCCTGTAAAGATGGGTCTTTTAATATTGGGGTCTGCGGAGATTACCTCACTTTTAGAACTAGCCTCAAGTGGCCATTTGAAGAAGTGTAGTAGCCACTTCTGCATTATCTTCTTTTTTCAGCAGCAGAGGTTGTGAGTATTTAGCATAAACCAAGTGAAAAAAACATTCAACGTCTTTATTTAATCAAGCAAACGTTCCCAAGAGTATGGATGTTTTCCTTGATAGGCCTACAGCATGAAATATGAAAAGACAGTAAGGATGACAAGAAGCTGCAATCAAAGACCTTGCGCTAACAGCAGTTGACAGCAGTAATGGACAACAGGGAGGGACCTGAACTCACCCTCGGGACGATAAGCAGGATGAAGATGAGCGTTACCAGCGTGCTGACGGTGCAGCTAGCGATGGTGATGCCGATCAACAGGTGGATCAGTGGAGGACTTTTCTTATCGGCGGGGGCGCTAGGCGCTCCTGTAGATCTGGAACACGGTGACATTCCTGTGTGAAAAGGACCAAAAGCCTTTTGGCGGGAGCATTTGCAAGAAGACCAAAAGGTCTTCTTGCAAATGCTCCGTGTAGCATTCCAACAAGCGATATTCTCCGTAGACCTGAAAGAAGTCACCTCTGAAACTAAAAGTCGACAGCTACCCAACAGATACATACAGTATAACATAGATATAAAAAATGAACAACGGTTCTTACTGTATGTCTGCACAGTATGGTACTTGGGTCACTAACCCTTTTGTGTAGTTTTTAAGAAGATACATGGAAAAGAGTGAGGAAAAAAACACACCTCTTACAAAAAGTGTGTGGACGCTGCATTGCACACGATCTGGGAAACTGAGGAAGATGCAGCTGTAGAGGCCCGAGTCGTCCACAGTCAGCTCGCTGATGGAGATGGTGTGGTTGTTCAGAGATCCTTTCTTCTGAGTCCTGTTGTTGTATCCATCTTCCAGGTTGATCTGCTCAGTTGACCCGGCATGGTAGTAAAGCACCTGTTTCCTCTTCTCGCGGTCCGTGTGATACAGATACAGCCCGTCATACATTTCGATGTTGGCGGAGCATCCTGCGGTGGTGCACCTCAAGGTGACGTTCTCGCCAGACTCTCTCCACACTGTGAGGTTCTCTGTCATAAAAAGGGGACAACCTGTCTGATTAGAGGGTTTGACAAACTGCTACGTGGAATTTCTGACAGGCGTCAACTGAAACTACTGTGAATGGCCTTAATAAAGTATTTCTCTCAGCCTGTCTGGCCAAGTCTGTTGCTGGCAGACTCGTTCTTGGAATATTTGAGATAAGCAAGTGAGTAAATGGTCTCGTACCTGCATCGACACAAAGACAGAGCAGCAGGGTGGACCAGCGGAGGAGCTTCATGTTGCAGCACTGACTTCACGCTGTTTTTGTCTCTCACACATAGACAGTGGTGCAAACAGTGCTTCCTTTACTGCTCGATGTGGTGTGATGCTGGGAAACCACACCGGCAAGTCTTACTGCAGCTATTGAATGAGGGCAGAGCCATAGTAACACCTGAGGTCGTCAACACTTGGAGAAGTTCAAATGTCTGCAGTGGAAAAGGCCTTTTAGTCTGGCATATTTGGACTGTGGTAGATAAACACAGACACCCCTTCTGCATCTGAGGAATTAATCTCTTAAAATGCATTAACTTTGCTGTCGTTTCAGAGTCAAAAATCCCCACTACCCTAATAATGAGGAAATGCAGAAAATATATATATTACTGAAATGGGGGAAAGAAAGATTCAGGAATGGCTGTATATTTGGATAACACGACATTCTTCCATATTTAGGAGCGAACATTGTTTGAAATATGCAATTATATTCATTGTCACCCCCCAATTTAGAAGCAAATATCAGTCTATCGTTCAACAATGTTGGAGGAAATGTGGGGAGATAAATGTAGACCATTCCCATGTATATTCCATATTGTTATAGTCAAGATTCTGGTGATATATATATGTAAGTAATTTGTGTTACTCAATGGTAATTAGAGAGGAGTGATAGGAACAAGTCTTTTACAAAGGGATGGCACAAGGAGGGAACCACCGTCACAAGACGGATGGCAGACAACTGTGAATGAAATAAATTATATGAAACTTTTAACTCACAGGATAAGAGCTCAAGAGGAGCGATACCTGTGAGAAGTGGGAGAAGCTATGAGAAAATAATGTTTACAGGTCAATAGAACAAGATAAGAACCCCTGAATATGTCTCTGGATTGTTCACGTTTTTGAGGAGACAGAGCAACCTGGATCCTTTTCATGCTTGTGTCCTCCCCTTTGTGTATGAAGGAGTTATTTCTAATGAAAAGGCAATAACAAATACTGCCTTCCATCTAGGTGAGATAGAGTTACATCGTTCTGGTATTGTTCATGCTGGTTTCCTGGCATGACTCACTGGGATGCTTGATACTACCTCTAGACACTATTAAACTATTAAGTCAACATGTATGCTGTAACCCCCCCCCCCCCCGTCACAAATAGTCACCAGTGGCTTTCGACAAACATCTTTTTCAAGAGCACACCTCGAAAGTCTGTGGTCAAGTGTTCATTGGCAATTGTGTTCATGAGAAGATACTTCTGACCCTGTACTGACCCTCCACATATGGCCAGAAGGGATCTTGGCTGGATGTAACCTGCAGAATTAAAACCCGTTGTGTCATGTTGTTTGTAGAGCTGGACCCAGACAGAGAACACAGACAGAGCGGAAATGGTTGTATAGCCTTTGTTAAGGAAGCACCAGGGGCTGAATCTGGTGAGCAGGCTGGAGGAATGGTCCGTGAGTGTTCGCGCCGTAGCATTAGTTCCTGGTTGCGAACTAACGATCTGGCAAAGAACGACTGCAGGGCTGGAGAACATCAAGCCTGGAGCTTGATTGGGGAACGACTTTCAGCTGCACCGGCCAATTAGTGGGAGGAGGACAGCCCAGACCATGATCCGTCGTGGGTTTACATGTTATGTGATCTAGAATGCTCCAGCTTCGTCCTAACAAAAACTAAAAAAAGGATCACATTACTTCTGTATTGGCTGCTCTGCACTAGATTACTGTAAACAAATACATTAAAAAAATACAATTTAAAAATGTTCTCCTCACCTACAAAGCCTTGATTGGTGTTGCACCCTCATATCTTCAGGAGCTTTTAGTACCATATTACCCCACTAGAGAATGCATAGTACCATATTACCCAACTAGATAGTGTGTAGTACAATATTACCCCACTAGAGAGCGTATAGTACCGTATTATCCCACTAGATTGTATATTACCGTAATACCTCACTAGAAAAGATATAGTAGTACATTACCCCAAGAGAGTGTATAGTACCACATTACCCCACTATAGTACCATACTCGCTCCTATTCTTTTTCTCCTTCCGATTTAATTCATGTCCCATCAATGCACATTGCTAACTCTAGTTTCCCCACAGTCTTTATGCTTTCTCTCCTCTCCTTAAAGTTTGCATGAACAGATTGTGAGGTCCCAGGACAGAGGATATCGTATGTTTGGAAGGGGGGGGGGGGGGGCTAGTGAAAGGGGCCGATCACAACAAACGCGTCTCTCAAAGCGCGTCGCCCGCAAAACCATTGATTCCTAAGGGGCCGATCACACCAGACGCGCCTCTAAAAAACGCAGCCACACCAAAATCGCCGATAAGCAAAAATACGCGGGGCAAAACAGCGAAGAAAACAGGAAGAAAAGCCTCCTGCTTGATCCGATTGGCGGCCTTGTCCGAGTGTGACATTAATGAGCGGCGCATATCCGCACCTCGCGCTTAAAGTTGAGGATATTTAAACTTTTAATCGTGCCTGAAAAACGCGCCGTGTGGCGTTTAAAAGGTTCGTCTGAAAGTCGCGCTGTACCATAGGAATCAATGGTTTTGCGAGCGACACGTTTTGAGAGGCGCGTCTGGTGTGATCGGCCCCAAAGTCTGCCCACCTGTGTGCGGACATCACAGTTGAGAGCGAGGCGTGCGCGCTCAGACGCAAACACATCTCTCTTATTCTGCCTGTTTTATGATATACATGCCTAAAAGGGGGATTTCGTTTATCTGGCAACACTGAGATCAGTCGACCAATGACTGTTCAGGTGGACCGTACGGGAGATACCATTTACAAACCTTGTAAGGGGTAAAAACTAGTTTGTGAAAGACCCAGAGTAACACAAATATCCAACGAAGCAAAATCCTGGACGCTTTTGGAAACCCTGCCGGACGCTTTTTTTGGGTCTCAAAAAGAGGACATGTCCGGGGAAAACCGGACGTCTGGTCACCCTATAATTAATGCAGCCAATGAGGAAGAACAATCCCATATTTCAAGAACGAACAATCATGCATACGAATATTAATTAAAGGAAACTTTTAATTTCTACTATTATAAAAAAAAAAAATCATAAACAATCTCAACTAGAAGTTCCTTTATAACCTCCTTGCTGCTTTGTGGAGCTCTCAACCAAACCAGGTTGTGAGGTCGGTTTCGTACCACACATGTGCTGCTGCTGTGCCCTCACATGTTGTAGAGCCATTTGTCCAAAAGATGGCAGGATGGAGATTACACAGTTCTGCAATATTCGCCTCGAGTATGGATAAAAATGAAGTAATATGAGTTTATTGACTGAGAACAGATACGTTCAGCCTGATTGAGAAACAGGAATATATACAAGACAGGGGATCTATGAAGGCAAGGGCTTTCATAAAAAGTGCCAGAGTTATCGCAGTCAATCATTTTTTTATTTGTTTAAATTTTTTTTTTTACAATATTCATTAACAGAGAGAGAACAATAAGAATGGAATAAAAAATGTTTTATTGTCTGCAAGAATTTCTTCTTCATCACAGCCAATACATCTGAAGACGTCAATGTCGTCACACGGTTCTCCGTTTCAATGGAAATATATCGAAGATCAGTTTTGACAGTGTATGTTAATCACATTAAGATAGATAGATAAATAGATAGATATATACTTTATTAATCCCCAAGGAAAGTTGTTAAAGTTATTACAGACACACAGCAATACAATCTCACAATTTTATAAAAGAAACTCTATATATGTATATTTTTTAAACTGATCTTGTTTTTTAGTTTTTTTCCAGAATGATCTTTTAACTTAAAAGCTTTTAATGGCGTTGGTTTTCTCTATCCAAAAAAAGTAAATGATCAACTCTGTGTCAGGGACATACGTTTCCCACGATAAAGTGATTCTGTTATACATTCAACTTTGCCGTTGGTGGTGTCAGGGCCACTGCTCCATTATCGAGCAGGTCTCAGATCAGAAATCACGATGCCTGAGAATATGAGCGCATATTCCTCACGAGTGCTGGTGTTAGACAAGCCTTGATTTGGCGATGAAGGTTGCCAAAGGTCAGACACTCAGTGCAGTGTTTTTCAACCTTCAATCTCGGCGCACCCCAGAACCAAAACAATTACAAAATGTCAGATCAGAGTATGCATATTTCTTTAAAAATATTTCTCCATCTTCGTTCTCCACCAGCGCATCATTTAATATCTTAAAGTAATTACTACGATAACTACTGGCTCGAAAGAGTATTTCATTACTAGGCCAGCCAAAATATTACAGGCTCAGACACTCAACAATGTTCAATTATTTGTGACAACTAAATAAAATATATATATTTTTTGACCGATGAAGTGAAATTGGACATTTTCCCACGGCACACCCGATGATCTCTGACGGCACATTGGTTGAAAATCACTGGCTTAGAGGAACAAAACAGTGTTTTGGGCTTTCTTCCACCACATACTCATTTCCAACAGCGAGAACGTGAAGATCTTGAGACGTGCGGAAGTGCGACCAGCAGCTCCCTCATGTACTTCCTCGTTGGTTAGAATAAGGATGTGAGATGTGCTATGAGATGTGCTGGGGTTGACATTTCTCAGGCAGTGAGGGCACTCAACATTGGCCAGATGATTTTATGTTAGGTATTTAAGCAAAGTGTTGTCAAACGATGACACACTTCTGAACAAGAACCCTTACAAACGAAAAGGCTCAAAGAACCCGTTTCATGCAAATAACCTTTTTTTTGTTTAAGTTCTTCACGGATTGTTGAAACCGTAGGTGTTAAAAAAGACCTCCCAAAACCCAGCCATCCACCACATCAGCCTCTGGGCCCTTCAGGGTTCTAAATAAAACACTTGGAATATAAAGGGGTTCTTTGTAGAACCCTGTTGGGGGCGTTCTAAATGAATCCCTAAGGGTTATTGGTAGAACCCCCTGGTTAAACAGAAGTTCCTGCGAGGGTTATAGGTAGAACCCTCTGAAAGTGTTCAAGTGGACTCTTTATAAAAAGGTTCTACGAGAAACCCAAAATGTTTATGTTATGAGGACAAGCTGAAGATCCTATGTGGTTCTGATTCACACCTTTACGTCTAACAGTGTAACAGCTTGTGACTAGCACATTGTTTTATTTGGTCTTTTCATTTGTTGATAGAAAGAAAAATATAGATTAACTCTCGTCTTTTAGCACAATCACAAAACTAATGCAACAAAAAAAATCTGTAAAATCAGACTACTAAACTGGCAACATTGTTTCCATTTCCCCTGGAAAAGACATGCCCCCGTACAACACACACACACACACACACACACGCACACACTTCTGCCCCATCATGATGATACGAATAAACTTTTTTTCCGAGTAACATCAACATGCATGATGAGAGGAAGTAAGAAGGGCCTCTCCTGCAAAGCTGCCAAAGACTACAGTTAATGTGTGGTTACAATTAAACTCAACAGTTCCTCCAACCTCCCAAACAACATTCGCGGCCATCCTAAATTCCTCATCAAGTTGGGTTTCGGTGATGGTAAAATCAGACAAAGTCCTTCCTTAGATTGATATGTGATTGAAGTGTTTTCTTAGTACGTTGAGGTGAGTGAAGGACTTACACTTTTTACATTATCACATTACATGTCATTTCCTCTGATGAATCCCAACAATACAATAAACTCTTGCTTGTGTACACAGCAGTTTGCAGTGGGCAAAGTGCAATGATAGAGTGAGCGTTATCAAAAAAGGAAGTGTTGATTCCAAGGGTTGCTAGTATATGATGGGACACCTGTTGGGGGCGGGGAAAGAGAGAGAGAGAGAGAGAGCTTTTAGATACCTTAATTATGTCTTGAAAAGCGTCAATAGACACAAAAAGAAATGGAGGTGAAAATAACTGCTTGTTTGGAGCACTATAATTACCTCACGCCACGTTGTCTGTGTATTTATCAGCTCCTGCAAAAAATATATCATATGGAAACATAAATGAATTGTTATGGAGTGTATTTGAAGTTATGTGTGACACAGTGAGTGATTCAGACATACCTTCTTCAGTGGGGACCCCGAGATGACCGCCTGGAAGAAAGGAAAATATTTTTAATGTGGTTTACAATGGAAGGGCATCATACCATCACCGTGTTGAGCAGGTTTGTGGCAAGCGAGCCGAGGCAGATCCCCCCCCCCCCCCCCCCCCCCCCGCACGGGGAGTGTCTGAAACACTCCTCAGGTTTAGATTCTAAAAAGTGATTAGAGACCGAACCCAGTTTCCCCCAAAGCCAAGAAAAAATACAATCATCTATATCGCTGTGCTTCCCCAGACATCGTTTAAGTCAGAGGAAACTCATTGAGAAGATTGTATTCGTTGCTAGTTACATTCCTTCCTTCAATGATCAACATGTGCTGCACCTGAGTTCATGTTCAAAACACAGTGGGAGTACATGCCTCAACAGGCTGAGAAGGAAAACCTGTTTCAGGTCGCTAAAACCAGCCGACAGGTAGAATAATCAGTGGAGAGAAAAAAGTCATTTAAACCTCTAGAAAGAGACAACGCTGGAACAAAAACAAGAGCAAAAGAATGTCCAAAGATGGACGTACCCATAAGGGGTGCTGTGGAGGGCCTTCGGATCTCTGTGAAGAAAATGATGGAAGAATGAAACGTCAGAGGTCGACTACAGAAACCAATCTTTGTGAGTCTGTTTGTGTTTTGGCCTGGCATGAGAGGTTGGCAGCACACACACCGCTCAATTTAGATAAACATTGAAAGAGCAGGTACTTTCCTTCCCGGAAAAGCATGGCTACTTGCTAGGTGTTCTACAGGTTTGTTCACTTCGCGCTATTGTGCTTTCAAGCTCCGCCTATTGCATGGTTAAATGTAATTGAGCACAATTTGGTTGTTGGAGAGACACCTGAATGAAAATTGTTGAGAGGATGGTTACAGCAATATGACAGCGTGAGGGACTTATGCGCTGCTGAACTTCCTAACACTAGCTCTAAGCAGCTTATATTTCATTACAATGGCACAATCCGTTTCTAAATCAATACATATACAATCTTTTATTGATTTGAATTGCGTGTTTTTTATGCAATTGGTTTGTTTTGACCAAAAGCCAAAGGAGGGCCTGTGTCGGTACTCACTTTGAGATCGCTTTCTGTAAATCAGCAGCGCAAGAAGTAAGCCTGCGATCAGCGACCCGATGACCACCACAGGGGCCACAATCCTGGTGGCTGTATCCAACTCCTTCCGCTGTTCCTGTTCTGAATAAATCAAATTGAACAATAAAGATGTTTTTATATTTTCATAACACTGTCATACTAGTGAGACTAAAAACATATGCATGCAATGGTGGGAAGTTCCCCCTGTAATAGGTGTAGGCGTTCCATTTGGTTTCACTTTTACTCCGAGAGTAAAACTGTTGGTACAAGTTTTGCATCAAAGAGATGGATAAAACTAAACGAGACAAAACAACACAAACAGCAGTCTTATCAGGGCCGCATAGTTTTCTCTCCAGCATGAGGATCATTGTTTGAGGTTTCGAGAAAGATATCAGATTCAAGCCGAGTTCATACTTTCAAAGACCGCTGTCTTGTCCCACATGTAGCGTAGGATCCCTTTAACTCGTTATTTTTGTTAAGCTACTTTAGCAATAAGGGGGTTCGTCTCGCTCACTAGCTCCTCCACTACAAAAGGTATGTATCACACAAAAAGAAACACAAAACACAACCCGGACGGAATACAGTTTCATTTAGTTTTTGGGTTCTTCGGTTTCAGAATACACCAGGACCAGTCAACACAAGCACTGGAATGTACTGCATACACCGACCTTTAACCAAATGCGGGACTCAAATAGAGTCTGGAGATAACATAAAATGTCTCTGCACACGTTAATTAAATCAAATATAGCTTTCAAAACCAATGACATAAGTGACATCTTTCTGTTTTGTAATAGGGTGTAAGTGAACTAACTCCTTGCAGTCATGCTTGTTGATGTTATCACCTGCAGAACTTTTTCCTCATAGCATTTTTTTTTAAGCTTTCATGAACAATAAGCTCCCTTGGATCAGTTTGTACTCTTTGGTTTTCGGTCCTCTATGTGCTGGGTCCGTTCAGGTGACCTCATGTATGACACACACTGTTCGACATTTCATTCATAAAGCAAATACCTTCGGTTTTTGGCGCGTATTGAACATGAAATGGGGTCTCTTCCTCTCGGCCTCCACTGGCATTGAACACCCCGCAGATGTATTTGGAGACAGAGGACTCTTTTCCTACAACCAGCCGGCTCGAGAGCTGAAACAGACCCTCGTCTGTCTGCTTCGCCTCCGTTGGAGCGTCGCTTGTCAGCTCCTTGTTGTCCTCGTCGAACCAGCGAAGTTGGCCTTTTGGGTAGCCGCCATTGGACTCACAGGTCAGGGTTCCGTCTGTTTTCGGAGCGATTGCCTTAGGGCTGGAGACGATGGTTGGATTGCTGTATTTAGCTGAAAATCATAATAAAAAACACGATCATTAAGCTGAACATTGCACCGTGACGTCAACCAAATGAGAGCAATTAACTATCACAAAAAGAAGTGGACTATTATATTTGAAAGTGTGTGGGATGAAAGACCAACAGAAAACTGTCCCCGGCAACAGGCGTTCCTGGATGTAATTATGTGTGGCACTGAAACGGAAAGTTGCTCAGTGTGAAATGAGTTGGGGATGGGGGGGTTTGGAAGATGCGTTTGAGACTCGTCATGATGGTCAGAGCCCGACAGCTGTCTACATGTGTCGGTGGTCCACCGAGGCCTGGAGGCTCTCACCTGTGACTTTGAAGCTGATGGCTTCTACGTTATTACCGGCGGTCGTCATCACATCACATGTGTACTGTCCAACGTGCTTCACTGTGGTGTTGGCGATGAGCAGGGATACGTTCATGTTTCTGTCATTGAAGGACGGCTGGGTAAACGAAAAGCCATCTTCCTTCTTTATGATATTCCCTTCGTACAAGACCAGCAAGGCCAGGTCGGCTTTCTTCCAGCTGACCACCCGTACCATCGTGTCTTTTAGGGGGGTTTTGATGACACACTCCAGCAGCGACTGCTGGCCGTACTGTCCCAGCTGTTCAGTTCTGCAGTCCAGACTCATAAATCTTTCTGCAGAAGAAAATACGAGAGGATGAGACAGTCAGTAGCGTGCAGCCTTTCGTACTTCAGATTCTCTGACTGAGGGAAGAAATTACCTGTCTTTGCATTTCCTATGCTAATGAGGATAACAAGGAGGACACACAATGAGGCCATGTTCATTTACCTGAAATGACAGAACAAACGATTTGTGACGTGTTCATCATTGTAATGAAGTGGAGCTTCTAATGATGACCAGGACACGTCTTGTCTGAACGGAATCATTTTACTCCTGAACTGCAGTATTACAACAGTTAAAGTGACTTAAGGTGCGTTCACACCGGACGCGACACAATTCTGTCGCGCGACAGGTTTACATGTTATGTCAATGCAAAGCTGCGACAAAGCTGTGACGCTGTTTTTTTTCCTGCGAGCAGCACGTTAGGCGCGACAGAGCAGCACGAACAGAGCGGATGTCGCGGGGCGAACTGAGCGAACAGAGCGATCTGTCGCAGCTTTTTGTCGCTCGAGTTGAAATTTCTGAACTCGAGCGACAGAAACGCGTGAGTCATAGTTGCGTCAGCCAATCAGCGTTGAGAAGCTCCGCTCGTCATCGTTCTGCCGGCCAGTTTAGAAAGTGGAGGAAAAGATTCTTGTCGAGGTTCGTGGGCAAAACGAACTTTATGACACGACTCTTTACTTACCGAAACCGTAGCGATAAAGAAGAAGCTTAGAAGGAGGTCGGAGAAGCCGTGGGACTACCCGATACGTTTACAATGTGTGCATTTGCTTTTATTCTCGCTGTGTGTTGTACTTTACTATGAACCAAGCGCCGGCATACAGGTTTCATGGCAGCGGAGATCTGCCGCCGGAGGAGGAGGAAAAGTCTCAGACACACGAATCATAGAGAGAAGAGAGAGAGAGCAGCGAGTAGCGCAGTGAGAGAGCAGCTCGGTCCGCTAACAAGTGGAAGCTCTCTGCGGTCCTGTCGGTTCTCGACCCGTACAGTACTCCGCGGGAGACGAGCGGGGACATGGGCGGATCGGCGGAGGGCCGTGGAAGTCAGGACCGCAGAGTCCAGAGAGAAGGAGAGAGAGGGGCAGCAGCAGGGCGACTCACAGGGCAACAAGTGAAGACACAACATCGGTTAAGGAAAAGATTCATATGGCTGAAGAAGCGGGCGCAATAAGCCACGCCCCCGCTGTGTCGCGTCCGACGCGTCCGGTGTGAACACCCTATTTTCTATTTCTGGACATATCATCATCATCAGTGGTTCCCAAACTTTTTCTGTCAAGACCCCCTTTGATGATATAGGAACATTGGACCATATTATTTTGTGATCATATTCCTATGTATATTCCTATTCATATATAGCAATCAGTGACCAGTGACTGGTGTGGGCTTGCTTTGCTTTACAGATTTTGTCAAAGCGGGGTTGCTGGTTGGAGATAGCTACTCTCAGTTAATTTAGACCAGTCACAAATCTGTCCATCTTTGGACATACTTCCTTCTCTTATCTTTATCTTTCTCTGTCGCTCCGTATCTTTCTCGCTCTGTGTCGCTGTGTGTCTCTCTCTCGTTCGCGCTCCCTCACTCTCTCTCTCCCTCGCTCGTTCGCGCTCTTTCGCTCGCTCTCTCGCTCCCTCGCTCCCTCACTCTCTCTCTCCCTCGCTCTCACCCTCGCTCTCTCGCTCGCGCGCGCGCGCTCGCTCGCTCTCTCGCTCTGGTTTTGCCAAAGTTGGTCTGTGACATGAGCCGCTCTGGTGGCGTGGTTGGAACACAGTGCATGTCACGTCGGTTATTTTATATTGTTTTACCGGTGTATGTGTGCGTCTGTGTGTGTGGGTTGGTGATGAAGCCGCGACCCTCCTGTAGTACCACCGCGCTCCCCCTAGGGGTCGCGACCCCCACTTTGGGAACCACTGATATAATCTAACCCACATAGATGCATGATTATTACATCAATCACACCATGATAAAAGCTTATAAAAAGTGTGGTGCTCCACATTGTACATCTTCACATATTTGTGCTGCAATAACAAAGCGAGCCTGTTTTGTGCTGGTTGAACAAGATTAATTGCGTTACCAGTGGATCTCACTGATTTCCTTAAACAACTGTGTTGTGTTATGACAGACGCTGGTAAGAATGACAGATTATCTGCATTTTTCTTCCCAGACAAGATTTTTTTTGCAAACATAACTTGTTTTGTGAGTCGCACATTGTTCACTATTTTGTCGTGTTGCAGTCCGGTGCGGTGATTTTTCTCCGCAAAAGAGGAACGACAACCAAGCGGGAAAACGCTCCAAGTTTACAAAGAGACAAAGCGCAGCCCTTGTAGTCAGGATATGTGCAGAAGGATTATCATAACAAACAGCATAGAAAAAAAGTGCTTTAATTTGTGTGAAAGATTTACATATAAACGGACACACTGTGGGGATTTACCTCATCACAGCACTGAGATCAGGGTTTCTAGTTCAAAGTGGATGCCAGACACCACGGAAAACATCTGTGTCTGTTCCTGGCAGACAAACACGGAGATAAACATGTATCATTCGTTGTGCATTACATAACCGAAGCAAAAGAGCAGCTTTTCTTTCCGGTTCTTAAATGGGATGAAAGCAATGACAACGGGGTGTGCTGTTTGCCGAACCCTCGTGGATCCTTGTGGTCTGGGTGTCGTATCCCCTCCAGCAATCGGAAAGCCACTCCTAATTTGATTATGAGATCTCTGTAACTTGATTTCCTCCTGCCTACCTGGTGTAGTTTTGGTTTTGTTTAATTCTGGCCGACACAATAGAATACAGAAAGAAGCACTTTTGTTTTAACTTATTTCCCATGACCTCACAGGATATACAAAGAGAAAGGGTGCAGCGTCTGGGAAAAGTGGACCAAGGGAGGCATGAAGCCAAATTGGCTCAACATCCAGGCACAAAATGACCCGGAGCGTTTTCTTTAACCCCGCCTCCGAGCAATTGGCCATTTTATTGTTGTATTAAATGAGGTCTAAGATTAGAACGAAGACTGTGTACACTGTGGTACTATGCGCTGTTTTATATTGGTTTATAACCTATTTACCTTTGCACAACCTTTGTACTCCTGCAGTGTGTTATTTAAGAGTGATATCAAATGTTTGCGTTCTTTCATGAAAATAAGACATACAGTCATAATCCAGCTGCATAAATGCATTTGTGACTGCAGCTGTTCCCCAAAAGGGAAGTGGGGTCTCCACAGAGTACATTCTTCTGTGTGGGTGTGTGATCATTTATGTTTATGAAACAGAAAAATAAGAAATAGCTTGTAACTGACAGAAAAAAAGATTTCCTATAACATAGCTTTGTATCGCCTACGCTAATTTTAAACAGTTGTTACCTGAAGGGGGTCAAGAAAAAGGAAAAACATAAAGATCCATAAACACGCAGAAAATACCAAGCAAAATAAAACTAAACGAGTTAAGACACATCTGATCCCTTCTGCAATTTTTTTTCTTCTCATCAGCGACCTGTCTAAAATATTAGTTCACCGTATATTATCCTCAAGAAGTTGGCGGTAACCGGCACTGATGATGCTGCTCAGAAGACGCACCAAAAAAAAAGCCTTAATGTATTTGTCCCAAAATCTGTAACACGGTTCTAAACATGCATGCCGAGTTTGCTTCTGTTTTTTTAGTTTCTGATAGTGTGACTGGTGGTCTGACTCGAGGGTTTCTATTCACGTGCTCTTGAAATGAGCCCAGCACATTAAAACAAACAAACAAGTTGTATACTGAAAGTAGAGAGATTGTTTGGTAAAAAAACGCTTGAAGAGTTTTAGATACGCCAGAGGCAAGAGGCAATAAAGAGCTGACGGAACATTTCTGATGACCCCTGTGCTCCTTTACTTTCCTTCCCGAAATGCCCTTTCTGACTTTCTGACTTTACTTTATTTATTTTTTTTTGGGGGGGGGAGATACACACCGCTTGTACGTGCACATCCAACGTTTCCCAGATATATTGCATGATTAGTGTGTGCGTCCATCCCCTTTATCAGCTTTTTATTTTTCTATTTATTTATACTTCCAAAACCTTCGTCAAGATTTAGCCTTGCGGCATGTCGGTCATCCAACGTTGGAAAATTGTCTTTTGCAGCATTTACTTGAACATATGCTGAAAGTAGTGCTGGGCAACGATTACAATTTTTAATCACGATTAATCGCATGATGTCCCCGATTAATCGCGATTAATCACATTTGTATACGCAAAATCCAATAATTAATTCAAAAGTAGTGTATAGCGCACTTCTATTTTAAATGTTGTGCCATATGAATGAACGTGCCATAACATGTGTTGTCCTGTTAGAGTGAGACACCAGAAAACACTTTCAGGGCAGTTAGTCAACTCCTAGAACTTGACACTTATTTTAAATGTTCTGCCATATGAACTAAAGTGCCATAAAATCTGTTGTGCAAACAAACACTTAACATCAGCATGTGTATATAGTAGCAGTTAAATCAAATAAATACTCTGTGTAAAACTCAACTTAAACAATGTAATCAAAACAAACACAGAACTAAAGCTTATTGCCACTGCAGGGCATTAATGTTAGAGTGGTGAATCACCAAACATGTGATCACATTTACGAAACCAGAAAACAACAAACATAGAAGGAAGTTAGCCAAGGTGTATTTAATTGTAAAGACCGAGTGATGTCCAGTCGTCCCGAGTGAGAGCAGCAGCGGGCGCACGTTGTAAAGCTGTCGCTTTGCAGAGTCCTCTCCGTTTCATACAACTCGTGTGTTCTCTGTGTGACGGTGTGTCTTGAGGGCGCCTCATCCTGTCGTCAATTGTTGAGATTATCCACATGTTTCTCAGACCGACGTCTTCCACAACACTAACCGGCCCGCAGTAACGATCCTTTTCGCCAAGGCATCGTTAGCTTCTCTTGGTTTAGCTATAGCTGCTCTACTCCTCCGGTAGCTAGCGGTCTGCCGAAGCGGCATCAACGGTGTGTTCATCATTTAAATGATGTGTAAGACTGAAAGTACTCCGGTGATGAGACGATTCCTCTTGGCAGTGTTTACATACGACTTTGTTTCTGTCGACTCCGCCGTCTTTAAGAACTTTAAAATCTCCGTACCCTTCTCCATGTTTGTTAAACCGCAAATTACTTTCTGTTCCGGTTCCGCAGCAATCAGTAGCAGACGTTTACAAAATAAAAGCCTGTGAGCAACACACTTTTACAATAAATAAAATAAAAAATAAAATCTGCGTTAATGCGCGATAAAATAATTGTCGGTGTTAATTAAGTGATGCGTTTACGCACAATTAACGCGTTAACGTGCCCAGCCCTAGCTGAAAGGCATTTCAACAAATGTTTCATTTCCAAATCCCGGTTATCCTGTCTGGTTATCAGACTGACCTAACAGCCTTTCCTCCCCAGTGACAGTCACAATAACAAATTGCGTGGTCAAGGAACTGTGCTGTAAGGCAGAGTCGATACTGTAGCTCGATCCATGTCGATGTCTGACAGTTAAAAAAATCCACTAACTAAACAAGGTAACGTGTAAAACTAACAATTATAGCAATATTATTATGAGGGGTAATGATGACATACGTCATTATAATCTCTTAAATGTGTGTTTTAAAAAAAAGAATTGTAACCAGGACAAGTGAATATCTTTAGCTTTTTGTTTCTTTTGCAATTCCTTGTTGCTTATCAGCCAAAACAATGTACGACAACACCGGTCTTAACTGTGCTAAAATAATAATATGAGCTGATGTATCGGGGTTGGCTGACACGACACAAGCTGACAACCCCGTCCACTTTTCGGAATCCCTAAACTCAAATAAGAGGCGTTTGTCAAGCTCCTTTAGGAACGTTGGGATCCACATGCTGAAGTCAGAAGAACAAAAGATTTTCAGACGGACATCGACACGTCAGTCAAGTGCGTCAGCCTCACTTTACTTGCAGTGTCCTTTCGCTCGGGTCACAACTCTACAACCAGTAAAGTCAAATGTAAAGCCACCACACAGGAGGCTCATTTTCTGCTACAGTGGGGATTGCAAATAACTTTTAAAAATGTTTTAACTGACTCAAGATTTTAATTGTGTAATGTCGTGGGAATCCAAACACTGTATACACTATACACTGATGGTCATAAGTTTGGTCTCACCCGCCACAGGATGGCTGAGAGGACTGCTCTGTATATGTCATGTATTTGCAGTGATTTTAGGTTGTAGAAAGTTCTCTTTACAAGTATGTTTTTTTTGTATGAAACAGTCGGTAAAAACGTTTTTGTAGAACGGTTAGACCCGACTGACAATTGAAAGACAGAAAGAGAAAAAGATCCCTCTGAGCAACAGTTGAATAATCATAGAAAGAATCACCAGTCATTGTTCAAGTTAAATGGAAGATTAACATCAAAAAGTGCAGATTTAAAAATAAATAAGTTCCTGTTTGAAGTGAACAAACATGCCTGTAAAAAGACGTAACGTTAACAGGTGTGTTATTACTTCACAATATAAATAGAAGTTTAGGGTTAGCTGTATTGGCATTGGATCAGTGAATATCAGATGGACAACATACGGACAAACAAATCACAGCATAGAACTATCCCATCCAACCACCCAGTAAACTGCAGAGGGCCCAAAATTACAAGAATCAGCTTATAGGGCAAATCCAAAAACAAGGGGTATTAGGGGGGAAATAGTTGCAACAGTATTCTCCTCTGGCATGTAACACTGTGGGGACTTTGAACAAACATAAGTTGTATTCATGTAATTCTTCTTATTTTGGAGCCAAAACTATTACAAATGTTAATAATAAATGTAATGTCTGAATTATACTATATATATATATATATATATATATATATATATATATATATATATACTAAAAATACTCTATGTTTAGTATTTTAGTATTAGTATTTAGTATTGTTATTGTGTTTTGTGTTTTATATTTATTTTCTATTAATTCTCTGATGTGCACCGCTGCTGTGATTTTTGAAATGTCCCCACTGTGGGACTAATAAAGAACTACTAATATATCCTATTTCTATGTATCTCAACCCAGCGTTTCTCTTCCTGGTCAACCCGCGTGCGCGGACACCGTGCGGCTGTGTACATCTGGAGGAGGTTGACAAGCGCGCGAGCTCGTTTGACTAAAACGCGAGTCGAGTCATTTCCTCGTAAAAAACAAATCCGAGAGTTTTAGACACATACAAGTTCGCCTTCTTCTCAAAAATAAATAAATAAAATAAAGTAGACTCGAATCCCGCCATTCATTAATCCGGACATACGTATTACGTAACGTACACACTTCACCGCTTCACTTCAACACTCAACGTACACACGCAACGCATGTCGCAAGACGTCCGCCTCCGAACACTCGACCACTCCGGGTCAGTACTCACCGCACACGCTCCTCGGGAGGCCGACAGTTTGACTCGCGGCTGGATGTCATAATGAGGGCTGTATTCTCCAACTTTCACTTTCGTAGTGAGTTAGTGGGAACTGATTGGCTGTGGCTCGTCTGTTGTTGAATTGAACTTTAGCTGACTTTCACGCTCTCTCTCTCTCTCTCTCTCTCTCACACACACACACACACACACACACACACACACACACACACACACACACACACACACACACACACACACACACACACACACACACACACACACACACATACACACACATACACACACATACACATACACACACACGCAACACACACACAAACGCAACACAAACACAGACACTCACGTATAAATAAATAGATATATACACGTATAAATAAAGATATAAATATACACACACATATAAATAAATAGATATAAATATACACACACGTATAAATAAATAGATATATATATACACACACGTATAAATAAATAGATATAAATATACATACACGTATATAAACACACACACACACACACAAAGAAAACACATGAACCCATGGTCAAAACTGATTTTTAATATTCATTTCCACTTGTGCCATTTTCTTGATTTCAAATTTCTGCAGCGACTCACATCCAGCGACGAGAAATTGGCATAGGATGCAACAAAAGAAAAAAGAAAGAAAACGGACGCGTCATGCATCATAACACGTTAAAAACGAGACATCACGGGAACTACATTTCGTGTCAACCGGAAACGTAGTTCTTCGGACACAGCAGTCGCCACGCGCGACTCAACAAGACAGAAGCAGGGGAGGACGATTGACTTTTGGTTTTTAAATAATGCGACGATGACATGTACAAAAAGGCTGTAACATCTTTCTGGAGAGCAGGACGATTAAACACATGTATAAGGGAGAGGGAGGGGGGTAAAAACATATAAAAAAGGCCCAGCTGTCATAAGGTCACTTGTCAAATCTAGGATGGGTTTACCAGAAACACTTTAGGACCAACAACCAGAACCAGGAATCAGGTCTCCTTCATACTGGCAAGATGCAATTGAGGAAACCCAACCTTATTTGATGTTGTAGCCTAACACGGTAACAGGCACACTTTATCTTAAGAGTAAATTTGACCTGTAAAAAACATGGGGCACTCAAAACTGGCACTGGGATTTACAGTAATCTAAAGTTGGTGACTGCAATATAAAAAAAAGGCTTATTCCAATTCTGTTACCTGACACGGGACACACATAATTCATCTGAATACACATATTTGCACCCTCCAGATCACAATGACACTCATGTATGCGACTCCTAAGTGGATTATAATATAACCAGTAGAAAGATTCCAGCTTCATGCAACAATACAACAATTATCCCACAATAAAAAATAAATTAAAAACAAACAAACAGGTTAAATAATAACAATAATAGAAAAGAAAAAAAAATCTTCACAGTTATATTTCTTCTCACATTCATACGTTTACAGATCAGACGTGCATGCAAGATGGGTCCAAACTGAACACAGTGCAAAAGTGACAGCTTTGTTTTGTTCCTTCTTTTTTTTTTCTTCTTTATATTTCCTCGTGTTCTGGAAACTGCTCGTACAATCACACGCAGCTCTTGCCATTGCGATAAAGTTAGGGGAGTTTAATTCATCGCTTTTTGATATGAGAAATGTGATCCTTGTACCCTGCATTACACGAGGCAAAGGCAGACTTTGAACGGTACACAGAAATACATAAAGGGCGTCCGTCAAAACAAAACAAAAAAACAAACAAACAAAAGGATCAAAACGTTCTTCAGAAAGGAGGTATCAAAACAATGCACTTAAGGGATGTGGAGGAGACTGGCGTCTGTTGCACGCCGGATTAGATTCCTGCGGTTCAGACGAATGGGCTGGAGGGTCCTTGTTAACAAATAAATAACAAAAGACGAGTTCAGAGATGAGCAGATGAAGGGGTGGTGGAAAGAATGGGGGGGGGGGGTGATAGGTAGGGTTGGGTAGTTGGCTGGGATTCATCCCAGGATGAGGCTGGACTTGCCCCCTGGGGGATTCCTGCGACCGGACGGTACTCCTGCAGTCAGCTGGTCGGCTGGGGGGGCCTCCTCCTTCTGCTCTGGAACGGCTACCGGCTCAGGAGCACTGTTTTCTGAACACAGGCAGGGAGGCACGCGGCCATCAGTTGGAGACATTTACAAGAGAATAGCCATGAGCACGAGTGACCATTTTTTTTAAACAGGTACTTACCATGATCATGTACAGAACTTTCTCCAACCTACGAAAAACAAACAGAAAGATGGTCAGTATTTCATCCGCCTGCAAAGACTATAAATACAGGAAACATTGTACTGTGTCATTAGTCTTTTTGGACTTGCCGATACTGAATTATTAAATATAGACAGGTGTTACTTTCATGTCATTTGCTAATGTTCCACTGTAATTGATTCACGCTACATTTTTAAGAGAAGATTAAATTATGTGGACTGTTTGCCTTCCAGTTTCTCATCATTACCTCCAGCCGCAGCTCGAGATAAGATTGGATTAGATATTCCTTTATTAGTCCCACAGTGGGGAAATTGCAGGATCAGTGCACATTAGAACAGTAATAAAAGATAAAAATAAAATACAAAATACAATAACAATAACAATATTGAATATACAGAGGAATACAAAATATATAGTGTGATTGAAGTGAATTTTCATCAGGTTAAAGTCTTGAGTGTTGAGATGCCCAATCTTACCGCGGCGGGGGCGTCTGCGGACTGGTCGGCGGCCTGGTTCCCTCCTCTCCTCAGGGGGGCTGACGGCTCGCCGCAAAGCACACCTGTGGGCTTCCCACCTGGAATAACGAAGACACATTAATGGCTCCAATTAATAAGGCCGCCACTCGGGAGGCAAAACCCACTAAATGACGAGAGATCAAGAGAGAATGTTCCAATAGAGACAAGTATCATGACGATACGTGCAGCATGCCGGGTCATTACAGCGTCGCCTTTCCTCTTCCAAATGCGTTTGGTCAGTCTGACTTACCTTTAGCGAGGACAATGCTAATGAAGAGGATCATAGCTATCAACAAACTATGGGTCGGAATTAAGATACTATAGATATTCATTTCAAGAATTAAAACAGTATTGTTGTGTTCCACTTTTATAAACACACGTAGAATCCCCCCTCATGATATATATATATATATATATATATATATATATATATATATATATATATATATATATATATATAGATATATATATATATATATATATATATATATATATATATATATATATCTTGTACATACTGTATGTGTGTTACTTGTGACAAAAGATTGTTGATGCCCAAAATCATGATCACAAGGACAACTGGAAACTGCCTCTGCTGACAAGGTTTATAAGATGAAATACAAATTGAGCAACTGGATCCTAACTGACCTGATCATAAACTAATAAAGTAATCATTATATTGTTCTGTTCAGACATCCAGCAGTAACCTCCACGACAGCAGCCGGGCTAAAGCGCTATAGCGTCCGCTTGAGAAGTGAAAGAACATGTAACATTGAAGCCGGCGGCGTTGTTGTTTCATATTTTCCATTCTCGCTATCTTAGTTTAATGCTAAAGGTCCGAAGGCCCAATGAGTACAGAGGAATGGCAAACAATGGCAGATCACACCCTAACCACTACTTGATGGATTTTATATTAAACACTGGGAACAATATAGCAACCGCTTTGTCAGGTCTGTGACTTGTGCTTCATGCTCTTTAATACTCAGATTTCAATCGACAGCAAATAAAAGCCTTTCAACAGTTACGTGTAATCTCCATCCGCAAGGTCACGTGACCACAGTAAAACGTTGTTTAAATGCCTACACCGTTTAAACTTTATATAGAGTAAAAAGTGTGGAATTTCCCCAGAAAGCATTTGGACCGTGACTGAGGATGCTGCGTCTCAGTCACGAAGTAGGAAGGCAACATCGGGGCAGGGAAGGTCCAGTGAGCACAGACCACTTCAGTCCGCTGACGGGGGTCTGACCCCATGACCCGCTTTGTGCTGCACTAACATCCACAATTCATTGTCACTGTTGTTGTTTTTTAATATTGTACATACATGTTGCTATACTGTTGTCTTCATTGTCTTTTTTATATTCAGCCTGCTATTTGTAGATGACATGTCTGTACGACGAGAGTGTACGTGCAACCGGAGTCAAATTCCATGAATGTGCACACAGACAAGATAAACAAAGCTGTTCTGATTTTCACTTTCATTTGGGAAGGAAGTTGCTCCAACATGTGTTTATCCATTAACTCTTAGTTTCTGTGCTGAGGGGAATTCCTTTTGACTTTAGAAGTTTCACTTTCGTCCCTATTGTCATCCTGACAATAACTCCGTTCACATCGTCTAATTCAAATGAAAAACATGCCGTCATATTTGTGTTGTCTTTGGCCTCAATCCCCTGACATTCAGACGTATTGTCACTACAGTCCAGCTATCTTCAGAATAAGCGAGGCAAGTCAGAAAGGGTCATCGTCAGGCATGTGAGTGGGTACTGTACATGATCTACATCACGTTTATGAGGGGGAAATAATGCTACCTCTCATGGAATTTGAAATACTTTGGATCTTTTATTCATAATATGCACGCCTCACAAATATGTACCTTTTGCAGCAATTTAAAATCTGAACTGTGTGTCAGTTCATCCTCTGGGACACGAAATGTTCCAATATTTGTACGCGTACCTCTGCGCTTCATACTGGATGGGTACATCAGGCGACACACTGGTTCATCCTTTTGACATTGTTGTTCTACGTGCTCCCCCTCTGCTGGCTGAGATGCAGACATGCTCTAGCTCATGCTTTAACTACGTGTCCACTCAGGTGCACCCGGATTAGCTCCAACTCTCTCTGGACGTTTCTCAATTCAAAGTGGGAGGACGGACTTTCTACGATTGGACCAGCAGCTGACTTGATGACGTCACCACATCAGCTGTTCTTGCTCCTGAGTTCATTCTAATTATTCACTGTAAATATTTTTTTACAGTTGAATAAACAAAACAACCTAAAATGACATTCCGTGACTCAACAACAGTAGTATTTATAAAAAGTCATCTGTCAGTTGTTTATTTTCTCCTTCGCTATTGTTTCCAGTTGCTGGTGAAATGCATTCTGGGATATATATTCTGGCCAGAGTACGCACAAGTCTCCTCTGATGTATCCTCTGGAAAGTGGGAGGATCAAGTCACATCCGGGCATTTTGACCGTGCTTTGAGAGAAGCGAACTTTGAATGTGAACATGAACCCGGGCTGAGACTGATGACGTTTCACGAGTCACGAGGACACAAGTAGAGGAAAGGACACAAGTAGAGGAAAGGACACAAGTAGAGGAAAGTACGCACAATTAGAGGAAAGTACGCACAAGTACGCTGATTGAGAAACGGCCTCTTTCTCTCTCTCCTTCCAAATTGCGGCCTGACCAGCAGATCATTTATGGTTTCTTTTGTTAGTTCGTAGTGTTTTTTTTATTTTTATGGATCCGGCAGTCACGTTTTTGTGTCTTTGTTTCTGTTCAGTTCAATATTGGTTTAGGTTTGAGGGAAGAGCCCAGATCCTACGACCCTTTGTGGGTCGGTCGGGTGTCTTCCCTTTTTTTTGCAGATTTTTTGTTGTTGGTCTATCTGAGTTGAATTGCATTAATAAATGTAATGTTTAATGTGCTGGGACATACTGTACCCTGTTGTTGACAATAGGAAAAGCCTGTTGACTTTACTTTGCCACTCAGCAGGGGATGAAACTGTCGAGAAGTTCCGGCGTGATTGTACATCTGATTGTACATCTGACGAGGGAGATCAAGTTAGCTAAGAAGAGCTATACTGATAAGCTGGAAAAGAAGTTTTCAGCCAACGACCCCTCGTCAGTCTGGAGAGGCCTGGAAGTACTCACCAACTACAAGAGACCATCCCCCCCCACTGTGGACAATCACCGTCTGGCCGACGACCTGAATGTGTTCTACTGCAGGTTCAACAAGCCCACTTCCGCCACGCCCAACTGCCCCATCAACAAACAATCATCTGCCTCCCTCTCACCTCCCCCACCCAACCCCCCACCGGCACTGACGATCTGCGAAGAGGATGTGAGTCGGCTCTTTCAGAGACAGAAGATCAGGATGGCTCCGGGCCCAGACGGTGTGTCCCTCCTGCCTGAAAGCCTGTGCTGACCAGCTCGCCCGTATCTTCCCGGCGACCTTCAACCGATCCCTGGAGCTGTGTTAAGTCCCTTCCTGCTTCAAGCGCCTTGATCATCCCGGTCCCCAAGAAATCCTCCATCACAGGATTAAATGACTACAGACCCGTCGCCTGACGTCTGTGGTCATGAAGTCCTTTGAAAGACTTGTGTTGACCCACCTGAAGGACATCACAGGCCCCTGCTGGACCCCTGCAGTTTGCCTATCGCAAAACAGGTCGGTGGATGATGCGGTCAATATGGGACTGCACTATATACTGCAACACCTCGACTCCCCAGGGACATACACAAGGGTTCTGTTCGTGGACTTCAGCTCGGCATTCAACACGATCATCCCGGAGCTTCTTCATCCCAAACTCTGCCAGCTCACCGTGCCAGCCCCCACCTGTCGGTGGATCACTAACTTCCTGGCAGACAGGACGCAGCAGGTGAGGCTGGGGAAAACCATATCCAGCACCCGGACCATCAGTACCGGTGCGCCCCAGGGATGTGTGCTCTCTCCACTGCTCTTCTCCCTCTACACCAACGAGTGCACCTCAGGGGACCCGTCTGTTAAACTCCTGAAGTTCGCAGACGAGAGGACGTTCAAGAGGACCAAAAGATTTCTTTATTTTTTTACGGATGACAACTACTTGTTTTCGGTTTTAGACAAATAAATTAGGCTGCTATACACTGCACTGTCTCAATACATATTTTGGATAATTGTTTTAATATAAGGTTATTACTGTTGCAGCTTCCTTGTTGAAGTAATGCTACACTTTTAGCTTGAATTAGGACCTTTAATGCCTCTGTTTTTTATTGTAATGTCAGTTGATGGCCCAGATAAAATAAAATAAAACATCTAATCTAATAGAGGTTTTTAGCTAAAATTACTGCATTTACCGAAGAAAATGAAAAACCACCGCACAAGATTAAAAATGCATGATTGCCGATCATCACTTTTACTTCCTATTGTGTTTTAATTCCTCTTTTGGTCACATTTTGCCGTCTATCAGTCGGCATTAAGTGAAGGATTTGAAAACTGGGTACTGGGCAAAAATGACCGGCTATGATCAGCTGTTTCGTTGCCTTTTATTAATCCGCTTAGATTATACTTTTTACTTGATGCAGCTCAATTCTCCGGGAATACAGCAGTGCATGGACAGCACCACACCGTCTGTCTGTAGTTGGCTTCACAATGTCCCCCAGCTGCTGCCTCTGGAAAGACTCACGCATTCCGTCTGGAATCCTTTTATGGATTTTATTGGCGAGGACTATGCCGAAACCATAAGAAGAGGCTTTGGAATCTTGGGACCCAAGTGACTCTGTGAATGATGTTTATAGTTGGTTCAATATGGAAGATGATGATTTATGATTTATGATTCATGTTTGTGTTTTTTTATTTTTATTTAATTATTATTTGTGATTTGTCTGATTGTCCGTATAGTTGGTTGTTTTGTAATTTTTGCATTCATTCGTTTTTGCTTGTCTGGTGTAACTCGGAAAAACGTAAAATAAAATGATTGAAATAAAGGAATATTTCAGGTCTCTTTAGGAATGTTCTGTAGAGAAAACTGAAATAATCCCTAATTCATTCTCTATGTACTGTTTTGTATATCTATTAATTAACGCAATTTATTTCTTTATGTACTGTATTTACTTACTGATTACCCTTTCAGAAGAAGACACAGCATGGCCATACTGTCAGAACTGTGCTTAAAATGATGAGGAGTTTGGTGTTATGTACCCAACGATGATCCTGCTGGCCTCCTTTGCCCTGACTGTCCCGGTGAGCAGTGTAAACTTATCAACCGTGAACAGGGTGATACATACTTTTCACAAAGGCCCAGACATTCCAAAGACTTCCCATATCGAGAGGGTCTGGAAATGTTCTTTCAGAAGCCCCGAAAAATTCACTGCAGTGACAAAACGTGCACACATTGTGGTTAACTTAAGAGAAATTAACACCATGTTTCCTTTATGTGTCGGTCGGTCGGTCGGTCCCCCCCCCTGAAGCTGTAATCCTAGGGGAAACACTGCAGCCTGTTAGAGAAATAAATTGGACACCTGAACCTGTAATGTCAAATGGTGCCACTGGAGACGGTAAACGTAAACTCTATATATGCATCCGCTTGAGGTTTAAAGGAGCCCGAGGAGGCAGCTGATCAGTTTGGTCCAGCAGCAAGAAAACAAACCTTCAGTGAAAACCTTGTATATCCAAAAGGCAAGAAAAAGAAGATTCTCTAACTCGTTCCTCACCGTCACTGGTTTTGTTTTTAAGTGGCTCTATCCCTAAATGTCGTGGTAATACTGTCAAAATAAGAGTAATAAGATGTTCACACTAAAGCATCAACTGCTCGTAGAAGAGTTGACATTGTACCTGGTGGATTGTTCCTTCTATTAGCATACAGGTCCTCCGGCTCAGCGAAGACACTGGAGGCCATCTTGTCTTTCCGGACAGGAGGCTTGTCCTCGTCTGCACCAAGCGAAAAGTTGGAGGCGCCGCCAGGAGGGCGCAAGACCCTGAGAAGAGAGAGAGAAAGAGAGAGAGAGAGAGATTAGTCAGCACAGTCACTGGATCATTCTGGCTGGTTTCTCTGAAGCATCTTCTCTCCGTTTCAAAAGGATTTTTTGAAGAAAGCGTCCTAATTCCTGTGGTTAAGACCAGGAATGTCAGAATGAATTAGTGAGTGGGAAATGACGGTTCATTCACCAAATGAAGGTCAAATATAAATTACATTTTGCGTCACATTTGGGAAAAATAAGTGATGACTCAAAATGTAAATCAGCTGTTTGAATTCTTCAGTCAGACACAAGCGTCCAACACGATTTGCCCTTTACATGTTTGGACTGTCCGTCCGGGGCTTCAGCATGAAGATGAAGGTATGTAGAGCTATACAGCTCGTTCTCAGCCAAGGAAAACGCAACAACTCTTATTTTCAAAAGAACACACACAAAAATAAATACGCTTATCAATATTATAATCCGTTACTGCCAATAGATACCCAAAATACAAAAATCACAACAATGCAAAAAGCACTCCCTGTGAGCCTATGTGGCCTTTATTTGTTGGCTACTGTTTATATTGCTGTATTAACATTGCTAATAACTTATTATCACCAATGTTTTCTGATATTTTGTTAGACCGATTAATGTCAGCAAGGGTAGACTAAATATTAAGAACACCTGTCAGTGAAATGCATTGCAGCCTCAAACATGACCTGTATCTTGTAACATGTGGCTGTTGTATAATAATGTATTATTCTTAGATGTGATTATTAAAGTATACACTGTGTGGTAGAAAACGTTAAAATAACTTGGTCTTATGTATTGTGTTATGTATTGTTACTGTGGGCATGTGTGATGGGATTTACCACAATAACCACATAACTTACTAGAGACTCGATCGTTCATTTAAACACAGCGCGTGTCATAAAACATGGTCAATATGGTCAGGTGTAGCCAGCTGTAACGTGTGTGTGTGTGTGGGGGGGGCACGTGCAGGGCAGACTAGATGCCTTGTTGTACTTCACTGATCATCTCGATAGCTGATGTGAAAATCACGGAAGGGGAGGGCAGTGTGTGTGTGTGTGGGGGGGGGGGGCGCCGCACCCCACTGAAAATGACAGATGTGATGAATCTGTCGCATTCAGAATATAAAGGTTAGAAAGTGATGAGGAGACAAACGTGGCAAAGGCCTGGTGATGGGTGCTGAGCCGCCTGTGCATGCTATGGCTAAGCTACAGAAAAAAGGGAGGGCACGAGTGCTAGCTAACGTGAAGAAACGGGAACGGTCCATCCCAGCATACAAAACGGGAAGGTGTGGTACCAGTCTCCTCCAAGCATCGTGGCCCCACGCTTAGTTTCAAGCATGTACAAACGGCTAAATAACGTTGCTATTTACGGGCGGAGGAGGGGGTAAGAGTCTTAGATGTTAGACCCGTGTAACGTTAGAGGTTAACGTCAAAAAGGTAATGGACTTGTTGGCATCATGGTGGCTAATGGGTAACGGTGCGGTCTGAACAACGCAATTTTTTTGTTTTACCTTGAACTGCTTTTAGACCCGGGCTCCATCCCTTGGTAGTTCCTGGTCGTCGTCATTTTTTTGCACGAGAAGTCGCAAAATGTGTATATCTGTCGACAGGATACGCGAATTACACTTTCATGAGCCGCACTTCACCGCCTCATCATTGTCTATCCCAGCCCGTGGCTCCCGATTATCAACCTGCCTCAAGTCTGAGTGGACCAGCGTCGAAGGGACCAGGAGACATCTAGTTTCCGGTCAGATTTTCAAAATAAAACATGATGCCCAAACACATGGATTCAACTTTGACAATTTTTAAGATCAGCGTTTAATTAATTTGTATTTAAACCAAATATTCATGTATTCATGATCCCAGTGTATTTACATTTTGGAAGCTAAACAAGCATACTACTCATTTCTCCACCCTTCAATGCCAGTGGGCAGCAATATTGATTCAGGACATCAGAGTAAAGAAAACAAAATAAAATGTAGCCCCAAGAATACTTTGTGTATCAAGTGTAAGGCTCTCAAGTGTCGATAATATAGTTGAAGGCATACATTGCAAATTAAACTGTTTAAATTGATTTTTTTTTTTACAGACCTCTGGTTTAGTGTCTTATAATTCACCAAAAAAAGGAAACTGATGTATTACATGCTAGATCTGATGCAAGATGTGGATTAGACTACCATACCATATACAATAATCAGCAGACACATGTTAAAAAAGACTCAATTTATTCCAATAATACATTTTCATAACAGATGTGAATTTAAAATGCAGGCTTAATTGACAATAACAAAATTCCATCTGAATCAAAACTCAATGACATAAGTATAAAAACAAAACAAAAAAGACCAAGAAGTTCTCTAAAAACTCTGGGGGAAAAGAAAAGAAGAAATCCATGGCAAACTTTTACATTTCTTCAGCACATTAGACATACTGTAGCTTACAAGTCATCTACACTGTGCAGTTCAAACATGTTAACATAGCAATGACAGTGTGATTATTCTATCTACATCAACTGTGTTGCTGCCTTGAGCATTGTGTAAAAGTATTCCACTGGATGGTATCAACACTGGTCATGAGCATTTGAAGACTGGGTATAGCAAAGGTGTTTGGGGTGAAAAGGGGAGGTAGGGATGTTTGTAGGAAACAGTCTTTAAAGGGAAGAGCCTCCGGTTTGCTGTTGGAACACGTCAATCGTATCTTCATCCTCCATTTCTAACTGTAAGAAAAAAGTTTAAATGTTAGCTGATGCGAAGGCAGTGATAAGTCTTTACCATAAAGCCACCTGTGGAGTGTTGACAATGCCAGTGAGGTCAGCTAATTCTACAAAAGTGTTTCACTGGGAAGTTAGTTTGAAACATAAATTTATTTTACTTAATTTCCTACCAAGCACAATTAAGAAGAGCAGGTCAGAAAACAGCAACTGACTGATTAAAATGTTAACAGGGTTCTTACACATTTTGACTAATGGATTTCCATGACTTTTCCATGACTTTATACCAAATTTCCATGACCAAACACGAACAATTTAGTAAATCTTGCGTATTGAAAGCGTACGCCGGCTTACATTTGAAGCGGCTTTCTTAAAAAAAAAAAAATTAAAAAAAAAAATCGGTGTAAATGAACACGTGATAACAAATTTCCATGACTTTTATGATTTGAGTTTTTTTCCATGACTTTTCCAGGCCTGGAAATGACCATTTTATAATTCCATGACTTTTCCAGGTTTTCCATGACCGTAAGAACCCTGTGTTAGATACGTGGTAGAAACAAATGGAAAAGAGCTACATCAGTTTAGAAGAAGAGGTGCAGAATCTTAGGAGAGTTTCTCCTGACCAGAGACTCGCACCACGGAACTAAACAAGACCGTCTCCTTCATGTACCTGGTCTACAGCAGCACAGCTACAGCCTCAACTGATCTCTTCAAAGCAGCTCAGTGCTGTTCTTAAAGTAGGCACTGTGACCCGCAACATAACGAACAAAGCTGACGTGAGCCTCGCTTGGGACAGTCTCAAGGAACAAGTTAAAGAGTAGCTTCACAGCAGGTGCAGAGTGGACCGTTTGCATAGAGCAGCTCTTTGTATGTACATGAAATGCAGATCATTTAAACATGAACTCAGACTATCGTGTATCAAACCTGTAAATCCAGTTTTTCCACTACAATTATACAAAAATCAATAAAACATGCATCCTGCATTCAGGAAAAAACACCTGCGTTTTTCAATTTCTAAAGAAAAAGGCTGTAACATAAAAACTGAGATGCGATACCTAAAGTAGCATAACTATGAGGTTAGTAGGCTGCCGCTTTACCTGTGAGGGTGTGTCCGTTTCATTGATGGGCTGACCGTCAAATCGAAACCGTATTTGCCGCATTGACAGCCCCTATGTGGACAGAGAAACATTTTGTTAAACATATTTTTTTTTTAAAGAATCACCATTTTGGGGCACTCATAGAAGGGTAAACGGGCATAATTGACCACATTAATTATGGTCCAATTCTAATCTGTGTCGTAACACTTCCAGTATGCCATGATGGCACTAGCATGGTCCAAATGAAACGGGGCCATAACTATTCTCATCAATCCCACCTGTGTTTACCCTGCAAAGACATTTTTAAAAAAGGTTGCTGTGAAAAGGGCCTATTATGCTACATTTCTCATTTGACTGGAACACAATCGTTCGGGCTACCCCTTGATGAGATTTTTTTTTTCCAGGGGTCGTAGTAACCGTTTGGTGGTCTCACCTGCCGTTCACAATATGCCTTCATCAGTTTGTTGAGAGGAGTGTGCCTCTTGATCTTGAACTGCACCACCGAGCCATCCTGCCCTGCTACTTTCAGGTTGATGTGCTCATTGTTCTCAGTCTTCACTCCCTCCTGAAAGAGAAAAAAAAAAAAACACATGTTTGCAGGAAGTTGAGCTAATTGCAGAAAGAGATGCAAGGCAGGATATGACTACTATGTGGAAATGAAGTTACCACCCCCCCCCCCCCCCCCCCCCCCCGAAAAAAACCTTCCTGGCCGGGTCAGACACTATTTACGATTGGGTTTGTACATTGTGTACCTCAAACTATTCATATACTTGTGGAAATTACGTTTCCCCCTCCGCCGTTATTTTAATCTGACCTCTGCACCCAGGCAAACTCAGACCGGAAGGCTCGTGCTCACAGGGAAAAGAAAAGGGCAGCAACATTAGAACTCCAACGTTAGCATTAGCATTAGCTTTGGGCCGATTAATTGGCACCGGCCTACTACTTATAACAATGCCCGACGGCCTAGTCGAGACGGGATATTTCAACCTGGAAAGGGGAATAATCCACTCTCGTGCCCTAACACTACGGCGTGTGTGGACGGCCATAATTATTCCACAATACAGCTGTTAACGGTTTGAGCTCAAACAATGATCATTATTATGTTTTGTCCCGTTGTATACCGCTATCTGGACTCATCCGAGTCTTAAAGACGCAACCGGGACAAACAGTAATTGCGCCACCGCATTTGACGTGAACACCTATTAAAACCGACAGCTTCGTTCAAGAGGAGTTAATTAAGTGCATCTCGCAAAAGACTCGCAATTATTTCTTTCATACCACCCTTTAGCCACGTTAGCTTATTATGCTAACTTCGCCCGCTTGCTAGCTAACGCGGTACGCGGTTAGCGTTAGCTCCCGTTTGCGCCGTTAGCTTTCCTTCGTAATTTACGCAACCGTTTGGATGAATGAATCGCACGGGCGTCTTTTTCGCCGGTTTACTTTGCACTTAGTATCGCACCCGAATTTGGTTCACAGACCGTAAAGAGAAGCCCGCTCCTCACCTTGGGTTTTTCGTCGGCCATGGTTGCTACTCCGTCTGTCTGTCTGCGCCTGTTCTGCTGCGCCTGCGCTGTCTGGCGCGCGCCGCTTTGCGTGGGCTGGCTGTAGTCGGCTGAGGCGCACACAGCTGCGCCAAATCAACAGAGCGCTCGTTCCACCGCCGTACCAGAAAACTCATTTAAATATTTGTTCATACAGAAGTAATATATTTCTGCAAATTGATAGCGTTTGTATCCGTGAGTACTTTGAGGTGATTGTACTTTACTTAAGACTTCCTCTACTAAACTACATTTATGTAGCACAGTTATACTTTTCAAATGTTACACGCAACAACTATGAAGAGATTATTACCACCAAAACATCAATACAGTCGTTAAAATTAGCTTCAACTTGACTAGTTCCAACATCAATGTGCTGCTTGGATGTTACAGAATACAGAATTGGATGTTACAGAATAATAACAACAAACAAGTATAATATATATATATATATATATATATATATATATATATATATATATATATATATATATATATATATATATATATATAATATAATATAACAGCAGTGATCATTCACCTGCATGAATACCTTTACGATTTTTGCACTATTGTAGTGTATTCTTGGTATTAATTTGATTAAAAAATGAAAACACACCACTGCAATACTGTGTTAACATCCTACTGCATTGATATTGGTTCCTTAACACAGTGGTTCTCAACCTTTTTTAAATGATGTACCCCCTGTGAGATATTTTAAGCCGAGTACTCCGTCCAGTGCAAAGCATTTTGGGGTTGAAAATAATATATAAAATGCATATAATATATACAATTTAGTTTCTGAACTTACTTATATTGTATTAAATACCAATTTGCAATGGCCTTTTTTTAACATTTGAAATATATTTAAAACAAATCTCCCCCACCCCCATTGGAGAACCACCGCCATAAGACACTAAAAAATGAGGCTAACACATGTGAAAATTGTATTACAAATAGATCCATCGCAGTCTTTATTTTTCCATGCACAGAAATAGCTTTTCAAAATATGTAATGTTCATCTAACACACCATCTTTAAAGAAATATGTTAATTATGATTTGTAGCTCTAAAAGCCTCAGAAAGACAAGAATAAAGTCACGATTTTTGATGAACAGATGCCTGATGCTTCAAATTAACAGTCAATATTTTAGTATTGATGTACAGCATTTCCTCAAGATGTATTCAAATAAATATGATCCCAAGTTGATATAGGAGAGTCCTACATAAGCTAAACATTTACAGTCGACCCAGGGCAAATAACCTACCCTTTTGGCTTAAATTACACAACACAGTCTAACAGCGGCAAAAGCAAAGTGTGCATAGAGCCAAGCTATGCACTGCATTTAATCAATGTCAAACAAATTAATCCGTGCCCTTAAGAGCTCATGTTGCACCGACCATGTGAAGGGGGCTACGGCGTCTGCATAAGGCTGCCGTTTAAACTTGCGGGAATTTAATTTTCTTTATTATCTATCCAGAGCACAGTCTGGACACACAGCAACATATGTAATTCCTCAGAATCCACCCTGTTGCTACACAATGCAACATACGATGTCTGCATATTTGGTAACAAAAAGAAGACTTTGACAGCCTACTGAACTTGTGCCACTCATATCGCAATACTGAAAGTGTCCATTATAAGAAGGAGTATGTGGAAGAAGGAAAGCAGCCAACATTTGCAAAACCATACAGGAAACTGACAGATCTGACACAGTCTTCCCAAAACCCAAATAAATAATACATTCATGTCAATAAATACTGAAAGATTTAAAACAAAACAAGAGTATGAACTACGAGTCAGTATATAACTCGGCAGAAAAGTATTCAGTAGTAACTGTGAGGCCGACTCTTGATGGGCCCGTCTGTGGGAGTCTTTTATGAAGCAACAGAGGGGCTCTTGTCTGCTCCTGTCCAATGTCTTAAGCGCAAAAGACCTTGTTATCATACGTGGTGAGCAGCAAATCACGTGAAATACAGGTCGCGGTCACACGATCATACAACCCTGGCTTCACAATCTCCTTCAATGTGTGTTTTTTATGCTCACTGTCTGGCAATGAGACAGTAAATATAAACATTAAAATAACAAAAAGGGTATATAATAATAACGATACAAATAAACGGATAATAACTTAGCAATATTTAACATCAAAAACGTCACTCCATTTGTTACTGCGCCACACTAACCCCTGGCTCTGTAGTCATGTTTAAGTTGGAAGTACGCTACAGGACTTCGGCTACTTCAGTGGGCCATCTCAAGCAGAAAAACCTCACATTGTTCACTCAGTCTTCCAATGCTGCCCGTTGTCTCGACCTCGGCGCTGCACTGACTGCTCCAGTATTCTTGTAGTGTCGGCAGGCCGTGCTATAGAGCGCCCCATCTGTCGGCAGACGGAAACTCATTCACCTCCCCGACCTCCGAGTGTAGCTGTTCTCCCAGCGTGAATGTCAATCTGTATCTCATCCGCACCTTTTCCTGCAAAAAATACAACACCCAGCTTAGCAGCTTTCATCATCTCACTGAAACACACACGATCTAAAGCATTGAAGGGCCAGTACTGTGCAGTACTGAATAAAAACAGATGACTAGAATTACCACCGTACCGCCAACCAGTCATGGTCAGGTTTACATCCATGTCTGTCCAACATGTCATTGTTTCATCATCTAAGAGATGCGTTTGACATCGTCACGAAGAGCATGTGAATTAATGACCTACGGCCCAAACCTCTGGAGTCTAATTGATGTTTGTGCCAACATATCAGTCAGACGGATAACCCCCAAACATCTTTCAAAACATGTCTGGCCAACACTGTTGTTTGCATGTATGAAAATATCTAAATGTGTGTGCTAAGTTTAGTTCCGTTTTGACACTTTACATTTTTTATTTGTTCACTCTGCTCCGACTCGCCGCACTTCAATGTGTCGTTACGATCTTCACAGGGAAGCATCATCAAGGTCTTAAGTCTATTCTGGTATAATTTGAGGCAAAAATGCATATTTTGAGGGATTTATTGCAGCACCCCTAATGTTTAAATATTATGAAAAGCTGTGTTAACATTTAGGGATGCTATCTAGAGAAAGGCTAGCAATTTGATATACATGTCCAATTTAACACCATTTGCGATAAGATAAAAGGCCCCAAAACACATTCCTTACTAGAGAAGAAGTTCCTCGTCACGAGGACTCTAATAAAAAAAACACAGCTGGCTTGAGAAAGTGTTCCGTCAATAAATCTGTCACTTGATGCATACAATTGTATGAAGACCAAAAAACAGCTCCAGGCTGAGATTTACCTTGAGAGGATTTGCAAGCAGCATGACCTGCGTGATGGCAGCAGGGGGAAGGATGGGGTTGAAAGGACCCAGCTCCGTCCCCGTGGGCGCCTGCAGTCTCACTTTCATCGTCTGGTGGATTAGCAGAGCAGACATCCATGGTCATTAAACATATGCGGCAGCCCACTCATCTTTCAGTAAAATGAATGTTTTAATGGGTCGAACATCTGCAAACATAAAAAAAAAAAAAAAAAAAAAAAAAAAAAAAAAAAGGCACACTGTAGCTCCTTTTGCATTGGCGGTGGTTTCACCTTGGGCACAGCGGCCTGCAGAGCAAAGCTTGTGACGGGCTGCGGGGCCGTGTTGAGCGTGGACGCCACCATCACCAGTACGTCGGGTCGGCCTGCTGGACACTCGGTGGCGAAGTGCAGCAGAACGCGGACACCGTTTTTGTCGTAAGCCGTCACGGGACTCACTTTACCTTGAACCCGGCACACAAAAGGGGGAAAAACATGATGATGATTATTACGGAGACCGAAACACCAGCTCTCACTGGCCCCAGTGTGCTCGGTGCTGAAGGCACGTTTTGATTATGTGACATTTACTTTGAGATCCACATTGAACATTTTCACAAAAAAAGACCAAATTTGACAAAGCCACTTTAACCACTAAGTGGCAGGAATGTTTAAAGTGAAGTCTTTCCAACCACCAATTACTCTCAAATAAGGAGGAAGGTGCTTTTTTTCCTGTCGAGAAAATATGTTTATTAAAAATACCCGCACTACAGGCACAGAACAACCTAATTCCAATTAGTGACAATCCTCTAAAAGGGAATACTATCAAGGCCGGGAGGTCAGGCAAAACTTTCATATTAGATTCATGGAATAATTTGAAAGAAAATGTGACGTGTATTTGTTGTGTAGAATTACAATAAACTGCTTTATGTGAAAATTCAATCTGCAATATTAATTTCTTGGCAACTTAGATTAAAAAGTGCATATACCCAAAAATGCATAGAGGGAGTTTATGTCTTAAGCATAATAAATTAAACTCATGTTTATACATTGGCTTTTACTTGCAATTTTACAAAATGACATCTGACTTCACAAACATAGAATTACAATTAAAAAGCAACAAAATCCACTGAAAAAAAGCAAAAAAAACAAACATACAGCCTATTCCCTGCAACTCACTTGGCTTGATAGCATCCAAAGGGACAAAGACATTGGCCAGGGACACCTCTTGTCCTATGCCTGGGCTGGCCTGGCTCAGAGGCAGGATGGGGTGCATGGAGTGTAACAGAGGGCTGTCATCTGCCTGGCCCTTAGCAGGCGGGGGGGTGGACCCTGCCTGCGTCTCTCCTAGGAGCAGAGAGATGGACGTGGTGGGGGAGGCGACACCAACTCTGGAGGACGGGGCGGCGGGAGCGAGCAGGTCCTCGCTCTTGACCAGCGAGCGGCCGAAGTCCATGCCAGCAGGCGAGCTGTGAGGATGGATAGTTCAAAAAGTCTGTGTCACAAACATCTCATGTCCCATAATGCTCAAATGTACAATGAAGGACATAACAACATGCAGGACGGCACGATAACAGATGCGGGACGAAAGACACCCCCTGGTATGTCAAAACAAACACTGGGCAGTCAGGTTTGGTCATCGACAGCGCAATGCAAAGGCACTTGGCCTTAGAGGTGAGATTGGGGTCATTTCTATTTCTCTAAAAACGGCTCACAAGATGATCGACGATGAGATTACAGGACGTCGTCGTGTTCAGCATGACACATCCAACATGGCAGTTGGATATTGACTAAACTGTCTCATCTCCTTATGATCAATAATCATGGGCGGCACCAACGTGGACCACGTTTCCGTAGTAAACAGGAGAGAAAACGTTTGTAAAGCTCCGGATTTTGCTTGTATTTATTTTATTCATATTAGGAACCATATGAATAATAAGAATATCTACGTCCAGACTTCTTGAAGAGGGGTTGAGGGACTTATTCAAAGTCAGTGTACAGCACATCTCCAGTTAGGAGGAACAGATAAGTGTTACCATGCGGAAGCAAAACAAAAATACTAAAAACAGCGTCAGCATTACATTGATGAAGACTCTGCTCTTCGAGCGGCTCACCCAGATCACTTTGTGACAAAGAATAATTGAGTCTAGTGGATTTGCCATTTGGAAACTAGTAGTTAAGATGCATTTGACATTTCATAGGACAGCACAAAACTCTGTTGAGGATTAAAACTTAAGTTATTCAACGCCTCATCAGGCCAATCAGTAAAAAAAAAGAAAAAGAAAAATCGAAGAACTTATTTTTTACACAAAAAAAAGTTGTTTATATTGCACTGATCCCTGTTCCATCCCCAGAGTTACCTTGTGGCCCGGTTATTACTCACATTGTAGGACTGCCCAGATCCAGCAGGGCAAGGTCTTGCAGGTTGTGACCGAGAGCCGCTGCGTAGGACGCTCCAGGTGGAGCGCCGGGGGCGGCTGAGGGAGCAGGTGAGGCCGCGGCGGTGCTCAATGCCGAGATGAAGGAAGGGGGGAACATGACTGATGCAGTAGAAACCGGAGGCGTGGAGAAGACGGCACCGGGGAGGCTCACGGCAGAGGCCGTTCTGGGAGAGTTGACCGGGTTAAGCGGGTCAGCCGTCAAAGAAAGGGCGTCTGGAAAGAGAGACGATGACGGGAACGCGGGAGCTGAAGGCGACGTGGTGTCAAAGAAATCTAAATCATGACTGGAATCCTGGAACAAAACAACATTGCCATTACCAATAAGATAACATTTGATGTTTCAAAGGAATTATTGCAATTTATTGAAATACCTGTATAGACGGAAAACCATTGTTCAGGTTTCCAGGTGCTGATTTACTTGGAGTGGGTTCGTTGAGGCCTGTAAATAAACACAAAACATGTCACATACACACATGTGGACAGGATTCTCTCTCAACAAAAAAAACAACAATGTGCAATGTTACCATGAAAAAAGTATTCACCTAAAAACAGCAGCTCCTCATCCAGCAGAGAGAACGCTGCAGAGGGAACAGCGGCGCCGCGGGGCTGAGGGTCACCGGCAGCCGACCCGAACAGCAGGTCAGCAGGAAGAGACCGGGACGTTGTCGGGGGTTGAGAGACGCCCTGGATGTCCAGACCCAGCAGGTCAATCAGAACCTCGGACTGATTTGTTCGACCTGTGCAAAAAAAAACACTGGCTATGAGAAAACCAAAAGGAGCGCTCATTTTCAAATTGCCTTTTTTTTTTAAAAAGGAACATTTCTGTCTCATCTAATAATAAAACAGTAACTGCAATTTGGGATTTCAAATTTGCTTTTAGTTTTGCCTTCTCTTTGTGATTCTTGAGTATACTTATTATTAGTTACCCATATTTTGCACTTAAACTTAGTGCTTGGTTGGTATACGTTTCCAAACATGGTCCATGCTGGGTCTGTCTGACTATGAACTTTACTTCAGATTCCTGGACGTGACGACCGGCTGGGCATCAAAGCATTGACAAGCAGAGCCGCAGGAGAATTTCTTTGGGTCTGAGAATACATTTGCAGAAATTCTACCAGTCTTTTTTAATTAACAAATAAGTCTTTCCCAATCTTTTTTCACCCCGGGAACCACATTTAAAATGAATTGAATAAACATTGCGACCCAGTTCAGACGACCTTGTCAATACATCGTGAGTGGAGCTAATTTGTGCGTAAATGAACATCCCAGACCATTTTGTTACTTGCACATCGCCTTATATTATCTTGAACGGGTTAACCAGCCATATAGAACAGCTATACATGTATTAAATCACAACTTTCTCTGATGCACATGCTTTTGAAAACAAAATATGCATTTCAACTTTAGCATTAATGAGACAAAATAAAGAGATTTCAGGTGGCTCAAAGATGTTCGAGAGACACCATTCCAGACAAAAAACCGGATGCTTATGAAAACATGAGCAACCGCATCGCATATTATAAAAGCCAGGAGCACACAATGAGGACTTGCGATTCTTGAAATGTACCTTGTCTGACTGATAATTGTGTTTGTTGTGCGCCGTCAGCCTCTCCATTGATGATCCGTCCTTCCACAATCTTCTTATAGGAATTAATGACATGGGAGAGGTCATCACTGGCCTGCAGGATGTCTCCTGATCAATGCATTAGAAAAGAAGATGAAAAGAAAAAGGGTTGGATTCGGTCTGTAACACTTGAACAACAACAAAAAGAACGGTCGCATTGTGACTCTCAGTAGTTTCTATATGTAGAACCGTGTGGGATGTTTGTTATTTTTATCAGTTAAGTGGTTGTTCTTGTTGTTCTTGGGATGTCGGGCGTTTGAAGTTTCCTTCTTGAATTACGAGGGCGAGATCATGAATCATCTGGGGAACAATTAAAGGATCTCTTACCCAAGCTGCTTTCGTTGTCCTCCGTCTCGGTGGCCAGTTGAAACACAGTTTGCCTCAACTTGTCACAATCCCCATACAGCTCCTGGAAAAACAACACAAATTATATATATGCAAGAGCCACAAGGACAAAGTTTATAAATGACGTCATGACAGCATCAGGTGAACGAGCTGCATTAGGCATCGGGAACCACAGTTGTTCTACCGTAAAAACAACACCGTAAGAAAGTAGGATAGAGTTCATTTGTTTTGTATATATAGTTAGGGTATCTTTGTTTACATCAAATAAAGCAGAAACGAAAGATATGATGGCACGTTATTTTGCGTAAGGCAACAGGAACTCGGTGTGTCTGCAGCTTGTTTGTGGCTTAACAAAAACTACGCAGACGGAACACCGCAACAACAAACAAACAAATAAATAAATATATACACACACACACAACTTTTTTTGGTATCACTTAATATTAATATCTTCATCAATCTCATTCAGAAACTGCCAATTCACATGAAAAGAAAGGAAAAGTGTTCTCATACTTAACACATGTCACTTAAGACTCTGATAGTAACATTTTTACTTTTACTCATATTATTCTTCAAAGAATAAATGAGCGTTTTTCTGAAAGACCGGTAGGTCTCAGAACGAGGCGTTTTTCCTCGAAAAGTTTAACACACAACAGCAGCCGACGACTTTGAGCAGCTTTGTGGCTGAAGTTTGAACTAATAAGTATGATTATTCCCCAAAAGGTCAGTGAATGGCAAAGAAGAGAGTGAATTTGTTTCCAAAGGTCATGTGAGCCACCGTGGTACAAAGGGAGAACAAACCCTAATGAGCTCCTTGTCTCCATCCGTGGAGTCTTGTGGGTTGAAGTGAGCCAGCATCTCGTTAAGGAGCTTGACGCTGCTGTCGACGGCCTCCAGTGTGCTTTTTTGCTTTTTTACTTTATACATTCTCACCTCGTCCTGGAACAAAAAGAAAGTATTGCGTTGAACATACTCAATAACCTTTGACCGTGCGAGTATAAATACAAGCGTTGACATGAAACCCGAGAAAGTTGTGCAGTAAGTAGATCCAACTTGGGTTTAGGGTCAGAAAGCTCCCAAAACTGAACTCTAAACAAGGGAATAATCAAAAGATGCACCTCCTTGACCATGTTCTTGATGAGCCGATTGGCCTCTTGGAGATCTTCGGGCTTTTTGCTCTTGAGCAGCTCCGATAATCTCTGCAGAGAGACAACAAAGACCGAGAGCTCATTTCCCACCGATCAGCCCACTACACAAGCACCGGAGCCACCCCGGCTCCCAGACCCTGGGAAAACTAAACTCATCCATAGATGCAGTCAAGTAAACATGACCTGTTTCAGTGTGTCGTAAGCGGTGAGGTACTCAGAGCGGGAAAACAAACAAATAGCAGCGTCATAAATCTATGTTAAATATGACCTTTCACTCTGTGGGATGCAACAGCAGTTACTCACAGAGGAAACCGCGAGGGCAACGAGAGGCTGAGAATCATTTCAAACCACTTGGTGGACAATTTAAAAAATAATTGGTTTTGGCACTCTTCTCCACAGCTGTTACTCACGTGGTGATATTACATAATCGCAAACAAGCAAAATGTGAAGACAAAGTTATATTTCTCTGCACTTACAGTATATTAACAATTTGAGCCCGTCCGTGTCAAGAACAAGCACTTTTAGTGGACGGATATTGGAGGAATTACATAGCAGCCTGTATAGCGTCTGCAACGCTATTAATACTAAATTCAATTATTAGTAAGACACAAAGACCCCTGGGAAAATAGGTTTCCGGTTATAAACGACCACGTTTCCTTTAAATTAGTAGACGGTTAATTACGTGACTTCTTTTAATGATTTAATTTCTCCGAAAATTGGGCTGCATGCATAAAGAAATATTTAAAAAAGAGAGTACTTCAACTTTTTGGGTTACACCCTTATTTGCTTTCTCGCCGAGCGTCAGAAGGGAGGATCGATCGCTAGCTGCATATTGGTCTGTCAAATGTGAAGCTACAGCGAGTAGATGGTTAGTTTCCTGTAAAGACAGGAACAAGTTACACAACCCATCCCTTCCAATGCTCAAATTAACATGTTATGTATTGTTGTTTAAGGCAAGTAAAAACTAAAGAAAAAAACCCTGAAAGATTGTGCTTTGAAAAAAAAAAAAAAAAAGGAAAATCATGTGCTGCATTATTTCCTGTCGGGGCAGCGTCTAGCTGGAGCCGAGTCAACCGACTCCTGCATGTACCTTCAAATGTGATAAACATCTCTGCAAGAAAATGAATTAGGCCACTTCCAAAAATCACACAATTCCCTGAATAGTCATCGGCAAAGAGGATCCGAGTCAATATACAGGCACGCAGACTTCAACTGCAGAGGTCCACATCCCAAAATAACTCTCCTTACCTTGCTCTTCTTCTCGTCATCAAACACGGGATTCTTGGGTCTCGGAGAAGACGATGGTATTACCGTAGCATCAAGAGGAACGTCTGGGTCAGCTAAAACAATGGCTGAAAGAAACATGACAGACGGCTATTACACTGCGGAAGTGACGGGTTCAAAGCTCAACACTTTTAAAGTCGACAGCTCAGCTTTGTATTGTCGGATGTCACGAGCATGCAAACGTGTTGTTTTACTGTGTATTAATTTGAATCCGAGGATTTTCTCGGCCTTTACGTTGTTGCCGTCTCACCCTGTGACTTCAGCATCTCATACGCTTCAGAGACTTTTGCTTCATCCGGCAGAGACACAGTCCAGCTGTACAGCATCTCGATCACTTTGGTCTTCACTCCCTCGGACACTTTGTCCCCGAGATACTGAAAAAGTGACACATGCATGGTTTGGAATAACTCCACATTATCCCAATTGCAGGAAATGCATTTCCATCAGAGGGACATCTTATGTGACTTACTTTAGGTGAAACCACCTTAATTAATTCATTTAAAAACCTAAATTTTCCAACTTCAGTGTGAAACCGTTGCCCGCAGTTCTTCATACAAGCCTCGAGAACCTGCAAAAAGGAAAACAGTGCGAGGTAAATATCTTCTTGCACGTTCTGCGGATGGATATCCAAATAAATATGAATATTGTTTTCCGAAACACAGTGAAGGGGGATCACACTTACGGACCGTTAATGCCTGTATCGCCTCCCACTCCTGAGGGGACTGAATCTTGTGAGCCAGTAGCCTGACGGATATTTGTGGGCTGGAAAACATGACGGAAACAGTCACAGAGAAAATAAATAAAAGCCACCCAAAGTCACAGCCTTTATACTGAGCTCCCCGTGCTTAGCACAAAGAAGTCACAGATGATGGGCTTAATTCAATGTTATGGCTGAGCCGTGTGACCATACCCTTCCAGTTCCTTATTGATTTGGTCACAGAATCCCATTATGTACTCCCAGTCTTCCTGTCTGTTAGCAGGGTTGGTGGCTTTGTCTGCAAACAAATAATAGAGACCAGCCTGTGTTTTATGTCTGAATACTCTGGCAGCGGAGATCAGCAAATTAAAAAGAGTTAAAGCAGAGACGGTGCAGGCGCTGATCAAGAGTCTCCAAATGGACACACTGTCATTTACAGAGAAGAGCTACATGTGCCGTGACCCACACAAGGTTTTGACCGATGCCATCAGTGTGGTCAATTTCATAAAAACAAGGTCCCTGAAAGCACCACTGTTTCCCTCTGAGGAGAAGGGAACCTTCAGCTGCTTCACATGAAGCTTGGGGGATGCCAAATATTCAAACTTGTTTTGTTGAGTTTTCCACAGGTTGCACTTATTGTTATTATCTTGAAAACATATCCAATGCCAAACATGTTATTTGCAGCCACAATAAGCTTCTTCTTTTTTCCACAACTTAATTTGCATTGTTCTAACAAAGTGTGTATTTGTTTTTGTCTGATGGCGCAATCTGGTTCAATTAAAAGCGATTGCATTTTGTGTATTCTATTATTTTAAAAAAGCAGAGTCACACAAAGTTGATATTTCAATAAAAAAAAAAAATCTGCATGGAATTGTGTTCGTGCGGAAGTGAAGCGCGACAGGAAAAGTTTGAGAACCACAGCTTTAAGGCGAATGTAGGCTGGAGGATAAATTAACCATGAAGGATTTATACATCAAGCGTTGTTCCGAGACCAGCTCGCAACAACTTAAGATAGTTGCTATACAACGTTTTTTCCAGGTCCTCTTAGGTTATCGATTCTCTCTGAAACAGCCTCCGGTACGCTTCACTGATCTAGTTTGTCGACATCTTTTTAACTATGTTAACTAAGTTAACGTCAGCGCCTGGAGATGTTTACGACAGCAGCCTCCCCCAGGAGGGAGTGGACGCTAAAAAGCAAACAGCGACAAGCCCCCCCGCATATTTTTCCAGCATTTCAACATACCGACTCAAGTCTGGGACCCGAGTATAAACCAAACACGAGAGCATATTTCAGCTAGCGACGTCCGTTTGCCAGCAGCTGTCTGCGTTAGCCACTTTCCCGACAACAATTAGCGGCGATAGTTTGCAGTTTTATGCGATGTCATTTGAGTCCAACTCTTGTTTCGAGCACCTACACGCGCACCGCACATCGGTGCGCAGCCCTACTATATATGAACGACGCGGAAAGAGAGTTTAACTATGTACTTACTAAGCCAGGACTCCAGCGATTCTCCATCTTCCGCCATATTGCCACTCCGACACAAACAACGCGCGTGATCCGTGCTGCCTTCAGTGGCTGTCGGACAAATGGGGGTCGCACGTTGCAAGTTCTTCTTCGTGTTCATCCCCAACAGCGGCTCGGAAACAGCTTCGAGCTGCATGGCGCCACTTATTGTACAGGAGTGTGTTGACTTTATTTACCATCTCCTCCCCTCCAACCCGTCTGCTGTAGCTAAAGAAAGAAAGAAAAACAATGTACAATGCAGTTTTTATAGAATAGAATAGAATAGCCTTTATTGTCATTGTATGGTGTACAACGAAATTTGAGTGCCACTCCTCTGGTGCAATCTCCATGCAATTTAAATATAACATACAAGAAGAGACTTATGTCCCTATAAATATAAGTATAAAACTATAACAGTAAAAAAATAAGATAAAAAGATGTAATGTTCACAGTGTACAGCAGTTTGTATGGTCAATATGATTGTAAAATATTTACAGTATGCGGCAGTTTGTTATGATCAATGTGATCAGGATATGTCCCAGTATATGAGTGAGTGTGCAGGTAGTCCTATTTTTGTCTTGTGTTATTTGTTTCTGTGATGGCTCTGGGAAAGAAGCTGTCCCTGAGTCTGCTTGTCCTGGCTTTATGTGACCTGTACCGCCTGCCCGAGGGTAACAGGTCAAACAGGTGATTTGCGGGGTGGGAGGAGTCCTTGATGATGTTTCCAGCTCTGCTGCGGTAGCGAGAGCTGTCAATAGTCTCCAGGCTAGGCAGAGAGCAGCCGGTGATCTTCTGGGCTGTGTTGATGACCCTCTGTAGCGCTCTCCTGTCTGCTGCAGAGCACCCTGCAAACCACGCTGTGATGCAGTAAGTCAGGATGCTCTCTATGGTGGCGCTGTAGAAGGTCACCAGCAGCCTCTCCTCAGGTTGTTCCTCCTGAGCACTCTCAGGAAATGGAGACGCTGCTGAGCCTTCTTCACCACCGCCGTGGTGTTGACAGTCCAGAGAGGTCATCGGAGATCTGCACGCCCAGGAACCTGATGGAGTGGACTCTTTCCACTAAGTCCCCATTTATGTGCAGTGGGGTCGGGACCGCTCTGCCCTTTCTGAAGTCCACAATCATGTCTTTGGTTTTTGTGGTGTTCAGTTTGAGGTTGTTAACTGAACACCATGCTGTCAGTCTGTTTACCTCATCTCTGTAGTCAGACTCATCTCCAGCTGATGTGAGCCCGACTACGGTGGTATCATCCGCAAACTTTATGATGCTGTTTGAGAGATGGGTCGGGGACCAGTCGTGTGTGAAGAGGAGGGGACTCAGTACACATCCTTGTGGCGAGCCGGTGCTGAGTGTGATGGTGCTGGATAGGTGTGGGCCGAGTCTGACCGACTGTGGACGATTAGACAGGAAGTCCTTAATCCAAAGGCAGATGGGGTCGGAGAGACCCAGGTGTGAAAGCTTCTGGACCAGGATCTCCGGCAGGATGTGGTTGAAGGCTGAGCTGAAATCCAGGAAGAGCATTCTGACATAGCTCTCCCGGTGCTCCAGGTGACACCGCGCGGTGTGGAGCGCTATGGTGATAGCGTCCTCCGTGGATCGGTTTGCCCTGTAAGCAAACTGGGGAGGGTCCAGTGTGGGAGGCAGATAGGCCTTGATTTTTCATCGGACTACTGCAGTGACGTGCGGTGAGGTTCATGGTTGGTGAGGCACTGACTCCTTTAGTGTCAGATATACAAATATATAAACCCAAAAGGGTAGCTTATTCAATTGGCTACTGGTTATTTCATGTCTCATCAGCATTCTCCACACAACACACACGCTCATACGTAAAACTTACTTGCGTACTTCGCGGCAATATATATATAAATGCAAAGTAGCGTGAATATATGTGTGAATAAACTTGACTCACAAGCAGTATAGTCTTGTTTTGTAACGCGTTACTCCCAACACTGGTTGCCACTATCTCTGTTGTGAACACTGATAATAACAGCCTTGTCGGATAAATATATATATATATATATATATATATATATATATATATATATATATATATATATATATATATATATATATATATATATATATCTGGGACTCATTCATTTTCAGTGTAACAAAAACAATTTATTTCAAGATTTCGATATATAAACACCCGGATATATCATAAGAAGATCAAAACATACAGTGAGTAAAACTTATAATGGATGAACTGTGAATATTGGACCTTTACAAAGAGGCTAGCCCAATTCACGTTGGTTGTCATTACACTCAGTACACTGTATTTAACCATGAACCATTGGTACCAAATTCTCCCCAAAACATCCGGCTGTCACAACCCACTAAATGTCACATAAGATGTCCAAAACCTTTTAGTGTGGGGCCACGTGGTGGCGCTCACAGCTCAGAGGGCCTCCAGCGAGCATATGTGGCCGCAATGTTTACCTCCACATTCTTTATCTCTTGATCTTTGTGAAGCTTGTGTGGCGAGGACATCCACTTTAAAAGAGTTTATTCAGCTCCTACCCAGAGAGAAACTTTTTTTCTGAAGAAAAAAATATTATTATTTTAATAATACAAATATTTAATTAATAAAGCATAGTAAAAGTCCTGCTTTCAGAGATGAACTGAAAGCTCCACACAATCTACTTAAATTAAACAACACCTGCTCAAGGTGGAGCTTTCAATTCTAATATGAAGGTGGGTAGTTTGATGAATACATACATCATACCTTTTTGTCCATTGTGCATGTATTCTATACTTACAATGTACTTCTACACTGTAAGTAGAATACAGCTATAGTGACCCTGTTGCCTATCGAAGAAAAGGTCACTGTGGTTGCTTGAAGGTTAAGTTTCGACGTGTGCAATAAACAGATGCCATGTCCAGTTTTTAATGTGAAAGGTTATTTATTTCTAAAGTTGTACGTTTTCCAACACAAACCAAAATATACTTTCCCTGTCCAAACCCATGCATTTTTCTGTTTCCAAATTGGCCTCTGTCTTAATTGACAGTGGCCCTACGCCCCTTAGTGGTGGGAGGTTAAACAAAAACAAACAAAATGGCTCTTACAACAGGTCAGTTGCCTATTGCTAAAAGCTTTGGGGGCCTTTTGTGACTTGTGTTCAGGGTACAATGCGTTAGTAAAATCATTAAATTTGTCCCATGTCCAAACATCATAATAATAAATCCATAGCAGTTTAAGGCCCTTTTAGGTTGGGTCCCCAGCTTTTAATAAGCAAGCACAGAGTTGAGTGTGAGGTGGTTTGTGTGAGCGGCTCTCCAGAAGACACACAAAAAAACACACACAAATTAAAATAAAAAAGATCCCTATGCCCCTATTTGCTAAATACACACAAAACACACTCTACATTGCAGTTAATCATCATCCATGCCATACAAATCAGCATAATGACAAGTGACAACACGTACAAAATGCAATTAAAAAAGTGTCACCCCCATGGCAGTTTTATAATTCATTAAAGTTTAATCTCTAATCAGGTCTGGCTGCTTTCGGCTACGCACGGTGTCACGTAATTTTTGGGAAACATGCCGGTCTTTCCGTTGCACGTTCCCTTCCACCAGCCGGCACCGGACTGATCCAGGATCTGGACGATGTCTCCCTTCTTGAAGCTCAGCTCGCCGTCCTCTTTGGCCGTGAAGTCAAACAGCGCCTTGACTTGATTACTCTGCATAAGGGGAATAAGATAACAGAGTTACAGTTGTTTGTTTGCTTTTTTTCTTAATTTAATTGCTTTGTCGATTGACAATCTGCCGTAGTACAGAAAAAAGTAATATTATAACATTTCATTTGTGAGAAATGGATGAATACAACTGGATCACTGTCTTACTTTATATTATTATGTATTACTTCTTTTATCGCTGAGAAAGAACATTCACATTCAAGCCGGAAGTCGTTTCTCCCCATTGGCACAACCGCACAAGAATGCAGACTTTTAATCAGTGTGTCCAGTGTGAAAGAATAAAATATCAAATACAGACAAATCTTGATTACAAAAACTCTTAAAGTAAATAATTCAGACACCAGAAGAAACTTTTCCCGCTGATGAAATCTGCTTTGTTTGAAATAAAAAAGTAATAATAATAATAAAATTGCTATTTCTAGTTCAAACATGAACCTTCAAGCCTATCGGAGACTGTGACTCAACTTACACTTGCAGTTGCTTGTGTGACTGTTTGTGAAGTCAGTATACACGTTATGCGTGTGCACTGCATATTGAAATGAGAGGTCCACCCGCCTAATCCCAATCTCCACACTCGAGAACTCATGGACTTTGAGGACTTAGACCAGAAAGAGTAAATATTACACTTTTAAGCCCTGGCCGCCTCTCACATTCAACCATTTAACAGGTGACGTCAGTTCAGTCCCTAAGGGTTCAGGGTTTCAGGCCTCAGGGGGGACATTGGGATTGGGCTTTTCCCTCATCACCACAAAAGGAAGATATCCCGTCAGTGTGCACCTGGATTTCCTCAGGGTCGTAGAGATAGATTGTTTCGCTGCGGGACACCGAGGAGCTGCGGTGATAGTCCACCAGTTGGTTAAATGAGTTGAACTTTACCAACCAGAGGAAATACTTCCCTGCTCCGTCACGAAGGATTTTAAACTGCTGGACACCATTTCCAAATCTGAGGAGGGTGAAAATGTGAAGAACAAGTAGATTTAAAAAACAAAAAACAAAAACAAACTTTGTTTGTTGATCTTGAAAAGCTTAAAAAAGTGATTTAAATGTTATTCTGAACCATTTACCCAAAAGCGTTATTTACTATCTAAGTATCAGACCGTAACAATAGTGTTGTGCCAATTGGGGGTATAGGAACTTGAGAGGGGAATATGGGCAGATACAATGTTTAATTAGATGTGCAATGTATGAATGTGTACTCTTTTGAGAATGAATACATTACACAAATAATATTCAGTAATGCCCATTGATCGATTCAGCTGATTTAAATTGTCTAATAAGTATGTATACAGTATATATTGTAATTTCCTTTTACATCCAAAGCTTCTAATGAGTAATTTTGAATACAGCTTTGAATAACTGTCCTCGCTTTTTAAGAGATACTCTTTTTGTTATTGTGGTTACATAAATGTAATTCATACAAAACACACTGTGTAAAGCACCAGCCTTATTACCTTGCCACCTCTCTTTCTGTCAATGCTACTCTGGTTTATTTTTCAATAAAACAGATATTTAATCATAAAATAAATGAATAGTGTTGTGCAACTTATGCATTTTAATAGTATAATTGATCCGTATTTGAAATCTCATAATTAAGTTCAGACATGCCTTGATTAATTAATTACAATTCAAATGCTGGAGGCAACCTTTCCCACTCTGAATGGAGAAGAAGGGAACGAATCACTGCCGGCTATTTGTTTCATCATGTTGAATAATAAGGGACAGCAATACCCAGCAAGGCCAAAGCTCAAATTAAATGTGTTTTTTTAAATATTCCGTCAACACACATACAAAGATAAATGCTCAAGGTGTCAGATTGAGGAAAAGAAAATGCACCTTGGCTCAGGCAGATAAAACAAAACCGGCCATAGAAGTTTGTGCAGTTGATTTTACCGGTAACACTTTCTGCATTAAATGTCCCTCGGACCCAGAGTCCATCCACACAGGAAAACATTTTGACAAGACAAGCTCAGGTGTAAATGGTCAAATGAATGATGGTTACATTCTATAGAGCTGCTTCAGTTTCTGGTGACTGCTACAGAGCCTTGCAAAGGCATTCACCTTTCTGTTTGGCTACAATCTGGAAATAAACTTGTGTGAATAAATATGAATCTTTGATTTTATGTGGGTAAACATGGGTACAATAAAAATTAAACTTTTAAATGTTAATATTGTATAGTTGTCTGGGTTTTATTTGTATTTATTTAAGGTTTGTTTATTATTTTGGGAGTTTAAAAGAAATATTATACTTATATGTATATGTGTGTATATATATATATATATATATATATATATATATATACATATAAGTATAATATTTATTTTATATATATACTGTATATATATATATAACATTATGACATTTCTTTTAAACTGTGTGTGTGTGTGTGTGTGTGTGTGTGTGTGTGTGTGTGTGTGTGTGTGTGTGTGTGTGTGTGTACACGATTGTGTGATCGTGCGTGCTCCATCACTTCATGGTGAAGAAACTGAAATGTTAACTGACTTGACAACAAGCAAGAAATCCCCTGGAGTTGACGGGCTCCTAATGATGAAGAAGGCTCCGTCCTGTCTCTGTTCCTTCAGCAGCTCCTCAGCTTTGGCTGGAGTCAAGTTGTCTCTAAACCAGCTGTTGGATTCAGCAGAAAAAACACACAAAGGAAATGCTTTACACAACAGCTATTGAAATCTTAACTCCTAGGATCGTCTGGATGGCAAAAATAAATCGCACAGGTTGACAGCACTTTAATAATCTCATAACTTCCAAATGTTCTCCAGTGTGTCTTAGTTATTGATTTGGAGCGTTGTGTGCTCCGAAGCACTGACGGCTGAAATTTCATACGACCCGAAAGCCGAGCTGAACAGGTGCCAACGAGACGCCCTACAGATCATTTACGTTGAAATTAAAATTCATTCTTAAATTTAGCTCAAGCTAATACAGTCAGATAAATAAGTGGGTATGTTTCAAAGTTACAACATTTTAAAGGCCTTAAATACAAGTTTGGGAGAGTTTGCCTCTGGGCCTAGAAGCTAACGCTGCTAACTGTGCTAACAGTGCAAATTACGGCAAAGTGGAAGCTGCAGTATCCTTTAAGCCGTCTGCTTACTTCCATGGCTTTGCTGTTACTCTTCGTCGTCCAATAACAATCCTTTGGCTCTTTGCATGTGTCACAAAGTATCGTGAAAGCTTTTTGCTGGTCCGCCTTTTAGTGTTTCAAATCATTGTATGGATACTCTTTGGACTTGACACAGCGAGCAATCTGAACATGTTCCCTTGGTCGAGTGTTTAACAATTTAAAGCAGAACAATTAATCCTAAAGGAAATTAGCAAATCAATCAGCAATGAAAACCAATTGATGAAACACAACATAACTGCTTTATCTTCTACAATCATGACTTACCTTTCTCGTTTTGTTCTGATATAGTTCTTGGGAATAAGGCCTTCTCTCCCTTCTTGCTCTGCAATGCGCCACTCGCTGCCATCCTTTTCATCCAAAATCTGCCAAGAAGTCAGAGAAGATAAGATAGATAGATAGATGGATACTTTATTAATCCCGAGGTAAATTCAGGTCATCCAGTAGCTTATACATTTAACATTAAACTTAACTCACAAACAACAATACACATAGGGGGAACATGTACACAGGGAGTAGGGAGTATACAGAATTTACAGATAAAGTGGGCATTGATTGAGTGTTTATATCCACGAGGATAGTGTAAAAAAGCTATAAATAAACGCTATAAATAAACCAATATGTTCAATGTTGAAGTACAGGCTGGCCCGCAGGCTGTTCTTTTGGGCTTGTATAGCCACAAGTAATTGTAGCCAAAAAGAGTAAAAACAAACAAAAAAACATTAAAAGAGTAAAAAACAGTAAAAAATATGGACAGTGGGATGGAAAAATTGAAATAAAAATGAAATGAAAATAGCTGAGAAGCGGAGAGGAGACGGAGGTAGACTCATGCAGAGTCCCCCCCCCCCCCCCCCCTCTCTCTCTGCGTGGTGTTGTATAGTTGAATGACCCTGGGGACAAAGGACTTCCTCAGCCTGTCCGATGAGCATGACAGTGACAGGAGTCGGCCGCTGAACGTGCTCCTCTGTCCGGTCAGAGTCCTGTGTAGTGGGTGGTGGTCATTGTCATTGTCCAGATAAGAGTAATACATTGCAATCGAGAGAAAAAAGTTAACGGTTGGTTTGTTTTTATCCAAATGAGAAGTCCAGTGGCGCTGTCAAGAACTGACAGTCAGCTAGTTATTCCCCTCCAGGTCCCCTATAGGAGTTTACATCACTGCTGTTGTTGTCTGTGAGACAAGTATGCAAAGGATAAACGTCTGGGCTCGGTGTAACCTCAAAATAACTGACTTTAACTTCACTCCCTGAACTCCTAACTCAATATTGTCCTTAAACAGGTAAACATGTTACATTGTGGGGGAGAATGACATAAAAGATTGTATATGGCCCATGGGAGGCCCTTAACCCAGTGAACGCATAGAGACATTCTGATACATTTAGGATGTACGATACCATTTTAAGGAGTTAAAGGACTATACGGAATACGTCCATATAATAGTACACAATATATTCAGACATACATGGCAGAATTATTACCTTGAAACACTGAGAGGAGCCTTATTTGTTCAAGTTAAATCAAATCATGTTCTATATCAACACCTCATCATGCACATTATTAGCGTTGCATGCATTCTCGCTCGGCAGAGAGTCTCTTACGCTGAGGGGGTGATCACAGTGAAACAAGAGATGTAATTAGTTACCACTCGGGGCACTGGAGAATAATGGGTTAGCAAAGCACTTATTTGATCTACGGTTGAAGTGGTGCCACTGTTTTCCAGGGGGCAAATGCTAAGTATGCCTAACATGCCGGCGAGGTTGATTACACATGTAGTTCTATGTCAGTTGGGTGTCAAGTGGGTGTAACAGGCAATGCTCTCCCAATCATATATTTACATGTCAATCTATTTGTTCCTTAGAGCAGAAGAAACCTGAGGCGTTTACTAAAGCACAACCTCCGCATTACCTTGAATAACATCTGCATAATGTAACAAGTGCCAACAAACCCTTTCAACGTTTGAAGAAAGATGCTCCACATGACGTAATATACAGAACCTTTAAGAAATGGTTAACAGTTGATCAGGAAAAGGATTTAAAAAAGCATATTTGGGTTACATTTGCACCATTTATTTGTTTTGTATTTTTATTATATTATATTGTTACAACAGCCATATTTAGCATAATTAAAATTATTAATTGCACACTGACTTTCTCGTGTGCAAGCATATAATGAGCTAAATGTTGTCTTTAAAGAGCAGCACTGTGCAGGGTGAGCAATAATAATTAAATAAAAACTATATGCTCGCCCACCATGTGAACCAAAATAAATGTGTTGCGATGTTTGAAACGCTATCAAAATATATATATATATATATATATATATATATATATATATATATATATATATATATGCTCCATCTATCTACATACATCTATAATAGACGGCTAATCAACCTGTATGGATTCCTATCAGTCAATGATGTAGGTGGAAAGACAGATCCACCTACAGATATAACTTTATTGATGTAATTGCATTCCAACACAGGGTAAGTTGTAACATGACACATCCGCCACTCGATCAGCACCATGACGATCATCAGCATTCTCCTCTAGTTGCTTTCCTGAGATAACGTGAATATAAAATAAAGATGGCAAAAATATATATATAGTTTGTCAAGCCAATGTCTGTACAACGAAGGTTCCCAAATGTCTAAAGGTGATTTTAAATGACTTAAAGGCACAACATACACACCTAAAAAGACACAACCATACCCCTGCATTGTACCTAAATAACAAAATAGGTCATTCCTCAGTGTATTCTCAAACAGACTTCATGCAGGTTTTGAATTGACTAAAGTTTTTAGATGTTTTGGCGAATAAAACTGTTGGAATATTCATCTTCTGAATAATTCACCAGAAAAAACATTCCTAGTTACTATGAAACAACAAAGTTGTGCTTACTGCAAATAAAATGTTCTGTGACCGCCCAACCTTTCAAACCAGAAAGTGTCGATGCATTACAAAACCGGAAGCAACAAATCCATCCCTGCAACGAGTGTCTACAAATAAGTATTTAACAAGACAGAAAACAATGTCTGTATTCACACTGTCAAACACATGTAGGCTCTCCTGGTTAGACATTCGGGTAGTAGAGTAGACACTTCATTATTTTCCTGACTCAGATCCTCATTTCCTTAAAAATAGCACAAACAACCACTTTTCTTTTCTTTTAAACACTGACATTTAGAAAAAACATACTGATTTGCATGTTCTATGCATCCTTGTAGTGTTACCTTTCCTAATATCCACAGTGTGCAAGGTTTTCCCCACAACTATACTACCCACAGGACGCCTCTCTTCCTTTCCTTGATAAATTCATTCCTTCCTTTGGCCGTGCAGGACAGCTTGGCTGCCTACTTTACCAAACAAGCAACAGATTTTTGACAACTGCGGTGGGAAAAATAAAAAAAAATTACTTGTATTAATAATCAGACACCTCTGAGTTATCCAGCTTATCCAGCTGTGAAAGAATAAATAGCAGAAGTAGATAGTTTTTGTTTTCATTCTCTTTTTTTGTGTGTGGATCTATCCACATCATTTTTTTGTTAAAGAAACCATCTCCCAGAACTCGGGCCTCTTCATGGATGCAGCATCAATCTCTAATGGTGTCCTGTCCGTCTCTGTAATGGAAAGCTCAACAGCTTAGGCATTGATGGCCTCCTTTATCGTGACACAACATGGAGGGGATGTGTCTTTTGGGTGCGTGCAGATAATGAAAGCAGGGGAGGACGGAGAGGCTGTGAATGTGTAGTTAAGGCTAGAGAGACAAGGAGGCAGAGACCTGGTTTTCAATTTACTGAGGATATTTGTTTGTTGACTCATCTCTCCCCACTCTTGACTATATTTCTGTCCATCCACTTACTCCGCAGCGTTATCCGTCGGAGAGACAAAAATAGGAACAAATCTGAAGATACAAGAGCTCCAATGCGCCTAATTTCCTTCCACTCTTTCTCAGCGAAAGAAAGATGCGCTTGCCTTCATCCTCTGTATATATTATAAATATTTTTGCTCTGGCCTGAGGTACAGAAGAGGCCGCGTGGCTGTCAGGGCGGAGGATTACCCCCGACTGAGACCCAAAGATACTTGTCAAAATGGATTTTTCATGTATTTCCTCACCCACATAAAGTTTCCTCAGGGCTGCTCTATTATGGAATAGATAGCAATTACAATTTTCATGGTCAATATAAAGATCACGATAATGTTACACAATCCCAAATCAGCAACCTAACTTGTTCATGCATTTATGATGTAACTCTTTATAAGTTGGCCTAATTCTTTTTAGAAAACAATAAACGCACAGGCATCCATCTCTTCTTTTACTCTTTCTTGTGTCTGGGTATAATGAGCACGTTCATTTCATAAATATTGCAGGTAATACTGGAATTTTTTCTGAGGGACTAAATATTATTTGGAAACTTATGAGGACTGAACAAAACCCACTCTTAAGCATATATATAATTTTTTTTAAAGGAATTTAAGTGAACATCTTTTCTACAGTTTAACAGGAGTGTAACGTTGTGTAATATAATCAGTACCCATATCGGGAGAGTTTCATAGTAAAAAAAGCCTGTTGTGAAAAACAAACCAGGCCGCACAATGAAGCCAGAAAGGACAATGAAATGGCACAAGCACCATGTTGTTACATTTGGAACAAGAGAGGCAACATTCCCGACGAGCTGCACTCTAAATTCTCAATATGTATTCTCTCTTTTTTGTCATCCACTGTCTTTTCCATCTTTTCTCCCTCCATCGCAGGAATACGGCCTGCTTAACTGTTTACATCAGGGCCACAGTGGGAATTGCTATTATAAGCTCCTTAATCGTTACTGCATTAAAAACACACACATGCGCACACCCACACACCCTGGAAACACACACACACACACACACACACACACACACACACACAGTCTGGTGCTTTTCTCCAGCAGCTCGCATTGAAAAGTTTCAAAATAAAAGTTAGCTTGAATAAATTCGGCGGTCATAATTTACCAGAGAACAGACAAAGTGACAGCTGGAGATGGGTTGGCCTGCTTGCTGTGGGTGTCTCTGGTTGTAAATTAGACAGCGATGCTCGGCCATCCGCAAAATACTTGCATATTTGTGCAGAGGGTTAAGGTTTCCAGTTGGTCCAGTTTTGGTAGTAGTAAACTAGACATACAGTATTAGTCTGAAGTTTATTGGATTGATGGATCACTTTTCCAAACTCCTTCTGTCATATGATTTGAGTTGAAATGCGTTGCCCTCAAATAGAGAGCTTCTGTCCTGAAACACAGCCGGGATATTTGCACCTCCGGTTCCCTCGTTGAGAAGTCAATGCTTTTTTCATTGTTTTTTAGTTTGGATGACTGGTTATGATATTTTGTTTTACGATATAAAATATGGCAGTAAATACTACATTTTTAAAGTTACGGTGGTTGCTAACAATTATAATAACTTTAAGAGCTTCACATGTATATGGCACCTTTAAAAACAGAGTTTACAAAGAGTAAAAGCAAGGCAATAAAACAGCAGAACGCTCAACAGTGAGGCCCAACAAAGCAAGACAAACTAATGGTAAGAGAATTAAACCCTGATAAAACAGTTCAAAAGTCTTTTGGGACCTGAGCCATTGCCAGTGACCGACCCAGAAGATGTCATTGCATCAATTGGCACTATGTCAAAATAGTTCCAAGGCCCGGCACTCTTCCATCACATCCCACCTACCTGGTATTTTACTCAGTGTAAAAGGGGTTTAAAGAAATTCTACTTCACGCACGTGCTTTAAAGTACAACTTACAGTTCAACATATCCGACGACAGCTCAAGTGGACTTAATATCAGTTGATAGGGTGTTTAGAACTCCAAGATTTAAAAAAAGATAATAAGTAGAGAAGAACAAACAAAAGAAGATTATATAATCAATCATATTTTGGGGATTTTAAAACCAAACATGATTGCTAATACCTTGATTGATGACAAGAAAAAGTAACTAAAAGTTGTCCCCAAAGCTTAAAATGCAGCATTTTCTTCTGTGACTCTCAATGTCTCACCTTAAGATGTGATCCACGCATGAAACTCAGTTCCTTGTCTGACGTCGCAGTGAAGTCGGCAGCGGCGACGGCCTCCATGGAGAATAAAATCTGCTTTTTGGATACAAGCAAAGACAGGACGGTGCGTTTGAGGTCTGAACCAGTTGAGTAAAGTGCAGCTGTAGTGTGAAGCATACGGTATTTAAATAGACTCCTACAGGTTGCCGCACCCAGACAATACAAACAGAAGAGAGAAGGCCGAATAAGGGAAAGACTTGTTCAGTAACTAGAGTATGCGAGCAAAACAAAACAAAAAAGATTATTTCGAAAATGGGGCAGAATATTGTAAAGGGATTTTTTATCTTGGAGGTGCAGTAATAACATTTATTATAACATACATAAATAGGCAATCACAGTTTTATTTGATTTATAATGACATATTATCATTTTTAAACTGTAAAAAAAGGACAGTCTTTATCCAAATGTTGCTACTCTTACCCAAACACAGCAACAACAGGGACCTAGAAAACAAAGCCATCCCACAGAGAAATATATATTGCCCATTTGAGAAATAAGGTTCCTAATTCCTTAGATTAATTTGCAATTATTGCCATGTTTCAAAATATTAAGTGATTATAGCTTTAGCAGGATTTTAGAAGGCTGCAGAATATTATATATATATATATATATATATATATATATATATATATATATATATATACAACTTACTGGGGATCCAGTATTGAGATACATACATACAAGGAAGATTGTAGAGTAAATCCGCTAATCTGAAAAACACATTTTATTTGCCAAAGTCAAACATTTTTATTTAGCTAAGGAATTAGGAGACTGTTCTCAACCCATGAATAAAACAATTGAACTTTCAGTTTTTCAGAACAATTTTAAAAGTTCATCTTTGATGTTTTTGTAATCTGAAAAGCTGTCACAGTCTGATTGCACAAGACATGCCTCTGATTTCCACAGGCCTGTAATCAGAATGAAAAAAGGTCACTTCAAATTCCAAACAGGCAGAGAAATGTACAACAAACTCGCCCATGAGCACATAGATGTGCCATAGTTGAACCACTTTAATTAACACAGAAATAGAAAGGTATGAGGCACAAAAATCCAGAAATCTACTGATGAATTTCAAATTGTTTGATCACATTTACGTCATAACAATTTCATGAGACTAGCAGCGTGTCTACCGGTCATTGCATATGCTCTGTGTTTACAATGCTTAAAACTGCACAACTCACATTACAACTTCAATTGCGAATCAGTTTTAATGATCCATTTAATCACAACAGCTACGGGGTCGTATTACTTGTTATAATACGGGTAGATGAAATCAAGCATTCTGATTGGTTGAGAGTGAGTCACGGGGTGTGGTATATTCAGCCCGTAATGTACAGTACGGCCTGTTTACAGAGGCGCGTTCCATATCAATGCGCACTAAAACTAATGTTTAGCTTTTGCGCGACCGTTAGTTGTCGTTTCAAATAAATCCTGCGGCTCCCTTCAAAGCTACTGGGCACCAAATCTCAATGAAAGACAGCGTTGGAGTGATATCCATATTATCCAGCTGGAGACGGCACTTCAACACGGAGCCACCACAAAGAGAGAAGAGGAGGCGATGTCATCAAAGACGAAGAGGACATGAGAAACGTTTTCCACGGATGATTAATGGAGATATACAAATCAACATAAGCAGGGCTCTCAAGTTTTGAAGACAGGCAAGCGTGACATTACATGACCAGCGACAGGAAAGTGACCCACGGCGAGCGTTGAGACGTGGGTCTGAGCTGGACTCCTCCACACAGAGCGCGGCTCATGTTGGCGCTGCGGCACATTAAAACATTATATAGACCAGAGTTTTTTTAAGCGTGAGAAATATGAGTTAAGACCGAAACGCGTGAGTCTCACGCTCAATGCGTGAGACTTAAGAGCCCTGATAATTAAGCCTTAACAACAGCCGAGTGTTAGTCTATCGAGTCCCAAGTCGCTCGTCACTATAGTTGAGTAAACAGCATGTATAGCTAACATAGACCCAGTGCCTATGAAACATTTAATAAATATTATTTTATTGAAAGTGTCCCATTGTCATTGTTGTTATTTTAAAGGCAACTTTCATCAAATGAGCAATTTGAATTAATGAGATGTTGCGAGAACTAGCTAACTATCTCCCCTCCTTTAGCTAGGCTAACGAATGTAAACAATGCTGTTTGTCCGTTAGCCACACGGAGGGGACTACTTTCACACGGAGGGGACTATTTTCTCTCGGCTACTGAAATGCGATGCATAACTTTGGTTGGCAACAACTATTTTGTGCTGAAAGGCAGCTTACTATTTACTTACTATTTATAATGTCGCTGGTGACTGTATTATAAAAACAATTGCTTAACTATGGCATTTTCAAGTTTGGAAAGATTGGATGACTGACTCACATGGCTGAGGCTTTCACATGGCTAAAAGCCCGAGGAGCAATGGCACTAAAAAATGTCCGATGCACTTTTGAATGACAGGGATGGCCAAACAAGTCTGTTGGAAGCAAGTCAGTTACATTGTCTAAATTATGTTCATAACAGAACTAACTTGAAAGGTGCATTGTGCAAGGCCCAACATTGCATGCATATTCTGCATTGTTAAATTAAATGCATACAACCCGCAACTGGCTAAACCCCCACATCAGGACACAAACGGGTTGTATATAGTCGTAAAACACACATTCAAGCTCGAATAACAAGCAGCGATGTATGCAGGCTATGGGTTCCAAGGAGTCAGTGATTCATCTTTTATTATCATTATGCAACACAGGGTTGCAATTGAAGCCCATTTGCAACGCACAAAAAACATGACAATCAAAACGAAAGCAGAGGTGCATTCATGTTGACCATTTCTAGAATTTGCGTCACAATGCTGCGTTCACACCAAAAGCATTGCGAAATGTTCACGCGAGTAGATCCCATGCAAAGTCCACGCATAGACGCAAATAGATGCGATTGACGCACATTTTAAAGCATTAATTCCAAAATGTTTACTGTTGAAAACGGTTTAGACAATCCCTTGCGCATTCATAACAATTAATCTGACATAGCGATGATCACAAAATTAAAGGAGCAGTGTGTAGGATTTAGTGTTACCTAGTGGTCAGGTTACAGATTGCAACCAATTTAAGACTCGGTTTGGTTAAGCATGGCGGTGCCGACCCCGGAAAGGATTTTATTATTACATAAAATATGTGCTTTTAGTTTACGGCAGACTTTCTACTGTAACGGTGGGGAGCTCGTTCCACCATTGAGTCTTGATTTTGTTCAGTGTGTCATGATCCGGAGTTTCTTTCTTGTTTTGTGTCTTATTTTGAAGTCCTTGTGTCGTCTGTTTCCCTGTAATTCCCGTCCCTGGTCCTGATTGTTTCCTTCTGTGTGATTACTAGCCCCGCCCTCATTGTGTCCACCTGTGTCTCGCAGCAGAAAATAAGGATCTGGTGGTCTGGTGTCAAATGCTGCAGAAAGGTTGAGAAGGCAAAGGAGAGATGAAAGAGAGGCTGCTCCAGCAGTGGGAAGTTGCTCAGAGGCGGCAGTCTCTGTTGAGTGGCTGGCCATAAATCAAGAGTGAGGGTCAAGAAGGTTGTTTCTGTGGTGAAATGAGGACACTTGCTTTAAGATAGCTCGCTCGAAAGCTTAAGAAAAAAAAGAAATAAGAGAGACATGTCTAGTTGTTGACTTCAGACGGGTTGAGGGTAGGTTTCTTCAGGAGAGGGTTAACTCTTGCTTCCTTCAGAGAGTTAGGGTAACAGCAAGTTCAGAGGGAGCTGTTCAAAAGAAGGTTGAGAAGGTAAGAAGGTGTATCTGGCTGTCAGACACATTGTACGGTAACGGAAACACGATTCTTAGTTGTAAGGTGCAACAAACAAATGAATATTATATAAAATTTCTGCTAATGAAATCCTACACACGTTTCTTTAATGGACAAATATACAGATTATTGTGTATTCTCAAATTCTTGTTTCCACTGTAGTAATTAACACAATTAGTACAGTACAGCAATAGTGCTAATTAGTATTAGCAAAGGAATTTAAGTCTAAAGGCTGGAGCATACTAGGATGGCAACCAAGATCATTGGGCTTGTATAAATGTTCATATCTTCTCACCTCTTCCAACTGGACCCGACCAGCCAGGCCGTCTGACAAAACATTTAGAAATCATACGAGGGCTCAGGTCGGGCTCGGACGTCGGGGTATTGATTGCAGCGGGACAATGGAAAAAAAAAACGTTGTGTTTTAAGGCAGCTGCTATGGATTATACACTAAATAAATTGCGAAATGAAACAAAGGGCAAAGAATGTACGAGCTATAGAGGTGTGAGACATGAATTGATGCAATTCTATGACCACCGAGCGAGTGGTCACAGGCACAATTAAATGGCCTGACAACGACCTCATGAACTGACCATAATGTTCAGGGATGTGAATAGAAAATCCAAACTGTTTCAAAACGTATTTGCTGTTTTATTTAAATACAAGTACGCCCAACCAGGAAAGCGATTAAAAAAAGGGAGACGGATCGCCTTCTTCTCGCGGACATATTTGTCGCGCAGTCTCCTCCATTTCCAGGCACAGGTCCACCGCCAAAACCACGTTGGAGGAGATCTCCCTCCACGAATTTGAGGCCATCTGCGCGTCCTTATAACCCGCCATCGACGGGTTATAGAGGTGTTCATACCTCCTGACTTCCTCGCTTAGCAGCTCCTGAATAGCGTTCATCTTTTTAAAAAGATCGTCTTGGGTTTACTTTGCTTTTAAAAATGGCGGTATTATGCTATGAAAACCGGAAATGTGAGACTCCAGAAAGGAGGTAGTCATCAGACCAGCAGACCAATCACAGCCTTGCAGGCTTGCGTAGGCTTGCGTATGCTTGTGTAGATTTTTGACGCGTGGATAGAAAAAGGGGTCGACGCACGCAAGGTCTGAAAAAGCTTGCGTGCGTCTTGCGTGAAGCTTGCGTGCTTGCGTATCCGTCCGTTTTTCTGAAAACGCGGAAGTATGAATCGGCCTTTAAAGTGGCAGTGCAACGGTAACTAACTGTAGCTTCTGCCAAGCGAAGATGTATTACACTAATACCATGGTGAGAACCCCAACTACCACATTAATTACTTTACTGCAGCAACGTGAAAGAAACGTGAGAAATATTTTAAATGTTCAGTCATATCTTGAGATTTGCAGCAATTATATTTTTTAGATATGTTTTTCAGCAGGAGATATCAGGACAGTTAATTTTTTAAATTTTTTTATTAGCCTTTATTTAACCAGGTCGGTCCCATTGAGATACAATGACCTCTTTTTCAAGGGAAGCCTGGCCAAGACAGCAGCATAGAAAAATTGCAAGTCACAAGACACGACAGAAAACACATAACACAAATAAAATACATACAAAAAAAAAGATAAGGCAACAGGACTAAAGCTCCGGATTTACACCAAAACAAGAACAAGTGCGGCACGAAGCATAACAATCACAGGAACATCCTAGCTTGCACTTTTTAAGCATACTTATTTCCTACAGTCGGATAGTATTCTTCATCTGAGCTGGCTTTGTTAACCAGTCAACATCTTTTAGAAAAGGCACTGGACCTATTATTTTTAACAATGATAGTCAAAGTAATTACCAGCAGACTGGGGGAGTATGTCTAACTCTTGAATGATTACAATGCATGCAGATTGGTTTGATGTCTGGCAGGTTAACAAAAGTAGCTGACTTCTTAGGAGGCAAACTTAGGCATCGATGGTCAGTTGAGGTCATTTTATAAAAATAGTCCAGCTTATGCATGGTGGCTGGCTGACTGGCCATTTTTTCGAAACTATTGAGTCATTTATTCCAGATTTATTGTGTAAAGAATTTATTTTTTCTCGTTATTTACACATATTAATATATTGTATGATATTGAATAATGTCATAGAGACACAGCTCATTGCTCTATTCAGCGGACCTACACATGCTGTGTCGGGAATGCACAGACAGAGGTTGCCGGTCTTGAAGAACAGCATGCAGATGTTGTACTTGGAGGCGTGGAAGTTCAGCAAAAACTACCAAGTGTCACCCTTGGTGGAAGTCATCCTTTTTTGGATGTTGAGCAATTGTATTGCAAATTTAATAAAAAGAGAATACATGAGAATGTTTTGGTGTCTTGATTTAAGACAACATGCCTTATATTTGTTATGCTGTTTTAAGAAATTATGTCTTATTTAAACTACTTTTATGCTCATTATCAATCCCAGATTAAGGTGACAATTCTTAAATTTAATTTAGTCAAGAGACTTAAATTCTAATTTTAAGTAATTTCATCTTAAATTAGTGTTTTTTTCATTGCTTGTTTTAGAAGAATTTGGGTTAATTTAAGATTTTCTGTCTAGTTTAAAGTCTTATTTTAGTCTTTGAGAGCTAAAGCAAAAAAAGCTTACCCCATTGGCAGATTTGTTTTGCTTGATTTAGGATGATTTGATTGAATATAAGATTTGTTTGCTTCTTTCTAGAAGGGCTGTTTTTGTAGTGTTTGTAATACTATTTGGACTGATTCATGTGCTTAACAGCTACCCTAAGGACATTAAGGGCACATTCAAAGTGTTTCAGAAAGCCCTGGTGGAACTAGACACTTTTGGTGTTTTCACCAAAAGTGCAATCGTTGAAAAATGTAGATGCTCCAGAGATTGATTTATGGCCTGTCAAAGTGATATTTCCCTCAGGTGAACTTGCATCATATGTAAAATGTTCAACTTGTGTTTTTCACAGTTGCTGTCAAAGTGTTTACAGTGCCGGAACTGGCCACACACACCAATAAAGAGTTACATGGGAAACATGCTGGTTCTTTTTTTTATGTATTGTACATGTAGTAGTTAGATATCGTTGTACCTGCTTGAACGGAATTTTGTATTTTACATGTAGATATTAAATACATTGGGTTTATAAATAAAATGTACATGTTATGCATTTTAGTTTAATTGAGTTTGTTCCATGAATCTGTTTATTATGAATATCAAACAAGTAAGCATTATTGATACTGAAAACTTAACACCCCCCCTTTTTTTTATCTGGGCTTGTTGCCGTTGTGTTTTTGTTCAGAATGCTCTTGTGTGTTTCTTGGATATTTTATTCACTGTAAGCAATACTGTAAAACCTTTTCTGTTCCATCAGACTGTGAACAGTATTTGTACTGTACCTCCTGTAGTAAACAGTAATAGAGAAAAAAACTGATTAGATTTTTACTGGAATGCTTTTGAATGTGAACATGACATGTGGACATACAGTTCCCAACCAAGACATTTAGTGTAAAAACAGTGGATTGCATGTTTTGTATGCAAATACATGAACAACTTAAACATAAAAGTTGAAAGAAAATTGTGCCGCTACAATGACTTTTAATATGTTGATTTGCGCCTCCGCCACTGCCATCGGGGGTCTGTGGCCAGAAAACTGCTGAATGTAAGATGTTGGGACCGGCCCGGTACTTCCGGTTTGGACCGGCGGAAGTACTTCAACCTGCTTTCTGGCAGTGATTACGCAACGTCTTATAGTGCCAGTCCACTCTCGCAGGTGACTTTTTATTTGCTCCGCTACGCGACGCGTAGAGACGGAGTGACATGCTGCTGTGGAGAACACCGGCCGTGGTTGATCGAAGAGTGCTGGCAGCACGCTTCGATCAGCTGTGAACTCACAAGCCAGAAGAGCCATATATGGCTCGAGAGCCAGAGATTCATGACACTGAAGTACACGTTAAATACCTGAAGGGGGCGCTACAGGGGAAAAGTTACATAGTGTCGCTTTAACAAAATGTGCTTTTGAGAAGAAGATTATCCATTTGGCCAATTGTGCTTTGTAGGTGTGAGAAAAAAGTATCTGAAGTATGGGTAAGCGCTTGTTAGCAATTGAAAAAAACTATAATAATAATAATTCCTATTACTAACTGGATGTGCAAGTGTAGCATAACCATATGCTGCAGAAAGGCTGTGCATGATGGTGGCGTCCTTAACAATGTCGACCTCTTTCACAGAGGGAGTTGCATAGGTCAGAGTCAAAGAGAGAGCATCTTTAATGATTACAAGACTAGTTTTGGATTGGATGGCTTGATAGATTTAAAGTGTGTGTGTGTGTGTGTGTGTATGTGTGTATGTGTGTGTGTGTGTGTGTGTGTGTGTACGTGTGTGTGTGTGTATTCAATTCAATTCAGTTTATTTGTATAGCCCAATTTCACAAATTTCAAATGTGTCTCAGAGTGCTTTACAATCTGTACACATAGACATCCCTGCCCCAAAACCTCACATCGGATCAGGAATAACTCCCAAATAACCCTTCAGGGGGAAAAAAGGGAAGAAACCTTCAGGAGAGAACAGAGGAGGATCCCTCTCCAGGATGGACAGATGCAATAGATGTAATGTGTACAGAAGGACAGATTTAGAGTTAAAACACATTCAATGAATTTGACAGAGTTTATGAACAGTTCAGGCATATTCAGGAGGAGTGGGCGGAGTCTCAACAGGGCATGTATGTGTGTGTGTGTGTGTGTGTGTGTGTGTGTGTGTGTGTGTGCGTGTGTGCGTTTAGTTTAGCCATGGGTGAAGCCTGATCTGTGTCAGGGTAGGACGCTGTTTGGGGTCTTCAGTGGAACACGCTCGCAAGAAATCCTGGCAATCTGGAGAAAGCGAAGGAGAATAAATGTGAGGGTGAGCTCCAGCGATCCATCGGAGCGGGGAAACTAAGATGAACAGATTTGTGTCCGCCGACATCTTTGCCAGTATATTCATTTTCTTACTTTTGGATAGCGTCTCGCTGATTGTCAGCAACTTTTTCATGAATTTGCTGGTCTCGAAATATTGATCAGTTTGGAGCGTTTCAAACAGGACCACCCCCATCTGCCACACCGTGGTGGGTCCGGCACTGTATTGGCCACGGCTGTACCACTCTGGAGGAACGTGGGCAGTGGTACCTGGAGCATACGGACGTGTGTCAACACATATCAAGCATACAGACGTGTGTCAACCAAGACATACAAGACAGTGAGGAGCTTTGTTTCAGGGTAAAAGTCACAGTGGGGTAAGAGCAGCAGTAAAAGTAGATCTCGGTCTTACCGTAGTACTGGCGGTACAAGGCCCCTTTCTTGACGAATCGGCTCAGTCCAAAATCAATAAGGCGAACGCGTGGAACGTCCAAGCCGGTCTCGATTAATATATTTTCCACCTTAATGTCCCGATGGAAAATGTTTTTCTCCTGGAGGTCAACTGCTGCATCCACCAGCTGTTTAAGAAGGATCTGACACACAGATGGAGAGAGATGAGGGATCGGAGAGGAGAGGAGGGGAGGGGTTGAGATGAGATGAGTTCATGCCTCTGACTGAGCTGACTACTACTGCAGTTTCCATAATCATAATCAATAGAAACAATGGCCAAAAACTAGGAATATAAACCCTCCCAGTTCCTGTAAAAAGTTCAAAACGCAGAAGGACCCTCCAGCTGCTTACCTTGGCCTCCTCCTCTGGTAAGGAGCCTCCGTTGCCTTCGACGTAGTGAAATAGGTCGACGGCAGGGATCGGTCTCTCCAGCACCAGGATCAGCTCCTGGCCTAGATCGTACCAGTCCAATAGGGACACGGGTGCCGAAGCCCCCACTGATCCACGCGTTTCCTCCTGCAGCCTCAGCATGACGGCGACTTCCACGGAGAGCTGTCTCCCGGCATCGTCCTGAAACATCACATCATAGTTAAAGGATGAGAGAGAACCACGATTCAGCCGGAAAACATCCAGGAAGAGAAAGCAGAGTTGAAGACAACTCACCACGTGTTTGCAGAGGATGTTGGCCTCTGGTATGCGTTTGATGGCAACCTATGAGACAAAAAACAGATTGGTGTCAGCCCCCCCTGGCCATATGAAGTGTGTGTGTGTGTGTATGTCACATACACACACACGCACACGCATGTGTGCGTGTGTGTGTGTGTGTGTGTGTGTGTATGAATAAAAGAATGTGTGTAATACTTACAGGCAGATTATCTTCTCTGCAATAGCCAGAATACACACATCCACATCCTCCTTCACCCAGCAGATCCTGTTGCTGATATTTTGCCTCAAATTCAGCTGAACAGAGAAACACATGTTTTCTGATTGGAAGCTATATGTTGTAATATGAATCTTTTCTATGTTGCACTCATAATAAATCCTAATTTTGCACTTCCATGAGGTCAAATCCTACATTCATCACTATCGACTGACCTCTCAGGGCATCTGTGGAAAAACCCTGTGGGATCTCCCGTTTGGTGTGGTTCAGGTCCAGGATGCCTTTCTGTTCTGTGTTTGCTCCGTCACCATCGGTGCTGGCCTTCCTCTTCCCCACTGTCACTTCCTCCACAGATGTAATGCAGCTTTCTACAGATGAAGAGAAAAAACAGCAGAACATCAGCTCACAGGCACCAACATGGACAATACTAATCCTCCACACTAAATGAGGTAATGGACGAAGAAAAGTAATATTAGTTAATATCCTCTGTGGTATCTATCGATGAGGGTAGTTTTGTCTCCAGCCCAATACGATGCACAGCACTGAAATATTTAACAGCAACATCTCTTTCCAAAAACAGGCTCCTTGTTACTCTGGATAATCTACAAGCCTCACTGTAGTGCATTTCTCCTGAACCAACCTTCTACCAAATAAATAGTCAGAGAGTGTGTTCAATGTTTAAATGTCAATTGTTAATGCTGTGAGCACCGACAATTATATTCCTGTGTTCCTCTGAGATAAAAAAAAATCCCATTTACAGAGCTTTAACAAACTAAAACAATTTGCATCAAGAAGTACCATTAGAGGGAAGCGCAAATTAATTTTATTTGTGGTCAAGTCAATATAGATCAATAAACCAACATCCTAGTTGATTTTGATGGACATTTCTGTGGCAGATCTGAGAACCTCTTCCACCACTGTCTGAACCCTGTGATGGGACACACTCCCAACACAGTGTCATGCCGCTTACCTTTGTCTGCTGAAGAAAGTCTTCTACTTTTCTCCTCCAGTGGTCCCTCTCCTTCTGGGGGTTTACGACTCAGATTGTCGATCTTTTCCCTTTCAGAGAGCTTTTTGTTTATGATGAGGGTCCTACTGGCCTTCCTGCCCCATGTCATGTCAATCTCTACAATAGATGACTTTCGTCGCTCTACAAATTAGAAAAATAGTCAATTAGTTATTAAATCTAGTCACTAACTGTATGAAAGTGTCCTTATTTCTAATCGTGCAGTCGAGACTTATATCACAGGAATCAGAGGTATTTCTGGAGGTCCTAACTCTGTGTTTCCTACTCACCATGACCTCTGCTGAGGTCACTGCTAGTCTGTGTCTGCTTTGCAGAGTCTTTGTCCATTTCTAATGCTAAGAAGTCTCTTACACAATAACTTGAGAGCAACTGGTGTGTTGGTCCAAGGCTTTGAATCAATATGAGGGGAATAAGCTGTGGTGAATAGAACATGGAACACCATGGAACATTCTATCAGGGGTGAAGTGTTCCGGAATATGCAAAGTAGTCATGTGTTGAATCTCAGTCATCTGGCTGACTTGTCTCCTATTAAAATGTCCTTTGCTTGTTTTTATGAAAGATTCATATTGATTTAGTCAAACATTTTAAAGAAGACATACAACATTATGTTTGTGTATTATTATTATTATTATTATTATTATTATTATTATTATTATTATTATTATACGTGACCAGATTGTAAAGCCCTCTGAGGCAAATTTGTGATTTGTGGTCAATATGTTCAATTTTGGGGCAACACAAAATAAATGAAATTATTTTCGGTCAAGCCACCGCTTTGTTCCAGATTTAAATATTGCGTAACTGTTGCATGGGTTGCCATGAAATTTGGTGCAGATCCCCCCCAGTGTTTAGATAATCTATCCTCCTGACTTTGAGCCATCGTCTCACTTTTATCCAGCGCTACCATGTGATTGACATTTGTGGTTAATGCATGTGCGTGTGTATGATGAAATACATGTTCCTGCCAATGGTTTCGTAGTTCCACTGATAAATTATGACCCAGTCTCACGGCAGTCTGTGAAATAACCACAAAATTGATTTATGTAAATGGCCACAAGTTTTTCCTTCTTTATTTTTTTAAGTAATGAAGCACAGGTGGTGCTGTGGCTGGGTGCTAACTGAAGAGAGGTCCACTGAAGGCTGCTTAATAGGGGGAAAAAACAACTGTCTCTTTATTTTTCAATTGTCAATATGTATTGCATCTTGAGTGTCACATACTCAATCCTAAATGTATGGCGCATATACAGGTATACTGCCATCTAGTGGTATAAAGGTGAACCTTTTACTCTGCCTCATACAGGCTCTGCGATGTTCCCTCAAGAAATAGCAGAATGAGGTGGAAATATAAATATGATAACAGCAACAACTCTGCACAGACACATTACATTAAATAATCTATATTAGGAACTGTGTTGCATTAAAAAATACAATAATTAATTGAAAATGTGATTGTTGCTACATATACCTGACTATTAAATTGCCTGTAAACTATTAGTACTATAATTGAATGAAATAAAAACAAACCGAACACAAGCGAACACGGACCGTACACGGACCCGGTCCAAACCTGACATGCACTTGGGAGTTTGGGATTAATTAGTCTCTAGTGGGAACACCTGTTGCTCATTGTCTAATCCTCGAAAGCCCCACAAACGAGCGTGGCTCCTGCCTGTCGAGGAGAGGACACGTGAAGGCGTCGTCCAATGCGGGAGAACAAACAAGCGTCTTCTTGATTTGCGCTCTTGGCGCGTGCGTTATTTGAACCCCGCAGCCCACACTTCAAAACCTAAGGTCGCGCGCTCATATATTTCTATATTTATTTCATGGCACACACACATTCCCGTCCATATTGCCTTGAAAAAAAAAAGTTAAATTATACATTTTTAGATCAAACGTCTCCGGGAACGCACGTTAACGCATCACACAAACGCTCCCGCACACACACACACACACACACACACACACACACACACACACACACACACACACACACACACACACACACACACACACACACACACACACACACTCTCTCGGATCATTGCAGATAGGCAGCGGGTCATTGTGATCGGAGTGCTGAGCTTGACTCAGTCCGCTGAGAGCGTCGCAGCCTGAGATGTTCTCGCAGCCTCCTCACTGTCCTCAGCCGCTCCCCGAGGGCGGCTTGGTCGCCGCTGACCGACAGAGCGCGCTAGTCAGCGGAGAGAATCAGCTGGCGTCTTAAATAATTTGATGACTATAAACAATATGATATTTGGATTCACCCGTTACTGGGGGAGAGGGTAATTTTGTTTGTAGGCTGCCGCAGGTGAATTTTCCTGCACGCACTTGTGGATACTTTAAAATAATTCTGTTTGTAAACTTGGATACACTTTGGATCGCCGATGGATTCCTCAAACGGTTCCATTTTTTTCTTTGGATACTTTAATTCAACAACAACAACAACAGGTAGGTTGGGCAACCAGCGCGTCTGTGTTATACATGAATACACACACACACACACACACACACACACACACACACTTTCATCACAAATTGAATCGCTATATAATTTGTTATTGATTAATGTAAACATTATGATGAGTGGATCATCAAGGTAAGCTTTCTTTTACACATTTATGTGACTTGTTTAAAATGTACTTGTTGCATATTTATAGTATAGATATGGTTTATTATTCTAACATGATATTATTACAAACACAATGGACTTCAGCCCTCATCCGCATGTCTTTGCTCTGCACTGTGCTGAAAGCTCTCAAACGCGCACGCACACACATACACACACACACACACACACACACACACACACGCACACACTTTCATCTGTCACAAATTGAATCGCTATATAATTTTTTACTGATTAATGTAAACATTATGATAAGTGGATCATCAAGGTAAGCTTTCTTTTACACATTTATGTGACTTGTTTAAAATGTACTTGTTGCATATTTATAGTATGGATATGGTTTATTATTCTAACATGATTACAAATGTTATTGCAAACACAATGGACTTCAGCCCTCATCCGCATGTCTTTGCTCTGCACTGTGCTGAAAGCTCCCAAACGCCGCATGCACAAACACACACACCCACACACCCCCACACCCCCCCCCCCCACACACACACTCACCAGTAATCAATCATGTGCAACCTGATATTATAAAGCAGCCTATAATCAAGATTATTTAAATGTGCCATAAATTGGGTGTCCGATGATGACTAAACCCACATAAAATTCCCCAGACAAACCAGAATTGTTGATGTGATACTCTGCTGCTCTTGCTCTGTTACATGTAACATTGCGACATGATCCACATTAACTAAGCATTAATATCATATGACGTGATTTAACACGACTGACATCACTTTATGCATTAGCTTGATATTCAACTGCTGCTCCGTCCCCATTTCCTTGTCTCTTGCTGCAGACGGGGCCCTCCACTGCAGTGCCATCCTCCCCGTCATCTTCGGCATCATCTGCTTCCTGGGTATCATGGGGAACTGCATCGTCATCTACGCCATCATGAAGAAGACCATGTCCCGCGCCAAGCAAACCGTTCCGGACATCTTCATCTTGAATCTGTCCATCGTCGATCTCCTGTTCCTCCTCGGGATGCCGTTCCTCATCCACCAGCTGCTGGGCAACGGCACCTGGCACTTCGGAGCCGCCATGTGCACCGTCATCACGGCGCTCGACTCCAACAGCCAGATCGTCAGCACGTACATCCTCACCGCGATGACCCTCGACCGCTATGTGGCCACGGTCCACCCGATCCGCTTCAACTACATCCGGACGCCCTGCGTGGCCGCGCTGGTCATCGGCCTGGTGTGGGGCCTGTCTTTGCTCACCATCATCCCCGTGTGGATGTACGCAGGCCTGATGCCTCTCTCAGACGGCCTGGTGGCCTGCGCCCTCTTGCTGCCCGACACCATCACTGACATATACTGGTTCACGCTCTACCAGTTCTTCCTGGCCTTCGCCATACCTCTGGCCGTCATCTGCCTGGTGTTCTTCAAGATCCTCCAGCACATGTCCACCAGCGTGGCGCCGCTGCCGCCGCGCAGTTTGAGGGTGCGCACCAGGAAGGTGACCCGGATGGCAGTGGCCATCTGCCTGGCCTTCTTCATCTGCTGGGCCCCTTACTACATCCTCCAGCTGGTCCACCTCGGGGTGCAGAAGCCGAGCGAAGCGTTCTCCTACGCCTACAACATAGCCATCAGCATGGGGTACGCGAACAGCTGCATCAACCCGTTCCTCTACATCGGCCTCAATCAGACCTTCAAGAGGCTGTTTCTCAGGGCTGTGCACCCGGTCAATAGAAAGTTCCGCGTGAACCCGAGCACCACAGACGGGGGCAGCGTGAGTGTGAGAATGGTACCGGAGGGGGCTCGGCTGGAGCCAGCATCTAGGGAGATGATGCCATCCAACATGGCCCCCCAGTGAATAGGAATCAGAATGCCGTCACCATGCATCACTCCAGGTTCAGGTTCAGGTTACTTTACAGACTGGCCTGAAAACCTTTTTATTCCGAAAGGCTTTTAGTTTACTTTTATGACTTTCTTTTTTTTATTATAGTTTTAACTACTGGCTCTGTGGCACTCTGAGATTCTTGGATGAAGAGTGCCTTACAAATGGAATCCACTATTATTATTATTACTTTATTTGTATCCGTGGGTAGACTTGTTTCAGAATGGAAAGTGAGTCATTCATCACGACACACATTACAATCAACGAGAGACAAACATGATGATCTTCTGACAAAGCATTGTAGATTGGACATTAGCACAATAAGGTATTGTTTCTGAACACTCTGCACATCAACTCCAAGCTAACATTTTACTGATATGACTTTTTTCACCTGATTTCAAATGTCGTTTCTCATCATTTATAATCTCGCAAAGTGTTGCAGCACTCATTTACATACCGATCTGTTACGGGGCTTATACCCTGTTCAGTTTACTCCTTTACACCTGCAAAATACAAAACTCACATTTTCAAAAACGGGAAGCTCACAGTGAAGTCAAATTGGCCGATGACTGTACATGTAATGGAGTTTTCACATATAAACACTCAATTACACCTTTTTGTTTAGTTGAACATATCACGTGTTTAACAATCCTGTAACAAACCATCTTTCGAAAATGTCGGTAAACATACATATACATATATATATATATATATATATATATATATATATACACATACATACATACATACTGTATATATGTGTGTGCCGGAGGTTTGATTCCATGTGTCATGAGGTATTTTTTGTTCATATCTTCTAAATTCACCGAAACTGCTTTTTAAATGAATCTTTTCTTTTTACCTTCGCATTGAAAATGCAGAAGGTAATGTTTTGGCCGGCGTGTATTTATTTGTGAATATGTCCGTCCATCCGTCCGTCCTTCGTCTAAATCAGACAAAACTGAGCCGATTCTTATGAAACTTGGTGGGATGATTGGTCACGACCCAAGGAACAATTGATTAGTTTTTTGGGAGTAATTGGGTCAAAGGTCAATGTCAAGGTCACGAAAAGGAGAAAAACGTAAATTTGCAATATCTTGGTTAATTGGCATCCGATTTGCGTGAAACTAGTGCCAAATTGTTCATAATTCAATCTTGTGATATGCGAAGGTATGCGCTCTACCGAGTGCCCATTCTAGTTTGTTTTTGTTTTTTAAGGGCCATTTATATTAATAATATAATATTCCGTCTCATTCCAGGAAGGATGAGTGCTCGAGGCATAGATCTTTATTGCAGATTCTGTTTAACTTTGAGTCATTGCATTTTTACTCTTTATGCCAACTGAAGAGCCGATGTGCCAATTGCTGCTCGAAGGAACGTTACACACACATATATATATATATATATATATATATATATATACACACATGTATAATCATGCCAGTGGGCTGTGTTTGAGGCTTCGTTTCTCAGGACTAAAGCTTTTCAGACGGAATTCAAAGGCACCGGACAACAATGGAGAGGAGAATCACCTGAAATTCATAGACGCCACGTGAGTCTGCTGTGAAGCAGATTCTTGCAGCTTGGGTTGTGAAACATTGATGTTAAACAAGAGACATTCGCAACCTGTGCGGTCGTGACATGCCAGCTACGGACAGCGACCTCGTTCTATCACCATTCTAACTAAAAGGGAGCATTTTCCTCCAGACTGTATCATCCTTTGGTTGTAATATAACAGCGGGCCTTGGCTTGCATTCTATAGGTGGAGTAAACACCACATTGTAAATACACTCTCTTCAACAAGCGTCAAGTAGTATATCTGAGGTGATTCGTATTTTCGCTTTGTGCAACCGTGCCGCTTGACAAGCAGATGCTTGTTACCGAATATTGGATACAATAATGACCGAATACTGGAAAGAGAGGTAGGAAAAATAGTTTGTGTTTCAATGCTTGCAGAGATGTTATTGAGATTTTGATCATGTAATCATGTTTTGGTTCTTGTGTCCGGTGATTTCTTTTCTTTTCTTCAGCAGCAAGTAATGATGCAAGTGTTGCAATGACTTTCCACGCGATGCTTGTGTGACTCCTCGCTATGTATAACAAATTAGCTTTTATGTGGAGGATGTGGCTTCCAATGAGGGAAGATTAGTTGTTCAAGTCATGTACTAATGTATTATATGTTGTTCAAACAGTGAAAAAAGACTTCACATTAACGAAGCATCAACGATGAGAGGATTACAGATGTGCAAAATAAGAATTTATAGCCTTTATATTTGTTCATGCTGTGTGTTTGTTATCTCCTAAAGAGGCTTTTTAGTCAAGATACTCGACAGAACTTGTAGTAAGCAGTTTTTGGGAGGAATATTTTCCTTTCAATTTAGATTGTGTTGAATAGCACCCATTACAAACTAATTTGGCAAATTATAACACCAGGAGTTTGCAAGGTTATGCTCAAATTATTAATACAAAGAAAAAGATCCAACTCGTGCATGTGCTGTCCTAGTTCGTGGTATTGTCTATGTCCTGCAGCAATTTCACACAAAAGGCTTGCAATGGAACATTGCTGTGAAAATGAGTGCCATTTTGAAAATGAGAAGATGGTAATGTTGCCCGACTAAAATACTTTCAATATGACTGATGATGATGAGGAAATTATATGTTTAGGAAGAGTTATACGAAATCGCTGATGAAAAATGAATACGTCCAAAATGCAAATACAATTTTGAAAAAAATGCATGTTATGCTAGACTAATGCAATTTAGATTTTTTCAATGTACCTAAAAAAATAGTTTGAACATGTATTTTTCATTAAAATGTACACATTCATAGATCAGAGTTCCCCTGATTGAACTCTGATCTATGAATGGGTGAATAACTTAATTACACTAAAAACTGATTGAATTGTTAGTAATGGTGTTGGTGGTGAGGTACAAACTATAGTTTAGGATTTTATTGTTTCTGACCACTTTTGGGTGATTCAACATTGTAGCAAGACCTATGCCACCACCTGTGGGTTTCCCCCCCCCCAGCCATAATCGATGAGGTTTCCTCTGAGAACATGTTTTATTTCCAATACGCACACTGAGCAGACCACAACACCATGTGTCTGCTCACTCCCCTTCTCCTGCAGCTCTGCCCCTTTTATACCTGCACCATCGGCTGCTGACTGATTGCCAATCAGTGAGATCAGCTGACTGATTGTCAACCAGCCAGTAGCCGAGGCCGGATTGGGGAGAGCTGCCACAAACATTAACCGGGTCAAAATGACCCGGGAACATAATGGCTGTATGTAAGAAACGAACATAACAGGAGGATTAAATTAAAGAGATAATTGACATCAGGCTATCTGGGGTTCTCAAAGACTGATCTGCCCTCAAACTATCTCGTATTTTCGTTCGTATTTGAACCAGATGTCAGACAAAACAAAGGAAACACTCTCTTTCATCTCCTCTGCTCCTCTTCTTTCCTCATGCCATCCCTTCCAGGGTAATCAGCCCGATCTCTGTCAGCTGGGCAGCAGCCTTGACTCCGCCTTCAGAGTTGTACAGAAAGATGATTGTAAATTAACAGTCTCAAATTCAACCTTTCCCCCTTATTTCCTGTAGTTATTTCCACCACAGTGTGCACTTACAAAGATACAGCTGCCAAAGAGGTCATATTTACGAAAATACTTCCATTTAGACACAACCATGTCATTGCTATTTGTGGATGTTATTATTGACTCTCAGTAGTCGAGATTGACTCCAGTAGTCGAGGTTGAGTCATTGAGGTTGACTCCTAGTGCGGCCTCAGATTCCTCTCCCGGAGATGTTTTCTAGTATTCGTCACCGCGATGTCAGCGCTGACAGAATATGCCTGTGTCTCTTTAGCTCAATTTAACTTTAAAATAATTTGTTGTCCTCCACTATCTTCCTTTAAGAGCAGTGTATTCTTACCTGCATGAAGGGCAACACACACTTTCTCATTTTGATTTCCAGAGTTTCACTTTTCTATTTCTTCCGTTCTAAATGGGATTCAATGTTCCAGATTATTGTACATTTTATAGAGAGGAAGACGTCAAGCCATACTAGCTGAGATGGGCTACTCCAGGGTGTGAATGAAGTAGCTTAAAGGAGACATATTATGAACATTCCACTTATTTAAGTGCTTCTATAGGTTAATTTGGGTTTCTGGCATGTCTCCCAACACACAAACTCTGGAAAAAAAAAAACTCACGCGGTAGGGTAGTCAGGGTGACCAGGTGTCCTCTTTTCCCGTACATGTCCTCTTTTTAGACCTAAAAAATGCGTCCGGCAGAGATTCCAAAAACGTCCGGGATTTAGCTTCGTCGGATATTCGTGTTTCTCTGGGTTTTCACAAACTAGTATTTAACCCTTACACCTTTTGGAAATGGTATCTCCCGAGCTCTGGCGGGAGGTCTGACGGTATAGAGAACAGTCATTGGTCAACCGATCTCAGGGTTGCTAGATACACGATAATTGTCCTCCAAATAATACAACCATTTTGAGCCTTTGGTACGATACTTCACCATTTCCAATCTGGCAACACTGAGCACCTCGCCCACTCAGAACAGGTCAATCTGTGGGGAGGTGTTTTTGACAGGGTAAAAAGGGTGCTGTTTGAAATGATTCTTGTGGTATTTTGACCAAAATATGTTACAAACGTTACATTAAAGTAACACTATGTAGTTTTCCCCTTGTAGCGCGGCTAGCGCCCCCTTCAGGTATTTAACGTATGCCGTACATACGGGTACTACAGCCTGCGACCGGGCGGCCAAAACATCTTACATTCAGCAGTTCTCTGGCCACAGACCCCCGATGGCAGTGGCGGAGGCGCAAATCGCCATATTAAAAGTCATTGTAGCGGCAACATTTTTTTCAAGCTGTTATTTTAAGGTAGGAAAAGTTACATAGTGTCGCTTTAAGACCCCAAGGAACCATATCAACTTGTGGAAAGATGGGCATAATATGTTCCCTTTAAGTGGTGAATAAGCTGAGAACACTTAATTATATTCAGAAAAATATCAAATATAGAGCTGCACTCCTGGGGTAGTGCATTGTTCATATCTATGACTACCGTTATTCAGTGAGTTGAATGCAGATGACATGGCCACATCCACTGAAAAGTGCACGTATCCGCCCAGATGCTCACATAGACACAGTGAGTGACCACTCACTGTGTCTATGTGAGCCACTGTAACCACAAGGTACCCGCTTTCATCCCCACTTTGATCCCCACTCTCCCCTACAGTTGTATGTCGAAGTGTCCTTGAGCAGGCTTTGAACCCCCAGTTGCTCCCCGGACACTTCACTAAGGATGGATCCGATGAAGAGAAGAATTTCCCCACGGGGATGAATAAAACTCTACATTTCTTATTTCTTAATTTCTTCTTCAATTTCTTAAATGGACCTAAACAAGTGCACCAAATTCATGGTTCACCACTAGAATATCGACAAATTAATTTTCACATTCCAAATATTCAAACTATTCAAATTGTTTTAATTATTATTAAAAAGTTAATATATAACTTCATTAAACAATCTTTAAATGGCTCCAAATAAATAAATATATAGTTGGAAGACATGGTTACCAAAGACAGGTGCACATTGTCCATGAAACCTGTCTGCAGTGAGATATCCTCAGTGTTTGCAATTATGTGCCAACAACAACAACAACAACAACAACAACAACAACAACAACAACAACAAGTCACAGTGATGAAAAAGCCCTCATCATTAGCACCAAAAGCCAAGAGAGTGTGGCCGTCATGATGGTGGCAATAAGCTAAACAACCGAGGTCATTAGGATTTATTTTCTGAAAAAAATCCATGTGTAAAAAATGTTGGGCGATTCCATCAAGAGGATAAGTGAACACTTTGACTTATTGCTGGTGCTGGAGGAAAGAAAAACACAGAATATCTGTTCAAAGGTTCATGCCAATCAATCATAGAGCTGCATACGTGATGGTGTGTAATCAGTGGCATGGGACACGCCTAGGCCCGGCGTGCCCGTTGTCAAACCCCCGAGCAGCCAAAGTCCTTTGTTCGTAGATCTCCTCTCACCACTTATCTTGACGTTTCCTCGCTTTTACAGCATAACAACCGGCCACACAAAAAAACCCGATTCAAGCCCTTCTTAGAGGTAACTCAATTAAATATTATTTAAAACATTGAAATAAATCAATTACAAAACGAAGATATTTATATTTCATGGGTGTAACACAAAATGTAGGAATACTTTCATTTATTAGATTTATTTAGGTTGCATTCACAAAAACGATTCAAGTCTTCTTAGAGGTGACTCAATTAAATATTGTTTGATACATTGAAATAAATCAATTACAAAACGAAGACATTTATATTTAATGTGTGTAACACAAAATGTAGGAATACTTTCATTTACTAGATTTATTTAGGTTCCACTCACAAAAAACGATTCAAGTCTTCTTAGAGGTGACTCAATTAAATATTGTTTGATATATTGAAATAAATCAATTACAAAATGAAGATATTTATATTTAATGTGTCTAACACAAAATGTAGGAATTCTTTCATTTATTAGATTTATTTAGGTTAGATGGTGTGCATATCAACTCAAAATGAATGTGTTTAATGGGACTATACCCTTTGCGCATGAGCCAGCTGAAAATCGGTTGTTTTCACAAGGTGAACACGCTTTCAGGGCTGATGTAGTGCGTAGCACTGTCGCCTTACAGCAAGAGGGTTGTGTGTTCGATTCCCGGTCAGGGTGGTCCTATTGTGTGGAGTTTGGCCAAAGGCTATAGCAGGCAGGTTAATTCATCTCTATATTGCCCATAGGTGTGAGAGTGAATGGTTGTATGTCGTTGTATGTCTCTATGTGAGCCCTGGATGGACTGGCGGCCTGTCCAGGTGACCCCCCCCCCCCCCTCGCCCACTGTCAGCTGGAGTCGGCTCCAAAGACCCCAATGAGGATAAGCGGTACTGAATAGAATATTGAATTTATATTTTGAGACACAAATTAATTTAAATGAATATTGTTATTTTATTTTAGATGTTTGATAAAAATTAGTTGGACTAACTTAATTACCTTGTATTGCACTGATGTGCTAAATTTGAGTTGGAGTTGCATATAATTATTGGATGGGAAACCTGCCAACACTTTAATTGAGTTCATCCAATGAGCCATTTCTTTGAGTGCAGGGACATTTCCCTTCACTCCCTACGCTAGCTTTACCGATTCCTCCCTTCTGTTTGCTTCATCTTCTTTTTGGTTAATAGTAAACATTTCATTATTTAGTAGGTATGCAGAGTCTGTGACATTGTCGAGATATTTCAGTCTGGACGAAATTGAAGGATCAAACAACTGACCTACAAACATTCCCATCTATAGAGCCGTGCAGGTATAATAGAAAGGCTTTTTTCTATTTCTTGGGAGTTTTTCCTGATCCAATGTGAGGTCCCGAGACAGGGATGGATGTCGTATGTGTACGGATTGTTTAGCCCTCTGAGGCAAATTTGTAATTTGTGATATTGGGCTATACAAAGTAAACTGAATTGAATTGAAGGCTAGAAATCGTGTCTTACATCTAAGACATGATACTTAAATAATATATATATATATATATATATATATATATATATAGAGAGAGAGAGAGAGAGAGAGAGAACAGGATTTGAACTGTGGATCCATACGTCCCTCAGGAAGCTGTTCAGTAATGATAAGTGCTGCCACAGTTATGGGCATATCTTGTGACACACGGGTGATGAGGCTATGGGGAAGAGTGCTTTTCACTCAATGGCAGTGTGGCCTTGAAACATTTGATGGACATGCTAACAATGAGTGTCGTGTAAAGAAGAAGTACTGTCCGTCTTAAGTTGGAGCAGAACATGTCCGTAAGAGACTGTATTTTAAGATGTGGGAGCACGCTTGGCTCGTTGCGATTCTGCACAGATTTGTCATTTAAATGTTTTTGGTCTCTGGGCAGTGCTGTGCTCACAAAGAACAAGTCATCCGTGCAACTCTGAATAGCTCATTAGCTAATCTCCCTGACACCATGACCACCTTAGTACTTAACCTGCAAGTTACGCATTAAAGATGATTCTGAGAATGTTATGTTTCAGAGAATTCACGGCAATTAACCACCATTGTCCTACACCCAGAGAGCTAGTTTCCTGATATGTTTTGTTGTGGTTATTATTAGTTGATGGAGGTATGATGGGGATATAATAGAATGATTCAGTGATGTTATTGCTTTTCCCAAATACCCTTGAACGGACAGAACAAATCAGCCGGCTGATGAGAAGCAGCAGCCGACTCCGAGAGGTCTGGCTCTACAGCGGTTGTTTTTATCCCCGACCAAGATCGCATCCCCCATGCCAGCCAAGCCCTCTCAGCCATGGTCATTTATTAATCCTCCTCCCAGCAGAGGAATATGATGCAAGCGACGAGGGTCATTTTTAGGCAAATCAGTGAGTTAAACCAATATGTGAGCTTCTGTGTCGCATGTTCTTGTTAGTACATGACAATGTCTAAAAGTCCCCCGAATCATGTCACTATGTTTATTAATATTCTCACTCTATGTATTGTTTGTTCATTGTAAAGCATCAATATTGTATACACAGTGTATATTAAATCGTATCTATGTTTTTAGGTTTGTTTTGTGACAACAGATTTAAAATGCCTCTTGGCAAACTCTGGAACATTTAACAGCATCGTTTGTATTAATGTGCAGTGTGCACTGTCCCTTATCAAATATACCAAAGTAAAAAAGAAGGCTGACATTCAACCATGTGAGTGAAGTCAATGCAGACACTTTGTTGTTAAGCCTTCATGGATTGGTAGATTTTCATTATAGATATCAGAAAAATATAGACATCAGAAAAATACACTTTTGGGTGAACCCTTCTTGGCATCTTTCTGCGGGGCTGCTCCTCTCTGATTGGACGAGGGACTGACGCAGGACAAAGTTGGGCTAAACAATTATGTTGAATGGCAAACAGCAGCATTTGACCAGGCAAAAAACTGAAGAATAAATAATCTTTATAATCTGTGGAAAATTGAAAAGAATAAAATAGTAACCTATACTTTTTTGTTTAATCTGACTGGAAATGACCAAACAGACCCTTTTTGCGTGCTATCCTCCTCAGTGAGAGAGTGATGCTGTGTCTTACAGGTTTCTGTGGTTCTTACCTGGATCCTCGGGACTCTTTGTATCCAGTCAATTCAATATTTGAAACATTACATTACATTTCGATTACAATAAGTGCATTCAACCATGAGAGTACAAACTCAGAACACAAATCAATAAAGTACAATTTCCTCAAGAAAACAACACATCTCTATAGTAAGTGCATTTAAGTGCTACTAAGGTGCTATTCTTTTAACCCATGTTCGGCAGCTACTCCGCCAAATACAAAGCCAAAGTCAATTCAATTGAATCAGCTAATATATATATATATATATATATATATATATATATATATATATATATATATATATATATATATATATATATTTTTTTTTTTTTTTTTTTTTCTTTATCAAAGTGACTTTTAAAGAGATACATACAGAGAATTATCACTTATGTTTCATGGTGAGATTTAGCTTATTGTTTAACCATCGCCACTTCAAGGTTTTCTTTCCTTGGAGGAGACTAAGAACATCTTGGACAGCCAAAAGGACGGTGCCGCCAATACGGCAGTCCACAAACTCTGGAGGACATTATCTGGCAATGTTGAATTATTATATGCAGTCTATGCCATACATATGACTTCATAAGAATGCATGAGTGATTTAGAAACTGCTGGCTTTGCAAGCAACTGAAAAGCTAACATGTTTGTTCTGTCAATATTTTATTCACATTGTTTCTATACTGCCCCCCAAGTTCAACATTATCTTCTAGCTTAATGGCTTTGTCTTTAAAATGTCAGCAATGTGTGAACATTGACCTTTGAATGTTCCAGAAGTGCAGGCATTTCTCAGAGTTGCTTGCTACCAACTAGATAACAGTCTGAAACCAAAGATAAATGAGTTATATAAACTATGAAGAAAAGCAGCGAATCCTCTCATTTGAGAAACTAGCTAAAAAATGTAAACGATTTAAAAGATACATTCCTTTTCCGTCAATCAAACAATCAACTCATCCTATTAGCTCTATGTTTGAGAACATACATTCAAGTACTGTAAAGCCTTTTCTACTTCCACTGCTATTTTCTGCTCCTCTTTAATTCACACAGCTGGTAATGCCGTCCCAATTTAGAGCACCACACCCACCCTTAGCATTGACTGTAGGCCATAGTCATAAATAATACATTTTTATTTGTTGTATTGAAAAATAAAACAATGTACCATCTTGTACAGAATACAATTTAGAAACTGTTGTTTTACAGTGAAAGCATGTAGATACAGCCTTAGGTAAAACATGGAATACATTGCTTATGAGTTCAGTTGGCAGCCCAGTTGCCAGGAAAACATTGTTTGCATTTTAGGTTTCTGCAAAGCAGTTTTGTTGAACATCAAAAGTGTTGCTTTCCGTCAGAGTAAGTGCTCTTCAAACCGCAAGACCGTTTCTGTTTCATCAATCTTTTTTCTAACCGTAACCACTAGTGGTTGTGTTTCCGATCATTTAACACGTTTGTGCGCTTCGATGAAACTTATTTATGGTTCTGAAACGTGGTTTACAGAAACATACGATGTCAAAAGAAGTTCTGGCGACTGGGTTGCAGTTGGATACCGTGGCACATTGTTCCATAATCACTCGACCACGCATTTTGACCGTTAATGATAATACACTTATTTATTTCCCATCTCTCTCTCTCTCTCTCTCACACACACACACACACGCACACACACACAGACACACACACACGCACACACCTGTGTATCCATAAATATTTACAGATTTCTTTTAATAAAATGTAGAAAAATTGCATATACAAACATCTTCAACCCATATTTCACAAACAAACGTTGTTAACGGGTGTGCTCAGTTTGGCAGAATAAACATTGTGTGTATGTGGCCGCATGTGGATTGAGCCATGCAAAGTTACAACAGAAGCACTTAATACATTTGGAATGCAAAACAGACTTTGTGTTTCTATTTAAACTCTACTTTCAAAATGTATCTCTCTAAATAATTCTAATCTAATGCTTTGTGAATTAATTAGGAAAAGTGACTGAAATTCTATCCAGTAAATTATTCCTGAAAAACATGTTTTAATCATAGCCATTATAACATGAAGTTCACTCAGATTTTGAATATATAAGTTAAAGCAACTGTTTCAAGGTGAGCTTTTTTCTCTCTGTTTCATGACTGTTTACACATTAAGAAGCACCATTTTGGCGTGGGGAGCGGGATCCAGCCGATCCTAAACGGATCGCATATTTTGTTCAAAACAAAGCCCCAGCTGCCATCACGGCACTGCTCTATGAGGGGGACGGGGCTATTGAGAAAACAAATCTCCAGCAACTGTGTTAATTAAAAAGAAAAATGGTAATACTTGTGACAGCTGCCTTTTTTTTTGTATATATTGCGACCTGTGTCTTCGATTGAGAGTGACAGCCTCTGCGAATTCAATTATACAGTTTGATATAACCACAGAGGAAGATGTCGAAATAGCAGCTGCAGTCAATCCCATTTGACAATTTAAAGCGAAAATGAAGTGTTGGATTTTGTGGTATTAATAGTGTATTCCAGTTTATGAATTGTACTCAACAGAAGCGGTTGGCCTGACAGCCAGCTCAAAGAATACATTTTAACAACAGCACATCAAAGGATCCACTTAAATGAAAAATAAATTTAACTGTAATTGCTTAATTGAGACAGCTTTAAAAAAACTACATCTTACCGAGTGTTGGTAAAAAATAAACGTGTGAAGGTTATTTGTGAGTCGTTTGTTGCATATATGTGTATATATATATATATATATATATATATATATATATATATATATATTCTATAGGGAAGTTTTATTACTTGTCAACATATTAGATAAGATGAGAAAAATTAGATGCCTATTAAAAAAATATATACTTTGTGGAAATCTCAGCCACCTTCTTAAACTAAATTAAGAATTGCGAGAGGTTATTTCCAGGGCGCTTCAATCTACCAGATACCAGAAAACGAAATGCATCTTTTTACTGGCGAGCAGAGCGCCGGGAAACTTAAAACTTGTTCTCAGAGTTTGTTTAGCCGATCATGGTAAGTAAACGTCTACAGAAAGTTTTGTAAGGGATAAAGTTACTGAGCAACCGCCAGCTGGTACTCAACAAATAATTGCCAGAACACCAAGCTGCCAACACTCTTACTGGTGGTCGTTGAGCAATTTTGTGTGTATCGCTAGTTAAAACAGGACTTGCGGACTCATTTCTGTGGAATGCGCTCACCTCACCTAAAAATGTGAACAGAAGAGTGGTCTACTTTCACATTTGTAGAGAACTAGCCAACTATCCACTAGCTGGCTAGCTAACGTTAGTACTCTACTGCTTGTTTTAGTCGTGACTGCAAAACCTCACCTACTGACTTTACTACTTGACGTAAGTTGGTTTTGTTTATATGTAAATTAACCCACTAATGTTTGCAATAGAATCGTTAAATGTAAAGACGGCCATCGCCCTGCTACTTGATTTAAATGGGAACGTCCGTTCTACTCCGATTTGCCTTCTATAAACATAGTGCTTTAGTTTATGGATTTAGCAGTTGATCATGCAATTTGTTGTTTTTCTTGAATGTCTTTAACCTTAGGATTTAACATCTATGACATTTATGAAAATGGCCGCAGTTATGTGGGTGCTGATAATGAAGGTCGAGGTAAAAGGAAATCCTGACAAGCTGAAAAGAAAATACAGCCGTTGCTACAAATGAAACTCCAATTCTAAAGGTTTTGTTTGTAGAGTTTCTCAATCTTGATAATAGACATTTCATATTCAGATGAGTGTAGTGGAGATTTCTTAAGTTGATATGAAGCAGAATAAAACAGGAACAGGCTGATATTCAAATGTCGTTACTTGACGCCGATGCTCACGTTAAGCATTCAGGAGAGCAGCTCCCCGACCTGGCCGAGGTCCGGCCCAGGTCAGTGAACTTCTGCTTCCCTCTCTCCGTAGTAGCAAACTACAGAGTTCGTTCCAGTCCAACACATTGATGTAATGGTATACATATAACCAATACAAAAAAATATTGCACAGATGAGCAGGAATCCAGTATTCATATTCATTTGGAAGAACATTAGGAATTATTGAAGCTTGATAAATAGTGTTGGTTTTCAAGGTTTAAAGACAAATTCTAGTTACACACATACAAAAAGGCTGTTTCTTTGTTTTGGTGCTTCGACAGCATGGAGTGCTTTTCTCATTTTATGCGGCACTGTGCAAATATCAATGAGGCGGTTTACCACGTGGAGAGCCTGAGAAGGCAATATGGGACATTTCTGTGCACATACAACATTGAATACATCACCGCAGCCGCAAATGAAAAGATCCAGCCGACCGGTTATACCAATATTATCGCCAGAATTTGGAAGCAGACGTGTGACCAGGAAGTCACACATTTGAATGAATCCTTGGAGACATCGGGGCCAGGAAAATGAAAAATCAACTGCTTTCCTTCACCAGTTCTATTTGAAGCACCCCCAGTGGCTCCGGATACAGCTGCTCAAGAGCCACAAGTGTAATTGCACACACGTGAACAACTTACCATTTAAAAGTGAAGCACATTGATAAGGGGGATAAAAAAGTTGAAGGTAACATAAACCAAAAAGCTAACTGATTACATTGAATAAAATATGTGGGAACACTTTATGAATCTTTATGAATATTTATGACTGTCGTAATTGACTTTTAACTTGCATATGCTGTCGGTTTGTACAATGGCTTGACTTCAACTAAAGTAACCACTTATAACTGTAGCCGCCGTCAGCTCAGTTACACAAGTAGCTATGCCATCCAATAATGTCATTCTGGCCTAATTTTAACATATGAATATTATATGATGATAATATAGTATGTGTGTTATATTGTTAATGTCACGTTGTCAAGACAAATTTCATAAAAAATATCGTAATTGACCAAATGACAGTCAAATATTCATAAATACTCTCTTCAAATAAAGTGTTACCAAACATGCTCAAAAGTTACACCATAATTTATCATAATACTATTCTGGATTTACAAAATAAATTCCAGTTCTCACTAATTGATATGGAAGATTTAAAGTGTCAAAATTAAAACCCGTCACAAAGAAAAATACCAAATACATTGTGCATCTACTGCGTCAGAATTAAATTCAATCACATCAAGCAGTTTTGTCTTTAATAACAGAATATTTGTTTTCATCAGAACACAAACGTACGGACCTAATTTTGTTTCCATGAGAACTGAGACTCACGGTCAATGCCAAATGGAAAAACAATAAACTGTCCACTATTATTAATTTAGATTCAATTTATTTCACTTCTCATGCGGGGGAAGGGGGGGGGGGGGAGTTGATCCTTCACCAGCACACCGCGATGTCTTCAAAGACAACCTGCGTTCCAAACCAACATTATATATGAATAATCCATGTAAATTAGGAACTGTGCACCTCATCAAGTGGGCGCATTACGTTATTATATTTGAACACAATCAGTGTATCGTGCTGTTAATGGAGTGATGATTTCCAGCTGCACTAATAAGACACAAATGCAGATAATGTGCTTGTGTGTGTGTGTTTGCGTAATATCGTACTTGCAGTGCTAAACAGACAAACTCATTGGTCTAAACTGCATATTAGTTGCTCAGGCACTTGTTTTTAAGTCATAAAAAAAACTGAATAAGTTTGATGGACAGGTTGCATCGTTTCATTCTGCTGATTATATCCCGGCACAACAGGACCCTCCTTCATTTGCTACGTGTCTCTCAACTCCGTAGTGCAGGCCACTTTGACCCTCGTCCTTTTCTGGAGACATAAAAAAGGCCCGCCCCTCGGAATTGAGCTCTATTGCTTTGATCCCAGGGATCGAACGCCATTGACAGGTCAGAAAAGGCTTTGTGAGTCGAGCGCCCCCGCGTCAGAAGCTGGACTCGGGAACTGTCCTTTTGCGTCCCAGCGAGGTTGTGCTGTAACGGGCCCTCTGCAGGGTGCCGCAGGACGGTTTTTCCGTCGTCAGGCTGCGCGGCGCTGCCGGGGCCGGTGGCGCGGCCGCGGTCATCCCGTTGTGATGCAAAGACGCGGTCCTGCGCATGCTCTGCTCCGCTTTGGTGGGGATGTTGGAGGAGCTCTGGGAGCGCTTGATGTTCGCCGAGGTTCGTCCCGTCGTCCCGTTCGCCAGCTCATCTCGCAGATGGCCCGGGCCGCTAGACTTGCCTCTTTCCACCCCGGTTCCTTCCCCGTTGGACAACGGCAGCCTCGCTAGGGTCCTTCTGTCTCCTTCCTCACCTCCTCCTCTCCCTGACTCTCCCTCCCTGGACTTCCTTGAGTCCTTATCCTTCTTCAGGAAGTTACCTTTAAAAAAGGAGCGCAGTCCCTCGTGGTTCTTGGGCACTTCCCCTTTCTTGGTCTTCGAGTTTCCTTCATTTGCACCGTGTTGTTCCTGATCATCTCTCTCCCCTTTTGGTCTTCTCAAGGTCCCCTCCTGAAGGCTGGGAGAGCTGTTGCTTGGCTGAACTCCAACACTGGAACTTATTTTTGTCTCAGTAGTGTCCTGGGAGGCTTTGGAGGAGCTTTGCCTCCTGGCGTCCTTCTTGCTGGTCAGGGTGTTGCTACCGGAGCTGCTGCTCATCTCATCTCTTGCCTGGATCCCCTTCCTGCGTCTCAAGCTGCCTGTCTTATCTGACACTCTCCTCTGGCCCTCCGGGACCTGCGTAGAGTCAGGAGGCAGCTCATCCACCGCCCTACTGATGCAACTTAAGCTGCCAGCGCTCGCAGATCGGACATTGGCTGAAGCCCGGCCCTCGGCAGTTTCCTTTGTCCTGCGCGATTCGCTCATCAACGTCACGATCGGATCCTTCGTGCACCGGGGCCGCCGGCCCGACTCCAAGTACTGAACCAGCTCCGCAGGGGCAGGATCGTGGACTGAGGGAGGCACTGGGTCCGGTTTACGTCTGTCTTTTGAACCAAAGGACCAGCGCAGGGGGAACACTTTGCTCAAGGTGTCCTTGGTCTTGCTGGGGGCTCTCATGCTCACGCTGCGTCCCTGAAGACCCCTGATTAAGGGCCTGCTCTCGAAACCCCCTGACAACACAGACAGGAACATGTTTTTAGTTTTTACACTTGAATGTGACACCTTTGTAGAGGATTGAGCTTGAAATCAGCAAATGATAAGACACTAAACTGATTCGGGCAAAATACTGAGTGTGGCCCCTCACCTCTTTCCTCTTTGGAGACATTTTCAAGGAAGACCGGAGACTCAGGCGAGTCAGGTAAGGAAGACGGGCAGGTGGTGGAGGATCGGGAGACCATGCTGCCTCTCTTGCTATCCCCTGTCAGCCGGATTAGCCAGTGGTCTGACATCGATGAACTGGTGGACCCTGTGACACACATAGAGGGGAAATGAAGCAACAGCGTAAAAGAGTTCTCCACCAGCGTTGCCCTCCTACAACTTTACTGGAAGAATCAGAACCAGATGAAATACTTTTGTATTCTACCGTGTCAAAACCTTGCACCCACAATGCACCGCTTTGGAGATTGTATAGCCTCAAGCAGAGACGAGGAGCAACTACAGAGGTCTGGTGGGATCACTTGCTAACTCCACACCAACAGAATTGTTTTTCTTTAGACCAAGTGACATCACTTTAGACCAGGGGTGATCAAAACGTTGATCACGATCTACCGGTCGATCGCGGCGTAGTATTGGTAGATGGCATGACATAGAAAAGAATTGTCCCGACCCCCTGTAATTTTCTCTATAGCACGTCTTTGTTCTTTTATTAAACTAAACAGCCGTCTGTTGTTGATCGTATCTAACCAACAGCATGTCATTTCTGTCTCTACGTGTCGCGTTAACACTTTTCAGCTCTCCGTCTCGTGCGTCGCAGAGTGCGAGTATCAGGACGGAGCAAAAAAAAGTCCCCCCCCCGTAGGTAGATCATTTTGACTCGGCCATTTTATAAGTAGCTTGTGTGCTGAAAAAGTGTGAGCACCCCTGCTTTAGACTATTTATCAGACTTTTTTTCGGCGCCCTCGGGAGCTACAAAAGGCTTTACATATATGTTTTGATTCACAAGACCCATAAAGTAACGTTGATGTGTAAAATTGATTGGAGTTTATCTTTATTAAAACAGTTCATCACAAAGTGAAAGTTCCGAGTTAACAACACTTTCTTCTTCAAGTCTTGCAATACCTCTTTCAACCACGTATCCACCGTCACACTGCAGCACAATACTATATCATGTTATAATCATACACGGGACGAGCGTGCACGATTCCTTTTTTTTTTGTGGTCATCAATTTACAAAGCTGTTGGGATTGTGGCTCATCTTGCTGCTGCAACCACGACCAATCATGCCAATTTTCTAAATAATTCCTAATTTTATCATAACAAATCATAATGTTAAACTGTAAAATAAAGAAGGCACCCAGGACACATCTATACAATGTTAGCCCAAAGATGAATGTAACTGTCTGATCACATTGTCCTTGACTCACTGCTGTGAGGTCGGCCATTTCCACGTAGAGGGTCCACAGAGATTGATTCGCGTCCTTATCAAACATGTTTTTCCCTTCCTCAAGTGGCCATATGAGGAACACATTTCAAAACACAAGTGGCAAAACATAAATCACATCAGCATAAACTCAGCATTGTGTGTAGAGCTCCACAAGAGGAGTATTTACTGATGGAGTTTATGGTCTGGAAAAAAAACCCCTGTTCCTGCAGCGCTCTCTGGCAGGCTCACACCTACATCAAATTACTTTTGACCATTGTTGTGAGAAAACAAGTTTTCCCCTGCATGATTAAATGTTTAAATAACTTTTGGGTTCATTATTTCTCCCTCATCATGTGCTGCAGCCTGTAAAAGGCGGAGGTTCACCATCATTAAGATGCTCCAATCCCACCAATTAATCTCTCTCTCTCTCTCTCGCTCTCTCCTCTCTCTCTCTCTCTCTCCTCTCTCCCCTCTATTTCTCACTTTCTCTCTGCATCCGCAGTACACATATTAAAGGCAAAATGTGAAGTGCACTGCATCCAAATCAGCCCCAGCTGTAAATAATCTGTGTGTTGGCCTCTTCCCCATGAAGAGCAGTAGGAACCGAGACGCGGGAGAGGGAGCTTGGGCGTGAGGTCTCATCCGACCGCCATGTGATATAACGCTAAAACATAACAATCCCTGTTGCTGCCTCCATCTTCAGTCCGTTACTCACGGCATAACAGAGAAAGCTGTGACACATTTCCTCAGGAAAAGAAGAGAGAGTACACTGTTGGAGGAAAATGATTCTGAATACAATCCATGGCTACTGAAACAGAGAGTGTGAGCAGCAGCGTGTCAAGCACACATGTTTCAGAGCAACATAGCCGTGTAAATGCAACAGGGCAATGGTTCTGACAGCCGGATCTAAAAAACATTAAAATAACAAAACCTGCCTGTCCGAAAAAAGTTATTGCTTAAGAAAGGTGGAAAACATAAGTCATTTTAGATTGTGAGTCTCAGTAACTTAGCTACATGTACAATTACAAATAATATTGAATTGATGTTTTTATTATACTAACCCTAACAGTTTATTGAGCTCTAGGAAATGAATAAGTATTATATAAAGCTATACTTATTAAAACTATAGCTATTACGAAGAATGTCTGCATTCATATCAGGATCTACTCCACATAATGTAAAGCTACGGTGCACTTCACATTTTGCATCTAATATTTGTACACAGATGAATATCCTCCAGAGAGCTTGCCCTTTTGAAGAAGGACAAACTGTAACGTAAAATACCGTATGTCGACCAGATGTGTGCGTGTTAAACGTCAGTAAAACATTATTTCTGACATGTACTGTATAGTGGAAGTAATAGCAAAGTTCATGATGGTAAAAGGGTAAACCTTTCTCATGACAGGCCCTGTGGCATTTGTGCTATCAGTATGGGCATGCTCAACATGGCCACTTCATAAAGTTACACACCTGACCTTTACAAGCGTGTGCTGACTCACCATTGAGGTAAACATGTTGTATTATCCACACTAATCTACCTTAATGTCCCTAATAAACAAAGGTTGTGTCCTCCGTTCTTCCTGTGTGTCTAGTTGAGTCATTTCTGAATAAATATAGTTTTCTGATGTACACGATTCGGAAAATAGTAATACTCAGTTTTTCTTTTTCTTTTGTTTTTATTTGTTGTTTTCACATTTGCTCTGCATTTGATGCTGACAAACCCAACACTAGGAACCTTCAATATTTGGTGTAAAGAATGCAACATTCAGACCTTCTCACGTCTGGGTAGATGAAAAACCGGCCACCGAGTAATAAGTGTCACATTTCAAAACATAAATCACATGAGGACAAACTCAGCATTGTGTGTGGAGCGGTGTTAACCGCAACACAATGAGGATCTAATTGTGGCTCCACTGTTCACACATCTGCTCTCCTCGCTGTGCAGTCAAGCATGTGTTTAAGATTGCTAGGACATGATTCATATACTTTGTGGGGGTTTCATTAGTTTATAATACGCCGCTGCTTGAAAGCTTTTTTTATTATTATTATTTTATTTTATTTAGGCTTATAGCTGCTGGGGATGTTTAGGATGCACTGAGCACCTCTCTCCTCTTTTCTTTCTCCTATGGCTGAATCTTCATCTCTCCATCACACATGAGTAACTCTGCTTTCTCCCCGGAGTCCTTCTGACTTCACGTCTCATGGGGTCATCGGACCCTATGAGACGGCATAGATCCCATCTGCTGATGGACCTTCGATGGTTGGATCGTGAGTTCCTGTCGCCAGCTGTGCCGCTGCCCTGCTGGGACTCCGCCCACTCCTCCACTTGGGAGGTCTCCAAACTCTCCATCGTGGAATATGCCTAAATATGAACTATTGATAAACTCTGTCAGATTCCTTGAATGTATTTTAACTCTAAATGTGTCCTTCTGTACACATTACATCTATTGCACCTGTCCATCCTGGAGAGGGATCCTCCTCTGTTCTCTCCTGAAGGTTTCTTCCCTTTTTTTCCCCCTGAAGGGTTGTTTGGGAGTTTTTCCTGATTCAATGTGAGGTTTTGGGTCAGGAATGTCTATGTGTACAGATTGTAAAGCACTCTGAGACAAATTTGTAATTTGTGAAACTGGGCTATACAAATAAACTGAATTGAATTGAATTGAATTGAATTGAATTGAATTATTGAAGAGGAAATTCTTTAGTGCCAAAGTTGTTAATTTGTACTGATGGAGCGGCTGGCTAGTTAGCGAGATCATTTGCTAACTGTTTTCATGCTCATGCTACAGTGGTTCCAGAAAGTAGAATAAATATAATATAATAGATATAATATGAGCTCATCTGCTGGGCTCATATTATATATTATATATCATTAAAACTAGCGAGAGGAAACCTTCACCGACAGTCTTGTGTTTGACAAAGATCAGTGAGGTCTGTGTGGTTCCTTTTGTCCGGCGGCTTTGAGGAGAGAATACCTAAATTCTGATTAATTGTCCAAATCCCTGTTAATTTTCTTCCCGCTTTTTGTAAAGCCCTTTATCTACTTGCCCGAAGGGAAAAAGCTTACTCCCTGAATTAGGTACTTGCAAATTCAGTTTGTGTCTGAACCAGCATGCTGCGACTCTCAATCAATATCACAACAACTCACAAGGGAGAGAAATCTGCCATTTCAAAGAGACGCTGACTGTTCACAGTGAGCCTCCGTGTAGCCGCTATCTGGTGATGTGGTTTCTGTAGATGGCATCGGTTATCTTTGTTCAGGACTTGTCCTTTAACTCCCACGTGAAGAAAATCTCAAGGACTGCATTTTCTCATCGATGTACTGTAATTAGGGCTGCAACAAATGATTATTTAGATAATCGATTAATCTGTTGACTATTTTTTCAATGAATTAGATAAAAAACTGACATTTTCAACCCTTTATTCAAAACAGGGTTCGTACGGTCATGAAAAACATGGAAAAGTCCTGGAATTTTAAAAGGGTTATTTTCAGGCCTGGAAAAGATCGGGAAAAAAATTCCCAAAAGTTTTGGAAAAGTAATGCAAATGTGTTATATTCATATGTTTATTTACGCTGTGTATATACTCTATGCTTTGGAATTCTCATTGTTAGTTTAAATCTTGTTACTTTTTCATGTATACACCGAGTTTTCACAACATTTTGGGTTGTGGAAATGTTATTTAAAGTCATGGAAAGGTCATGGAAAGGTCATGGAGATCCACTGGTCAACATGTGGATGAACCCTGTCAACAGTACAGACAACGCTTTACTCGCGTGAGTTTACTCGTCCGACTATTTGTGGTTTAATCGCATCATTTTCCCCGGTGAGGGGGCGTGGCTTATAAAGTATACATTATTATTATTATTATTATTATTATTATTATTATTATTATTGTTATCTCCGTTACTTTGCTTCATGGAAAAATCATTTCCGCTATCCTCCACGGACGAAATAACCACTATTTCTTTGTTAAACACGTTATCCACACACACATAGGAACATCGTCTGCCCTGGTGTCTGTTGGGCTTTCGCAACGCAGCATTATGATGTTATGTAATGTTTTGCGCAACTTTTAGTTTTATTTTAACAATGGAAGGTTGTCTTTGTCTTCTAGTCTGTATAATTGTATCTCTGAAAGATGAAAAGAGTTCAGCCAGACCATTTGTCTTTATTCGTTTATCAAAACGCAGTCTGTAGTTGGAGTTCCACCTTAGCTCTGCTCCTACGGCGTGGTTACACAGTGTAGTGAAGTGATTAGCAACCTCAGGCACACATACCGCCGTGGGCCGAGGTCACTGCTCAGGAACACGGAGTGAGAGTTAGTCACTCAGCTAGGGATGATTTGCTTTCGGTTATGTGAGGTTGTCATAGTTTATTTCTATTCTGGACATGTACATAGAGGAAGTCGAATGCTTTGAATTAATACATATAGAAAGATATTATAAATAGGAAATATTAGGAATCATTTTATTTATTATGATGAATGTATTATGAAGCATAAGGGAAATACAATGTTTTCTGTATTACCCGTATGTAAATGGTCAATGTAAATGGCAAGAGTTAATGTTTATATGTATGTCGCATGGAAATGAATGTTAGTATTATTTCAGAGATGTGGCATGAAATATGAAGCTGGTTGAATCCTGTGACGTTACTTTAATCCGGAAAGTAACATACTAGACTTTTATTGTGAAGGAACTGTTTAGTCAGCTGACCCTCCGTGTGATGTCGCGACCAAGGGTCGTGACGTTTAACGCCCTCCGTGTGTGTAGCTTTAGCCAACGGGAAGGTGATGCATGTTTGGAAGAACAAAAGACTAATCCTTGAGGATAAGTGATTGACTGTTGAATACTAATATAACGTTTGTCCTGATCCGGGTTCGACAGGCCTATGGCGCATCGGCAGGAACGGAGCCACGATCGTGAGCTTTCATTTTTTGTAATATTGTTAAACTTAATCCATCTTGATCCTGATTTCCATCGAGCGCGATGTGTCGAGTACCATAATCTCTTGTAGTTAATACATCATTATGACGTCCTGATTATGGAAGACAGATGTGTTTTGGTGCAGGGATATCATCACGCCGGAGAATATGCCTAAATATGAACTATTGATAAACTCTGTCAATCCTCCTCTGTTGCTCTTGGGGCAGGGATGTCAAACTGGGCTATACAAATAAACTGAATTGAATTGAATAGTAGTTTGTTCTTCTCAGGATCAATCAGAAAAAAATTAGATCATGCTGAGGACCAAAGTGCATAACGTGGGATAAAGCTTTCCGCATGGTGGTTGTATACAAGAGACATTCTTAGCAAAGCAAGACTTGGAAAGACTAAACTCTCAATGATGACTTTCATGGGGCTGGGGAGTCTACACCTGAATGTTATACACCTTATGAGTGTCATCACCATGAAGATGAATATCTAAATAGACTCCTATATTCAAGATAATATGTCCTCTAGTATATATATATATATATGTCATTGGGGATATGAACGCAGATATCTCAGACAACGGCTCACTATTTGCCAAACACATGGCTCAGTTCTGTAATGATAATCATGTGATGCTCATGCTTCATTGGGATGTATGGGCATTCTTCATGGGGTAATAACAACTGATCATCTACCTTTTTCTACGTCCATACATGTTGAATATCTCCCAGCACTAACTAGTAATGGTATAAGAATCAACACAACAAGAAATCAACTGTTCAACTCTCACAAAGTAGGACTTCTTCGTCTTTTATGCTTGTACAGACATATTTCTTGGTCATATTCATCTACCTAGAGATGCAACGTTGTGTACAGATGTTAACTGTAAGGATGAGGAGCATAGGAGAGATCTCTGCTCCATGTATTTAGTATTAGTAATTTAGTATTAGTATTTTATTAGTAGTATTAGTATTTAGTATTTTAATATTTAGTATTGTGTTTTGTGTTTTGATTTGTATCTTTTATTTTATTTTATTATTTTTATTTGTATTAATGCTCTATATACATCCACTGCTGTGATCCTTGAATTTCCCCACTGTGGGACTAATAAATGAATATCTTATCTTATCTTATGTATGATGATATAACGAGTGCTCTGTATGAAGCCAGTAAATCCTACTACAAGCGTAACAATAAGAGCCAGAGCATCACATCGCCTTGGAACGAGTCTGTAGCTGAGTACCGGGCTGAAGCCTGCAAAGCTTTTAAATCATGGCATCATATCGCAAGGAGACCTAGACAAGGGCCTGACCTCGAGTACAAGACGCTCACTGTAAATATGCCGTACCCTTCATTTGCCATCAGGGCTGACTCCTTGGCCAAGAAGCTGAAACGTAACACTGTCGAGCTCTTAACAACTGTAAAACATCTTTGCCGTGCACTGTTGAATTTCAGAAACAGACAATATTGCTGAGTTATGGAGACAGCATTATAGTACCTGGTTCAATGTATCAAGAGTGACTTGTACAAGATGGAATGTGCCAATGATTATTATGTCACATGAGGTGTTCCAAGCTATACATAAGCTGGCTTATGGTTTAAGTGGTTTAGATCATATTACTACACCTTAAATATGGTAATCCGAGTGTAGCTCCTCTTTTGCCATTTGTTTTACCGTCTTCATGATGCATGGCTTGTTACCAGACTTAATACTGTCGGTTCTGTTCGTGCCCACTAGGTAGTCTGGATAATTACAGGCCCATTGCTGTTCGTAAAATTGGGTCAAATAAGTGTCCCCAAATACATTGTGAGAATTCTGTCATACTAGTATTCTCACCAGACTTTACAAGTATAATCGGGTGAGCTTTTTCTGATTGGCTGTTGTGTAGCCAATGTGTTTTTGATTGGTTGATAAGTGGCCCCGCACAGCAGAACTCAGGGGGGGCGTTTGATTTCTCCACCGTGAGGGGCATTGCGGCTCATGTCTGCGCGCTGCGCCGGCACATTAAAACATTAAATAGCCGAGATTTCTTTTCAGCGTGAGAAATTGGATGTGTGGCGGGAGAGCGTGAATTAAGACCGAAATGCGTGAGCCTCACGCTCAATGCGTGAGGGTTGAGAGCCCTGTATTATGGTGAAGCACAGTATGTATTACTCCGCGACGCTCCTGGCTACGGTAGCCTTAATGCTGCAATCGGTGCGGCTTTGTAGTTTTACCAAAGTCGTACTAAAACATTTTTACTTAGCGCCGTGAGCGCCGTGTACCACACAAAATCGCTTCGAGGTCAGTAAGCACAACCAGAATGAATCCATATATAAGGCGCTTCGGATTATAAGGCGCACTTTCGTTTTTTGAGAAAAATAAAGGCTTTTAAGTGCGCCCTATAGTGCCAAAAATACGGGTACCTCGGTGTCTGATAAGGTAAAATATCTTAGACATTTTTTGACAGAACAGATGACCGACTCTGAAAACATGTATCGGCAATGTCGTATGATGTATGCACAAGCGCTCTCACGCAGGTTCAGTATGTGTACAGATGGAGGGAAGATGTCTCTGTTTAGAGCATCGTGTACACTCTACACTGCTCACTTGTGGTCCAATTACAAAAAAAGCAAGCCTACGGAGACTTCAAGTAGCTTTTAATGAAGCCAGGAGGATATTACTGAAAAGATCAAGCTGGAGTAGCACCAGTGAAATGTTTGTGGCTGCAGCAGTCAATACTTTCCAAGCTGTTTTAAGAGATCTTCTGTAGAAATTGAGTTGCTGGATTGATGACCCTGAAAATGAAATCCTCATGGTTTTATTAAATATAAAGTTCAGTATTACATGCTACAAGTCCCAGTTGTGGAGATATTGGTACAGCTGCCTATTCATAAGGCATTCGTAGGTCTATGTATTTTACTTGCGATTTTGTATGTATTTTATTCTATTTTAATGTTTTGTACTATCTGGACTCTGAGTCTGAAAGTTAGATTTATTGATTGATTAAAAGAGAGCTATCTGATTGTATATCCACTGCACCTGGGAAAGCCGGAGAAGGCTATTTGCAGATTTGCTTCAAACATCAAAGCAATTTTGAGTAAAAAAACACCTTGCCTTTACCTGGACGCATTACATTACATGTCATTTAGTGCAGTCTTTGATCCAAAGCAACCTAAGTGCATTCAACTTCAACCATGAGTACAAACTCACAACAACAAGAATCAAGAAAGTACAATTTCTTCAAGGAAGCTAAACTACAAAAGTACCAGAAGTAAGTGCCGTTCAAACACCACTGAAGTGCTAATCTGACACCAACCAGTGAAAGTGAGAGGCCGTCTTTTATATTCAATTAAAATATAACAAGGTCCAGTTAATGTCTGACTTGCGCTGTGATTTAGCCCCATATACTATATATATACATATATATATATATATATATATATATGTATATATATGTATATATACAATGAATTCTCAGGAAATGTTTGCCGCATAAAATCATATAATATTTGTCCACAAATGTAAAAGGCTGTTATGACGAACAGTCCACTTATTGTTCTACAAAACGACACAAACATTGTGCTGTTAAATTACAGCGCCACCTCATCCCCTTGTCACGGCAGCCGTGTGCACGCTCCTCCAGATGTTTTCCACACTGACTGCGGAGAGGCCACACAGGCGTAGAACAGGGAAAAAGGCTTTTGAGGAACTAGCAATTTACACTTGTGATGAGCTGAGAGAACATTCCCACTCTGACAATCAAAAAGGGTATTTTGACAATACACATTTATGAATTTTAACCTCTTACGACAAAGCCTCCTGGCACATAAAGAGCATGGCAACTGTCTCCAGATCAACCACACTCGAGTGTACATTTAGGATATGTAACATTCTCATCGTAAATATGGCAGATAGGAAACTGAAAACCTGTCACCTTGCAGAATGGTTCACATATTGTAACGGTGGGTATTTTTTCTGGGTAGCTGTTGTTTCGACAGAGGGTGTGATGGAGATGGAGCAGGCTCCGAGTGCTATGCCCGGTAAAATGTATTCCGATTTGAGGTTTGCTCGACTGTAGAACAGCCTATTCTCTGATTACACCTTTTCACATGACTGATTGAATCAGCTGATTTATTGGAAGGCTCAATCAGAATCTGTCAGAAAGCCCTCCGTCGAACCGCAACTCCCAGAAGGCTGACGGGATATATGAGCAGTGTGTATTGTGAACATATCAATTTAAACATTGTTTTTCATCGATTAATTCCTGTTTTCTAATCTTTCGACATCATACCTCTGACGGAGCAACTGGCCGACCATGGAGGAATGGTGTTGCACCTCTGGTAGAAGAGGATGTAGGCTCCTCTGGTGCACACTTCCTCCTCTGGCACCGGGTCCACGCTGCTGTCGTCGTAGCTGTACCACTGTGCGTCCACCGAGTTCCTACAGTAAGCTGGGTTAGAAACATGACAACTTCAAATCTGCTTTGTGGAGGAAGAGGCTAAAGTGGTTTTAATGGGATTTGTTGATGCCAGACTCATGCCTTCATATGTGTGCAACACATCCTAAATTAACAAACTGAATCTGCTTGAGATAAAACATTGAAAGGAAAGTGGTCATGAAGAAGCGTGTGTAGGTATGTGTGACACATAAAACCAAAGCAGCTATATTGTGCGCAGGCATGACACACAGAGAACCCACCACCAACACAACTCCAAGGTGAGATTTCTGGCAGTGAGACCCGGAGACAGGAGGCGACTGTCAAGCCTGCTGTCATGGAGACGACTGCTTCTCTTTCCTCATCTCCTGCCGTCTCCAATTCTCCTGGACCGCCCCCCGGCCTGTGCGCTGTGGCTCTACACAAACCAATTGCACACCTTGCTTTGCCTCACCTGTTTTTCAAGATTCCCAGACTGTAGGGGACTCCTAAGATCTGAAGAAATATACTTACCCAAATAACTCGGAGGATAATATAGTGGATAATGATAAGTTACTAGAGCAGCGGTTCCCAAATTCAAGAATGCCGCGGCCCAATTTGAGATCTGAAAATCTTCCGCGGCCCACCACGTCGACGGGGGGGGGGGGGTCAAAATGCGTTGTTATTGTGTGGCAAAAGCGTTGCAAACCAGCATCGCTAAACATGTTTCAAAGTGTAAATATCCGCTAAAGGTAAACAGTTGTTTCAAATTCCTTCAACCAAACTGTTCCCATGAAAACATAAGAAATGTGACCTAATGGATGAATACATAAATTACTTGAGACAAGATTAATATCTGGTAGCGCAGCGCACAGATTGTGCGTCTTGATTGTGGTCTCATTTTGCGTGAAAGGGATCGAAACCAGGTGGGGCGATCTTTTTATTTTTATTTTTTCTAAAATGTATTTCTTCATAGTGGCTGTGATACTCTGCTCACTTATACAATCTTAATCCCGAAATGGAGATGAACTGTGGCTTGAAGACCTCCAGCAGTATGTTTGTGAATGTGTGACGGTCTGGTGAGCGAGACAGAGCTGCAGACTGAGGAGAACACAGAACACAGGGAAACCAGAAGTTTTAAACCAGTAGGGTGAAACACGCGAGGTGCTGGTGCTGAGGGCGGCGTCGGTCCGGGGCGGCGGCGGTGACGTTAACCGTCGTGTTGTCTCGGAGACCAGCGGCTCCCCAGCGCGTGTCATCACAGGGCGACCAACACAACAATAATAACACGGACGGTCTGACAAGTGACTTCCGCCTCTCCCTTCATGCTCCAGAGATTTCCCACAAGACACGTCACGGATTAAAAACAGGTCCGATAAAAGAATAACACGTAATTTATATCATAAATATGTTTATATTAATTTCAAATTTTTCAAAATTTAAAATTAAAACATTTTATTTATTTATTGTAAATGACCCCTCGCGGCCCACCTGCAGTACCTTCGCGGACCACCAGTGGGCCGCGGCCCACACTTTGGGAATCGCTGTACTAGAGTATTCTAAAGAGTACTACAGTTTTTACTACTGTTTTGCTTTATGGGGGGTGGGGGGGGATTAATGTTCATTGTTGTTTGTCATGTAAAATGTTGCACCTTCCGCCAAAACAAATTCCTCGTCTGTGAAAACATTCTTGGCAAATAAATGGTTTCTGGGGGTAATGCGTAATTGATGAGTCGTTACTAGTTTTATGCAGTCAGCACCGATAAAGTTAATCAGGAATGACTCGTAGAGGTCAGTATGATCCATTCACAGATATAAACTAATTATTACCTAATGACTTGGATCTCTGAGTCTGTTATCTAGTTACTCATCATTATCTATTATAAAATTCTTAGAATGACTAATTGTTTACAAAACATTATCAATTAAAAAGAATGCATTAACTAATGGTTCATTAGCATTAAGTTCCTCATTCTTCCCTCAGTTGTTTCCTGGTAAATTCTTACATTTTTGTGTGCCATATTAAAACAATATTCATCATATTGTGTAGCTCTGTTTGCCTGTTCCTAGAACTATGTGAAAATGAAATGAAATGAAAAATCCAGTGACATCAGTATTGGGTAAAGGGTTGGATTCTTTAGTTGTCTGAGTGATTCTACACTCACTGGCATTGTTAGCACCTGAATGGGTGCTGCTGGTAAATACTGAAAATCCCTCACACATGGTGGGTGTACACTTTTAGACTCGTTAAGCTTTTTATTCAAGCTTTTACAATGGCCTGTGTAGAGAGTGGCTTCCGATTGGCAAGAACTATGGCGCAATGTGACTGCTGATGCGAGGGTGACGTAATCTCTATTGAACAGACCGACGATACGTTTACATGCAAGCGGTGAGTTACACACAACATGAATACTGTATCAAATCCATACCAGTATAATGTCCTCCGTGCATTCCTCCGTGGTGGTTGCACACAGCGTAGAGGTCGTACAGATAGTCGTACGGGAGGATCATGTCGGCTGGTTGTTGACGTTGGCCAGACGGCTGCTTCCAGGGTGGTGGCCACGCCCCCAGGTTCAGGTTCCTCATGCTCTGACTCCTCTTCACCACATGGGGGGCCATGTCCAAACCAGTCAGGGGGAAGCGCACCAGGGTCGACAGCTTGTTCCTTCGGTCGCCTACCTGTTTCAAAAAGTTTGTATTCATATGTGCCGGTATGAAAAATAACACATGGTCACGTGACAATCGGTGAGGAGTCGATCGAACAGAAATCAACTGAGGTGTCGCAGCTGGATCTTAGTATAACAAAAACATCAGCTTGTGACTTTCTGTATCACTTCACGGTCTGATTACAATTGAGCAGACATGCAGAAATACAATGTATTGATTTCCCCTCAAATCGTTCTTCACTCTTGAAGCTCCTTTCCCTCTCTTGGGGCTGGCAACGCCCACAACCTCCAGAACTGTGATGTGTGTGTCGCTGGCTTCTGGAGAAGTCTTATGTGCAGAGCTGGTCCTTTGGCATGAAGTCCAACCGAGAGAATGACTGGATTATTATGCAGAAGCTGTGAGGCTATAGTTTGACCTGGGGGACCTGATGGTGCCACCTGCTTGTCAGATGAGTCAGAGGGCTGCCAATCTAGCTCCGGGCAAAGGGAAAGGGAAAGCTTGGGTTTACTTTGGATGGAAAATAATCCCTTGGTACGCGTCATGTCAAAGAGTGAGAAGTTGTGTGGGAGGTAGAGCGCAGCCAGTGGAATAATGCTGAAAATATAGTTACAATGCACATACAATATATTCTGATGGGCAAAACTTTAATTTGCACACTATGTACAGGACTGTCTCAGAAAATTAGAATATTGTGATAAAGTTCTTTATTTTCTGTCATGCAATTAAAAAAACAAAAATGTCATGCATTCTGGATTCATTACAAATCAACTGAAATATTGCAAGCCTTTTCTTCTTTTAATATTGCTGATTATGGCTTACAGCTTAAGAAAACTCAAATATCCTATCTCTAAATATTAGAATATTCCTCAGACCAAGTAAAAAAAAAGATTTATAACAGCAAAACAAAATCAAACATTTAAAAATGTCCATTAATGCACTCAGTACTTGGTTGGGAATCCTTTTGCATGGATTACTGCATCAATGCGGCGTGGCATGGAGGCAATCAGCCTGTGGCATTGCTGAGGTGTTATGGATGCCCAGGATGCTTCAATAGCGGCCTTTAGCTCATTTGCATTGTTGGGTCTTTCAGCTTCCTCTTCACAATACCCCACAAACTCTCTCTGGGGTTCAGGTCAGGGGAATTGGCAGGCCAATGGAGGACAGTAATGCCATGGTCAGTACACCAGTTACTGGTGGTTCTGGCACTGTGGGCAGGTGCCAGATCATGCTGGAAAATTAAATCCTCATCTCCATAGAGCTTTTCAGCAGACGGAAGCATGTAGTGCTCTAAAATCTCTTGGTACACAGCTGCATTTAGTCTGGACTTGATGAAACACAGTGGACCAACACCAGCAGCTGACATGGCTCCCCAAACCATCACTGACTGGGAACTTCACACTGGATTTCAAGCAACTTGGATTGTGCTCCTCTCCAGCCTTTCTCCAGACTCTGGCGCCTTGACTTCCAAATGAAATACAACACTTGCTTTCGTCTGAAAAGAGGACTTTGGACCACTCTGCAACTGTCCGGTGTTTTTCAAGGCTCAGGAAACCCTTGCAGGTGTTTCGAGTAAATTAGACGATTCAAGTGATTAGTTGAATACCCTAGTACAGGGGTGGTCACACTTTTTCAGCATGCGAGCTACTTATAATGTGACCAAGTCAAGGCAATCGACCGACGGGGACTTTTCTCTCCGCCCGACGATCTGCGCCAAAGCCAGCGGCTTTTGCTGTAGCGAGATCGCGAGCGGAGGACTGTTAACGCGACACGGAGTGACAGAAATGACACGCTTCTGCTGTAATCTGGAGCTATAGAGGAAGTTACTTGGGGGCGGGCACATTTATTTTTCTGTGATGCGATCTACCAATACTACGCCGCGATCGACTGGCAGGTCGCCGCGATCGACGTATTGAGCACCCCTGCCCTAGTACTAGTATACTTTTTCATGATATTCTAATATATAGAGTTTGAGTTTTCTTAAGCTGTAAGCCATAATCAGCAATATTAAAAGAATAAAAGGCTTGCAATATTTCAGTTGATTTGTAATGAATCCAGAATGCATGACATTTTTGTTTTTTTAATTGCATTACAGAAAATAAAGAACTTTATCACAATATTCTAATTTTCTGAGACAGTCCTGTATATTGTTCATGTTACTTAAAAATATGCATGGATATAACAGTACTGTACTGTATCTTTAAAATAAAGAAGACAACATTATATTAAAGGGTATGTATAATTTATGCTTTAACAAAATATTCAATTCAATTCAGTCTATTTTGTATACACAGTAGCCTGATATCGCAAATGACCAATTTGTCTCAAAGGGCTTTACAATCTGTAAACATACGCCATCCCTGTCCCAGGTTGTAAATGTGTGTCGTTTACATTTGGGGACTCAAATGAGGCCGGTTAAAAAGGCGATTAAAACTAAAGCATCAGAAGCCATGATATTAATATCAATGTGTAGGGTGGCGCAGGGACAGCAGGCATTATGACAGAAGCACTATATCTTTATATTTTGCTGCCCTGACAATCCGTTTCTATTTGATGTGGACGATACTCATCTCTCTCTAAGCTGTGATCCCCAGTACATCCTCACTGTGGTGCATTTCTGCTGTGTGAACACCCGTACCTTTTGAGGATTAGAACATTTCTCCCAAAAATCTAGAAATCGTTTGCCACACTGTCATACATAGTTGATTTGATTACATTCCTTGATCTCTCTCCCTCTCTGAAATCAAAAGAAGAAGAAGAAGCTTCTTCAAAACCATTTCATGGAGTTTGGTTCTCCCACACGGGCTAAGATATTATGTATCTCGTAGAAAGCCCTAAGGGTGTTATCTTTCAGATCTCTTCTTGCCCAATGTCCCTTTTCACCATGAGATCATCAGATGCCACTGTGGAATGACCTGCCTAAAGTTATCATCTTTGGGATCACTTCTTTAGAATTGCTTCTCTGGTATTTTCTTCGGGGTATTTTTCACCGACAGTGTTTTTATGAGTTCAGTATTTGGCTTTTGGTTCATGTCCTTCTCTTCGTGTTTTAAATGTGTTCCGTTGTTATTGTAAAAGAACATTTAAACTGTGTTTTGAATTGTGCTCTGTATAAAGTCTATAAATATTATTACCAGCATTATATAGTAAAGGTCAGAGGCATCTAGTAATTAATTGGTTGAGCAGACACTGTGTGTGTGTGGTCAGTGCTGGTTCAGATAACAACAGCACACAGAGAAATAAAAATGTGTGAGCACTTCCAATCATGTCTACTCAGCGTGAGCACCAAGATGTGGGTATTGTGAGCATAGTATTGTGAGAAAGAAGCAATTACTCAAATACTTATCTTGCAGCACACAGACCTAAAATATAAACACAAATATGGTCTCAATGTGCTACACGGTACTTATTTAATGAGAAGCCATCTGGAATTAAATGTTCACACACACACACACGGTATTAATTGGGAGCCTTCCTCCACATATGAGACCTAACTTCACATTACGTATCAATATGCAAAGTCTGATGCTAGGAAACGCACAGGTGTTGCAAATAACATTAACGAGGGCTCTGCCCTCATCAAGCGTCCCAGTGAGCCCGGACCCTGAAGCCGAAGCCGTCTCAGTTTAATTCATCACACCTGTGCGTTCCCCACGGTGACATGTGACAGAACGTCTAATGACATCCAACACCTGCTTTACAATCAGCTTTGGAGAAGGGTACGCCTCGAGAGATTGTGGCTCTACCGGGAGGCTTCAGTTCCTCGCGTTGACACAGCCTTGGTGTCAGAAAACACAAAGTGGTAAAAGAAATCTCAAAGTCAAGGAAGGGTACTTCAACGGCCGAATTTCAAGGATGCTAAATTGCCGAATCCCTTCGAGGGACTGGTGCAATGTCGAGGATCCTTTAGATTCTACGGAGGACCGAGTCCTTCGTTCGGAGGATACCACCAAGCCAGTTGATGGATCTGTGTTTTTCCAATGGTGAGTTAGGGATTGTTGGAACGGTGGAAATAGCTATTGGAGATGGATTTTATGACTTTTATTTGGTGTCTTTTAATGCAAGGTGATGGATGATGTGGAAAAGAAGCCATCAAAAATGTATTATTGTACAATGGTGTCTTCGTAGATCTGAATATCCAACCGAGACTGGAAAAAGAAACCGAGGGACAAACTACGAGTTGCCTGTTAGCAAAATGCTCTGAGTGAATTCGAGTGCCCTTGTCATAAGCAGTGATGCCGTGCGTATGTTCACATGGACCGGAGAAATTTAGGGTGAAGAGGACGGAGCTTTATTAGTGTATTGCCCCCGTAACCCTCGGCTACAGCAAGAGTCCTTGCACCTGCAGCGAGACGGGGAGAGAAAAACACTCCCGCTCTGCCTTCGTAAAGTATCGGTACTGATGAAATGGGGTATTGAGCTCCTCGAGATACTTTTTCAGCAGAATGTTTCACTCGGCTTTTGCTGTGTACAACTGAAAAAAACTCAATTTGAGATGATGGCTACGTGGGGTTGACCCCCATCTTATTTCCGCAACTGAGGTTTCCGAGGCCGTTGCATGCGGATCGGGGACAATTGGGGAGGAGGATGGCGGTTACTATTTTTTTTTTTAAAGAAAGGTGGACCAGAAGGTTTATTTCAATGATTGGGATATGCTATTTTGTTTACAACCATGATGGAAAGAGGACCGCCTGTCCTCTTATTTTGGAGCCCACCTTTCTATCTACGTGGGCGACCAGTCTCCCAGTGCAATATCCACGTTACTTATCTGTCTTTAATGCATGTCTCGCTCAGCACTTACAGTACCTCTCCCCCTTATTTATATCCTCTCAAACTGTCAGATATTTGATGCAGCAATTACTAGCCATTGAATGTATTCCATTATCGATCATTTAGATACATTCACTCCTCACAGAGAGACAGCAGCACAAACAACATAATGAAGCAGAAGGCGCCGTATTATATTTCAAAAGTTTTCTTAGAAGAAAGAACTTGTTTTGTTGTGGGGCAAAATATGTTTGTAAACACAATATTGACTTGCAAAATTGTCATGAGAAATGTGTTCACAAACAATGGCCGTTACACATGTATCCAGAAAACCTGGTACATTGTGGAGCGGATGTTTGTCACTTTGAGTGAGCCCATCACGTCACACCAGTGATTTGATCGACTGTAAAACATCGACAGCTTTGAGAGATAAATAATGCATGTCTAACCAGAGGGCCAGTCTCGCCCCGGAGGCCTCTACAGGTACACGTACCTGTCGGAAGCGCTTGAGGTGGAGGATGAGTATGTCGGGGAGAGTCCACAGGCTCATCTTCACCATGCCCTGCTGGAGCTGCTTACAGTGCGGACACTTCCAGGCGTCGTCCGGGGCGAGCTGGAATCAGTGGAAGGACCCATTACACGGGGAAATAAATCAAACTGAGCAGTTTATTGATATGTGTGGTTATTTTGTCATGTAATTGGGGGGCTCTGGCTTTACGGCTTGCCGAGCTCTATCGTGCAGAATGAGGACTCTGCAGGGGATGAAGTGCAAGAGTCCTCCCACCCCCTGAGCGTGTATCGATCTGACTACTAGCCGAGTATTTGCTCTTCACACTGCTCAGAGGTTGACTTTTCTGAAAAGATTCCATCAAAAATAAATAACCAAAGCGATCATGGATCAAAGCCCTCTGAGTCATAATCCGGCCCTGACCATGATGCAGGTATCTCCGTTTCTATGTGTTGTTGCTATAGTTGACAGCAGGGCTCCATGGGCTTAATAAAGTGTAATAAGCACATTGGAAAAATGGATACTGGCTCTGCGATGTTTCCGACAAGTGAACTGATTGTCAAACACAGACTTCATTGCCATAGCAACGAGCACAAGATACATCCTGAGACATACTGTCCTAGACCTGTACCCTTAAAATGCAGCATTAATTTACATCTTTACCGCTGCATTAACGGCTGTTTTGGTTTGCTTTTGGGGATTTTAAAAGTTGTATACATACACAGAGCTCTTACACATTTTGACCAATGGATTTCCATGACTTTTCCATGACTTTTCACCAAATTTCCATGACCAAACTGAAAATCTCGGTATAAACATGAACATTTTAGAAAATGTTGCGTATTGAGAGCGTGTGCCGGCTTATATTTCGAGCGTCTTTCTTTAAAAAACATATTAATTATTTCAAACTCGGTGTAAATAACACATTTCCATGACTTTTCCAAAGCTTTTATGATTTAAGTTTTTTTTTCTCATGACATTTCCATGATTTTTCCAGGCCTGCAAATAACAATTTTGAACTTCCATGACTTTTCCAGGTTTTCCATGACCGTACGAACCCTGATACATTGAGAAATGAATATGATCACCTCATATCAACAGGTGTATCATTTTGTTATGACTTCAGGACTTTTTGTTGTTCACCTTCCTGCCTGAGGGGGGAGGGGGGGGGTCTTTCCCTTTGCTTTTCTTTTCATTGCAGGTAATTGGACGGCTACTTAAGAGGGAACCTGTGGGGCCATGCGGCACAACACAATACAGATGTTTGGGTGGTGGGATTAGAAAGGATGTGGGTGAGCAGCCCTTTTTGTTTAACCCTGTTTTCTGATAGGGAGATAGGTAGGACATCTTTTTTCTTTTGTGGTCTAGGGAATTTAGATGACTTGCATGGATTCTTTTGTTTGTTATTTTGGGCCAGACTCACCCTGAAGAATTGATGAGACACTGAGTGCACAATAAACATTGTTCATTATAAGCTGCAGCGTTGGTCCTAATTTGGGAGGTGGGGAGACCTATCCGTATGTTACGCTCAGGCGCAACAATTTACATACAAAGATTAGAGATTAGGATTTAGCACAGGAGGCCACAAGAAAGACAGATGGCTGGATTTTTTTGCCAGCTGCATAACAACCTTAATTTTCTTCGTCAAGAGTTGTGCTGCTCTCGTCTCACCTGCTCTTCTTTGGTATACAGCTGAACGCACTCGTCCAACGTGCAGCTGTGCTGCTGCAGATGCTGCTGCTGCTGGCTCCTCACGCTCTCCGCGTCCTTGATCACCTCCTCCTGGATGCTGCCAAAGAGACTGGAGACGCGCACACACACACACACACACGGTTTATTGTTTTCATTCAGCTGGAGGGTTTAGTTTGGTGTGGCTCCCATGAAGACATGCACCACAGCCCCGCCCTCTGCCTCCATGTTTCTTTCCACTATCCCAGAAGTTGAAATGATTGTGCGATGCTGACCATTCTTTGGCCGTGTTCTCCCACTCAATGATGACCTTCACGTGAGGAGGTCCCCCGGGGCCGCAGAACTTCAGAGCTCTAACACAGCAGGAGACAAAGCACAGGTACACTTCTTATGAACACGATGAAACACGTCCACAACTGCAGGGTTTTCCCTGGGTCAAAATGGGTTATGAACTGCTATAACCCCAAGACTTGCACACAGACACAGACACACACGTCATTTTAATTCTGTCATTGTGTGTTGTTCTGTTTGTATTTGTCTAGTTTGTATATTTTTAAATACATTCATTTAGAGAGGAGCTCTGCAAACTTTATCCGCAAAGCAGCTGGATTCTCCGCTTGCCCTTTAAAATATAAAAAAACTAATTATCTAGCTCTTTCATTGAGGCCTGATCTTCAGTGGAGCTCAGTAGAGCCGCAGAGACCCTCAACTGCTCGTTATCGCTAAAGGAAGATTATTATTTGAGTTCCTTGTAATCCCCCATTTGCCTCTTCAAGAAATCACAGCTTTTTGTCTGATGCACAACAAAGAAACCTCTCTGAATATATGAGTTCATGCACTTCTCTCTATTCACGGTTTGAAAGGCAGGCTTGGTAATCATCTTTAATCAGCTTGGTACATCCTGACAGCTGTCCAATGAATCAAACAACGGACACAGTGTAGAATGATAAATTTCTGTCTCGAATGGAATGATCGCCCGTCCAGCGGCTCTCCGGCCGTTCCAAAGGCAACCAGCGAACAACTGTGAGTATCACCATGTTCCTCATTAACATTCACGATGAAACATTTGGGGGAGTGGCTCTGCAGGGAAGAGCGGTCAGTGTTGACGACTTATCGACTTTCTCGCTGGAGTTAGCGAGAAAGTCGATAAGTTTTCTAGTTTGTAAAAAAAGAACAAGTTCCTCATGATTACTGACTGCCTTTATTACGTGGATATGGGTCTTTTTCTGTGTTCACGGCTTTATGCGACCGTAGCGGCTAAAACTCCTTTGGTGTCATCAGTAAAAGTTTCTTGACGTCCTCATTAAGTTTTAGTCACTCTCAAACGGAAAGAACGAGTCTACGCGTGTAATGTGTTTCAACAACGGTAGAAAACAATGTGTTCGCTCCGTTCTTTACTGAACAACAGGTGCAACAGAGAAACAAGCCCGCACGTTGAATATCACTGCGCGAGTTCAATACGTCACAACTATTCTAAACAATGCAAAATATAACATACAGTTATGCATTCATTATAACAAACACAATCTAAATATTAATCTAAATAATATAGTATTTAAATCTGAGACTAAATTACAAATTAGAATTACAATATGGAAAATGGCACTAACAGTGACCATGCAGCGATCCATCAATGGTCACTGGTGGTAACTAGTAACTCCTGATTCGTGCATTGTCTTTATCTGTCCTGTAATATAGGATGCGTGTGCTATTATGCATCAATGTGCTGACTGGCTGTAATCCGCCCGGTATACATTGAGCAGAAAGGTGTTTTTTCTTTGTGTGGATTGTAACTGTGTGTGTGTGCGTGTGTGTTTGTGCGCAAAGCGTGTGTGTCCGACCTGTCAACCGTCGGGTGGTACAGCGGCCTGCTGTCTAGTGGGGACAGGTAGCTGTAGGCGTCCGATCCTCCCACCACTCTGATCTTAAAAAGCCCCCCAGCCTTCTGCAGGGGGGACAACAACACACATATCAGCACAACGGACATCACACTCTTTTCACAAGATAATATTTATGTGACTAGCTGGCGTGACGGACGGGGATCGCTCCATTAACTAGTCTGTTTCTCTGTGTGGAAGTCTCATATATTGCTATTATTCACTTCTTAAAGTGACAAAAAGCCTGTATGGAAGTTTCCCAACACATTAACAAACTTCACCGCTCATTTCCTATTCACACCTTTCCACCAGCCCGGAAATGTGTCGCCGACCACCTACGGGCCTCAACGCACAGCCAAGTGCATTAGCGCTCTGGGCTGGCTTTGATATGCTCCTCTTTTATGTCAGAGCTGGCAGAGAGGAGCGGGCTTTATGGCGTGCGAGTCAGTCAATGTGTGTGTTTCTACAGCAGCTGAACCCTTTGTGCTCTGATGAAGAGCTTTTCAGGTCCCACAGCTGAAGACAAAAGGGTTGTGTGCACAGGTTCATGTATGCAGATATCTATTCCACTGGCATGCACGGCGGGAACAGCTCATGTTTTCCTTTTTTCATTCGAAAGTTGTATTTCGCTGAATGAACCTGAGGGTGGCACCAGAACATTGCATAAAAAAAGCAGAAGCAGAGCGAATAACAAATCCCCCCCGCTGTGGGACGGATGAAGGATTATGTTATCTGACCTTATCTGCAGTCATGGCAAACTTTCTGCCCGTTAAAGGGAATAAGAGAACAGAAACTACATGCGCCTAAATTCCACAGTTTGTTTTCCTTTTAGGAATGAGAACAGAATCATAAACATTATTATTATATTGATGGCTTTGTCAGCAGAAAATACCATTTCTGTCCAGACATTGTTGGAGGAGGAAACTTAGAAACCGAGATGGGGATCATTAAATAACAAGTTGGTACTTGTCTTCTCTCCTCCTGCTCGCTGTGGATACTATCACGACAAACGCTGCCCGTCACCGCGGCGTCGCCCGTGGCAACTCGAGGGCCAGTGGCGGCGACAGTACGAGTGGCCGTGCGTGCGAGAGTGGAGCGCTGGGTTTCAGGGCTCGGGATGCGCCCGATGCTTTGCGGTGAGAACCGGGTGAAACCCGCGGGACGTGTTGCATGTTCAGGAATGTAGCAGTCATTTTTTTTTTTAAGTACATACAATGTAATTAAAACCTGCCTTCTATCTCCACTCACTCTTCTGAAACATAGAGCTTCTTTTATGGCGGTAAAGAGGAGGATTATTATTGGATTCTGAGTGAGTGGTGACATAATTAACGCTCAGCCCATAAAACCATCATTATAGGCTGCGTGTATATGTGTGTGCACGTGTGTGTGTGTGTGTGTGTCCCGGGGTGAACTCTTTGCTTTTAATCAGAGTTAATTAAATACTAGAAGTGCAGAATGAACTACTATTACATTTGAATTGCATTAACCTTGTGTGACGGCTACATATTTATAAAAAGAGAAATAAAGTACTTAATATGTTATTAGCCAATGTAGTCACAGGAAACTTTTTTCTGGTATTTCTTTTGCTTGATATTAATCCAACATCTGTACACAGACAATGAGAACTATTTAATCCTAACTCAGAACCCAACCGTAATGAAAATTGATTAAACTTTTAACGACCCTCCAGAGGAGAGAAGTAGAGTGGATGATGTGTTATTGGGGGGGGTGAGGTATGTGTGTGTAGGGGAGGTGTGTGTGTGTGTGTGTGGGGGGGGGGGGGGGGGGAGCGAGACCATTACCTGAGCCTGGGATCCATTCAGCATCAGATAATAGAGCTTGCTGAGGATGCTCTGCTGTAGCTGGTCCCAGGAGACGCTCCTGTCCTCGCGCATGAGGAATGGAGGTCCAAACCTGAGGAGAGGAGGGGAGAGGAGAGGAGAGGAGAGGAGAGGAGAGGAGGGAGAGGAGTGGAGAGGAGAGGAGAGGAAGGAGAGGAAGGGAGGGGAGAGGAGAGGAGAGGAGAGGAGAGGAAAGAGGAGAGAAAATGACAAAGATTAATAAACTCGAAAATGTCATCCAAACTGGAAAACATCAATTAATTTCAAATTAATTTCTTTCGGTGTAAAATCGTGCTGTCGCCACATCTGTTCGAGCCGTCAGACGTGCCTCAAGGCTGTTGAGCTGACAGCTTTAAGAGACATTATGCGGGTTAGGGGCCAAATAAATGGGAGAAACCAGCGTGTTCATCCCCATCACGCAGCAACGATGGTTCGTGATGGGTTAACTGGAGGCTGACTGCACAGCGGGGCTCCAGCAGAGGCCTTTTCTGTGTGAGATTAATGGGAGACGCAGTTGTGCGTTTGCAAAGTGCTTCAGAATCTCTCAGAGGTTAGTTGATGGCTGAAGATCAAAGTCCTGAGGTTCACGCCTGACGTGCTCTACAAGCAGGTGCCTAAATGCCAGTTCATTGCCGGAGGTACACCTAGCTCAAACTTACGCAGCAGATGGAACAACATCACTGAAAAACTCCCAACTTCTAAAAAGGTGGGAGTGTTTCAGAGAGGCGTCGATCCAAAGTCAAAAGTTTGGCATGACCCACGACTTTCAGTTTAGGGAAATCGAAGAGCTAAAACATCCGATGAGACACAGAGAAAATGTATGAATAAAATATTTTTCCGAGTCGGTATTTAAAGAACCTAATTTGCCCCACCTCACGCTCCTCTTCAAGAGGAAGAGCGACGAGAGCAAAGACATTTGGACGAAATGTGCCACCTGACCAAGAACTGACCTTGAATTTAAGTGATGGATGGATCCAGAACAAAGAGAGACACAGATGCTCTCACACACACACACACACACACACACACACACACACACACACACACACACACACACACACACACACACACACACACACACACGCACACAGTCATGTTGTCAAATGAGTCCTCAAATGTCACATTCTGACCATTATTTGGCTTTTCAGACGAGCGCCCATCGTCGGACTTGATGACTGAAACTGGATGACAAGAGGATTATTGATCCCTGGGGGGGAAACTGAGCCATCCTTCGGATCTCAGAGCACTAATAACAGTGACGGGGGTATTTTCAAAGTTGCTACTACGATCCCCGTCCAGGCCTGATGGACACAGTCCACCCTGGGTCAAATGAACCCTCCCATTAGAATGATGCTAATGTTACGAAGCACACAGCGTCTCCTAATGAGTTTGGGGGGGAAAAAACATTTCAATCACTTACATTTAGTGCAATTTAACCTCAGGGCAAAATGCCTCCAGCAAATGAATCCACAGCAACCAAAATTAATTCCATCTCGATTGCAAAATGAAATTCTTGCTTGGAATAATCAAACGCCGGTCACTCTGTTTCCGTTTTTTGGTGTGTTTTTAAATAACCATGCATCTACTTTGCAGCATGAATCACTGCCTTCTACCCAGACGACAACAACGTGTTGTTTTATTAGAGTGTGGAGGATTTTCTATATCTGTGATGTTGCCTCCAGTTCAACTTCATTGCTGAGGAAGTAGAAGTAGTTTCTTCTCTGATTTACGAAGCCTGAATCCCTTGGGACATTTATCTCTAAGCTGTACAACAACATAAAGCAGCGATCCAGCTGCAGGTCCAGCTGCTGACACGTTTTCTTTGGCCCAACCAAGTTTCTGTTGCGCTGGAGGCGCCGAGCCACATACACCTGCGTACCCGTGTTGGGAAAACTTATGGCGAGCGGTAAAAAACACCTTTCACAGGTTGAGTGCTTCAGTTCTGAATCAGTCTTGGGTTTGCTTCCCATGCTGTCAGCTCTCGGCTCAATGGGAGCTCAAGCTGCACAAGAGCAATAAGAGCAGCCCCACCTGTGGCCTCCATGCAATAAACGTAAAGGTCAAAGTCGAGACGGAAGTTGGATGTTGACATTGAGATCACGTTGGATGACGAAAGTGGGAAAGAATAACGCAGGTACTCGATTAAAGACACAGTGGAGCAGGAGAAAAGATGTCTCTACAGCTGTCTCCCAAATATAAAGATGACACATCCTCAATCTCATAAAATAGATATAAGTTAATCGACACTGCTACTGTGTGTGGAAAGAAACACTCTTCACAAGATGAAGCCCAAACTCTGCAGCGTGCACGATGTCTGGTCAACAGGAGGTGGAATGGCCTCTGTCATAGACTTCATAGAGGAAGTGGATGTGTCACAGTGGCATCAGGGAAGGGTGAAGCTTTAGCCGAACACTTCATTAGATGAACACCCAACGTGAAAGGGTTCAAATTGTAAGACGAAAACAACAACAACTCGCGGTAGGGACTTGTCAATCACCTTGTAGCCCCGCCCTAAAGCATCGCCTGCTTTATGGTCTATTAGTCTCTAAATGGACCGTAATTCAATAAATATACTTGCAAACTCATGAGGGGTGAAAAAGGTGACAACGGGGGTGCAGGTGACTTTTTTGCTGTTGTCTCCACACCACATCCACGTCGTTTGATGACAGCTCAAAGCTTTTATAACTTGTCTTTTGATTGTTCTGACCGCAAATCTAAATAATAATAACAAACATTTTAAGAAATTTCCTCTGAATAATTCAGTAATCGGGCCCTAATAATAGTAATAACAACTTTACATTATCATTATATATAATATGTTTAAAGTCATTCATGAACCAACTTCCTTTTTTTAACTTGTGTGCTTTGCTGTGCTTTGCTATGCTTTGAGCCTGTTCCATGATTCTGTTCCATGATTCTGTTCCATAATTATGTTCTATGATTCTGTTCCATGATTCTGTTCCATGATTCTGTTCCATAATTATGTTCCATGATTCTGTTCCATGATTCTGTTCCATAATTCTGTTCCATGATTCTGTTCCATAATTCTGTTCCATGATTCTGTTCCATAATTCTGTTCCATGATTCTGTTCCAGAATTCTGTTCCATGATTCTGTTCCATGATTCTGTTCGAGGAGCCTGTTCCTTCGACGTGTCTCATCAAAGATGTTTTATTGCGAAGACCACCACATCGCATGTTCTCCGTCACAATCTCATAAATGCCGGCCGTCTAATACCAAAACAAAAACCCTACCCAAAATAAAAACTCTTCGTATCTACACAATTCACGCGGATTACCTATTTTGATTTCAAAACGGCGAATTTCGTAGAAAGGTGACAAGTTTGCAGGTATGAATAAATGAACTTAATGTTGTTGAATAAGACTTAGAACTACAGATTGAGACCATAAAAGTAAGAAGCAGGATCCTTTTTTCCTAGACTTCTATATAATCTGAGTTTGTTGTGCAACCAGTCGGGAGAATGCAAGTTTATGGCACTTTAGCGTTGGTTTAACTTTTCGGACACAGAAGTGCCCGCCTGGCCTAAGGCAAGCTTTATATTTGTCCAAAGTGTCATCACTTCCTCATTTCATCCCACTAAGCATTTGTGTGAAATTGCCATAATTAGCGTACCAATTCTAAAAATGTGTTTCAAGACTTTTGACGACCAAATTCAATTTTGCGTCAAACGAGGCATTCGGTGATATGTGTTGACGATGATGGACGGACATCCCACAAAAACATAAAGCCTTGTAGGCGTCGGCCTGCGGCTCACCTGACGCCCTGCTGGCCAGATCCTGCTGTGTTGCAGATGACGAGGAGGACCTTGGTGGGGCCGCGCTGGTTCAGGTATTCAGAGGAGAGCGTGCTAGACGGCGGTAACCTCTGCCTGTCAGGTCCAGCCGTGGAGGAGTAGGGGGAGGAGGGGAGGCTGTGGTGATACCCTGGGCAGAACAAAAGGAGGGCACAACTGTTTCAGAAAAACTGAAAAAGATGCAATATCTCCAAAATGAACAAGTGCATGTTAGAGGCAAATTAAAGGGTATAGAGTATGAAAAGTTTATTTTATATAAGTTTGACTGGAGACTGTTTGTGAGGATCTGGAGTCCACATCCCTAAAACCATGAGACCATGTGATCAGAATGAAAACCAAGTCAGCGCTCAGCTTCAAATCACTGATGTTAAAAACCAAGCCATAAATCTAGGTGTAGTTATGGATTCAGACCTTAACCTGAACAGCCATATCAAGAAGGCAGACAATCAGCCTGCTGTCACCTGAAGAACACATCAAGGATTGGAGGACTTATGTCTCAACAGGATTTGGTGAAACGTGTCCATGCATTAATCTTCAGTAGACTTGACTACTGTAACGGTGCGTTCACAGGTCTCTGTAAAAAGTCAATCAGAAAGCTGCAGCTTGAGCCCTCACTCAGACCAGGAAAGTGGATCACTCCACTTCTAAGGCCTTTGTGCTGGCTTCCTGTTCAACACATAATTGACTTTAACATCCTGCTGCCGGGTTATAAAGCACTCAATTGTTCAGGGCCTGAATACATTTGTGATCTGCTGCGACCTTATGAACCATCACGACCCCTCAGGTCTACTTTCTGTTCCAGGAGTCAGAACTAAACATGGAGAAGCAGTTCAGTTGTACTGCTCCACATATCTGGAACAAGGTCCCTGAAAGCTGCAGGTCTGCTGAGACCCTCAGAGACCTCAAGAGGCCCTCAGAGACCTCCAGAGACCCTCAGAGACCCTCATAGATCCTCAGAGACCTCCAGAGACCCTCAGAGACCCTCATAGATCCTCAGAGACCTCCAGAGACCCTCAGAGACCTCCATAGACCCTTAAAGACCCTCAGAGACCTCCAGAGACCCTCTCTTGCTTTAAATCTAGATTGAAGACTTTTGTGTTTGCTGTTGCCTTTAATTGAACCAGATTCAAGGATATCCATCAAGTTATGCATCTCACTACTGCATTTGACTTCTTTAACTGCAACTTGCTTTTCGACTGTTTTTATGTTTTAATGAATGTTATACAAATAAACTTGCCTTGGAGGTTATTTGAAATGCAGATGCACCTCCTTCCGGTGCAATCCAAACAAATTGTATCTGTACAGTATGCTTGAGAGTGTGTGTGTGTGTGTGTGTGTGTTTGTGTGTGTGTTTTATGTCTGTTTCATTTTCCCGTAAAGCCCTCTTACTGTGCTTCTGTACGTTGCTCTGCAAATTTTTTTATCTAAATTAAAAGAGAATATTCCACCCAGTTCGCAGGCGGGGCAGAAATGGACCACCTGAGTCATAAAAACACCTTCGGGTGCCAGAGTGAGGAACTGCCATGCAGGGAGCGACGTCTCATGTGACACGTTTACACTGAAAACACTTTCACAACATTTCTATTAATATTGAATTGCCCTTTGATTCTTATTCCCCCCCGAGGAGCTGGAAGATGAATTACATTTGCTACCGCACGCACACACACACACACACACACACACACACACACACACACACACACACACACACACACACACACACACACACACACACACACACACACACACACACACACACACACACACACACACACAGTGATTAATAGTGGGTAATAGCTGGGGGGATACAGAAGGCCCAACCTCTTGTCTCCCAACAAACATAAACTTTGATGTTATCGGAGGCTTTAATTAAACGTTGCTTGTACGAACCCCAGCGAGCGATTAATCGCTGCCACCGTGCATCATCACATGTAGAGCCAACCTGAACACGAGTGAGAATAGATGTAACGCTCAGATGCTCACACACACACGGAGACACAAGGAAGTGTGTTGTGAAAGCATTTTATTTTGTTCACGTCCACAGACAAGGACATAAAACATTTTTAGCGGGTAAGTAGATTAAAAAAACGTTTTGATATAAAAAGTAATGTAGTAATACAACGATAATAGTGTTGATTGTTAAAACAAGCTCGGGCAATAGAAGGAGAGACAAAAAGAAGCTTTGACTAATGTTTGTGTCAAGTCAACTGCTACCGAATCATTCGGTGATGGGGGTTTTTAGGCCGGCTCACCCCTCCTCATCATTCCGTCTTCATTCCCTGCTGTCCTACCGTGTCATCAGTGTCCTCTTAACCCTCCCGTTACCTTCACACTTACTAACATATTTTACCCTCGGGGTCAATTTGACCCCAGCAATTAAAACCTCCAGAAAATTATTATGATTAATATTGTTTCCCAAGTTTAAGTGTGAGGTACTTTATGTTTATTTGTTGACTACCTAAATAGCCCTTTAAATCTATAAAAAAGTTGATATTTCTTATATCAGGGTTCTTACACATTTTGACCAACGGATTTCCATGACTTTTCCATGACTTTTCCATGACTTTAAACCAAATTTCCATGACCAAACTGAAATCTCGGTATAAACATAATTTTTTGGGGGAAAATTGTGCATATTGAGCGCGTACGCCGGCTTATATTTTGAGCGTTTTTTTCTTTAAAAAACATATAAATTATTTCAAACTCTGCGTAAATGAACATGTGAATATAACACATTTCCATGACTTTTCCAAAACTTTTATGATTTAATTTTTTTTCTATGACTTTTCCAGGCCTGGAAATGACCATTTTAAAATTCCATGACTTTTCCAGGTTTTCCATGACCGTACGAACCCTGTTATATGTTTGACGCAGTGAAAAACAGCCTGGGGGCAAATTGACCCCAGAGAACATGGACGTTAAACATTGAATGGGGTCAAATAAATAAATAAATAAATAATAAATAAATAAACCCGTTACCTTCACCCAGCCTTGTTGTCCCCGTGTCTGTGCTTAGGTCCGGACAAAACCGAACCCTCACACCGATTAGGCGAAATCGACAAAACTTGTTCCTGGTGCAGAATGTACATCCACACGGGGTTGAATAGTTCAACGCGAATGCTCAACAGCACTTGATCTTTAGCGGCCACTTTCAGAGCCACGCTAATATGACGTGCGCGGCGAGGAGAGCGATCTCGCCCACAACACTACCCAGAGTCTCATTCTCACCTCCTCTTCTCTTCCCTCCCTCCTTCCCTCCTTCCCTCCTTCCCTCCTTCCCTCCCCATGGGGCGGACCAAGGAGCCGCCGTGGACGGAGGGAGGTTGGGTGAGAGTGAGAACGGGAGTTCTCTCGGGGCTAAAGGACGAGAGCAGCTTGTTGCCAGTTTTGAAAAGTAAGTAATTGGCAAAGTGAATAAAAGACAACGGCGTGAGGGAGGAGAGCAGCATCGCACGGCCATCAATCAGCGCCACGTTTGTGTTTTTTTGTGACAATGACAAGGCCGCTGAGGGAATCTCTTTGTAATCTGCCATTTTTAATTAAAAGATAAACGCCAGGACTGTAGTGACTGTGGGTGAAGTCAGGGAGAAAGAGACTTAATTAAACAGCTTAGCCCTGAAGAACTCACAATCACCATCGTCCAATTCTTCCTTTTGCATCGTCTTACCCTCCTCCCTCTCTCTCTCCCTCCTCTCTCTACTCTATTCATCATCGCCTTCCTCTGCTTTTTAGGGAGGCGACAGATCGCATAACACACGGTGTGGAGGGGTTCAGGGTTTGGAGTCAAGGAGCGGATCAGCACGGGGAAAAATAAGTAAATATAACTTTTGGAGAAATGGCCAGATTACTTTTTATTTTCAAAGCCGGAATGGCCACATTTTATTTTTAGCATCTGGAATAGGCCTACAACGCTCCAGATTATTATTTTTGATCAGAAACATAGATTAAACCAATTGTGTTCTTGTTGATTAAAAAGATAATCTATTTTCAACTGAGAATTCTAAGTTGCCTATTGCTCGTGTGAGGACGTTAAAAAGCATCTCCTTCAAACAATTTCATTCTAGTTTCATGATGATGATTATTTTCATTTGCACAATACTCATTGTTACCGGTGGTTCAAAATGACGAATGAGAAGATGTTAAAGATTGTGTTAAAAATGTAATTCTAGTAATCAAAATGTGTCATCATACCAAAATGAATCCTCAGAAGGACATATAAGAAAGATCTAGTTATCTTTGTGAAACTAAACTATTTGGTAAGATCAAGGAAAAGATTAGTTGAAATAAGTATTTATTAAATTTTTTAAATAACTGTTAATACTACGCCACTTGACTTCCTCCTGTCACTATTACTACCACGAGAGCAAATATGGGTCTCAACCGGCGGCTCGCACATTCCTCCTGTACGGCGGTGTTTGACGGCGAGGACGGATCTCATTCAGACGTTGAGCTCGTTTATAACCGACGCTGTAAGAAAAGAGCTCTGATCGTCCCTGTTACTCCTTCCCGCCTTAATTTAGATAACCACTCTTTTGCCTGGTGGCTGTTGCACCAGGTAAGGAGAGGATTTTGGCCACAAACATCCGTGACTGGAACTCATGTGCCCCTCCCAGGTGGTTCAGGGCCACATGAGTAACTCAAACACACCTGATGCCAACCTCTCCTTTAGTTTTGTATCTTTCTTCCTCCGCTGCACAAAGTGTGTCTTGCTCTTTTGCACTTAGTCTCAAATACAAGCCGGCCAACAGTCCACGACCGATGTGCGTATCTGTGAGTGAATAAGACCCAAATGGGAGACGTGCCCCATTGGAGCTCTGTTACAGAACTAAAGACAAGAGACTCCCGTCTCCAACGGAGATGGAGAGGACGAACTGATCACAGTTCCCTGTGAATGTCCTGGCATGTTTATGCCTTACTGTACTTAGTTTGCTTTGGGAAAACTGTAATTGCCTTAATGGAGTGTGTACTTTGCAAGAGTTTCACACATTTGATGTCCTGTGTGCCCCCAAAGATACGCCTTGTGCCGCATGATCACGACTTGTTACGAGTCGAGGAAAGACAGAGAATGTGAGGGTCATCAGGTGACCAGGATGACAACGTTATCCCGTGACGGTTGAAAGTGTACACGCAAACGTGATGAAATGTCGATGTTCGTGAATTGTTCGCGCTAAATAAGTAGATAAAAAGAAAAGATCAATTCAATAGAAGACTTGTCTGGGTGTCTAATACGCGGACAGCATTGTGTTCCCCTCATTTCCATTCAGCACTAGGGGTGTCACGATACCAAAAATTCAGTAGTCGATACCGATACCAGTAAAATAACACGATTCTCGATACCAATTTCGATACCACGGTAAAAAAAAAGTTTCATGTACAATGTATGTTAAATATTTGAAAAATAGCAAGACATAAAAAACGTGCAACAGAGCATATCACAACATAATAAAGTACATTTTGTTGGAAGCCTACACAAGGTGCCTTATGTATGGCTTCATTTAGCTGGGTTAGCACATCCTGAGTTAATATTTCACTTTTCTTTGTGGCAGATGATGCTGACATGCGTATTTGCTTTATCTTATCACAAAGCTCTTGTTTTGGTTTTCCATCAAGTAATGTTTCAGCAACGACACTCGTGCATTCTTTGACAAGCCATCAGTAAATGGCTTTTTGTGTTGCCCCAAAATCCAACAACTCTGAGGGAACTCACTCATGTTGGGCAGTGAGCGTGTGGCTCAGGGTCCTGGTTGTTCATATTGGGCTGTGAGGCACTTCTGTGATCTCACTTCGGATTTGAGTGGGTTTGTTTGTTCAAAACCTTTATGTTTTGTCTCATAATGGCTTTTCACATTGCCACTTTTAATAAGTGCCACGGTTTCTGAACATATAAGACACACTGGTGTTGTGCTCCCTGTGGGAAGTATGAACAGAAATGAGTGTCCATTCCGGATTAAATGCTCTATTTTTTCTGTCAACTTTTCCTTTTTTGGAGAGCGACATTTGTTCCTTATGTTTCTCTCCCTTTCGCTGTCTCACTCGACTTGTTCTTTCTCCGGCAGTCGTCCGTTTCTCTCCCTTTGTTTTCTAAATGTATTGCTATCTTTCTTTTTTTTTCTACCGTCTCAATGTTTAACCTGCCTCCAACTTTCTCATCTGTCTGCGGACTTACGCAGCGCTGTCTGTCTGTTGAGACGTAATGTTTACCGCCGAGAATGCATAGATTTGATTGGCTGAGTGGTATCACGTGGGATGGCTTAACTCGCATGCAATTGGTCTGTGCGTTTTCACATCCGCTAAACCACCACCGCTAAACCGTAAACCGTACCGTGAGCGCCGATGCCAACAGCTGGCATCGGCGCTCACGGTACTTGCGGTACTTACGGTACTTTGCGCCTGTGTGTGTGTGTGTGTGTGTGTGTGTGTGTGTGTGTGTGTTCACTCGCGCAGAAGCAACACCTAGACTCGAAGTGGCTAATCGAAGGATGCGACTGATGAACACCTCGGAGTAATCCCTGACTCACACCACCAGCACGCAGTCCCCAGGGGGGTGGGTGGAAGTTTTGGTTAATCTCAGACATACAAAAACAAAACACACACTGTCTGTCTTTGTGTCTTTCTCTCTCTCTCTCTCTCTCTCTCTGCCAAGTTGGCCTCTCTCTGTAATGCCAGCTCCCACAATGCACCTTGCTCAAATCGTAACCGACTCCCCCGGTATCGCCGAGACCTTAAGTTTTCTAACTCTAAGGGCACCGAGTGAGCATCGCACAAAGTTAGCACGCTTTGACTTCCCTGAGCCGCCATTCAGCATGAAGTCTTCTTCTTCTTCTTCTTCTTCTTCTTCTTCTTCTTCTTCTTCTTCTTCTTCTTCTTCTTCTTCTTCTTCTTCTTCTTCCTCTTTATGACATTTATTTGACATTTATGTGCAAATAACCTGGATTGTTGTGGGGTGAAAGAGGATAAGAGGATGCTACTGTGGCGCTTTGGATCTAATTGATTTTTGCAGTGTTCTTCATCAGGAGACCTCCTGCTGTCATATGAAACCTCATTACTGCACCTGGGGGCGCCGTTGATCCAATAAACAACAGGAAACAGTTCTCTGATCAAGTCGGGGAAATCACAGCAGGTTGTGACGATGGAGGAAGAACTGTTTATTGACCCTGAGGTTTACATACTCCTCATGCGATTATGGTCCAAATCCCCCCCCCCCCCCCCCTCAGAATATCTAATTCCTCCAACATTGTGTGATTTATTGTGTGATATATTTGAGTGGGCAACCACTCATTAAAAAAAGTCCTCCAATGGGGTTGAGACAAAAGAGCACAGAGACGACTGTAAATAAAAACAATTGGTCAAAGTATTGAATCGGACATTTTTTTTTTAAAGAAGAAAAAGTAGTTTCTGCCTCTAAAAGCAGCATCACTCACACATGAATATGCCAAACCAACTCCCATCTCTTTGAGTGAAACCAAACTGAGACTCCCCCCCCCTGCACAGACAGAGCTACCTGGACAGCATCAACATTGGAGCTGAGAGGGCTTTTAATCTGAAGGAGGGTCCTCTGCACTGCCTGGCATATGTGATCAAGTCCAAACCTCATGACATGTCCCACAACACACACACACACACACACACACACACACTGGTCTGGCTTGTGTGTCATTATGTACTGTTTTACATATTTACAGCAAAGTGAGACTGTATTGGCAAAGTGTGATCTCGGATTTTGATCACATCTTCAAATTGAATTTCAGTATAAAAATATCCCCCGTGTCACTTGGCCTGCTGCCCATCGTCCTCCATCTCCACGCAGATCAGTTCTCAGCTGCAACCACCCAGCAAAGTCCAGGTCTACATGTTCACAACAATCATTTAAATACCTGCATTGCTGTGTGTGTGTGTGTGTGTGTGTGTGTGTGTGTGTGTGCGTGCGGCGTTGTATGTACGGTACTCCCTAGTGTAACTCTAAAGGATTCATAACTCACTCATGCATGTTCCGTGTACGACGGCGACTGAAATCAAACCGTATGTGACACTGTTCTTAAACCGTGTGAAGGCACAACAGAAACACCTCCCGGTGAGAAAGGGAAGAGTCTTCATATTTCATGAGAACGTAGAGCACACATATGTGAATTATTGATGTCATTCATATACTACTACCCCCCCCCCCTTACATTAGGGAAAACGCGAACTACAACTTCCTAAGCGAGCCGTCAATAAATGACCTCATGCTGACGGAGGGGGTAACGTGACTCCTCTGAGACGCCAACATTGATCTGCTCAATGAATGGCTGCGTGATAGAAGACCTGCAGCTCTCTTTTCCTCCGAAGCAGAGCGGATACTTGGCCGGAGAGCGGCGCGAGTGGAGCGTCATAACCGTCCTGAGGGGAGAGCTTGAGCGCCACTCATCCTCAGCGAGAGGGGAGATGCTTCATTAACTCCACAAGGAGTTGTCTCAGCACCTGAAACCTGATCCATCCTCCTTTATACGTTTCACAACTCATTAGACATGTTTCACGTGATAAAATGTTGCCCGAGCTGCAGCTTAAAACTAAAGAAATAGGTCATTATTTTGATCATTAAAAAAAAAAATTCTACTTTTTTGTAATAATTAGAATACAATTCAATACTTTTTACAATCCCACCCCCCAAAGAATGAACCACTGATAAAGAAAGAGCTACTGCTTTTGCCCACTTCTATACATAACAATGATTCCTCATTGAATTGCTTGAATGCAACCTGGAAAACAAGGGAGAGATGAATTAACCGTCCCGTAAACATCCATATGTCCAACATGTTATCATCGGATCCGAGCGGTAAACATTTTCCGTGGACAAATAGTTTTTCCCCCCCCCCGCCAGTGTCTTCACCGTTACCACTGTCTGTGCCACTGGCTCCCTCTGCTGCACGACTGACTATCATCACAGCCCAGAGGGTGTTTTTAGTGCATCAGTTTTGATCAACCATAAACTGGACAGCAGGGCAGTATTCCATATGGCCATCCACCATCGACCCAACCAGGTCGCCCTATCAGTCGCCCTGCTGAACGTCCCTGTCAAATAAATAATGTTGTTTTTTTGTAAAAGAAACTTTGTTCTTGTTAAATATTATTCCATTAATATTATCTCTCTTACGGAGCTGCTCTCGGTTTCCATGTGACATATGACAGGCTTTTAATGTCAGGTGATTTTTAATTGTATCAACAACAAAGAGTATCTTCACGCCGACCTGGTTAAGACTAAGACAGTTAAATGATCTCAAACATGGCTCAGTCTGCCTTTTTGCTTCGTAAAGCAGAAAGATAGTTTGTTTGTGTTTCGCATTTATATATAATGTTTATATAAAATATTTATATAATACTGTAAGAGGTGCAGCAATCACACAAGCCAGTTCCTTTCTGGAATATGGTGCATTTACTCTGATGATAATAGAAAACAGTTTTCTATTCTGACTTCTGAGTCATAAATCTCATCACAAAGCTCTTCTGTCGCGGTTTACCCCATGAACAAAATAAGAAAGGTGAAGCCAGCGAATGAATAACTTTACGTCTGACATCGGCTGTTTTCTTACCGATGGTTCTTACTCGCCACAATCTGATGACTTCCCAGAGTATTGAATTAAATAATCATTTGTAGAAGCTACCTGGACGATACTCATTCTTACTTCTTATTCAGAAGTTAGTATTATTGATGATTTGGTGATGTCATGCATAAAGAAACAGAATGAAAGGAGGAATACAAAGCAGACAATGACCCTCTCCTCACCAAAGGGAAAAAGTCTGCAGTGAAAAATACCACTGTGAATGAAACCAAGTCCAGAGGACTGCGGGGCTCAAAAGGAGAACATTGGAAATGTGGAAAACATTTGAGGGTCAGCGTGGTCCATGTTCTTCAATGGACATCCTGTTGCCGTAGTTACCTGAGTGAGGTGCGGAGCCTCCACGACCATAGAGGGGAGGAGCCTGAAAGGCGTAGATGACGTCGCTATCAGCGATCGCTGTCAGGTCGTCATCATCGGAAAAGGAACGCTGGAAACCCGTGGAGTACAACTCTGAAAGGATGACCTGGGAGAGAGAGAGAGAGAGAGAGAGAGAGAGAGAGAGAGAGAGAAATATACATCAAGATGCACATTCAAAACAGGAACATCTGCAAAGGGAATAAACAAGTTTTTATTTTGTATTTATTTATTTATCTATCAGAGAAGTGTATTTCCTGTTTTCATGTTTAAGTCAGGGAGCCCCAGAGCCCTGACAGTCAAACAGAACATTAAGTGAGGAGAGAAATGTAATTCACTATTTTATTCATTAATATTTTGTGCTTATAAGTATTTAAAGTGCAAACTGAGATGGTATTTTTTCTTTCTAATTATTTATATGCGTTTCTAAATAATCAATTGTGATTGGATGGCAGATATCCTTTTAAATGATATTCAAGCGCAGAATATGAGTGAAAGGATTATAACAATTCATTTAAATACTCACACTTATGAAACGTGAACGAGCTAATTGTCTGAAATCTAACTCATGATAGTGTCACAAGCTATGGCCAGTATGACTCAGTGTGTGTTTGTTTTGGTGGAGGGCGTCACCTGTTTTAATACGGAGTGCATGCTTTATGTGTTTTGCTTTATGGTGGCAGGAATACAAGCAGAACCAATAGGAGTGGAGGAAGGTGTAAATGTCCCCACTCTAATGCGTGCAACAAAACTAACAGGTGTGTGTGGGAGATGTTAATTAAGCACTGTGTCCAGACACAGGCCTGAGAAGAGGTTGAATCAGTATGTGAAGACACCAGTGTGGGCAGAACATGGGCGTGGAGGAGATCTATGGAAAAGCTTAACAAGAAAATCTTGCCCTGTGAACTGAAATTAATTTCCTTACATGAAGCCAGTAAAGTTGCAACAAAGAAAAGTAAACACGATAGATGAAAACAGGACAAAAAGATGAAGATGAAGCCTTAGGATCTCAGTGTTAATAAACCACCACGTCACCTGGTGATGAAGGCAGAAGATAAGGAAATTAAGGAACAGCAAAGTTTGTTTGAAGCCTGGTCGGTCTATGATCACTGTTACTGTCAATAAAAAGCAAAAGCTGCATCAGTTCATTATACCTCCAGTAGCTAGTGTGCTAATGCTAGAAAAAGTATATTTATTTCTATCCTCTCCAGAAAAAGAGTTCACAATTACATAAAAGTAAACATATAAATTGCAGGCCAGACCATAGCAGACACTGAGAACCAAGGGGTGACCTGAAGATCCACCAGGAACACCATCATACGCACACAGGGCATTTTGGAAGACATTTTGACATGAAGGGATATGTGCAGTGGTGTAGTAGTCCCTGGAGAAGTGGGTATACTCTTAATTTAGCAATTTTTTAAAGCAGCCCATACAGCAAAGGATAAACGCCCTATTTTATAAATAGTGACTCTATTTAGTTTACCCAAATATGATTAACCTCGTATTATTTACACATTGCCACATGATTCCTGCTGCTTGACCTCAGGGAATAAGGATTATGAAATGATTGACCCAATACTGACTCACAGACTGGTAAGAGACAACTACATAATTATGCAATCTGAGTGAACTATTCCTTATCCTTACTCCATCCACACACAACCAGACAACTATTCTCTCGCCTTGCAAGTTATCCATATAGACCTTTCTTTCTTTTGTAAACTGTCTCTTGGAACAGCTAATTTACAAAACATAGTGTAGGTCAGAGTGTGGATTATAAAAATAACATGACAGGGAGCAGATATTACTGGTCCTACACAGGTGGTGTTATGCATGAGTATAACATGTATTCAACATGAGGCAAACACAGTTTCACAGTCAGAGATTTGTTTATGATGTCAATCAAAAGAGCCAAGATGTTATATTCTTGTCATCTAAAAAGAGAAATGTGTGTGCAGGGACTTTACCTGGTTATTGAACCACTTGTGTCAGCCCATTTCTCCTCTGTTAACATTATTGTTGGTTAGTTAGTTCATGTATTAGGGTTCTGTGATTATAATTAGTTCATGTGTTAGGGTTCTGATCATATTGGGATTTTAGGTTCATTCTACTGTGCCTTAATTTGGGATGTGAGTCAGTCCGTGTGCTTTGTCTCGCCGTGGCGCTTCACTTCGCTGATTTTAATATCGCTGAAGCGATCCATCAACAGTTAATAAATCGGAAATAATAATTGGATTTCGGTCCAGGGTCCACAAACAACGGCGACTGGGTCCAGATTCGGACCCGGACCGCGGTCCGCCTGTGAGTGACCCATGCACTACTAAATAATGCGCACCAGGCACCAGCGGTGATTGAGAAGTGGATATACGCAATGCTGACTGATAAATAAGTGGGTATACGCCGTATACCTGCGTATACCCTGGACTACATCATAGGATATGTGTCCTATAACAATAGATGGTGTAACAATCCAAAGGGTATTTTTCATTGATAAGACATTTGAGTCGTTGCTTCTTCTTTACTCTCACGCTGCTGTGGAAATGGGTTTATAAAACCCAGAAAAATTAATCATATGTTGTCGTGCAGGTGAAGGATTTATGAACAGACACCTCCGGAACCTTTTTTACTCTAACCTTTATCTTGCTGGTGACATTTTATCTTACTGTGAACGCAATTAAGTGTCACCCTGCTATAAGAAAAACAGAAGAATATATATATAGTTTTAAACCTGGGTTTTGTTTTTGCAAAGTTGGTCATTATTTGTTGTTCATTATTCTCATGAAAATATTTAAGTGACTGTCTTCCTTGCTAAGGACTGGGGAGGTGAAGCCATCACAGTGGGAAGCATTCAAGCATCGAGGGTTTTAGGTTTGCCGTACCCATCTTATCTAAACTAAGTATTTGCTAAAATAATGATTCCCCAAAGAATATTTATTTTAATGGCTGAAGAAAATCTCAGTTTCTCTAAATATGTAAAGTCACACTGTGCTTAAAGTTGAAGTTAAAGTTAACATTACCTAACAGGACCATACAGTATGAGCTGACCTCCATGATGACGGTATCTCCGAAGAAGCGGGCTGCCTAGCATGCTAGCTAGCTTGTCCTTCTCCAGAGCGAGCGAGCTAATAACTATCTCTAGAAGCCCTACTTGCTTTTCTCCCAGCTCAGGTAGAGGATTGAGGCAGAGGGGACGTTCTTCTGTTACCAGTGTTGCATAAAAGCTTAGTGGAATAAACAAGGCAAATAGCCAACTAGCCAGCCGCTAAATTCACAACATTTAACAACTAACTGCTTCATCCACACAATCTTGTCACAGAAGCACATTGCTTGCGCCGGATGAGAGGAACTTCGGTTGGATCTTTTTCTGTAGGCTAACCAGTGTTGCGTGAGAGCATGGAGCAATAAGCAAGCTAGCTAAGTATCCAGCCATCTGCTAGTTAGATTGCTAATACGCCATGCTTATCACTGGTTGCATAAGTTAAACCCAACAACAAAGTCATCTCTTCATCTCTCTCATAGTTTGGTCTACAAGCATCTCTCTTTCTCTCTCCCCCTCTCATAATTTAGCAGTAGCCGTGACAAGGGAGGTTAGCAGGCGGCTATTTTTAAACGAGAATCAACATTTTCTCCCCAAAAAAAGTTTTCCCAATATTGTATCTTGCTCTTGCCCCGAATCAAAGTTTTTCATCTCAAACAAATGCAGCCAAAAACACAGCGAGATTTCACATTTTCATGTGAAACTTCAGCCCGCTACCCTTGAGGTGATTTGTGCCTCCAGTGTTTCCATTGTTCTGCCGCCAGCTAACGATGTGACGTAATCTTGAAGTCGGCTGTCAAACTACATAGACTCTATATTACAGAATCCTCATTTTTCAGATACGAGAACCAACATGTTTGGCAGTTTTACACACCAAAAAAAGCTGGGTTTTGAAAATATATCTTTCATTAAAGCCTATGAATACTTTTTATCCACCCACAGTTCTTTCCACTTATTCTACCTGAACCGACCTCTTCTCAGGACTGTGTGAGAGCGTGCACGCTGCTTGATTTGCAACTCCCTCACTCTCCTGTTTGCACCTCTGGAGTCTGCTCACCTTCGCACAATTTCCGGTATTATTTTCAGGCCCAATTTCACAGGGCAGATGCAATTTTATAGGGCAGAGACGTCATTGTGTGTGTGTGTGTGTGTGTGTGTGTGTGCGTGTGTGTGTGTGTGCGTGTGTGTGTGTGTGTGTGTGTATGTGTGTGTGTGTGTGCTTCTGTACCTGGTCTGGGGAGATGTTGCCCTCCTCTGCCACCATGGCTCTCAGGCAGGACAGGGAACCAAAGAGGGGTACAGCTAGCCCCACCCGCAGGTACCTCTGACCCTTCGTACTGAAGACCAGCGTCACACACATTGGCCTGTGGGGCAAATACCACAGGGGGGCAAAAGGAGAGAGGGTAAGCAAGTGTGTACGTATACAGGCGTGTGCGTGTGCATGTGTGTGTGCGTCAAGGAGGAAGGGGTATGAAGACAGAGAGGAAGATGGATGAAATAGAGCAAAGTGCCAAATTGTTTTGCAATTTATTACAGATTCCAAACACACCCTGGCACACTGAGTCATTAACATACACACACACACACACACACACACACACACACACACACACACACACACACACACACACACACACACACACCATTTAGAGATCCACACATCAACCAATACCACCAAAAAGAGGGAGACAATATTGTGGCTGTGCAGAACTCAAGGACGCCAGGGGCACCAGACGCTGTGTTGTCAGTGTGTTCCAGAGATGTGTCGAGTCTCCGTGTATTTCAGCTGCTAAACAAAGCTTTCCATAAAATGAGACTTTTGAGACGCGCTGCTGAGCCATTTTATGTCTAATAAGATTGGGTAAAAGATTTCCTCTGAGAATACTGTCGAGCATAAACCATTAGATTTGTCTGCTTCTGACTTTATCTGAAGTGATTAAACCCTTTTTAGATTTCATTCCAGCACAACGGGGATGGTCCCGTGTGACGGGACACCTTTCAGTGATGGCGATTAGAAAATGATTGTTTAGGGAAGATCAGAGGACATGAAGGAGAGCAGCCAACAATCGAGGAGAGAACAGGAGGCAGAGTGAGGTCGCGCCTTCTCGTTTGGAAAGACGGGCGTAGTCTCCGCTCTAGTCACTTCCTGTTTCCCATCGTGCATTATTCAGGCGAGTAATGCGTTATGCGTCGGCAAGGATCTGAGGCAGTTGAGATACCGAGATGTGCGATGAAACGGGATGAAAGGTATAGGATGACTCGAGAGAAAGAGGAAATGAAGATATCGTCTTACAAGGCAGGTTGTTTTTTTGCGGGGAGGGGGGGATTTGCTGCCTCCCAAGCCCCTGCTGACTCAGAGCCTGTTAGTCCTCGTGCAACGAAAGAGAGCGCACGGTGCTCTTTGGGGGTTCAAACCATTCCAAATTGTCTGGAAGAACCATGTTGCAACTGGGATCCAGGGAGCCATTTGTTCCAGTTCCATCCCGTGAGCATGAACAAGTATGCACTCTTTCCCCCCTTGAAACTGTTTTAAATAGTTAATCAACAAGTGCAGTAACTAATCCATCCATCCATTATCAATATTATCAATATTATCAAGGGTCGCGGGGTCGCTGGAGCCTATCCCAGCTGACATAGGGCGAAGGCAGGGGACACCCTGGACAGGCCGCCAGTCCATCGAGGGCACATATAGGGACATACAACCATTCACACCTATGGGCAATTTAGAGATCAATTAACCTGCTGCATGTCTTTGGACTGTGGGAGGAAGCCGGAGAACCCGGAGAGAACCCACGCTGCCACGGGGAGAACATGCAAACTCCACACAGAAGGAACTAATATTAACTAATATTAATGTTGTGGTGACTAAGCTGATTTGAAGAGTCTGTGTTTAGGTGCTGGCGGAAAAATAAGACTTTAAGAAATTGGTTGTTGAACAGAAATGCATTCAGGGATGTCCGGAAACATTATTTACATTATCTTTCTTGCATTCATAATGAACAACATTAGACCTTTTCAAAGGGCATGCCACTCATGTAACAGTGTTGCATAGTTTAAAAAAAGAAAAAAGGGAAAATGGTGCAGCAGTACCAGACCATATAGTTGTCCATGCACAAAAACCTGCCCTCGACAGTACTCACAGTGCATCTCGATTGATTTAGAAAATAATAACTCTAGTAGGAATTGTTCTGAGACTGGTTGTGCAAGGTTAGATGAGGAGAAAACACTCAGAGATACTGCCGTCCGACTGTCCGCTCCGTCATAGCAGGATTATCTGCAGCACCCAGACCTCAATGCCCTACTGCCAGCCAGACCGGCTGTGTCTCTGGGGGCCCTCCGACTTATCAGGTATTCTGCTGGGATACTGCTGCAGCAGGACGATGCAATGAGGCCACTGTGTGTGTGGGTGGGTGTGTGTGTGTGTGTGTGTGTGTGCGTGTGTGTGTGTGCGCGTGTGTGTGTCTGTATGTATTGGGTGGAAGGGGGGCACAGACCACACACTGTCAGAGAAATGGGGTTGTGGAAGTCATTCATGTAGAGAGGTCTGTATGTTTGAAGATAAAGGGATGCACTCAAGACTGAATGTAGGCAAATTGTAGAATTCGACCGATATTTGTTTCATTTTCTTTCTTTTCTTTTGCACGTCTGGACACAGAGGGAGAGAGAGAAAGGGTGAGAAAGGGGCGAGAAAGGGGCATCCTGGGTATCCTACAATGTCGTGGTTATCAAGTATGCCTCGGTCACCAAGACGCCCCTCATTCGGCTTATTTTAAAGGGTCTGTTTTCTGTTAATCTGGGTGATTAGACCTCCACTAAGGTTGGTGCTGGGTTAAAGCTTTGATGAGAACCGATGCTTCGCTACCAAGTCGATGCTAAAATTCTGAAAACATGACTTGTTCATATGGTACCAAAGTATTTGGCACCACATGTACTGTATGCTTCACGGATCGGGGCTTGAGTCGAGACAAGCGGGGTCTGAAATCCAAATGGACGCTGTAAGCTCACGACAGCGACGGAGGTTGTATTGAGTTTCATTGTGATGCGAATCACGAAGAAGAAGACAAATAAATCCTGAGTCCGGAGACTGGTTCTAATCAGCCCAAATAATGAAAGTCACCTGGGTGTGTGAAGTGTGTGTCCGGCGTCAATGCTGAACCCTTGTGTACACTGGAGCCAAAAAGTCTTATCTCTCTCTCTCTTTGCATCTGTATTGTCAAACTCACAAAGTGAGTCCTAACGAGTTTTACAGCCGGACTGCTATAAGAGGAAGTGTAGATCGCCATCTACGTAACATTGACATCAGGCGAACATTTCAAATATCCAGAGGGTCAACGTCCCAGCAGCTCAGAGAAGCTTTTGCTTGGCTGAATAGTTTTGGGTGTGGACTAGATTTACCCAATAAAGTAAAGTATGGCAGAACATATATAGTAATAATGTTTACTCAGTGACATAATGGGACCAACATGAAAACATGATGTAATTGCTAAAACAGCATTGAAAAAAATCAACACATATACATCACAAACACACACACACACACACACACACACACACACACACACACACACAGACTGAAAGAGTTGTGTGTTATACGTCACCTGGTTTGTCGTAGGGGGATAGGCAGCGAGATGCATGAAAAGGGGTCGAAGGTGTTGCTCTGCTTAAGGCAATGAGGGCACGTCAGAGAAGACCTGGAGACAAAAAAAAACATTTTAAGTATGTATTTTGTTATATGTGATCTCAGAGCACCATGCACTCTGGGTTCTGATAAGTCTTGAAAGACATATTACATCTTTTTTTTGGTCCAAACTTGATCCAGCCAATCCAATCACAAGGCTGGCTCTCAACGGCGGAGAGAGAAGCTCGAGTAACTTGATATGACGCGACAGATATCGGCCCATCGCCACATATCAAATCTTCACATTGCCTCTTGAGTATTATGTGAATTTTCCAACAAGGACAGCAGTGACTACTGAGCACAGAATCAGGCCATCTGGATGCAATGTGTTGTTGAGAGAAGTGCAGCAAAGCAACAGAGATGTGATGCCGAAATCATTTGCTCCAAAAGCAGTGAGGCAGTGGAAATACTGCTGCAGAATAAAAAAAGGGCTGCATCCTCAAGAATATACTGTGCCGCAGAGAGGAGGAATATAGAAATATGGAGAGAACAAAGGTATAGCATGAACGGTGGGTTGGGATATTTGAAGGCACAGAGGGTAGCGGAGAGAAACCGCTAAGCAGAAGGGAACAAATACGACTTTGACTAAAATGAAGGGTAGCAGACGGCGGAGGAAACTAACGTGGAGAGCAAAGAGACGGAGATGAAGAGGAAGACAACAAAGTGTGGGGCTCAGTGGGAGCATGACAAACAGAAGGTTGGAGGCAGAACAGTCGAGTTGACAAAAACTAAAAAGCAAAGCTGAAGGGAGAAAATAATACAAATAAAAGCAACGGACAGGACCCCTCAACGTCTTTGAGTCGACGGGCGAGGAGCTGATCAGAGTGGAGGGATGACACCTGGGTGGAACAACTGGGGATCCACAACCTAAAATCTGCAAAGAGACAGAAAATAGTTCCGAGCCACCTTCTTAAGGATCTGGACACATCAACGCTGGCGCCCATGTTGACTTTTCTGATCATATCTTACATAATGAAACGCCAGCCACTGTTTCGAATCAGCCCAAAAGTGACGAATCTACGTTGTGAAATAAAGGAGCGAGGAGAGCAGTGCCCACTTCTTTTACGTTCTTCAAGATGATGCAGTGGTATAGTTACACTTTAACGACTACAAACAGGGGTATATAAAGCTCACTGTAATTTATTACTTGTATTTATTTTTCAGGAGCAAGGTGCTTACTTCCACTTAGTTTATTTTACAAACTAAGCAAGATAATAATCAGTGAACTTCGGGGAGGTGGATTTCGTCCAGGAGAGCTAGTCAAGCCTCGGTGCCCGGTCGTTATGCTAAGCTAAGCTGATGGAGCTCTCACTGCAGCTTTATATTTATCGCAAAAACACGATAGTATCGATCATCTCATCTAACTCTTGGCAAAGACGGGAATGAGCTCAAATGTTGACCTTTTCCTTAAAGAGCACTGCGGCACTGGCCAAGGTTTATGGGCTCTTTTTTTTATTATTGCTCCTCGACTTCTGTGTTAAGTGTTATTGGCTTTGTCGAATTAGCTCTCAAGGTGTTCTCCAGCTCCGATATGATTCATAAAGAGCAGAGCACCATCTGTGTATCCTGGTGTCAAGGGAGTTCAGCAAGTCCTCAATCTGTCTTCACTGCAAAGTACCAGGAGTCCCTCAGAGCAGCGGCCCTCAAACTTTCTTGTGCCCCGGACCAGTTTCGTATGAGACAATATATTCAAGGACCGGCCTTCACGGTGTGGGCGATAAATATGACCTGATAAATATGACCTAATAAAATGATACTACGAAGTGTATGAAAAAACAACTCAACATTATGCCGAATTAGCAGGAGCCCTGTTTCCTGCATGTTTCTCTGCAACGAGCCGGTCCCATCTCAGGTTAATGGAAGAAAATGACACCCGACGAGTGTTCTTTATGTCCGGTCTGCTCTGAAACTTAGTTTTGGTCTCTGTCACTGCAGAAAACCCACTTCACAAAGGGTAGGATGTTGGAAATGGAAGCATGGTTTCAGTGCGTTTTGCTGCAGAGTTTTTGTCTGAAACGTACTTTTAAGCCCACGTTAGTCACTATAGTGTGAGTTTCATTTTGGGGTATCGTATCACGTGACCTCTTCACATGCGTAAGACGAGGCTCATACACACAGACGGAGGTATCCGGTTATTTTTCAAAATGAAACCGATTTCTGACCTTTATAATCACACTTTTTTTGAATTCATTCTTTCTGTGCGGCCCCGGTAGCAAGGGACCCGCGGGCCGGTACCAGGCCGCGGCCCGGTGGTTGGGGGCCGCTGCCTGAGAGGTTTGTGATGGCAACAAGCAGTAGTTTGGCACTGAAGTAGTGTGGGAGCGGATAAGCAAACACAATGAAATGTAGCTATGACTACTAATCCGCAACACGTTTCCAGTTACGCACATTCCTGGTGTGAGTGATGCTTTCGCTTTTATCTGAATGAACCTTGGCCTCAACTGACCCGTTGTCCTTCTTCAACCTGACGGTAATCTGGCCTTGCCGAGTGAAAACAACATGATCAGTTTGTTCCAGAGTCACATCGCCCTGCAACATAATCCTTTTATTCACGTGAGACCGTCTAATGCAATGAGGTGGCCGTGTGCCTGGCGCTGCTCATTGAGCCAACATTGAAGCACCGTCTAACCCTAACCCTAACCCACGTCATTTAGTGGTTAAGTCCTATATGAGTAGTGGACATAGTCATTGTCTCATTCATTATTGAGATGTAAGACTGTTTTGAAGTATTGACTTTGTCCTTTTGGCTGACGCCATCTTGGACATAGTCACCGAGTGATTTGTGGACTGCCGTTCTGAAACCTTGAGTTCTGCGTTTTGGCCGACGCAATCTTAGATTATGACTGTCACCGTCTTGGATTGCGACCAAGCATGCCCTACTTTTTGTTTTTTTTCACTCTAAACAGGACCATCATTTACTAAATTAACATTGTGCTGTATTACAGAAGACTTGAAACTAGCAAATGAGACCAAACACTTAAGTTTACAATGTTTACTGAGGTAATAAATCAAGAGAGAAGTAAAGAGTATCAGACTTCTTTTATCAACCAGAGGAGTCGCCCCCTGCTGGCCAGTAGAGCAAATGCAAGTTGAAGACACTTCATCATTGGTATCTATTTGTTTGACTTGATCTTGAAGGACCATTGTTCCAATGTTGCTGCGTCATGTTCTTCACACCGACGGCTCTGAGAGTGCGGTCACATTCATGCGTACGTGTGCTGCCAGATGCTCGTTTCATCTCACAGTGTTTCACTTTCATTCCTGCCAGTTGAGCTGCTTCCAAGCTTGTGGAGATGCAAACTTGTAAAACGTACAAATACGCTGGAAATATTAATCACTTTTTCAAACTCTGCATTACTTCGCTGTCAGTGGTGCAACCGTTGTGGCGTGGCAGCCGGTCACGGGCTCGCTAGTGATTCCAGAAAAGCTGACGCACACAAGCAAAAACTCTGCATTCATTTACACTGAAATCCCCCCCCCCCCCCAAAAAAAAAAAACATCACTTCAAAAGTTTGTATTGAGGCTGACAGAGTTTACATGTCCCTGATGATGTTTTATGACAGAGTAAGTTTCAGTCAAACAAAAAATGCCTCCATCCTTTAGTCTGGACCCGACACCCGGAGCTGTCCCACACACGGCCACGGACGGGCGCATGCACCACAGCAGCGGCGGCGGCGGCAGCAAAGGCGGCGGCGGCAGCAGCGGCTCTTATTCATCACGAAAGAAAGCGGGAGCTGCTCAGCTTCCCTCCAATCAGCTCAGGGCTGAATAAATAACGCTCGCACTGGCAGCGCCGCCGAACATTATGCAGCATCACGTCGCCTGATCCAGCGTGCTTTAAAAAAAAAAGAAACGGTATTCTAAAAATGAGAAGCTTTGCAGCACAACACTGGGAAGGATGTGGGTGTTGTGGCACAAAATAGGTCAGGGTGTAAAAGTTGTGTGATGTATTAGGTACGGTGTCAGCGATGAGCTGCTGTTGTTAGAGTTGCAGGGCTTTCTTGAAATAGAATTTATTTGACAGCCCAGAGAAAGAAAAACATAATCATTTACTCCCACTTAAAGGTGTTACTATTAGAATATCTGTGTTGGTATTTCCTCCAGTCAAAAGTCAAGTGCGAAAATGCAGCTGCGGGTGCTAAATGTGACGATTACACCTCGTGAATGCAGCAGGTTTAGTTTTCGGGGACTAAAACTAACTGAGAATAACTTTGAATCTACTGCAAGCGCCTGAGTGGCAAACAAACGTAAAGAAATAGAGGTAGCAGAGAGCTCACACACTCACACACACAAACTCAAAAAACAATGAGCCCCCCATTTTGATCCCATAAATTCTCAGTCCAAAGACATCGGGTTGGTAACGGTTGGTGATTCTTTCATTTCTTCATTTCCCTCAGAAAGTATTCTGTTCCCAGCCGCGATCAAACTGCATCGTTCTTGCCACAGAAACCTGATTGTTTAGTCGCAGCGGTCTTGACCTTCTTTGAGGCATCGGACGAACGCTGCGCTTACAGTGATGGATGGAGGACTGGGCTCAGGTGGAAAGTTTGTTGCTGCTTTTTAAACTTTCAAAAACAGGAAAGAAACTGGGATTTCTTCTAGTGAAACCGTTCCTCTCATAAAAGGAGTTTCATTCTGCGTCTTTGTTTTTAATTGTTATTTAAGAACTGTTGAAGATATACATTCAGCAGCAGCAAACACTACTCAACTCAAAAAGCGTCATGACCCTTTCATCAAGTTTCTGTCACTGGCTCCAAACATCACATCCTCATTCTCAAAGTTCTTTGTGATCTTTGAGAGAGAAACATGTATATGTATATGTATATATTTGCTAGCTTTTTTCTTCACATTACCTGACCTCAGATGAGTCACGTATTTCGTGACCTCGTGAGAAGCTCAGACACACACACAGGTGTGTCAGGTCCTTTTTCAAAATATATATATTTTTTTTAATATTTATTTTAAAAAAACGTTTTCTCTGCAGCCCGGTACCAACTGAGCTGTGGACTGGTACCATACCGCGGCCCGCGGGTTGGGGACCACTGGTGTACAGTACATATTTATAACACCTGACTGGATTGTTAGGGACGAAGCGTCGGTGCTCATTCACAAGTCAAACTCTGGCTCGCTCGGTGTTAGAGGCGACAGGACACAGCGGGCTCTGATGGAGTGAGTCTCAGGGTAAATGGAGAGCTGAATAAAACGTGTCCTCCAGCCCCAGAGGCACTTCATACCACGGCCGTATACAGGTCAACGCTCCTCCAGGGACTGAAATAGAGCGAGAGCTCCAGAGAGTTCTCCCTTCTGTTCGGCTGTCAGTCAGTCAGTCGTGTGTCATTGGCTGTGGATTGGAGGGCACTCGAGACCCCCTGTCAGGGGAAATTAACTCAGCCAAAAGGGCGGTTGAAACACACACACACACCCACACCCACACACAGACTTGTCTCACCTTCACTTTTAGAAGCGTTAATTCTCCCTCTCTAGGCCTTCACACACCGAGGGGGTTGTGAGGAATTAAAGGACATGAAAAACAGAAATACTCAGCTAGTGACTAGTTTTAAATAGATTTGCGTAAGCAGAAATTATAGAAATTAGCAAAATGCTCCGAGGGACAAGGAGTTCCCTCTGGTAAACAGTTAAGCAGGATGCGGCTTAGCATGAGAGCGGGTCCTCTTTCAGTCAGAGTATCGGCAGTTTGATCCCCTCACAAATGAAAAAAGTTACGTTTTTTTTTGTTGCTGTGTAATATATCCGTTCTGTTGGGAAATACTTGTGAAAAAAGCCAGAGTTTGAAACTATTTTCACATTAAACTGGCATTGCAACGACAACATTGTGATTCTCAATGCCGCCTTCATACATGCGAGTTTCCTCCTTCCTGGTTCAGATACCTGAGGATGAATGGATTCCTGCCAGCCTCTTTAATAAGCACCTTGGCGCACACAAGACTCACCGACTCACTGTTGTGGACTTCAAGTCGACAACAGTGAGTGGGTGCAACCTGGACAAGCTGGTTGTGTGAACACATAAAATAAATAACTAAAAGTATGGGGATAAGGATTATAACGGAGTTGGGTACCGGCTGCCTGCAGTCCGATCCTTTGTGTGTCTGTCCTGCCAGCTGTCCCCACATTGCGAGTTAAAACACTGGAACTATCTCACACAGGCAGAGTCCAAAGGGAGGAAACAGAAAAACACACAAAATACATTAAAAAAACAGCTCTAAATAAAATACAGTAAAAAGCCATGATGTGAGCAGACTTCCTCTGTCAGCGATCACTTTGAGTCTCCAGCAACAACAACAACAACAACAACAACAAGTCTGTCAGTCTTTGAAAGTGTCTCAAGATCTTTCTTTGAGTTACTTCCCGCTGAAGGTTAGTTGCTCCATGTCTCTTGTGTTTTGCGTTATTGGACAAATATTTCCATCGACCCAACATTTAAAATTTGGCAGTTATAGTAATGGATATGGGATATATAGGTTTTTTTCAAACTGGCAACCGTTTGGGCACAAACTTTTATGCCGCCATCGCTATGAATGACACATTCTCCTGTCAGTCAATCTCTTTCTCTTTCTCTCTCTCTCACTTTCTCTCTTTTTCTCTCACACACACATGCATCATTGTATTTCTGACAGGACACAGTGAAGTTCGTGAGGTGGAACCGATTCTCCAAACAAGCGACTCTTCCATGGTATCTCCCTGCTCCAGCCAGCCAGCGATGTGTGCATGGTGTGTGTATGTGTGTGTGCAGTGTAGCATACATACATACACACACACACACACACACACACACACACACTGGGCTTTACAGGTGATTTTCTGGTGGGTCTCCACTGTGGAAAAGTAGCGGTGTGTTTTAATGAGCCTAGAATCTGGAGGCCTGAACTTCAACTTATACAGTTTGGGTGCCAGACAGGAAAAAGTTTGAGAATATAAACTCTTGTACAAAGCCAGTTCCAGAATATGATTCAGATGGAGCTTGGCGAGTGGGGAGATGGGAAGTTGTGTCCTGGCGCGATTTCAAGGGGTTCTTTTCGATTCAAAACATTTCCAACTTGACGAAGCATCCACAAACCAATAGTCACACTCCCTCCTCACGGCCTGTGGCTCCGAGGTCATCTCAGGCTCCAGCGGTTCAGGTACTCGCTGGTGAGCTAACTGTAAACTACCCAATGACTGTAAGGTGTAAGTGAGGTGGCAGATGATTTGTCTTTGCGAGAAAAAAAATGGGAAAAAAGGAGATCAAAGAAAGAATCACTTTCCTTCTTACTGCCCGGCTCAAACCGGCGAGCGCCTACTTCAAAGCCTGGTAGTGCAGGGAGCTTTGTGGCACCGGCAGGGGGTCTGGGGGGGGGGGGGGGGGAGTGGTACTGTGGGTGAGGCACTGTTGCTGCTGAAAGCTTCAAAATTAAAGTAAGCGAGGTCGAACAACGTCTGGTCACATTTCCGGGGTCCTGTGCGCCGCTGACGGAGCGACCGGGCGGTCAGCCTGAGCACATCCCAACCGGGCTGGAGCCCCCGTGGACCATCTTTGAAGATGAGAGAAAGTTTGCACTCTCCTATTAAGCGCCGAGTCTTCAAAGGGTCTGCCGTACAAATATAGGATTGGTGCAGGGAGCATCTCATGCTGGACAGATATCCCCCGCATGTCACGATCACAAGAGTAATCAATCGTCCGCGGCTTCGGGCTCCACCTAAAACAATCTCCACCTCGTGTGTCTTTCAGCTGGCTTTGGCTCCATAGCTCTATACACTTGGAAATCATAGGACATCTCGTCTGCTTTTGACACGTTTGTTATACAAAGTGTGTAATATCCCCAAATGCTTTCACATCCAATATGCATCCTAATAAAAGCCACTGTGATATTTAGAAGAAGAACAAACTAAGTAACCATCACCAGCTATCTTGTTTGTCAAGAAGACGGAGATCGAGGCCGCGGCTCTCCGCACGTCTCCTAGGCCATTAAAAATAGATGCCACAAACTGAGAGCGACAGACTGAGGAGGGAGAGAGGGAACGAGCGAGGAGGAGGAGGGGGGGGGTTTGACAAAGGCTCATTCAAACGCCGACTTGAGTGCCGACTCCCACACCGGCAGCCCAAACCACAAGACAGCCGCGGCCTCTAATCGCAAACATTTATTCAAATCAGACGACTCCACTGGATGCCTCTGAGGAGCATCTCTGTGAGATATATAAAGAATCAGGAAGGAAGAAGAAAGAAAAATCAGCTAAGTGATGGAGGCAGAGAAGGGAAGGCCAGAGTGTGTGATAGAGAGAGAGAGAGAGTTAGAGAGACAGACAGACAGATGGAAATGGAGAAGGAGACAGACGAGAGCCGGGAAACAAAGAAAACAAAAATAAGGGAGTGATTCATCTTTTGTTGGAGTGCATTTAGAGCCGGAGCGCCCCGGTGATTACACCAAGTAAAGAGGAGGAGACCACATGGAGGTCCCACGACTCGGCTGATAATGCGGCTGAGAATACAAAAGCATGCAAAAGGCATATTTACACTGAAGACGGTCTGATGGAAAACAAATCCAAAAACATTATTTATTAAATGAGAGCGAGTCACCGGGGGGACGGTGCTGCTGCAGAGTTTAGAAACAAATCAACACTCTGCGGTTTCAATTAGAGCGGAACTTATGTAGTGATGCGTTTGTCGCGGAGCAGCCAGCGCGTCATTAAGGTCTTGGACTGGGAAAGTAATGCCAGTAATGAATTGTTTTTTTTTATATTTTTCTACGATGATAGGAAGAACACCGCAAGAGGGGGGGACGTAAGAGATGCAACTGAGATCATTAAGTGAGTAAATGAAGAGGTTGTTGAGCGCGTCATTTGATTAATTCATAGTTTAAAGTGACACGTTCATGACCATCACTAATCTGTGATGTAAACATACCAGAAGAAGAAGAGTCTAGTCTTACATCTGCATGCCAAGGCAGATTATTATATGAAATAAGGTTTATGTTTGATAAGATTTGTGAAACCTTTTTGCAACTAATGGCCAAGTATCACTCACCAATAATATAGTGGAATTGTAAATGTAATATCTTAACATTTAAAAAAACTCACCTCTGTGTCTGTCGGTAATAGTGATTCATTTTGGAATATTTTCAAACACTTTATGAACTAAAGGATGCTTAGCTAAAAGAGAATCGCACACTATACATAATTAGTACACGATACAGAATTAGTCTTCGGGCATTATATGGAGTAAAGACTGATCCATTTGCGTTTCTTTTAAATGTCAGCAGAGGGAAGTGATCCTGCAACTGATACTGAAGGTGTGTGTGTGTGTGTGTGTGTGTGTGTGTGTGTGGGGGGGGGGGTGCCTGGCTGCAGGAAGGGGGCGGGTTTTAACATCGAACGTGTAATCCAACCCACCGTGATTTCACCCGGATTTTATTAAATTAACTGTATCATTTGGGTTAAATGTTGATTGTGATTGGTTACTAAGGCGTTAAGGGTTAAGGGTCACGCCTCGCGTCCAGTATCGTCTGTCATCGTTTTTTGACCAACTCTAGATTAAACCATCCTCTCATGCTATGCTTGAGAAAATGGATAAAAAAAACACTGCATTAACTGCTTGGTTTACGTTAATTTGACATTCAGCTAGACTGAACACATTTTGAATTGCCGCTAACGATGGCCGTTATATCCTTTTAATTATCCTGTGAATCGCTTACACTGCCCGCTAGCGCTTATTTCCACAGCTAATCGCCAGCATGTTGACTATGTTATGATTATGTTGAGGTAGAAATCTTGTCAAGGGCCTGTTATGGTGTCAAAATACATAATTGTTCATTTGAGTTTCCATGAAAGGCTGAGATGTGTGTATGCGTTGTTAGCACAAGCAATTAGTACTAGCTATTAGCATAAGTGATTCACAGGATATTTAACAGGGTAATAGCTATCGCTGTTTGTTATCGTGAATCATTTAAAACATGAAAACGGTAAATGTGAAAGTAATGTAGACCAATATAAACCGTATTTTGCTGTTGCTATAATCAGTGTGTAAATGTGAGAGAGAACAAAGAAGAGAAGGAGATGAGACGTAATGGCTTAAGGAGATTGTCAACAAACATCTTCATCCTTCTGGTCGCTCCCACTGAATCAGCGAATTGATGCAGCGCAAGTGTTTTTCAATTAGTCAGCCGGAGAGCATCATGGGAGACGAGGAACCGCGGGGATACAGTCGGCCTCTAAGAGTCCAATCCATCATCCGCCGATGAGGGAATGGCATGATCCCACGAATGAACGGCTGGTTAACGGCCAACAGCGTGCCGGTCAAAACGAGTACGCGTGTCAGAGGTCGACGTCGTCTTCGATCGACCGAAGCGTCACAGGGCTAGTCCGGGTGTTTAGACCGCGAGTCTCATGACCCCGTTTGACTATATCTGTGACCTGTTTCCAGAGTGCATGGTCATTTTATTATGTGGGTATCAGAGTTTTTGTGTCTCGTTTGTGTCTTATTTTGTCCCGTCTCTCGTGTCCACTGTTTCCCTGCATTTCCTGTCCCTGTGATTGTCTGCTCTGGTCCTGATTGTTTCCTTCTGTATGATTGCTAGCCCCGCCCTCTTTGTGTCCGCCTGTGCCTCTTTCCCCAGAGTCCAATCCCCTCCACCTCCCTGTGTATTTAAACTCTGTTTGTCTCATTCCTAGTGTGGGTTTGTACAGTTTAGTTTGTGTTTGTAGTTGACCTGTTTCCTGCAAAGGATTGAATCTTCTGTGGAAATGTTGTTGGCGTTTGGGTCCAATCTCTAGCTACGACATCCTGACAGGAGGGGGGGGTAACGATTCGGAGGAGCACAAGACTCACTTGGTTTATGCGCACGTGTTCACTTGTTCACGCTCGTTCGAAAGCCGTGTTTGTTTCGGTTCGGGCGTGAGCTTTTCCCCAACTCGCACACGGATCAGCCTTTGCTTGTCGAACTTGAGCTAATTGCAAACTGTGAACAGGCGGCCAAACTCGGCAAAAGTCCATTCATTTCCCACAGAGCTGAGCAACAAGGGAGACGTTCAACGAGTTTCATCAGCTGCGACGAGTTGGCGAAACCAATCATCAACAGCTGAATAATTCATCCAGCTCCCCAGATGTCCTGCTGGTATTTTTCCAGGACGGTGTTTCCACCTGAAAACTGCAAGAATGTTGTCAAGATGAGGCATCAGCGACCTGTTTTAGCCGCTCTGTACCTTAGCAATGAACACCGAGTTCACGTTCATTCCAAAAGTTTGCACGGAGAGAGAATGTTTGTTGGTAGAGTTTGAAATAGAAAAAGTATTCTGGGCAGTGTATTCATTTTAATGGACCAATTCAACCCTCCATTATGATCCATAATGTGTAGAGTCCTTCGTATATTATCTTGTGTTAGGCGTTGTTGTATAATCCTGTCTGATCATTATGTATCAGCAGCGGTAAAAACTCCTCCAATCGTCTTACCTTGATGGAAGCGGACAACCTATGTTTAGAAACAATATTGAATCCACATTACATTTTGTCCTCGTCTTCTTTTGGGATAGCTGAAATTGCTTTGTTCAAGCTGGTTGGTGTTAGCGCCTTTTTTAAAGTCCAGTTCAGTGTGGGAAGCATCACAGGGATCAGCTAATTTTTTTATTCCTAATAAAATTACAGCGCTAAAAATGTGATCACATGTGTTTATTGATGTCAGTCTTAATGTTTTGGATGGCATACACTTGAAACATCGCAGTCTCTTCTAGACAAATTCTCCGTTGTTTATACAATTCAAGATCGGAGGATGAATCTGCGTAGCTGCAGGATCGACTCAACCAGACCTGAACCGATGGTGCCCTCGGTCCAGCTGGAAAGGATTGGATATGCCACGTTTGAAGAAAACGCGTTTGCAATCCCGCTGCTCGTGTCCATGCCGCTCACCTGTACTGAGCCTGGAAGTGTTCGTGGACAAAGCTGTGTCGATCGCGAGGCTGCTGCGAGCCGGCTGAACTGGAAGAGTTCTCCGACGAGCCGGGTCCCTGCAGACAAAGGGACAGGGGAGAGAGGGGAGACAAGGGATCGCTTTAGTGGACGTGGAATGCGTTCTTGTGAACATCCTTCGCATGCAGAACAATATAGAATATGAACACAAGTTCCTTACAAGCCACAGTAAATGAATCAAAGCTGCAGTAGAGTAGTGCATCCCATTTGCCTTGACCGTGCTTTCTAAGTCAATATCAGGCATCAGATATATGACGGGGGGGAGATAATGCAAAACTCTCTCACAGAAGCCAAAGAGCCCTCGTGTGTTGAACGGCAGCTTTAACCAGAGTTGACGGTGGATATGAACAAAATCTCCTGGACTTTGCTCTTTGCCTGGAGTATATCTAGACAATACGCTGTAAAAGGAAATGTACTTCTTCAATAAACCAGGAGACCATCAAACAGAGACACAGGGATATGGATTTCGAGGGAGGCCCAGACGGATGAGGCAATTGAATTAAATGCTGGTGGTGGGGGGGGAGGAATCGTAAAATGTTATGGCACCAAGGGGGATTTAGTCCGTCTGAAAAGAGAAGGAAAGTTTAAATGCTAATCAGTCAACACAGTTTGGAATCAGAGAAATATTTGAGATCTCACCCGGTGTCACGCTGATGTCTGCTAAACTAAATGACTGTGCTGCGTCGGACTCAGCAGGGGGGCCGAGGATAAACATCGATGAATAAACGGCTGTGACTCGAGGAAACAGACGGACTTGAATCTTTGTCTGGTGTAGCTGATATTGTCATGATTTAACCCTCCTGTTATGTTGTGGGTCAAATTGACCCGTTTGAAAATTTAGGGAAAATATTTCTAAGTACTTTTTCTGTAAAAAACTTATTCTACTTACCTTATTTAGTGTAATCAACGTAAAATACCATGTATTTTACCCCCCCTGCAGGTTTATATAACAGATGATGTTCAGGTCAATTTGACCCGGCTGTGAAAGTGAAGGCTAAAAGTGGTCAGAAGTGTCACATTTAGACTATTTCTTTCTTTGTAAATGTGGAACAGGCTTTCTTACTCCCTCTCTCACACACACACACACACACACACACACACACACACACACACACACACACACACACACACACACACACACACACACACACACACACACACACACACACAAAAACACACACACACACACACACACACCTGTTCACAGCCCCATATATAAAGTAGTACACATTTCAAACTTCAAACAAAAGAACCAGGTGGTTGTTATGGGAACCATCTCTATCCTGCTGTGTGCCCATCACCCGACATGAGAAGCACACTTTACAAACTAAACAATGTTTCTCATCTTCTAACTTTCCCCCTAACTAAACCATTATTGGACATGGGACACTAAAGTTAGGGTTTCTTTCATGTCTCTCCTAATGAATATGCTACTTTAGTACTTCTAATAGATTGTTTGACTGGGAGAGACACACCCTGTTTCATCCCAATTTCAGACTCACACTCTTTCTAACGACCCCACCTGTGAGAGATATACAGATACTATTCTGACGGGAACCTTTATTTCCCTCCTGGGAAAACTCCACCCACACTTATCAGGGGAGGGGCCAACATACAAAATGGTTGCTGAGAAGTACTACAACATTACACTCTGCAGATACATACGACTGCACCAAGGATGGCTGTGTGCTGGCTTAAAGTTTATTTTTAATACCAATCCTTTATGACTCATTTGGCTTGATTTTGAGTGGGCGGGTCATTATGACCCTGAACAGCACAGGTGTCTCATCTCTATTTATCTCGATCACCCCACAAGAAGAAAAGAAAACGTACAAAATGCAAATAAAATTTGGGAGAAAATACATGTTATGGTAGTCTAACGCAATTTAGATTTTTTGAATGTACCCCAAAAATGATTTACGAGTATCTTTCATGAAAACGAGTGAGTTCTCCTGATTGAACTCTGATCTATGGAGGGGTGATTAACTCAATTACACTAAATACTGATTGAACTGAAACTTTTGGATGATTCGACATTAACCAGGTCAAATTGACCTGGGGACATCACGGCTGTATGTAAGAAACAAACATAACAGGAGGGTTAAGGCAGACGCACACACTTCATAAACTGCTGTAACGAAGCCTCGAGTGTGCCATTTTGGACGTCGCCATCTTGGTTTCTATTTTCAACCAGAAGTAAAACAAGAGGGTGGAGCTTATGCTACGCTCCAGACAATTCTGAACTCGAAAATGTCCCAAACTACAATGGAACGCTGGTCAAAGTTGTGTTCTTACACGTAAACTCCATCCAACTTCACGCAGAAGCTTGATTACAAGTAATACAACAAAGTAGTACAACCAAAACGCTGAATACAGCATTTTAGGCGACCAAAAAGATTGTGACTATCGTCCACAAACTGTGAAAGAGTTACATTTCGAAAACAGTCAAGTAGCAACCGGTCAATCACAAGGTTGCCATGTCCTCCAGCATACGTTACTTCATGATCTATTTGACTCTGAATGGGACCATACTTTACTAAATCATCATGCTGTTCAGACCATGAACTCTTAAATTGTTTGCAGCGTTTACTGAGGTAATACATCAAGTTAGAATAAGGGTTATTTCCTTAGAGATATATCGTTTTTGCAACCAGGGGAGTTGCCCCCCTGCTGGAAAGAATGCATGTTTAAGGCACTTGTGCATTGGCTTCACTCATCAGTTGGGTTGTCGCCTGATCACAACATATTATTTGATTTTATTTCTAGCTGTAGGAACAGTGGAGCAACGATGCATCGTCCAGGTATAACACATGTGCACGTCAACACTGGTTGCGTTTGTAGCGGCATTAATCAGGCCGGCTAACAGACATCCTGACGCGTTGGTTTAGGAAAAGCACCAATAACGCTGACGATGCAATCTGGGAATAACTGGCCTTGGGTGTGACGATGACTTTAAAATGAGCCGGTAAACCGACTGCTTGTGAAAAACGAGCAGGTCGGAGACGTCATCTTGCGTCTCAAGAGGTACGCCCCCGGAGGTACGCCCCTAGAGGTACGCCCCCGGAGGTACGCCCCTAGAGGTATGCCCCCAGAGGTATGCCCCCAGAGGTACGCCCCCAGAGGTACGCCCCCGGAGATACGCCCTAGAGGTATGCCCCCAGAGGTACGCCCCCGGAGGTACGCCCCTAGAGGTATGCCCCCAGAGGTACGCCCCCAGAGGTACGCCCCCGGAGATACGCCCGTAGAGGTATGCCCCCAGAGGTACGCCCCCAGAGGTACGCCCGGAGTCGTATCTGTCGTCAGGCCGAGAGGCGGCGGGTTTTGGAGATTGGTGGAAAATCATATTTGGTTTCATTGCAATCACCGTGAATTCCAAATAGGGAAACAGTACGACCACAATCCAACTTTTATGGCAATGAGGTGCTTTTTAAAAATCTTCTCTCAGGATTGCTCTTTACTAAAATATCTAACGAAGCAGAAGTACAAAGCCTCCGAAAAAGAAGAAAAATCTCCTGTGTAACGGTTTACTTTGAAGCTCCACCTTCAGCACGTCTCCAGTTTCCGGCCTCGTCTTTGCTTGAAACTTAATTGGACAAAAACACATTCATAAAAGCTCATTATTCTTTAAGTCGCCACTTAATGCAATAGTTATATCACTGTATTTCTTTCTCGATTGATACCGCAAGACAAGAGCTCCAATTAAGCGCTGCGGTGTCTGGCGAGGTCGCCGAAGAGTCGACGCACCCGAGAGGAAAACCGCTGATCGTCTGAGAACAGCTGTTTGGGAGCCGTGTTTTGTGCGAGCTTGCACCTCCGCCATCTGCTCCAGTGGTGAGGAGGGAAAAAAAACTCATCTTGACGTGGCGACATGTGAGATAGAAGCAGAATTAAGGCAAGAAAAGAACAGGGGGGTGACGTGTGAACTAAACAGAGGGCGGCGCCTCGAGTCCCGCGTGAGCGCTAAAGATTGGACGAGGGATTCATCTGCACCTGGGGGACCGCACGCTGCGGCAGGGGGCCATTTGAAGTGCACTGCAACTTCACTTTGCACTGGTGAGCATCACCTTTTCACTCAGGAGAGTTGGGGGCGACAGAATGAAGAAAGAAAATAAAGAAAGAAAAGAGAATTACACCACAAGTCATTCTGCATACTTGAGGCATAGAGCTTTTTTGTTGTAATATGACTTTACAGCGGGCCCATATTATGACTGAATCCAATGAGATACCTTTATTTGAACAGCTGTTGTCGTTTACCGTCTCTCGTTTGTAAATCACAGGCCGAGCCGGGACCGACTCTCAATTTCCCCCTCTTTTTTTTTCCTTTTTTCTGTGTCTCCATCTCTTCTCTGGAGGACAATGCAGAATGATCCTCAGACCCTCGAGAGACAGACCAGGTTACAACCATCACCATGGCAACCCTGGCCTCATTCCCTTCAATCAACATATGGGAACAGGGGGCTTTTTCATCAGCCGGTGTGGCCGGAGAAAAAAACTAATTCCGTGTTTGCTCTCAAACGCGGAACGACTGCAAAATATAAACTCACATAACTCAAATTTAGTAAATGACTGGTACCCGTATCAATAGAATAGAAAGTCCTCAGACAGGTTTGAAGTGCCGTGACGAGTCGGCTCCGGAGAGCACGAGGACGCGAGCGTGGCGGCTTCTCTGTACTCGCCCCTCACCGGCAACGATTTGTCCGCCCCCGTACCGCCGAGACCACTTCCTGCATTCTCACTCGTGCACATTTAATATCGCAGAGTGCCAGGGAAGAAAGTTGTGTGTGATGGAGAGCAGCGGGAATATGAGCGAGAGACAAAGACTGGCTTTGATACTTAATTCTCGATGCATAATTGATCTGAACCGGCGCTTCTTTTTTCTTCTTCTTTTCTCTCGCCGTACCACACGGGGCAGGTCGTCAACCTCTGAGGCAGATCTGAGAGCAGGTAAACAGACAGCTCCACCGTGCCACGGCGAGAGATGGAGTTAGAGGTACAGACACTTCATATCCAGCAAAGACACACACTGTGTATGTTCAGGAATATATATATATATATATATATATATATATATATATATATATATATATATATATATATATATATATATATATACATATAATCATGCTGCAGAGCAGATACGCACAGTTAAAACATAGAGAGCACCTCACTGTGCGTCTCTGTTGAGCACCCAGGGAATAAGGAATGCCACCGCGTCGCCGCTCCGCCAAAAATAGATGCGTGGGCCGGCCGCGGCAATAACAAGCCAATACTAATATTCAGTAGCACTAAGCTGTTCAATTGTCACACTGGAAGAATTCAAGAAAAAAAAGCTCCCAACAGATCTAGGCCACGTTCACCCGCCTTCTGTTGCTCGGGGGACAACATTACCGGCAGCATCTCCACCCACTCTTCCCTCCCGGGCGGCGTTATTGATTTCTTCAGATTTACTTTTACTTCCAGAGCTCAGCGTGCTCCAGCTGAAGTGCCTGTGTCCGCCTTGTTCTCTGAACGGCTGCAGCGATAAACTGTGGACAAGCTTCTTTCAGAGAAGTGTAGCAGAGCAATGAGGAGGCATAATGAGCGACAACTAAGGAAAAGTCTAGAGGAAATATTCCGGGGATAAAAGGCTTTGTGTTCTTCTTTGCGTACTGCTGTTCCCTTCTGCTCCTGCTTTTTGCATCGATAGCCTGTTTTCTATCTTGTTGGCTCATTGCAGCTTAGAGAGCGGATCTAATAGGGGTTCGATCCAAAAGCCTGGAGGTTTCGCTGCGATGGGGTTCTGCGGGATTTGGACACGCGCACCTTGGAGAAAAATAGCTGCATGGACTGAGAGTGACTTTGGCGCAATGAGCCTATTTCTATTATTACGCCGATGCTGTCACAGGTTTAAGGTCACATGGGGAAAAGAACAGCGTGTCCTCCGACTCTTTGGTTCTCCCTCTCTGTTCGCCCTGATAATGCGGTCGACATGGGCCGCATCACGGGCCATCAGCGGAGCTCGGCCTCGTGGCATCATGGGAGATGTAGTTGTAAAGGTGCGTCAGCCCTCTCTAATATATTCAATGTTATAAGCACACATCTATTAGAACTTGCGTTAATGTAGTATCATGGGATTTAACATATTGTTGTTTTTAAGGCACTGTTTAATGTGAAACCAGTGAATATTGTCCAGTTTTGACAATTTTAACTACTTTTTAACTACCATATATGACCTTGTTCAGAGCAGTTGAGTGGCTTGGGTTTATTTCTCACTCCAAAACAAACATGACATCGAACGCTTCCTCTGATTTCCTTTGAACATCTCGAGGACTCCAACAGAGAGTCAGAGTGTTCAGACTTTGTTGACTGTTTTTTCTTCCAACAGAGCGGAGCGAGGCCTCATGGGTACAGTGTGCCTCAGTGAGATTTGTTGAGCTCTTCGGCACACTCTCATACCACAGGCGTGAAAGAATAAAGAAAAACACTTCAAGGACGCAGAGAAATTAAAGACGGGGACGTGCCGGCTCCTCTGCGTACCGGCCGGAGCTGGTGATGTCGTGAGGAACGGGCACAATAATACATACTGTGTGTGTGTGTGTGTGTGTGTGTGTGTGTGTGTCTGTCTGTTTGTTTGTACCTACAGCAGGACAACATCACACAACATGCAAGATTCTTGGCAGAGCCCCCTCCCCATTGGCAGGACGGTTGGCGTCCCACTCACTGTGATCTGAGACGGCTTCTTCTACCCCCCCCCCTCCTCCTCCTCCTCCTCCTCCTCCTCCGCTTTGTGTTTTTTGGGGACTCCCTTCTGTGTGAGCGTGAAACATTTCTCCTGTGCAGCCTTCTGTGAATCTCTCCGGCCCAGTGCCTCTGGCGGGGGCCCCTCCACAGATCCTCACACTGCAATCCCGACATGAAAACATACGCCGCAATCAAAGCCCCCCCCTGATTCCCCGCACCCATTCATGCGAGGCGGCACCGAGGCGCGCGCTCCTCTACGGCGCGCCGTCTGGTTTAAAGTCTGTGTGTGTGTAGCTTCACTGTAACAATGGGAAAGAATGGCGGGCCGAGTTTCTATCGCTGCAAAACGTTACAACCGTGTTACTGACACACTGATTTAATTATCAATCTGTAAACTAAATGATTCTTTATTTTATTTGACTTGAAACAGAAACCGCTGAAAGATTGAAAGGTGCCCCGAAAACATGTTTAGCTTCTGCTGTCAAGGAGCTAGGAACGAGTCCAATGGTTTTTATTATTTATTATCAAAATGACCGTACACTGGCTTTTTTTTCTTTTTCCCTGCCTTAAACCATCTTGATCGTGTATCAAATGTATTACATTTCAAATGCAAATCCCTGAAAATTGCATTTCCCTCTGCAGTATGCTGTGGTGGTGCAAGTCATATTTATTCCTAAAGTGTACTGAATCAGCACATCACACGGCCACGGTTGAGCCACGTTAGAGACGGAGAGCGTGACCACAAATATTGATAAGCTAAATATCTCAAATAAATAAACTATTGTATTTCTTTCCATTTCCTCCACCGTAGACAGACGCAGAATGAGGATACTAAACGATAGTGAAAGAACAGCTTTCAATGTTTGTGGGTAATCATGGAGTTTATTTTTATTTAAACCCTTGAGTAATCAACGCCTTTAGTATATACATGAGGACATAAAGATATAAACCAATACAAACAAACAAAATTGCCCCAAACCAAGCCGCAAAATAAAAGTTTAGATGTAGGTACAAATTAAATATTGAATAAAATGCTTGTCTTGTGTTTTATTTAGCTACTTTTCCATTTCCAGAGACACCAGTTTGGGGATGGAGAAAAAAGTGTGTGTCTCTCCCCTTGTTTGGATGTAAACCACAAAACGTCAGACTGTGCTTTTCACTCTCGGAGTCAAGCTAATATTTTAACATGTAAAGGAACAGTGTGTAGCATTTATGGGGCTCTTTGGGCAGAGAGGAAATGTTAGAATAATAAGTAAGTTTTATTTTGTGTATAATCACCTGAAAATATAAATCGTTTGGCGTTGTCCCCTTTGCCTTTTGTTTCTAGACATTGGGCGGTTTGCACCGCCGTGTTTCTACAGAAGCCCAGAGCGGACAAACCACACCCTGGCTCTACATAGGGGACATATTAGTTCTTCGCCCACCGTAGTTCTCGTGTTTGCTTGGCAGCGGGAGAAGTTTCAGTTGGTTGCAATCTTCTTTGACACCGACACATTTCACATGTCAATGTCTACTGGAAAGTGTTCCATACCTGAAAGGACCCAAAATCATTTCCGTAAAATAACAATCTTTTTTTCTTTTTTTTTTATGTCTGTGTGCTTTTATTAAGACCCCCCCAAAACAAAACTCAGGAAAAAAAGATGGCTTCTGACCGAGGAGAGACACCGATTCAGTTATTGTCTCAAACCACATATCTAATCAACCGGCTGGCTCCAGGGGGGTAACACATTCACCTGAGCTGCCAGCCACCGCTATGAGTCATCCCTGTGCACACACACACACACGCACACACACACACACACACAAACACACACACAATATATTAACTCACAGGGGCCGACGCACTCTCGCTCCCTCTCTGTGCATTCAAGCGGGCTCATAAAAGTGCAGATTTTCCATAAAAAAGAGACGTCTGATTAAATGATCTTTCGGTTCGTGGTCACGAAAGCCAGAGCGAGGACGTTCACCAGCGGAACTGCGACAGCCGAGCGCATACGGAAACTTGAACTGGGGGGAGGAGGGGGACGTCACATTTCTACGTCTTAAAGTTGAACACCACCTAAAGTAAGAATCCCCATATGTGGAATCTCCATGTCCTCAATATTAGTGAACATGAGCTACTCTGTGAAAAGAAGAAAGTCTCAAACTTGTGTCATCGGATATAAAGTCTGGAGGTGCTCCATAGACAATGAATGGGAGACTGATGTGGACCCAGAGAATGTTTGATTGCTTCTTTATATCCTTATCCTTTGTTCTATTGTCATCGGTTGTGAAACAGAAACAAGTACAGTATACAAATACAATTCCGTGGGTCCTCTCAGTGGTCATCTATATCGTCTTCCTTAATTCACTGTCTATGTAGCAGTTTACCTTATGATCACAAACGTTTAGCGTTCTACTTTGGGATTTGGGAGACAGTTAGTTGTTAACTGACTATTTGTGTAACTGTCTCAGACCATGGTTGAGAATGGCCGCTGTTACCCTGTGACGGTTTCACCTCAATGAGATTATTATGTTGTCTTGTAGAGTTACAAGATGACAAGATAACCAGGGACCTTTGAAAGGAAGTGGTATTTGATTTGTTAAAATCAACCAAAGCACCATATTAGCAGGCTGCTAGTTAGCAGACCGCTAGTTAGCTAGCTAGCATGTCAGGGTGGATTGAGGCAAGGACCCATTAGGCCTGGCAGCAGCTGTTGATGGTTTGGATACTTTCATCAGTGTTGCACGAAAGCATTCATCTCTCTAATAGTTTAGCCTTTTAGCAACATGTGCTAGTAGCCGGCATCGGAGCTCTGCGGCACACGAGACGGAGATCAACAACAGACGGCTGTTTAGTTTGTTTAATAAAAGAACATAGATGTCTTTAAGAAAAGGGACCTTAAATTACTTCTGCTGTAATCTGGCGCCATAGAGAAAATTACAGGGTGGCGGGTGGAGATTTCAGGGGGGCGGGCCGCCACCCTGGTAGAATGGTGGGGGAAACACTGCCTTTGTCTCCTCTGGTCACCTTCAGAGACCTTTATGAAGGTAGTCAGAGTTGATGAGTCGTGTGTAGCGGCTACTGTCTTATTAAGCGTGTTTGTCTTTGTGTATTTCAGTGCGCTGAAGCGGTCCACACTGGAGCTGCTGCTACCAGCTTGATGTTCTCGGCCTCCTGCAGGAGCAGATGACGTCTCCCACTGAGAGCGCGAATTAGGCGAGCCAATGTTGACATAGCTGCCGTCTGCTTCGGGAGACACCCGGATCCGCTCGCGTCTCTCGGAGAACACCTTTCCACCAGAGCATATGAATGACACTCACATATCAGCACAGGCCAGGTTTAGAGGAAGCGAGCGTGTGCGTGTGTGTGTGTGCGCGTGTGTCACACCTAGGAGTTTGTCAACACTGTGAGAGGACTGGAGGTTTTTCTAATTAAACAGCTTCGAATATTGAATCAAGCTGCGCTAAAAGACTCCCTCGTTCTCCTCTCAAGCGGACGGTATAGAAAGAGGCGGCTTGGCAGAGGTCGCCAGAGGTCAACGAGACGAGGCGGCGGAAGAGAGAGAGACAAAGCGAACACACAAAGGACCGATAATTGAGTGGGAAAGGGTGTTCAAGGCAGAGGCAAGAGGAGTAAAAGGACACAGTGTGACAGGAAGATGTTCAGAAAACTACGTCTTGATTACTCAAGACTAAAAGGTCTAGAGCCATGCTCGTTTTCCCATTACGGCTGTCGCACTCTGTAATACTGGTGACAACAGCGTTTGGTTAAGTGACAGTGAGGTCATTGCTCGTCACATCTGGCGCACAGCGTGAAGAGAAAACTCCAGTGAAAAGAACACACACTGCTGAAACATATAAAGGCGACAGGCAGGACTTTGTCTGTGTCTCGGTTCAAAACCGTACGACAGACAGTGGGCAGGAGAATAAAAGTGGAAGGAGAGAGAGGAGAAAGGGAGTAATGAGAGAAACGCTGTCCGAGCGGTAAAGTGGCTGACTCGACCCGATTCTTTCAGCTCCGGATGGCTTCGCTAATACGGCCTATTCAAGGCAGGCTTACAGGTGACAAGGCAGTGGGAGGCAGTGGTTTGAAACCACCAGGCATTAACCCCCGCCGCCTTTCACCTCTTAAGCTTAGTTTATACTAAATGAAAGAAGTAAAACAACGTAGTCACGGCCGGTGCACCTCTGAATTATTTTGTAACTTGCCACTCGGGCCACGTTTGTGGCTTCTTGTGAAACCCCCGGTCGCCCTCTTCGTCGGCTCATGTCGCTCCGTTGTGCAGACCAAGAGGCTTCGCCGTGACCGCCCTCTAATCGGAGGCCTTCCCCGACCTGAGGACCACTGCGTGTCCTCGCTTCATTTTCATGCAGCGCAGAGTTGCCGCTGTGGCCGTTACTATGGAGATGCCACGTCGGGCCAAAACAAAAGGCTGAACAGAAGAATAAGCAGCCTCAGACCAGAGCCCCTGGCACGGCTTTGACAGCCAGATCTGGCTCGGTCGCAGGAACTAGATCCCTCCATCCCTCCATCCCTCCATCTCTCTCTCTCTCCTCGTTCAACTGTGATTCTCATCTGAACAAATTATTATTTACATAAACAAACTGGTATGACTGATTGAGATAAAGGGGGCGGTAATTAATTGGTCTCTCCAGAGGGGTGGACGGTCTTGTCAGGGCGCCTTTAGCTTTGAGCCGACCGAACAGGCGAGCAGAGAAGAAGCAGCATTGATGATCCGCACTTGGCATTCTGGGAGAGAAACGGGGGAGAGATCTCGTCTCCAAAATATCCTCCTGAACTCTCGCTCCGCTGAAGGTCCCCACACCTCCCCGCAGGGAACCGGGCCTGGCTTTGGTGGAGCTGAGAGACGGAGTTCAACTAAGGCCACTGGAAGCTGGAGTGGGGAGTCTGTATTGTGTACTGGTTGTTGCCCAGTAAATCTCAACAACGGGCAAAACACACACACACACACACACATACACAGCTGAACGTGATTGTGTAAAAAGAAATCAGTTACTGAAAGTTAATAAACAATAATAATTGGCTTTTTTGCTCCAAGTTTTAACATAAGAAATGTTTAACGTCCCTCACAAAGACACTATTTAAGCCTTAGTTGGTCCCTCTGAGGTGTTGTTGTTTTTTAGTAAATGACCACACTCACATTGGACCACATGCAGACGTGTGAGTAACCAACAATGCAGCGTTACTGTTTAAAGGGGCTCTATTTTGAGCCTCACGGTCCAAGTCTGCTTTTTAAATCCTTTATCCTTCTGCAAAATATGCCTCACTAGCACATCAACGCTTAAGCCTCGCTAAAACCAAGACACACGCACACACACACACACACTCTCACACACACACAGCCCACTCGAGTCGACCACAATCGAAAGTGTCGCTCTGCAAACAACAAGCCGATTAATCCAAAACTGATTAATTTCTTTCACCAAGAAAGAACATTTTATTTTTGTTGTTTTGAGTAAATGTGAAACTAAATAACTCGAGTGGCGTGTAACTATTTCCCTTTGCAGCTGAGGACAACGATGACAAGCAGGAACAGGTCGGACTGCTATTTCACGTTCCACAGGTGCCGGCTTCAGGAAGACACGACCATATAAGGAGGGAAAGCTTGTGAAAAAAAACACACAAAAAGAGTGAGTGTGGTGAACAATGAAAGACTCGGTTTACTTGAATGAGATCAACAAAAAACATTTCCGTTCCGAGCAGGAACCGGTTCTTCCCGCCAAATACCGATCACACGGAGGACAGACGATAACGACGGTAAGACGCGTTTGAGACTTTCCTCCGATGAGCGACCAACAGCTGCTGATCTTTATCCCCACATTCATTATTGCAACAAAAACAACACACGTGAGATATCGCACCTGAATCCACAGACTTTCACACCGTTTCCTTCCCAACAACTTATCAGAGAACCGGCTATGTAAAGCCGACAGCCTGCAGGGAACAAATGAGACGGATGTGGGCTGAAGTTCATCAAATTGTGGGCCTCAAAAACAGAGGACAGATACAATGTGACACATCACAGTGTACACCTTTTGTTATACAGAAAACATACTGAATATCCTAATAGATGAGCCTCTGATACCTGGAAGTGTTATTGTCAACATATAAAGTTACAGTGTATAATTATACATCCAGTTTCAAGATTAAATGACTTCTAGTGTTAAAATGGTGCTTTAAATAAAACGGGAAAGAGTCTATATTTTTTTTATCGTCAACAAATCCAATGAAGAAACCCCAAACCAACTATGAATCGTAAGTAGGCATTGTAAGTCACCTCCCTCTCTCTCAATTTATTGTTTACATTTTTCTTTCACCACTTTGAATAAGGTCTGAATAATAAAAAAAAAGATATGGAATGTGAAAGTCTTTAAATTCAACATTTGTGCAGAGCTCTTTCTGAAAAGGCCTTTTCATGCTCAGAATGTAAGCGTTGAATCCTTCAGCCTTTATCGTCCAATTTCTATTAACATCCTCCAGTCACCTCGTCTTCATTAGAGGGACTCTCCTCCTCTCTTCCCCCGCTCGCCTCTCCGTCTGACATTTTCACTTTCATTCCCTCTCTCCCTCTTTCTCTCCCTCTCACTCGCTCGGCAAAGACATACGTTTATCTTTCAGATGTTCTTGAACTATTTTAAGAAGGACATCCTTTGAAATATATGTATTTAATTAAATGTTCCCAAATAAAATTGCCCTAAATATTTAATTCACCCGGTACGATCCATTGAAAGCCTTTCACGGTGAATGTCCACCTGTGTGCACGTGTGTGTGTGTGTGTGTGTGTGTGTGTGTGTGTGTGTGTGTGTGTGTGTGTGTGTGTGTGTGTGTTTGTGTGTGCGGGAAAGGGAGCTTAAAGAAGTATAGAGAAACGAGAGGAAAGAAAACACACACACACACACTCTCCTGACCTACAAGAGGATCAGTGCTTGGTAAAAATAGGAAACCAAGATGAAAGAAGGAGAAAGGAGGCGAGGCCATCACTGTCTGCTCTTGTCAAACATGCAAGAGAGGGTTTTAAAAAGCTCCCCCCGAAAACTCTTCCGTCCGTCACCCCACGCGAGAGAGAGAGAGAGAGCGAGAGAGAGAGAGGTGGTCAGTCAGTACGGCGTCACCCGCATCGCAGCCATCTCCTGACCCTTCGATCAATGCTGCGGCCGCTTGTGGATCACCTTTTGCATGTGCGACTGTTTTTCGTCCACTGATATGACATTTATTTAATAATTCATAACCTCCCACAGCATGGCATTTCGGGAAGACTGGTCCCTAAATTGAGATTCCTCTGCTTGCAATATTCTGTCCACTTTTGGTCAGCCGTGCGTTGCTTTTAGAGCCGATTACTTCATGGATTGAGCTACGAATAAACATGAAGAGTATATTTTAGGAAGAATCAGTCCAAATGTATGAACACACAAACATGAACTGTCGCGACCGCATCAAACCTTTGACACAAGAACACAACCATCCTGACCTCTGACCTAACCAGGGAGTTGCATTGTGGGCCACGTAGGCGTCAAGGAGCAACTCACAATCCCACAGTCTCATCAGCGGAGGGCTGTTTTTGATCGTTTATTCATAAACTTTTTCTTTGGACTCGGCTGGAATCGATTCTGGGTGGCGTGTTTTCCGGCTGCAACCACGGAAATAAAGAGATTGAACAAATGCGCCGAGTTCTGTTCTGTGGGAGGCGAGAAGCAGAAACTGGCAGGTTACATTTGTGGCTCCCCGACGCCTCTGGGAAAGAAAAAAAAACAAGAGAGATATTGCTGTTCAAACACACACACACACACACACACAAAGAAAAGTTGACAAACTCTCCAGTATAGCTAATCTAAAAAAAAATTGCATAGTAATGTCCTCTGGCCTTTCTTCCTCCTGCGCCCCCCGGGCCCCGTATTGTTACTGATGCCTCTCAAGTGAGAGAGCAGGGGGGGTGCACGAGCATACCCTTCTTCACCCTCTCCCTCTTACTCTCAGCTACCCCCCGCTCCCCTTGTCTTTCTTCTATGACATTTTCTGGAAGGCATGAGCCAATGAGGTGCAGGGGAATGTTCAGAGACTTATGTTGAGCTTAAACAGCACCGATGTCCCACTTGTCATTCAGAAGAGACACACATCAGGGCAACTCCGGTTCCATCTGGAGATGCGCAGCACTAACTAGCCCCCGCCCGAGGAATCCCGACGTCATTTCTGCAGACGTCGGCGGATGGGGGGGGGGGGGGGGGGGTGACAGACAGGCGATGAGAAGACCCTACTCAGTCATTCAACCCCTCACTAGCGGGATGGATTGAGAAATTGCATCGAGAAAGAGGCTTCGGAAAATAATTTTAAAAAGAAGACATTTGATAGGGCTGAATTATGGATGAAGATGTGGCGAGAGGGAATATTTCCAAAAAGTTTCATTCTCCCTCCTCTGCGGATCAATCGCATTAGAGGGGTTATGGATGACCACAGGGGGGGGGGGGGTGAGCTGACCGCGGCCCCTCTGTCCAGTCTGTGGTCACACTGATAGATTACAGGAGATCTCAGAATCACTCTGGAAAAATGTTGACACCGCACATCTTACGTCTATGAGTTGGAATGAAAAGGGCACCTTCCCCCCCCTTCCTCTTTTTTCTTCTTTTTTTGCAACAGTAACCCCTTTTTGAGAAACGCATCAAAAAGAATGACTTGTCACAAACAAACGAAAATGTCTCCTTCAGGAGACATATTTCTGTCAGCAGGAATTCGCAGCATCTCAGAAATGTCAGGAGGAGTTAAAATCGGGCCGCTGGCCGAGTGGTGGTTGTGTGTGTGTGTGTGTGTGTGTGGGGGGGGGGGGGGCACGGTTTTTATGTCATCCGTGTGAGATGAAGAGCAGAGGGCAGACGGGAGCTGAGACAATTATGAGACAGAAGTCGATGGTACTGCATGTACGCACTGATCCATTAGCATCGGCGCTAAGCTAATGTCGGCGCAGAAGCTTTCAGAGGCTTTAACACCGGCAGTCAGTATTACTACTGAATAACAAAGTTTAAATGATAGGCAATTCATTCATTTAGTCTCACAAATCAAACTTCATTTGGAATTCTGATGAATTATTCAATTGAGAACCACAACCTCTCTCGACTCTCAACAACTACACTATCTTTAGTTATTACATTATTTATTAAACAAGTGTGGTACTGTCATTCTGTAGGTGTTGTTCTTTTACTGTGTCATATTTATACATAAAAACACGGCATCATTGTTTCCAATGGCAGCCAGTGAAACAAGCGACAAACATTAACACTCCAAATCAAAGTTTTTCAAATAATTTATTTTCATCAATACGCCGACAAAAGTTTGAGCAACTCTTTACCAGCAACTCGGCAACAACGTCGCTGACCACACTTTGCTTTTATAGCTTTGTTTCTGTGAGCAAAACAGTGGCGCCTGAAGGAAGTGAGTTTACACACCGGTCGGCTACATATATAGCTTTACTCTACTTTTTTAAAATGTTCACAGAAAACATGATCCATCACGAGAAGCCCCCAGAGAGCTGCTCTCAATCATATTTCAATCAGTCGCTCATGTTTTATATGTTGTTCTCCCTCTCGCCTCTCAAATATAGAGGGCCATGCGCGTCTGTTGGGATCGTAGAATAAGTCGTGTTGATGCGACATCACGGAGCTTGATGAAAACCGGTGGTGACGGGGGGGGGGGTAATTTAAAACCACCTGGAGAGCTCTCAAACTCGCCGCTCGCCGTCTTTACCGCGTTCACCGATTTCAAAGTCCATGCAGCTGGCTCCGGGTCCAAGGGGATATTGAAACATATATATCATTATTTTGTTTCTCTCCATGGTCAACCCTCCTGGGGCAGAAAAGCCGACCGCTATCGACATTTAAAAATGGAATAATGCATATGTAATTACATATGTATATGCATTAACGGCAAAACCACGCGTCCTACTGTCCATGAGGCGAGTTGGGCCAGATCTTTTGTCATTTTTTTTTAAATGCACTGGATCTAAATCCCACCCGCGGAGGAGCCCGAGGCAACTAAAAAAAGCGCAGCTTGCGCTCATGGGGCTCACCCAGTGAACACTGGGAAATGTATTTTTAATTCTCACCTTAGTGCCGCTCGTATACATATTTTGTGAGCTGAGGCCGAAGGAGAGAACATAATGCGGCGGTTTACAGTGCGATCCTGACCTTTGACATCATGTGATCTGCCTGGCTCAAAGGCAGAGGCAACCCTGGATCAAAAGCAAGCCTCTCTCACTTCGAGTAGAAGATATCCCTCCCTCATTTTTTTGTTATTGTTGTTGTTATTTTTTGTTGTCGACGTGAGACAACGGAGAAGATGAGCAACGGTCGTCACGCCGCTTTGAGAGGCCGAGTCGGCGTTTCACCGTGAGGAATGCGCCGCCGGTGCCAGCGAGGCGGGAGTTCACGAGCGAGTTCAACGAGGTCCCGCTGGAAGGAGGATTAACATAACTGGGCTGCCTTTGTGTGTGTTCACAGCCTCGCGTTTACGTCATGCCGCTCGGGTGAAGCTGCCGGACTGGTCACACTGCTCTCGCAGCAGGTGTGCTGCACAAACAACTTCTTCTTGGCAAAGAATGCTTCACGGTCGGTTTCTTTTTTTCTTTGGGACTTCATATGATAATTTCTTCCGTCTCATAACCTCCTTCCCTCTTTTCATCTTTTGTAAATCACGTTGAATTGTATTTGATTTCTTTAAAAGGCTCTTTGAGTCGAGCTATTTGGAATACAGTGGTAATATAATTTAGTTTTGTGTTAAACCTACAATATCTTTGGCTTGTGTGAGGAACCTACAATCACACACACACACACACACACACACACACACACACACACACACACACACACTATAAATAACCATAAATGTCCATCCTGTGTCACCAACACATCTAAGGAAACGTGTGACTGGACACAAGTTTCCCAGCTCATATTTGCTCTTCTCTGTGGGAACCTGTCCTCTCCCTATAATGTTTTAGACGTTTGTTTTCCTCACAGTCAAAAAGTAAAATAGTGAAACACCAACCCGCCCGCTGTACTTATTCTAAGAGGATTCTCTTTAACGCTTGTTCCTTGAGGATTTCCCCACTTGAGAATTTTCCCACGTAAATCATGAATAAGAATAAAAACAAAAAGATTTAAAAAACTGTGACAAAGAGTAATGCACAGGTTGTAAGGATGCTAAGGTAGTACCGAGTAGCTGATGTCCGTTATCAGCAGACTATTTGACAGGTGTGGTCAACAAACGATGAAGTTAAATGTTTAGAGAGGGAGGAAGAAACATCACATTCAAATGTGCTTCAATTTAGTCTGTTGTTGTACTTTATGTGGCCTTGTTGCACATTTACCTTCAACCTGGCAAAGTCAATATAAAGATGCCGTTTATGGCGGCGTATTGTAGGGACAACATTTACAAGATTAACATCTTAAATCTATGGGGGAACCACTCTGTAGTTTCTCTGAGGTTTCTTACACAAACCAACAGAGGAGCTGTTCTCCGAGGTCCGATGTCTTCCTCATTACACAGTCACAATCAGTATCTGAGAGACATGAGTTAAATCAATTTCGGGGGGAGATGGAAAGAGCATTTCATGTTTTACGATAGAAATGTTACCTCCTGGTGTGAAAAGGCCAGGGATTCTCTGCTTCTGGCGCTTGTGAAAACTCCGACTCACTGGCAGCCTAATGAGAGCGCCGGCCGTAAGCTGGTTAACGCCGCACAAAAGGCGGCCTTCGTTAGCGCTGCTGTCGGAGAGGGCGAGCCGGGCGCTGACTGGGAGGCAGCGCGGCGACAGCTCGACTCATAACGGTACTCATCTACCGACGAAGACTCTGGACGAGGGGGCGTGGAGGCGGAGCCGCCGAACTCCAGGACGACTGGGAGGACGATACTGGGCAGGGCGTTTGACACGCGTGATCAGAGCAGCTCTTCTTATGTCACGAATGCCCCACCTTCCTAGTTAAATTCATCCTCCTTACATGTTTAATTAACTCTCCTGTCATTCCAGATCCTGTCATCCTCACCTGTTAGTCCCTCATTCCCTTCACCTGGTCCTCACGCCCTTCTCACCTGCAGCCCATCCCCTCGTTAGTCCCTCATTCCCTTCACCTGGTCCTCACGCCCTTCTCACCTGCCTCTGACCACCTCGTTAGTCCCTCATTCCCTTCACCTGGTCCTCACGCCCTCTCACCTGCAGCCCATCCCCTCATTAATCCCTCACTATTTAGCTCCCTCTCTTCCACTTGTCCTCTGCCAGATTATCTTGTGTGTCACTGACACACTTTCAAGTGAAATCCTAGTCCTAGTCCTAGTCCTAGTCCTAGTCCTAGTCCTAGTCCTGATCTGCCTGTTATGACCCTGTTTGCATGTTAACCCGACTCAAGATTTTTGCCTGTCCCTTTTGGATCTGTTGCCTTGTTTGACTGACCACCTGGTTTTGACCCTGCCTGAAAGATTAAGTAAACAGCCTCCTCCTGCATTCCTGTGTTTGTTGTGCTTTTGGTTTCCAGTACCTGTAACCATTACATCTTATCCCGTGTTTAATGTCATCATGTGCAAACAAACACACTCGCAACATTGGACATTCAATTACGTGCTGTGGGATTGTTTCGTGACGTAGACAATCAAGTCAGGCAGACAGTGTTCTCTTTCGGTCTCCTGTAATGTACTCTATTGATGTTGTATTAGTGTGTGTTTCTTCTTAAGTGTGCACTTTAGTCTGAGCTAATAAATGTATGGCATATTTTTACTGGCTATTGGTGCCTTGGCAACTCTGGTTCTAATGGAAAGGAGAAAAAGAAAAGTCATCAACTCAGTCCTGATGCATCTTCACTTCCTCTCGCCGCCCCGCGTCCTGTCCCAGCTCATTTCCAAGTGCAAGGCGGCGAGGTGAATGTTTCACACATTGGGGACAAATACAAAGAGGGAAAGACGTCTGCTTTCTCATTTGATATCTCACAGGACAGACAATCCTCTCGGACCAATGGTTTCAGGCTCCAAGAGAACCAGCTCCAAGACGCCGAAAAAAACCTCTTCTTTGGAGATTTCCACGACTGAAAACACCCAAAAAACAACACAGAGCTGTGATCGTGCTTTTGGATCAATGACGTAATCCGCCGTTGGTAAGCTGTGTTAAAAGCACATCCCTCCGTCTGAAAACGTGGGCATCCTGTGTATGCAACAGGTTTTTTTTTCCGCTGCCTGTGAAATGATTCAGGGAGCCAAGAAAAAGACGGGACATTGAATCTGGAGACTCGGTTATGGTAGATCCAACTCGGAAGGATATCAGACATAATCCTCTTGGTGTCATCCCACCTTCTTCGAAAGTCTTATCCGCATTCCTCACAAAGAAAACCAGGCTTTGTGTTTGCGCGCATTGGTTATGTTTCGCCCACCTGCCGGTTTGCAGCTGCTTGCAACTAAAAGTGGCTTATTATTTTTATATATATATATATATACACACACACACACACACACACACACACACACACACAAACAGCGGAGTGAGGACTCACCTTGGCGGTGGCTTTGGTCTTGCTGCTGCTGTTAGTGTTGTTGTTGTTGTTGGGGCTGGGATTGGCATCTTCGTGAACTCTGTCCAGGAGCCAGAGGAGGAACTCCAGGGCGTCGTGCTGAGAGTTACCCCGAAACTGAGAGCCGTACTTGGCCACCATGCTCTGGGGGGAAGAAGGTCATAATCCATGTGAGTCATTCAATTCTAACATCTTTCCCCGACACGATGAGGAAAAGACCACATGGAACCCAATAATTCGTTGTTTATTATAGTCTCTCGCCTGCTCGCTCTCTTATCACCACTTATGCAGACATTTAAGAAAATCAGCAGGGAATCATCTGGCTGTGATAAGATCAAGTAATGAAGTCATTCACAATTCTCTTTGGTTGCTGCACTCTGGCAAAAAACAGAGACAGAGAGCCCTTTACTCGTATGAATTAGACTTCAGAAGATGCATGGATCAAATAGAGCTGTAACAAAAAATGTAATATATATATATATATATATATATATATATATATATATATATATATATATATATATATATATATACATATTTCGTCTGTTAATCGATTTATCATTTTGTCTCGAAAGAAGTTCCAGGTGGCTTTTGTCCTTTCCCACGGCCCAGGTTGCGATCCTCAGATGTTCTGTTTGAACAACAATTTATATTGGCCCAAAGATTTCTATTTATTTTCTCTCATATTATATTGTATCTCAACTCCTCATATTACATGACATATCAATTAGCTGACGCTTTTATCCAAATTATTTACAATCATGTTACGTTGATACGCCGTAGACACGGAGTGATTCAAGGTTAAGTGTCTTGCTCAAGGACACATCGGCTAGGGCGGGGATTGAACCGCCAACCCCTAGATTGAAAGACAGACCTGCTACTGACCCACAGTATTGGAAGGAGCTTTGAATGTTTGTCATTTCTTAACCAATCTTACCCGATCTTAAACTGACGCCCATTCAGACTCTTTTTAAGTGAAGCTATTTGTTTTCTCTTTTTTCGTTTAAAGACTATGTGGTTGTTGAAATAATACACTCTTTATTCTTCTATTTGTGTGGCAGTTCAGCGGCATCGGTAAACAACGATCAGACCGCCCTCATATTGCCCAATAATATTCTAAGACATGCATTGAAAGTTGACACACTGCAGCATCGCGAACGATGACTCACGCTGAGGACATCAAAACCCTGACAGGTGTTGTTTGAGAAGGGAAAAAGAGCTGTCTGTCTAATTCAATTATGAGGAGTTGTGACTTTATGAGTCAGACGGAGAAATCGACACACAAGCGACGACGCTGTCAACACTTCGCTGGGCGGCTACTCCACGCCTCATTAAAGGACGAAATCACAACATCACACCAGCAGCGTCTAAATATAAACAAGGGAGGGAGGGGAGGAGAGGTAGCCGCCCCCCCCCTCTACCTGACGGAGACAGCCCGCTAATGAGCTTCATCCCTGTGAGGGAGCACTGACAGAGGATGGAGGGGCAGATGGAGAGCGGGAGAGAGGATAGGAGGGAGGGCGGAGACGCTGGCAGACGTTCAACAGAACCTGCGAGTGTTTTTTTTTTCTCAAGGACGTTGCTGCTGTGGCGAGAAGTGAGAAACGGGCAAAAAAGTTTTAATGTTGATGTTTATATATTATTTACATTTATTTATAGATATATATATGTATACAAATATATATATAAATATACACACACATATATATGTATACAAATATATATATATATATATATATATATATATATATATATATATATATATGAGTTGGGGGTCAGACACCTGAGAGAGGTGACTCCACAGTGAGTCTTAATTATTAATTCCCTGCACCTGCCCTCAGCTACTCCTGTTTCTCTGATTGTTTATGCCCTTCACCTGCCATCAGCCACTCCTCTGTCTCCCTGATTACTGATGACCCACACCTGTGGTGTTCCCCGTTATATATGCTCTGACTTTCCCATTTGGCCTGTTGGATTGTTGGCAGTTTCTCAATCAGCGTACTTGTGCGTACTTTCCTCTACTTGTGCATACTTTCCTCTACTTGTGTCCTTTCTTCTACTTGTGTCCTCGTGGACACGTGAAACGTCATCAGTCTCAGCCCGGGTTCATGTTCACATTCAAAGTTCGCTTCTCTCAAAGCACGGTCAAAATGCCCGGATGTGACTTGATCCTCCCACTTTCCAGAGGATACATCAGAGGAGACTTGTGCGTACTCCGGCCAGCATATATCCCACAATGCATTTCACCAGCAACCGGAAACAATAGCGGAGGAGAAAATAAACAACTGACAGATGACTTTTTATAAATACTGTTGTTGAGTCACGGAATGTCATTTTAGGTTGTTTGGTTTATTCGACTGTAAAAAATAAATTTACACTGAATAATTAGAATAAACTCAGGAGCAAGAACAGCTGATGTGGTGACGTCATCAAATAAGCAGCCGTTCCAATCACAGAAAGACCGTCCTCCCGTTCTCCCATTCTCCCGTCCTCCGGAGTCTGGGCTCCCGAGACCAGACTCCCAAGACCAGACTCCAAAGAACACAAGTCTGCAGTCGTGTACTTTGAATTGAGAAATGGCCAACGTCTCTGTTACTATGATCCATGCCTGTCTTTGTTCAGGGTGTCTTAGTTAGTATTGCTTATGCCTGTCATTTATCCTAGTCTTTGTACCTGTTGTAGATTCCCAGTGTTGTTGTTTTTTGTGCAGAGTTGCCAAAACCAGAGTTTTAATATTGAACCTTTTTCTCAAGTAAAGATAATTTGTTGTTACCTTTTACCTGGTGTATTTCCTGCTTCCTCTGCACCTGAGCTTTACCCCCACGAAACCTGTGACAATCCGGGACACATCTGCTGTTTTCTAAGTGTCTGTGTGTGTGTGTGTGTGTCACGGGTTAGGTTTAGGGTTCATCCCTACTAGCGTTTCAGGTGCATGTGCGCCACTCGGCCTCAAAAGGCACTTAAAAATGTGTTGTAGGAAAAGTGCAGAGTCTTTGTGGCTTTTTTAAAACTAATTCTTGTCAAGGGGATTAAAAGGACAGCGAAGAGACAAAAGACCTAATTTGCAGTTTGTTGAGCAAACAATCCAGAGGCAATCAAGGAGAGGATGAAGGTGGGCGTACGGGTCAATTTGAAGGAGATTTTTCTTTAGAAGAAACTAATGATCAGTCTCAACCCACACCTGATCCTAGTTTAGATCAGAGCATGTGGAATAACTTTGGGGTCCGTGATTCAGTTATTTTCATTTACTTAAACTATTAAACAGTAGTGGTAGTAAAAGTAAATATATTTTGTATCTCAGAGAATTCCTCACAAAATAATCTCTGTTTGATGTCATGTCCTGCATTGACCTTCAAAGAATACAACACAAAATAATCAAGGCTAACCAGCTATTCTGCAAACAAGGAAAAGATAAGAGAATGACAAAAGCCAGATGCTGAACCACGTGCGGTCTCTGCTGCCGGGGTCACGACCTCCCGTCGGTCGGCAGAGATAAGGGGCAACATCCCCCTGCTTCCACGACCTGGAACAGTCTCGGCACCCTCTCTTAAACCCGCGCCATTGCACCCCTCCACCCCCCACATCCATCTTCCTACAATGCCTTCTCTCTCCCTAAAAGAACATTTACGTCCACCTCCTCCTCATCGTGGTCCGGCCTGGAGAAGGATGCTGACAAATAACGATGAGGCATAACCTGAGGAGGAGCTGCGCTAGTTTGGCCCCCTATAGGTGTGTCTGGAATGAAGGCTGGATGGAATCTGTCATTACTGGCTGCTCCATTTGCAGTTTCATTTTTCAGCGACACGGTGTCGCCGGCTCACCTCCAGACGCAGGACAGTCATCACTTATAATCTGCACTTCTGTCTGTACCTCTCTCTCTCCCTCTTATATGCTGCGTTTCATCTTTCCTTTCCCTTTCTCACACACACACACACACACACCCACACTTTATTTCGTCCTCTCTTTCTATTGTCTCTCTTTGTCTTACCTCTGGGTCATGTAAGTACCATTCCCCTGTGCTAAATCAGTCCCAGCTGAGCTTCATCAACACACACACACACACACACACACACACACACACACACAGATAAACACAAACAAGAGCATACACACAGTTCAGCACCTGTCCTTCCTCGCCTTTTCCTCCAGCCATCCTTCCAAATCTAATCAGCCCTCTACTTCCTGTCATCCTGGACTGGGCTGGTATTATTATTATTACTACATGTATTTTAATGACAAATCGAAATGCCACATCTTGGAACCGAACCCTACATCTCCTATGTGTATCACCCATGTGGGATTTACAGGCGCTCAGTGAGAAATTAGGGAGGAATGAATGAGATGCCATAGTAATAATGCTTCACAGGCTCAACGGGCTCGGCTGCAACTGAACGGAGCAGCTGATACTTTTGAGGATTCACAGTTGAGGCTGGACATTATTATTTATTTATTTGTACACGTGCTCCATTTCCATCACGGAGATGAAATCGGGGACAAAGAGTCGCAAAAATGTAATCCCCCAATGCTTAAGGAAGATTTTTCATTCTTTCTTTCTTTCTTTCTTTCTTTCTTTCTTCTACAGCTTCTACAGTTCAAGCTTGGCACATAAATCACGGGCGGGATAATGAAACCTGGTGCAGACCGGTTTCATAATGGTGTCGCGCTCTAAACACAGACACGGCTCAAAGGTGTAAGCAGAGTGCGGGGCGCGGAACTTGTAAGTGGTCCGGCTTGTGTTTCACGAGTCTTGGCCAAAGAAAAAGTATCCATCCTTCAACCCTGAGAGTGAGCGTGAGAGACCAGGCGAAGACAAACGAGCCATTAGTCGCACTCCCCAGAACCTAAACAGGAATACCAGCCAAACCCCATCTTCGAGGCCGAGCTCCTTCTAGCATCACGGAAGCTGTATTCCATCAAGCAGAAAAATAAATAGATAAACACAAACAAGATGCGTCCGGGCTCCTACGTCACAACTTTTTAAGGTCAGGAGTGTGAGGAGGCAACAAAAGAATGAGCTCGCTCCACCGTAGAGTTAATGGATGCCGACAACTTTTGGAGAGACCAATAAAAGGACACTTCATAACTCCAGATTTCATCAATTTCAAAATGTTTAGTGAAGCGGTGGAGGCAGGCAAGGAAACGGTGACCTTTAAGCGCTTGTCGTTTGCAAGCGGAGCAGCATTTGGCAACTCACTTGCCAAATGCCATGCCAGACTTAAAATGCAGGGCGACGAGCAATCGAATGTGTTGCGGAGGCGAGCAACGTCTGACGATCTGGAAAACGATGATATCCTCGCGAGAGTCTTGTTTTTGCTCATTATGCTTATTGTCCAATGAGGAAAGAGCGCCTCTGAACTTAAACCGACCACTTAATACGAAATCACTTGTTAAAAAGTGCTCGACATAAAACCTTTCAGCATATCTAGTGCCTCCGTGCGGCTGACACGGACACGGCTGAGACTTCGGTCGGTGGCCGGCAGTGCTAACAGCGTTTCCCCTCATCCCCCTCACAGAGAGGTCAACTAAATGTTACTTTCTGTATTCTTGTTGTTCTTAGGTTGTACTATAGGTTGAATGCACTTATTGTAAGCAGGGTTTTTCCTGCATAGAGAAAATTCGGGCGCGCGCCTGAGCCTTTTTGCCGAGAGCCAAAGACAAATCCCGAGCGCCTAAGGCGGTCAGCAACTCTTCTTCGGAGCACCGAAAACCCATTTTGACCCAGGAAAAACCCTGGTAAGTCGCTTTGGCTAAAAGCGTCTGCTAAATGACATGTAATGTAGTGTAATGTAATGGAAGAGCTAACCGTGTTTAACAGAGGGGGCAACCAGCAAAACTGGGTCTGGACGACGTTAGAAGTCACCACTTCGCTCCCTCGCTACCTGTAGTCAACATGAAACTATTACGGCATGAGATATGAATTCCTCCTTCCCTCACACAGTCCAACAAATAACTAACTAGCTAACACTAACACACACCTACTGGCGCCAAACCAGGAAGTCAGCAGTAAAGTGACGCTAACGCGAGGCGCCTTGGTGTAACAGAACTGCGATTGTGCGGGCCGCACGTTTCTAGCGACACATCTCTGTGACGTCTTTACTTCGTTATATTCACATTGCAGTGTTTCCCCCACCATTCTATCAGGGTGGCGGCCCGCCCACCTGAAATCTCCGCCCGCCCCCCTGTAATTTTCTCTATAGCCGCAGATTACAGCAGAAGTAATTGAAGGTCCCTTTTTGTTCACGTCTTTGTTCTTTTATTAAACAAACTAAACAGCCGTCTGTTGTTGATCGCCTCTATACAACAGCACGCCATTTCTGTCTCTACGCGTCGCGTTAACACTTCTCGGCTCTCCGTCTCGCGCCCCGCAGAGCTCGGATGCCGGCGTGCGCACACACTGGTGGGCACACGCTCACTAGCTGGCAGAGAGCGTTGAATATGTCGCATGAAAAAAAAAACGCTATACACACCCCCCCGCCGCGGGTGCCCTTTCTTATCTCAGGGGGGGCATCGTGAAGGAGTCGCAGCGGCACTAGTCCCGTCCCCCCCCCGAAGCTGTAAACCTAGGGGAAACACTGCATTAATAACAGTTATTTTCTTCTATAATAACGCTCTGAATGTAGCAGCTACAGCAAATATATTTGAGTAACAAAGTTTGACATCGTGTAGACCATAAATGAAATTCCAAGTGCATATAACAGACGCAAGCTGCTCTTGGGTTTTCAAAGGCCCGAAAAAAAGTTAAACGAAACTTGTCTTCCAGCTTCAAGTGGACCTTCTCGAGAGGAGCGGCCTACATTTAAATGTTAACTTCGCTCTGTGCTGTAAAGGCCTGTGGTCATTCCGCTATCTTCACTTGAGAGATATTGGGATTTCTACTGAAAGGCTTGTGAATTATTACAGGCGAAAACAAGATGGAAAACAGTATCCGAGGTGTGGAGGGATTTGGTATTCACGATCAATCATCAATCTCCCCAACCCGCCCAGATTATAACCCTGGGGGGGGGGGGGGGGGGGTTATGAGGATAACAGGAGGGACGATTTAGTTTTGTTTCAAATCGCTGTCTCTCCCCACTTTTCTTTCCCTCTCCCTCTGAGTGCACACAACTTGAGGCGACTCAGCAGGGAGGGGGGGGGAGGCTGAATGCACTTGCTACGGAAAACATCCTCTCTCCTGCTTCACCCTGGGATGAGCAGACTGACACAAATCACTGTGGCGATGCGATGGGGCGAGGCGAGAAGACACAAAAAGCGGAAGTGAAGGACATGGATTTTTACTGTTTTTTTTTTTTACAAATTTTATTTTAGCCCACTGTGATGAGAGGATATCGAGTGGTTGGGCTACAGCCAAACTAGACCAGTCACACACAACAAGGCTGTGAAGGAGGACCAGTTGGCGTGATGATGTTTTGTATAGACACTTGTTTCTTTTTTTAAAGAATCAACATTTGCAAAGGGGATATTTACTAAGTTAAGAAAAGACACCATGTCAAACCATTGTTTACTCTCCAATGTTCAACATGTTTCTTTCTTAGGTCGTGCATTTTTCAGTTACAACGTAACTTAAGGTGGACCACCGGAACATCAACGTATCCTTTGTTAAACCACGTACACGTCGTTATGAAGGTTGTTCTGATGCTATTTCACATTTGCCCCTTTTTACGAAAAATTCTGGGTTTATTTATTTTTCCAAAACTTCTCTGAGCCTGAAAATTTACATTTTCATAAATGTTACATACTCATATGCACGACATGCTGCCAGTCTTCATCATTAAATGGGCTCAGCGCCAACCTAGAGCCGCAGTTCGCTCAACACATATTTGGTACCAAGTGACCACTTCAGAAGAGGTCATTTTTATTGAATATCCTGATCGGCTTTATATTTCCTTTAATTCACATCTTGTGCTGGTTTTCTGTTGACTTTTGATCATATTATAGGTCTGCAGAGGCTCAGGCTCAAGTTGGCAAAACTGCCTGTGAGAAGTTTAAAATCTTTTTAAAAATCACCCATTGCAGGTGTTCAGCATTAATGATCGATAACATCATGAGTCCTTGTATCTGATATTTCGGATCAAAAGCTCATCTTCTTCTCACCAGCTCTACCTCACAGCTTTGTAACAGACTGCTCTCTCTCTCTCTCTCTCTCTCTCTCTCTCTCTCTCTCTCTCTCTCTCTCTCTCTCTCTCTCTCTCTCTCTCTCTCTCTCTTACTTCCTAACTAATGTGTGGCCATGGATGAGGAACAAAGCTCCATCCATTGTCAGACATCAACCCTTTTCTATTATAAATGATATCACACTCGTACGTCTACACATATTGCATTACCAATCTCCCTTACAACTTCCCCCCGGCCGTCTGTCGATGCAACAGAGCAGTTACGCTCAGGACGCCTGATGGTGGACTGTCATCCACTCAGCGCAGAGAGAGAGAGAGAGAGAGAGAGAGAGAGAGACGTCTCTCAGTAGCAACAGCACGACTTGCATTATGTCACATGCTGCGTTTGAAAAAACAAAAAGTGTCCTTCCAGTTTGCTGGAATGAGATGAGGAATGCACGACTTCCTCCGCACCGGGAATGCAGAGCAACCACCCGAGGGTCAGGGCAGGTGAGTCAGGTAGAGACGCTTCACCCAGTGTGTAATGAGTAACCGCACTATTGTTCAACAAACAAGAATACAAAGACAAACTCGCGGTGGAGTGGCTGGGCTCCACGTGACGCGCCCACACACAAGCGCGCGCGCGCAGGTCCTGAGCGTCTTCACGGGACTCGCATTGGTAGCCCGTCGGCCTTTGAACCCCGTCCACGTGTGAGGCGCCGCCTGGCTTTAGTAGCTGAGATTCCGTTGGAGGAATGCGGAGAAGCGGCCGGAACCTGTCGATAATGAGGTCTCTTCATGGCTGGAAATGCTCACAAAGGGGGGCCCAAACATCCCGTTGGACCCTCATTGTCTCCCCCCAACCCACCACCCACCCCTCTCCATGTGAATGTAGTCTCGTCCTCCCCGAGTACCCGCTGAGTGCAGGCCACACAGCAGCAGGCCACTCACCGCAGCTTAATTATGTTTAGCCCGGAGAGACCCGGACACCCACCGGCGCTGGGAAATAAACTACCTGGCTGCAGCTTTTGCGTCCGTGTGTCAATTAGCTTTGTGCTAATGTGATTTAAAAGGCCCTAAGGTCCCGCAGTATTGTTTTTTTATTGTGCGGCAGCGGGGGACATTCGCAGACAAATGAGCAGTTAATAAAATAACCAGAAATCAATTGACACTATTTGGCTGGGGAGGAGATCTCGGGGCCCCTGGGGGCCCAGGACGCATGGATGTGTAATTTAAATATATAATATATAGCCTTGCTTTGAAAAAAATATAATAATTCCACAATAATGTTACTAAAACATACAACTGGTATTTGTTTAGCTATACAAAAAAGTTATTCCCTTTTGTTCAAAAGACACAATATAACAGCTTCGTCACACTCTTTCCATCTGAGGTATTACCAGTATTAGTAGCTGGTAATTACCATTAACAGCATACTTCTAAACAACAACCAGTGGGTCCTTACCTTGAACTCCACGGACAGCTGCGGGGTGTACTCCAGGGTCCAGAGACCTCGAACCAGCGACGCCAGCTGCTCGGTCACCTCTCCCCGGGCGGCCCCCTCGCCTCTCGCCTCCCCGTTCACCCTCCCGTGGCACCCCTCGGACTTGTACTGCTCCAACCCGAGGTACTCGGCCAGCAGGTCCGTGTTGCTGAGGCACTGGACCACGGCGTTCATGAAGCAGGTGTTTCCGTGGTTCTTCAGCCCCAGCACGCCGGGGGTCTTGTCGCCGTGGCACCACGACAGCCTGCCTTTCAGCGAGCCCTGCGAGGAGGACGCCACGGAGCTCTTCTTCGCGGTTCCGTCCCGGGCGACCGGCGCGCCGTCGTCTTTGAACCCCGCCGACCTGCCCGTCCCGAAGCCGCCGTCGTCGTCCTCCGCGTTCGGCGGCTCCGCGTCGCCAAAGTGCGCCAAAGTACCCAAAGTTTTAAGGATCCTGCCCATGAAATTTCCAAAAGATCGCAGCGATTTCTTTCTGCCGAACCTCCTGGTTTTGTGTTTCTTCTCCTTGCGCTTCGTCGTTTTGGGTTTCATGGCTCTCCTTACCTTGTTTTCCTTGCGGGTATCCATGGCGCCACTACTTTACAGGACCGCGCAGAAAAATGAAACGGGCTGCGGAGTCGCACCTGTCTGCCGGGGCTGTCTACCCCTCCTCCTCCTCCCTATCCTCCTCGCTTCTCTCCGCAAAACTCGCGGGTGAGGCGCCGGTAAGGCGCACGAGGACTGATATTATCCCCCGTGACATCCCGGTAATTCCCAGTAGACTACGATGTGGTCTCCAGCCCGCGCGATTCGTGGAGCGACGCTCTTTCCCGGAGCCGCGATGAGACGCTTTCCACCCTCCACACACACACACACACACTCACACACGCACACGCGCATACACACACACACACACACACAGCAGGTTCATTTACACTTCCTCATCGACGGCTGTCAGCGCTGGATCGCTCGCGCGGACTCGTTATTCCTGCCTCCTTGCCTCCTTCCTTGACTCCTTTGCCGTGTCTACGGGGCTACAATGAATCTCTTTGATGATCCTTTCCTGTTCCCGCCCCTCAGACGTGAACTTTAAATACCGGGGTTGTTCCTTATAGTTTGTCACAGTCTCAGCTGATGCTGGAATGAGCAGAACACTCAACCGAACCCGTCTCGTTCGTTACCGAGGGAACCAGGAAGTCGGTCGTCTTTAATAAGGGTCGAGCTCCGCTTAGCATGTACCTGCCCCCTGTAGGACTAATTACAACATCACCTGATGATGGAATCTCTTTGGAAGGTGTCAAAAGTAGACAGGTTGGCATTAGTTGTCACATGCATGAATTATTAAACCTAAACATGACCCTATGTTCAACTCGGTTGAAGGATAATGTGCAAATGAAAGTCTTTTCTAGTTGTGCACATTATCGGCAGCGTACGGATTAAATAAAACACGGTTTTAAAACGAGTTCCCATAGCAGTAGAAATAGGAGCAGAACAGACATTCACAAACAAATCAACATGGCAGGGTGCTCCGAGCGGCGGCCATCTTTTTATGTGCTGTAGCACAGTAGCGGGCTAACGTCTGTTCACACTAAACCAACACACTGGTTTTGCAGTGACAATTTATTTTTAAAAAGCAATAACATTACGCTATTCAAACTTTTTATAACCAGTTTAGCTTTAATTAAAGCATGATTTAATTCACTAGCTAACTAGGTTTGTTGGCTAGCTTGCTAAATTCCAAATGCATGGTTTACCCCCCACACACACCCCCACTCTGCATTGCCCCTTCCAAAGTTACAACTAGGCTATTTTCTTCTGCACTAATCAAAATGATCACATAAACTGTCCAATATCTTCTTATTCTAAGTTGACAAGTGCATGCACCGCCTCAATGTAAGAATTTGAGGGTCCTTTGTTTTGGGGGTAACAGGATAATGATGCTGTACTTACTATTATAGACTATTATAGGCTTAACACAAAACAAATATTTTTGCCCTTTAAACTGCTATTGAAACCTCTTGTCTATATAACACACACGTATTTACAGACACATGTACAGCATCCTCTAAAAAAGTATGTCTGTTCACTTCACACAAAGTTAGTCAAGTGGATTTTAAAGAACCAGCTGGACACGCTGTTTGCGGTTCCGGAATTCAGCATCTTTTGTGCTATATTCAGATTGTAATCATCTGAAGTTTAATTTCACAGCCGACCAGTACTTACGATTGAATTTAGTGTGCCAGGTATGCTGATTTATTGAAACGGATAGTCCGGGACTCATCCGATGTCCATGATTTGTCCTTGATGTTCTTATTCTGGCGTCGTTAGAAAACTCTCACACACGGTACACCATTTTGACAAATAAACATAATGATGTTTTCTCACAGAAAATGACACAAACTTCCTTTATTCATCAGCAGGGTTTAAGATGACGACAACAGCGATGCCCTCATTCTCTTCTTTTTTTAGTACTGATCCAGGGATGTTTTTGCTGACTTGGTTTATACTGCAGGTTTGCCATTTAACTTTTTGGGGGGTGAGGAAGCAGGGACGAGGTATTAATTATTCAGCTTAGCCTTTCTGAACAATAGTGAGTTGAGTGGGTTCGGATCAGGCAGTCCGAGAGCGTCTCTGCCGTCTTGACCGGAATCCTTCAGGGAACCGCTGTTGATAGATTAGCTGACTGAATCCGGGGGCCCCCTCCTTGTCTCCACTACCCTCGATCTAGACATTTGAATGAGCCCACTCAATCAGAGACAGACAGAAGAATCATATCTGTGTGAATGTAATGAACGACATATAAAGTACAGCATTGTTTTTACATATTCCGGTTTCCTCGGCATTGAGGCTGGGTCTGCCGAGCGGCATTAATTCTGTTGTTCCCAAGAAGCGTAAAAATCGTAGTGAAGAATACGTTCTTGTACAAGTGTAATTTTATTCCCACCTATATTCAGCTGCTGTGGGTAGTTACCACTCAAGTGCCGGCACTGCACAGGAAATGTACTCGTCATTTATTTTTTGATTTCGCCCCTTCTCTACTGGGAAAAGAAACAATCCAACAAAGTCATTGATGCTTCATCAAATTGCAGACTAAGGGAGAACATTGTATACACTTGAGTAGGACCGTAGATGAGAGGTCTCAGTGGGCAGCGGCCTACATGGAGTGTCCACTTTAAGGGGACAACGGGTGAGGGAACCTCCACCGGAGAATGGCTCCGTCGGCGCTGGTGCTGAGCAAGATCCGGTTATTGGAGCACATCTTGATGCTGGTGATGCTGCCGCTGTGAGCTATTCCTACGTGGGTTACCTCGCCTTTCATGTAGTCCCATACCTTCACCAGCTTGTCATCTCCGCCTGTCACGGAGAGGGGAAAACATGTCAATAACCGTTTGAGAAGACCGCATTGTAGTGTCACAGGAGATGAAAAGGGATGAGAACACTCTCGACTATAGGAGTGAAACAAATGGAAAGAATGCCAGGATCCAAGTAGATTATAGTTTTGTGAGAAATTGTCAAAATTATAAATGTGTGATGTTTTTGTGAGGTCACGGTGACTTTGACTTTTGACCATCAAATTTGAATCAGTTCATCCTTAAGTCCAAGTGAACGTTGATGTTCAGATGTAATGAAATTCTCTCAGTGTTCCTGAGCAGTGGTGGCTCCTGAAAAAATTCTCAGGGGGGGCAATTTTTTTGATAGGGATTAACCCTCCCAAAACCACAGAACTTCAGACGGCTGTCTATGTGTAGCTTCGTCACAATGCCATCAAGTCATGTGAGTCAAATCAGTGTTATGGCTGTGACTGAACTCTGTCTGTGAGCTTGTAGTTAGTTCATAAGCAGACAGACAGCCTGAGCTGTCAGTGAGCTGCTGTCAGTAATCCAGCTCCTGGTCTTTGATTTGGTGATTTTTTCAACAAGATTTAAATAATTATTATAATAATAAATATGAGAATCACCATTTGTGACTCCTGCATCTGTGCTTTTTCAAATAATAGAATAAATACAATTGAAATCACTTTCAAGTGAACCAGATTGCTCCACCAGACAAGAAAAAAAACCTCAATGTTGAGCTTTTGTTTTGAAGGACAACAACAGAATAGCCAAACTCGCTGAGGTAAGACCTGGCAAGTCGCCAAGAATCTCAGCTGTCACATGTCACATGCGCAGGCGCAACCTGTTAATGCCGTAACGTAAACATTTACAAGAAGGTACAGGCTTTTCAACTTTTATTTATTCATGACTTAGTTATATGTCGGTGTACTTTGGCCGTGTGTAATATGTGAAGTTATCAATAAAGGTCTTTCTGCATTTCCCCTGCGCCTCACCTGTAGTCCTAGTTCTCTCTCGGGGAGCACAGCTGACAACACGGCTGTCAGAGAACCCGTTTTCAGGCGTTCATTAAAATCAGACGGAGATCTTTTCTCACGTTGATCTTCCAGTCAGGAAAAAAACGTTTCAGAAGAACTTTAGAAAATATTCGAGAATGAGGACCAATGTGTTTCTTATTTTATTTTCATTTTATTTTGGAGAGCGACAGGGAACGTCTCCGAGGATCGACGGGTTGGCGACCGCTGCTCTAGGAGGTCCTATGATTGTCTTGTTGCCCATGTGTCTTCATTGTTACGCCGACCAAAAGGATCTCTTTCAAATAAAGAATTGAATCGCTGCTGTCGCCCTGAGTACCGGCCATCTGCACTGAATACGCCTCTGTCGCAGCTGTATGACGTGCTGATACGCTTTTACGCATTGACGTCGATTAATTATGACAAGACCAGGCGAGGCGAGCCCTCCCGGAACCCATAGAGAATGCATTGAGAGCTCCGTTTTCTGAAAAAAACGGGTTTAACATTGGAGTCAATGGGAGAGGTCTGGGGCGATTTTAATTTCGTCCAAAGTCGCCCAAGAAGGGGCGGGGCCACTTGAAGCACGACTTTAGGCTGACTGAATGACTGTTACCTGATTGGACAATGACATACAGAGGCAGATCAAACATCTAGTGGGAGAATGCAACTTTTTCTTTTTTCTTTTTTCTTTTCCACGCCCTTATGGACAAGCCGCTCCTGTTCCTGAGATATTGCGTTCACGAGAATCAGACAGGTTTGAGATCACAGTGACCTTTGACCCCGCTCTGCATGAATACAATCAGTTCAACCTTGAGAGGAAGTGTAAAGTTTATTCCGAATTTGAAGGAATTTGAAGAAGACGGACAGACAAATGCGTTCACTAGAACGGGCCTGAGATCACGGTGACCCTTGACCTCCCCACCCCCAAAATCAAATCAGTGATTACAGTTGTTCTTTTCTGCCAAATGTGAAGACATTCCCTCAAAGCGCTCCTGAGATGTTGCGTTCACGAGAATAGGAAAATATGAACGTGAAATGTATATATTGAGCGTGTTGAGACGTTAAACATTTTTCAGACTTTCTACATTCTTGATTGCCCATAAGACGAGCAGAGGGGGGCCACACCTGTCACAAAGTGCTGGCCGTCCTGCGAGATGTTCATGCCGTTGATGGACCCGGACTGCGAGCCCTCGAGTTCTCTGATGACGGCTCCGTCGAACACGTCCCAGTAGGCCACCTGAGAGGGAAGGTAACATATTAGCTCATCACCGGCGGCATTAATGCAAGACTCCGAGGGGGGGGGGGGTTATATTATTGGAGTCTCTGTTCCTCATCATGAATGACACACCGACTTGTGATCTCTTTGCCGCGGTTTGAATTATCGTAGTGATTGCTTCTGAAGATTGAAGCGGGCCGACGATTGGCTCACTATGCAGATGATGCTGCCGATGACATCTCTTTGTAGTGATGATATATTCCTTTACATTAGCAATATATTTCCTATTATGGTGAAATATATATATATATATATATATATATATATATATTCATTCATTATTTGCATTCTGTATGGAAATGAACAGGTCTGCGGTGAGATTCCATCACACACAGACACACCGCCCCCCAAAAGTGTTTTAGCTGTCAAAAGTATCAAGTCTCACAAAAGGCCATTGTTAGCCAAAGTTATTTATAGATCGGGCGGAAAAAAAACAAACGTCACAGAACCGCACGACAACAAGGCTCCTTTCTTGTTATTCATATGACGATCTGATTACGTCTTTGAAAAGGTAAGCACTGTAAATGAGGAGCCGAGTGGATTTGATCACGGGCTGAACCGACGGCGCCTCAAAGTCAACCAGAGCTGCACAGAACAGCTCACCACTTATAAGAATAGGCTCTGAGATAGGATTTCATTTCTCTGCACAAGACCGTGGCCGCAATGCATTCCAGGAGGGGAAATGTGTCCTCACACACACATCAGGAGGCTGTTGGTTATTACGGAACCGAGGAGGAACAAAAGGCTCCACAGCAACAACCTTTTTGACCCCCACCAGTCTGGATTCAAGGCCGGCCACTCAACAGAGACGGCCCTCCTTGCTGTCTCTGAACAGCTTCACTCTGCTAGAGCAGCCTCTCTCTCCTCTGTCCTTATCCTTCTAGACCTTTCTGCCACATTTGACACCGTGAACCACCGGATCCTTCTCTCTTCTTTTCAGGACCTGGGGATCTCAGGCACAGCACTCACTCTTTTCTCTTCCTACCTCACCGACCGCACTTACCGGGTAACTTGGAGAGGATCTGTATCTGATCCTTGTCCTCTCACTACTGGGGTTCCTCAAGGATCCGTCCTGGGTCCCCTCCTCTTCTCTCTGTACACCAATTCTCTCGGCTCTGTCATTCGTTCGCATGGCTTCTCCTACCATAGCTATGCCGATGACACCCAACTGATCTTCTCGTTCCCACCGTCCGAAACACAGGTGGCGGCGCGAATCTCTGCCTGCCTGACTGACATCTCTCAGTGGATGTCTGCACACCACCTGAAGATCAACCCTGACAAGACCGAGCTACTGTTCCTTCCAGGGAAAGGTTCCCCCACTCACGACCTGACTACCATCTTCAACAGCTCCGTGTTGGCCCCTACCCTGACTGCCAGGAGCCTCGGGGTGACGCTAGACAGTCAACTCTCCCTGACGGCCAACATCGCTGCGACACCAGAAGGCGGCGCAGGTTCTTGTCCAGGCTCTGGTCATTTCGCGTCTGGTCTACCTGCTAAGTCCATCCGGCCTCTGCAGCTCATCCAGAATGCAGCTGCTCGACTGGTCTTCATCCTCCCGAAATTCACCCACACCACTCCGCTCCTCCGCTCTCTTCACTGGCTACCGGTGGCGGCCCGCATCCGCTTCAAAACATTGGTTCTGGCGTACCGTGCTCTGAACGGATCGGGCCCCGTCTACATCCGGGATGTGGTCACACCCTACACCCCGGCACGTTCGCTTCGCTCGGCAACAGCCAACCGACTTGTGACTCCGTCACCTGGAGCTAATCCCTCTACATCCAGACTGTTTGCTGTCCTGCTCCTCAGTGGTGGAACCAGCTCCCCACTGACATCAGGACAGCAGGAAGTCTCTACATCTTCTGCCGGAAACTGAAAACGCACCTTTTCCGACTATATCTGGATTAAAACACAGATTTGCACTTCAGTGGCTCTTAAATAGCTCTTATTATGGTACTTTTGTAGTTTGACTATGTTGAGGAAATGTTACTTTCTTTCATTATTGTTGTTCTTAGTTTGTACTCTAGGTTGAAATGCACTTATTGTAAGTCGCTTTGGATAAAAGCGTCTGCTAAATGACATGTAATGTAATGTAATGTAATGTAATGCTCAGACATATTTATAGTTTCAGAACTGCAGTCATTCTCAAAGCAATAAGCTGCCCCTACGAGCCACAGGAACGTGTGTGTGTGTGTGTGTGTGTGTGTGTGTGTGTGTGTGTGTGTGTGTGTGTGTGTGTGTGTGTGGGGGGTCTCTGCTGCAGATTGGCTTACCCAGACATAAACGGCTTGCCAATATCAATATTCCTACAAAATAATTTTGCAAAATTGGAAGGGGAAACATTCCATTGCAAACACAGAACAGCGAAGGAGGCGTTCTGTGTTTCTGATGCGACCAAACATCAAACAAAACATCGCTCTAGATACCACTAATGTTCGCACACTTCTCAGTATATGATCAAAGTTACTGTAACCCCCCCCCCCCCCCCCCCGCTCCAATCTTTCGTTGCGTCCTCTGCTGCCAATGTCTCGACCTCTCCCCTCCGCCGTGATCTCATTGCTGCAGCTCGTTAGAGACTCCCACCTGTGTGAGTTGTCTCGGCCCATCTGTGTCCCCTCCACCTCAGCCTGGGCGAACTTGCTCATAGCAGAAATGACTCAAGTGCAGCCAGCAGGGTCAGAGACGAGCCTCAGGCCGACTGCTGGGGAGATATCATGCTCATATCCGTTGAGTTACATTAGTTTTAAACCCTATTCACCTGAAGCGTCTCCCCTTAAAGGTGCTTACCATGCAAGCGATCCGATTATCATATTGTGCTGCAAAAGTACTTTTGCATTTCATTTATGGGAAGCATAAAGGCTGCAGCCTCCCATTACACAGCAACTTTATACAATGGCTTCCGACGGTTGTTCTCCTCCACCACGTCGTCTCCGCTGAGTGCAGCATCCCGACGTGCATCGTCCCTCTGACCATCCACAAGCCCCGCCTATTTTCTTTCTTCTCTTCTTTCTGTCTCTTTTATTCACTTCCTCTCTCCGTTTTTTTTACCCATCAAGGCACGCCGGAATGCGATAAAGGGGCCGGAGTGAGGATGGGAAAGAGAGAGAGAGAGAGAGAGAGAGAGAGCAGAGTGTTGGTATGTGTTCCCCCAGACAGAGCGCCTGTGTATTGGGATGAGCAGATGGTGGATCTAGCTGGCACTTGGGTGGCACAGGCACATCCGAAGGAAGCCACGGACGCCACAGCGCTCTCCTCTTTCAAGCTCTTCTCCCTGCTCATTCCCCTGAATCTCTCTCTCTCTCTCTCTCTCTCTGCTCACTCAGTACATCCCCAGCGCTGCGTTAATCAGCACAACTTGTCGTGGTGTCCCGGCCCTGCAGGGGGTCAGGAGGGCACCGACACAGGTCGAGTGCGCGGCCGAGGGGTTCAAGGGGTGCGAATGAAGCACACAATCAAGGGAAATGAGCATTTCATTCTGCCACCGTGAACTTGTGACCCCGTGTAAATAAGCGGCGTTAATCCAAATGACTCAGGAAATCACAGACTCGAAGGGCTGAGTGCCTTTGTCTCTGCGACCAGCGGCCAATGCAAAGGCCTAAGTTCAGCTGAGAAACAAATTACAAGCTTTTCAAACTAATTAGTAGACATGCGCATGTGTGTGTGAGTGTGTGTGTGTGTGTGTGTGTGTGTGTGTGACTGTGCAGGTCCTCTCTATGCTGATTTCACCACAGTGGAGGGCCTCACTGAGTGTAGATTATAATAACAATAACAGCACAATGAGACATCTAGATTAGAACTGTGCGAGTGCCCGTCTCTCCACACTCCGAGGTATTTTCAATCATTCCGTTTCTTTTTTCTTTCTGCGCGGCGTGACTGCTGAGTCGTGGGCATCCCTGTGAATTCTGCCAACAAGTATTGTTGTAAAGATACCTGAACAGACATCAGTAATGGGATATGGTGTATTGGTTGGGATATACATTAAGTAAATCAAATATATACATCATATATTGAAATGTCTAATGTAATCGCCTTAAAATGCATCCACACTTAAGAGCTGTACTCAAAATGAAAGTGTTTGTGTATTTCCATTTCAACTCAACCCAACTTTACATGTTGATACCATTCTCCTTCGACAAAATAAACCTACTCAAAAGTAAATGTAGCAGATAATACTAACACCACTCATTTCCCCAGGGTGACATTAGTACTCTAAATACTTTTTCCACCACTGACGGCCCCAAAACGTACCTTTCTGTCGGTCCCGCTGGTGATGAGCTGGTATTCCTCTGGGTGGTAGCACACCGCCCGGAACATTGTGTTGGCAATCACCATCTGGAGACTCGCAAACCGCCTGCAGACAGAAGATTCAGACGATGGTGCAGGAGATGAAAGAGAAGAAGAAGAAGAAGAAGAAGAAGAAGAAGAAGTGAAAAAAAGCGATAGGCGAGAGAAGGCTTTTGCCGGTGCAGCAGTGGTGTAGAAAAAGTCCCACATGGTGAAAGTGTTCTCACGTTGCCAGCTGCCATGAGCAGTTGTTAAAAGTGAGGACTTTGTAATACGGAACAGTGAGACAGCAGCGAAGATCCATTTGCTCTGTGAGGACGCAGCGGCGTGAGCTCGACCTGAGCAGAGAGGGAAGTCGCTCTCCCTCTGTGTGTGTGTGTGTGTGTGTGTGTGTGTGCTGCAGCCAGGGATCCTCTGCACTTGTTCTACGGGCCCGTCCGGGGGCGCGTCCCGGTGTGCCGTTCGCTAATCCCATACTGCGGTGGCATCGGTTCCCCCTCAGGTGCACGCTGTAAGCTCCGTCAGCACTGTTAGTTATGTAAGCTCTGTGATATCTGTCAGCACTCTCAATGTCGCCTAGTTGAGGGGTGTGTATTGAGTCAGTCCCTCAGAATTTGGAACCTTTTTCTGACTTAACAAGCTTGTCTGTATAGTTAAAATCTGCAAAATTTCAAATGAAACATGCATGACCCACTTCCTCGTGGGCAGATGTATCTGGCGGGACAGGGTGCCAATCTAGATTAATTAAGGATAACGGCTCTCGTCAGACTAATATCTCCTTCAACAACAGCTTGTTAGTAATCATAAGAAGAAAATGATCTATGCCAAACTTGATGCGTATAGTCTGGACGACTTTAATCCTCAGACTTGTTCACTGAAGAGGCGAGACGGTGGAAAAACACAACAGGGTTTTTAAAGATGTTATTCTCCTCACAAAAGAATCCCTGCAGATTAAGGATTTGAACATTTCTTCACAAAGAATGCACCGGATCCCTTTCTATTCTCTCTGTACCCGCCAGACGCCGATGAAGGGCTCCAGCGTTTCGCTCTCATAACGACGCGGGCCTGAAAGCAGCACGCTCTAATTTCTGTAATTGTCTCTCTGGTGGCGATTATGTATAGTTATATTATGTATTTGTTACTGTATAATGTGATTAACATATCCACTAATGAGTCTTTCCTCTCATTTCTTTCAACTTAACTAAGAAGCTAAATAGTCGAGTTTTAGTTTAAATCTTTGTGAAGCGTCTCTGCGGCATTTGTCATGACGACCAACACGCGTGTTTGGGTGCGCAGACGGAGTACTCACACGATGTCCCAGATGATGCAGGCGCCATCAGCGCTGGCAGTGACACAGTTCTTGCTGTCACTCGTGATCTTGATAGAAGTGATGGTGGCTTTGTGCTCTTTCATGGTCTCCAGCAGCCGATGGCCGTGCGGCTCCAGCGCCCAAACGCGGACCTGCAACGGTCGGGGGGGCCCAGCTCCGTCATCAAATATGATACTTCATTTAAAATACTTTTTTCCATTTTGTTTAAAGGCCAACTATGGATACATTTTTAAAAAGTTGCAATTACACCGTTTGCTGCTGTGCTCATCTGCATATAAGACAACGTGTGATGTGTGTATTTGCACCGTGTGTGTCATGGATGCATAATGGATTCATGTGACTATTTGCATGCATTTGATCTTCATTTTAACAAAAGAACTCACAGCTTCACTTTTCGGAAGAAAAAAATAAACAACGGTACGAATACAAATGTTAAGACTTCCTTCAGGGTGTAGTCAAGTTTATTCTCAGATCAATTTTATCAGACTGAGGAGGATATCCAAAATAAAAAATGGAAGTGCTCAAACAGCTCCTGGCTGTGGCAGGACTCCACTTACAAAGAATTAAGCAGTAACATATTCCATGTAGAAGCACATGGCTTCTTAATTGCAAAATAAAGGGATGACCACTGCAATTCTACAACGTGGCGTAGTCACTTAATATATTTTTGAGAACATCATCTCCTCACCTGTCCCTGTCCCCCTCCGCTGACCATCCTCTTGCAGTCCCTGGTTCCAGCAATGGCCGTCACGCCCATCCTGTGAGCGTCCTGGATGATGAGCATGAGCCGGCCACTCTCCGGCGCAAACACGCGGATGCTGTCATCGCTCCAAGCTGGAAGAGAGTGAAAGTCGCTGAACTACGTTCGGCTCATGCTCAGAAACAAGCAGACAGAAAATTCTTTTGTGGGGACTTCTTAGCAGATGTTCTCTATCTCCTGATTCCCACCACTGATGATGCTGTGTCCGTCAACCATGAAGTCCAGGGCGTTGCAAGTGACCTTGGGGACAGTGATGCGCAGCAGCTCTGTGGGTTTGTCGATGTGCCACACCCTGATCTCCTCCTCAGAGCAGGTGGCAAACAATTCTGATGTTCCACTAGGAAAAAAACACACATAGAAAAATAAATGTGGAATTATATCTTATGAAAAAGTGATTGAGTTCAAAGCAGATAATATTAAGTTAGGTATCCATACAATGTTATCCAAACCTAAACTGTGTCATCTTAAAACCGACCTGATGAGGTAAGCTTATGTCACCCTCTAGTGAGCACAAAGTGGTACTGAACTCATGCGCTACGAGAGATAACAGTCCCTCTACGTGTGTGATACTTTTGGTACCAATGGAAATTAGTATTATCATGACATGGATGTCCATTAATTTACGATATACTGTATATTATTTGCCTAATTCAAAATATGTACAAAATAAATAAAAATAAACAAAAAAGGCCTTTTGCCTTTTTTTACTCCATCCCCGGTTTGCTTTGCGTAACACTCACAAACATATGGCCACGTCGTTGACGGCGCTGCTGTGGCTGGTGGAAATGAGTGTCTCTCTGAAGTCGTCATAACTGAAGCGGTACATCTGAGCCCCCTCCGTCCCGACATAGAACTGCTGGCCCTCTCCTCTAATAGCAATGGAGGTCACACCCTTTTTCAGTTGGGCTCTCCTAATGTGGGAAAAGAGGGGGCGTTTTTATTATTATTACAAAAACACAGTAACTGTTGACATCAAAGAGATATGTATAACTAGACGTGTATTCTAGTGTACAAGATATGCACACCACGACCGACTGTAAGGATGTTTGTAATGGGGATGATTCAAACGACACACCGCTGTTGTGACTCACTTGAGGATTTTGAATTTAGTCTTGGAACACAGAACGAAGGTGCCGGATCCAGAGCCCACGAGCAGGTCCCCACACTTCAGAATCCTCAGGACATTGACACCCTGCGCAGTAAAGCCACGAGCGCGAAGATTAGAGTCAATACACCCGGTACGATTCAGACGGACTCCCCGACCTACCATAATGAATTTTTCTTTATCTGGTCCAAAGTCGCTCAGAAACCCCGTCTTCAGGTTGATTTTCAGGATGTCTCCACTGGTGGTGCCACAGAAAATGAACTCATCGTTCTCTGTAATCTGGGTAGTATAAACACAATCTAATATCACTGTGTACTGTGTAGAGCATGTTTTGGACAGTTGAAAATGTCAGAAAAACCACAGGATGATATTGCATTGATTTGCTCGCCGTGTTCACAGATCATTAGTTATCACCCCAAATGCATCCACTGCGACTCCTCCACCAATCATTGAGTGACTTTCAATGGTAATAGACATTTTTCAAAACTCAGATGGACCTTTGAAAATAGTAAGCCAGTAAAACAAGCTGTGTGAACGAAAAGCTGTCACGGCCTCGTACCTGTACACATTTCACAATCCTCTTCAGCTTGCCTATCTGACACTCCGTGGGCCTGATCTTCCTGTTGGGGACGTCCAGCTCCCAGACTCGCAGCGTTCCACTGACCAAAATACAAACACCACCAAGGATGTTGACATACAGAACAAAGAATAATAAGAACGACACTGATTGATTTATAGAATGCCAGCAGACGCCACTCACTCACCTCCCGGCGGAAACAAAGACGTTGTCGTTGGTGTTGGAGTACTGGACAGTGAGGCAGTGACCGGCACTGTGAGCTGAAGCCAGGCTCCCACAGATGGCCTGCTTGGTCTCAATGTCCCACACCACTATGCTGGAGACACACAGACAAAGAGAAACAACACACCAAATAAATGAATATGTAAAAATAAAATGTTCAGTAAAATGGAGAATTATCTTCTTTCTTATGATAATAACTTATTTGTAGGAAAGTACTGTATTCATCAAGGGTTACTAACTGATAAGTTAACATGAGAAGTGTCTTGATTGGCATTAAGACGGCCACTGCAGTACACACTGTTTCTGGGGCTTAACAATCTGTACACATACGACATCCCTGGACCTCACATCGTATCAGGAGAAACTCCCAAGAAATAGAAAAAAGACTTTCACAGGGAAAATAAAGGGAAGAAACCTTCAATAAACTTGATGCTTATACCTGCCGTCGTCCTGACCTCCAAGGGACACTAGGTACTTTTCGTTGGGAGAGAAGGCGAGAGCCTCTACTTTTGCCTTGTGGAGCGGCAGCTGGGCATAGATTGCTCGATTTTCATAGTCCCAGATGATAACCTCAGCCTGGGAAAAACAAATGTATATACATGTTATAATATATATGTCTATACAGGAGGAAATAAGGCTTGCAGAATCAATAACTTCTTTTAAATCACTTCTTAAAACCCACTTTTATAGAACTGCTTTTAAGTGATGTCGTCCATTTATGTTTTAATTTTAATTGCCTATTTGTTTGGTTTTAGTTGTATTCAATGCTTTTATGGTATGGTCTTTTTTGTTTGCTGCCATTTAAGCTGTGTTTATGCTTTGTTTATCTGTAGAGCACTTTGTAAACCTTGTTTTTAAAAGTATGAATAAAGTTATTATATTATTATTAATATTATATGTATTAATTTAAATGACAACGCATAGCTACTGCCTACCTTAAAGCCCATAAAGGTGACCTGTCCAGAGGCAATATACAGTCCACTTTTGGACACTGAAACACAGGACACGTTGTTCGTGTGTCCGTGCAGGAACTCCTGCTTGCCATCTTTAATCCTCTTCAGAATGACGGCGCATCCCAGCGGGTAGATCAGGTGCTCTCTGTCGGGATGGACTCTCAGGCCGGCACACACATGGCCTGGAGAGGTGGGTGGGAGGGAGGGATTATAGTGAATGGTCTATCATAATAAAATATTGATATAATAGTAATAATAATAATACATGAGCAGCCAGCAATAAAAATGCGCAACCTTTTTCCATTTTCAATTCAACCAAATTTCTGTTAGCTATCTAACATAGTAGGATATTTAATCTAACTTATACAAATAAAATAATTAGCATAATTAGCATTTAAAGTTCATCACAAAATGAATGTATTCACTTCAAAACGTAAAAAATAATGTGTAAAATGTGCGCCAGGTTGGAGTGTTACCGTGAGTGAAGTTGTACAAACCTAGTGAAGCTAACATTAGTTGATGATACGTTTGTGGAGTTAACGTTTGAGGAAAACTTACCGTTAAACCCAATAACAGCCTCGAGTTCAAGATGAGGCATCGTCTGTGTTTCAAGAGCCATAGCTAAAAAACAATACTATCCTGAAAAGTGTTAATATAAGGCGCCACGTTACTTTTAGCAACACATTCACCACAACGGAGAAAAAATAGGAAATACCGCTGTCAAGTTACGACCTACACTAACAAATGTTACCTAGCAACAGCTGAGTTTCTTTTAGCCATTTTCATTGGTGGGTGAAATGGCTTCGTTGCCTTCATGTACCCTCGGAAATGTTAAAGAAAAAACCTTGAAATGAGTGACCATACAACAAATAAGGTAAATAGGTACATCCGTTTTTGTTTGTTTGTTCGTTTTATTTAACCCCTAGTTTGTAATGTTAAGGGAGAAATCTACAGAGAAAATAGAAATATATGTTACTTAACAAAAGAATAAATAAAATTGATATGTCTTTGACACTTATCGGGAACCCGACATTACACTAAACACCTTGAAGGCAACTGCGGTTTTCACAAGTAGGCAATATGCAGGAGAATTGTTTGGTACACCACAACAAAGGTCCTAACAAAATAATAATAATAATAATAATAATAATAATAATAATAATAATAATAACAAATGCTCTAACTGCAATAGCTGTTATGAAGACAATTTATTTGGTGACTATACTTTCAATAAAATAGCTTTCCAGAGACTAGTGAAGCTCAAAGGTGAATTCACATCTTAGTCAGAGCACAACTGAAAGTACATTTCAGCACATATTATATAACATGTGTGGAAAAAAAAGAGTACATTTTTCATTTGTCCAGAGGGAAACTGTTGCTGTTATGTTGTGACAGTTTACATTTTAAAACGTTTTAAAAAGATTTTCACATACAAAAACAGATTTATTTTTGGCATTTTAGTCTCATTGTAAATTTTCGAAAAAACAAATAAATAAAAGGAACATTTTAGAAAATTGCTGAGCTACTGATATGGACTGAACAACACACCCATCGTGAGCTGCTGAATGTGTGTGTGACTTCTGTGGAACCGTTTGCGAGAAGTAACAGATAACCTCAGATGGAGCTTTGAACACTGTTGGGGAGGCAGACGTTTACTCAGATTCAGTTAAGACTTCACACGGACGTCTCCATCGATCATACAGTCGCAGAGACATCGTCAATATGGGTTCTGGCATCGGATCGGTTGAACGTCAAATATGAAGTTCAGGTCTTCTCTACTTTGGTTGTGACACATATTTTCGTTGGCAAGTCCCAATCTGTCATGAAGGAAGAAATAAACTGGGCTTTACCACATACAGCAGTGGACTAAGTAGCCACATGATCTGCCTTCCCCCAAATAACAGAACACAACTTGGATCAATAGAAATATTGATTAAAAAAAAGAAGCTAATCTGGAGACCTGTATTAAGAATACTTTACGAATATTTTGTGGCAAAATAAGGCAGTCAGCAAGGTGAATATTCACAGAGCTTTCAAATGAGTTCTCAACGCAACAAAAAAACGACACATGGCGACGTTTGATCTTGACTGAGCCTCCGGAAAGCTCGCTCTAACAATGAAATGTCCCTCACTTCTGTCTCTCAGCTCTTGGCATTCTCCGAGGATCTGTCTTTCGACGCGCCCGCAGACATCTGTCTGTGTGCGTGTGTCCTCCGGTGTCGGCTGAGCGAGTGGCTCCAGGAGAACCTGCGACCGCAGGTGAGGCACAGATAGGGCCTCTCGCCCGTGTGTGTTCTCTGGTGCTTCGTCAGCGACTTGTACCGCGTGAAGGTCGCCCCGCACTCGTTGCAGATGTACTTCTCAGACTTGATGTGGACATTTTGCTCGTGCTCCTTCATGTTGCCCAGCTGGGAGAAGCCCTTGCCGCACACGGGGCAGAGGTGCGGTTTCTCCCCCGAGTGGGTCAACCCGTGAATATTCATATCCTGCCGGGAATAAAACCCCTTGGCGCAGACGATGCACTTGTAGGGTCTCTCCCCCGTGTGGCTCCTCATGTGCCTTTTGAGTCCTTCGGAGCGGGAGAAGCAGCTCTCGCACAGGGTGCACCGGAAGGGCTTCTCCCCCGTGTGGGAGCGGGAGTGCCGGCGGAGCTCCGATGCCTTGAAGAAGCACATGCCGCAGTTGGCGCAGCAGTGAGGCTTCTCCGGCTGCTCCTCGTGCGTCTTCTCGTGCGCCTTGCAGTGGCCCGACTCGGAGAAGCCTTTTCCGCAGACCGAGCAGGTGTAGGGCCTCTCCCCGGTGTGCATGCGCCTGTGGCGGACGAGCTTATTCAGCTTACTGAACGTCTTCTTGCAGTACGAACACTGGTGCGGCTCCTTGGGCTTCTTGGCGTGAGTGCGCCTGTGCCTCTCGAGCTTGGACGGCCTGTTGAACACCTTCCCGCAGTCGGAGCAGGGGTGCTTGTTCGTCCGGCTGTGGCAATTCTCGTGCCGGAGCAGCTTCTCTTGATGCGCAAAACACTTCTCGCAGTGCTGACACTGGTGCAGGGTCTTGGGCTTCCTCGTGTGCACAGGTCTGTGCCGCTCCAGCTTCGACGGCCTGTCGAAGGCCTTGCCGCAAACGGAGCACGGGTACCTCTTATCCGACGCGCCACTGTCGGGCTGTTTCTCGCCATTGGAACTCGATTCCGAGATCTCCCTTGCGTCGTCTTCTCCGGCACCTGAGGAACATCAAAGAAATAACCTTTTTTCTCCTCGACGACTGATATTACTAAAACATATTAGAGAGGACCCAAAGAAAAATGATGAAGACACAAACAGGTCGCCGACACTCACTTTCCTCTGAGGATCCTGCTTTAGAGTCAGACGCAGCACCTGGGCCCATGACTGTTGCCTATTCACAGACGCGGAAGCAAAAACAGACACAAGCGGACATATTTTAGATTAACATTGGTATCGTGGAGCAGGGAGCACTAAAATATGTTTCATGATAACACATATATATTTTCAAACGTGAACACACATTTTGTTATGATATACTGAAGAGGAAAACAACTTATAGTGGGCAAACTATTCAGCAATGCCCTGTTACTCTTTGGCAAGTAAGTAAGTAATTTTATTTTTCATAGGTACATACATAACTTATACATAGTGACCGACTCATACGTCATACCCTGCATCGCATCTGGCGGTCGAGCTCTCACAAAGCAACAATGGAAACGGCAGGAGAGATAACAAGATGTTCATGTGTTGTCTGCCTGGGCTCAGCTATTTGGGTCAAGCGGTGGTGGAATTTATTATTAAATTATTATTATTAAATATGGCTGCCAGCTGACAATCAGAAATGAATGCGGCGCACGGGATAAAGCCGACCGATCCAGCTGTTCGTCTCTCTTCTTCCCTCAGCAGACCCTGAAGCAGGGTTGAGATATTAAGAAAGTCCCGTTGTTGGGTTTATTATGTTTTGTATTGCACCATTGTTTGGTGAACCTATATTGATGTTGCATTAACCTACATACCAGCTATATATAGCTTATATATCTGCGCTGATTCCAGGAACAACACACCTGGAGGGGATGGATACAACATGCGGAAACATGCAGGGCAGCGAACGCAAAGCCGAAAGGTTTTTGATTTGAGATTAGCACGAGCCCGTGTCATGACAAAGCTCCCCCACACACATGATTAACCCAAACTATTGTATTGCTTTAGTGTCTGTAAGAAAGAAAGAAAAAAAGAGTGTGGATGATTGTTTATCTGGGACACACATGCGCACACGCACACACACACACACACACACACACACACACACACACACACACACAAACACACACACACACAAGTCAACGTTAGCTGTCGGCTAACTTAGCCAACAGCTAACGTCGGCTAGCATAACAACGGCTACGGTTCATCAGAGGGCATACAAGATCGTGTCCCACCTCTCTAATAATCCTCACAACCGCAGCTCGGTCGCATCTTTTTCCCCGCGACGTGTTAAAGTCAACCCACTCCACATTTAAAGGCAGCTCGTGGCCACAGCTTGCAGACCAAGCTGTAGCTCTGGCGGGGCTGTTGATGCCCGTAGCCCCCAGTCCCTGCGCGATGCCTTTAATGCCGCACGTAAAAGTCGGAAGTTATACGATTGTTGTCGGCTCATTATCTTAGTTTCACTGCTCGTGCGTCTCGTAGGCATAGACGGATTAAGAAACCACGGGCCCCTGGGCCTGGACGTGTCAAGCCCCCCCCCTCTAAAAAAAAAAAAATATCATTTTTTATTTTTTTTTATTTAAAAAAAACACAATGCGAATTATATGATAGCAGTGACTTCGCTTATATGAATTAAACAAATAACTTTTGTCATTGTTACAACCACACGGCTCAAAGTGGAAATAACATAGTAGGGAGACCACACCCAGTTCAAAAGATAATTTACTAAATTATTAAATTAACTATTTACAAAAATCCGTAACTGAGAAGCAAGAAAAGATAAAGCGAAACATGTAGTGCAGATCAGCATAGTGTATGTGTAGTCATAGTGTATGTGTAGTCATAGTGTATGTGTAGTCATAGTGTATGTGTAGTCATAGTGTATGTGTACTCATAGTGTATGTGTAGTCATAGTGTACATGTAGTCATAGTGTATGTGTAGTGCAGACATGGCAGCAGGGTTGTGTGGTAACAGGCCTGCAGCCCCAGGAGCTGCAGGGCGAAGAGAGAAGAGAAGAGAAGAGAAGAGAGTGAGCTCAACGTCAAGAACACACCACACCTCCTCCTGCAGACCGGAGGGAGGGAACATTTAATCACCTCTAATATCAACAAGAACAAAGTCTAAAAACAATTGACAGCAAGCTATGGTGTCAAATATTATGTTTCTTTCTTGTGACATCTTCAAAGTGAATGTTTAGGCTATTCTTTAGTTTTTCAATAGGACTTTTGGGGCCCTGTTAATGACATGAATGACTTAAGCCGAGCATATACTGGCGCATCGTGTCAGTCATATCATCATATCAATACAGAGTTAATAACAGCGACGTCACGCGCGGAGGCCCAGGCCCAGGGGCCCCCTCAGCTCATGGGCCCCTGGGCCTGGGCCCGGTAGGCCCGTTGGTTAATCCATCCCTGCTCGTAGGCCACCTGCTTTTTGCCTTGGCGTCGGAATGATGGGACGACAGTATATACCGTTTTTTTTTAAACTCAGGTGGAGCACTTTTACAGGAGACGTATCCGTATCCCTCCACTGGCGTTCAACATAATCCAAACCAACGGGTCTGCTGTTCGTTTTCATCGTTTTTTATTATCCGCTCAGTTTGTGGTTTTGTCTTTTACTGCACAAATAAACAAACAAACAATTCCTCAAAATAATGTTTCACCCCAGTTTATGTATAGGGTTCAGCTGCATCCTTTTTCCACTTGAAGATAGTTTCACCAGCACTAGAACGCATCACATGTATAATAAACCTGTCATGTATTCATGGTAGTCTAATTTGGTTCACATTGCGAGTATGTTCCCTATTGTACAAGGCATTTCTACTGTAAAGGATATTATAAAGCCTTCCCACCCACACACACACACACACACACACACACATACACGCAAACGCACGCACACACACACAAAAGAAAAAATACAAATTCAGTATGAAAAAAATTGCTTTTGACCACATTTAAAACAATTTAAAAAATCGGATCACAACATATAAAAAAGGACATGAAGTTTAATTGTCTATAAAACAGCTAAATAACAAGAACAAACGGAAGTCTATACATCCAAGTAATTCTTTGTTTTGCAACAGATAGGATTCATTTTAGATGGCATTGCAAGCTTTCGTAGCTATGTGATAGGTGAATACGATTTTATTTTTCACTTGGAGATTTTACTTATGTTTTACGTGAGCTTCCCTGTGTGAGGGACCATTGTTTATGTGAGCTTGTAAAGACAGTAAGCATGACTTGACATGTGGGGATCAAAGTCAAGTAAAATCTCCCTCAATTTCTTCACAATATGCCACATATGTGCATTTCACAAAATAAATATACAAAAATGTATCCATAAAAGTCAGTGGTTATACCCAAAAGATATCTCTCTCTCTCTCTCTCTCTCTCTCTCTGTTTCTCTCTGTCTGTCTCTCTGTCTGTCTCTCTCTCTCAATTCTAATCATGTCCTCAATGGCATGCTGGGAAATGAAGTGGCCGTCACACTCTTTCCCTCGGAGGTATTACCAGTATTATAAAATGAGCATACTGCTAAACCCGTTAGTCTACTGAGACGGAAAGCATTCAGAAAATGAAATAGAGTTCTGGATGCCCCACACTTCCAGGGACTGGATCTTGAAATGCCCCTTGCACAGTTGGTTACTCTTGAATGTGTCACAAGGCTCTGAGCGGCCCCCCTCCAGGTTTTCCTGTAGGCAGAGTGCGTGACCTCCATCGCCACCTAAGAGAGAACATACATCAGCACTGCGTCCGCACCAGAACATTGCGAATGAAACAATAACTAGGACATGCCGATATGTTCCCCTGCCGTACCGATGATGAGCTGACTGTCGCTGCCTGCGATGAACATGGACGCTTCCTGTTCCTTGGGTCTCCTCAGCTCTTTGGCCGTCATGGGCTCCTCCGATGGGGCGGTGAAGGGGATCGTCAGGTAGCTGGGGTCCTGCAGGGTTCCAGCGGGACAGGTCAGAGTCGGGGAGCAGCCGCCGTTGGACACCGCAGAGGAGGCGAAGCCACCTTTTCGAGGCTGCTGAGGCGAAGCTGCTCTGGTCATTATGTTGACCATGGCCTGCTGGTAGCGCTCCATGCTGGGACGCAGCTGAAGGGGGGGGGGGGGGGGGGACATCTGGTTTATCAAACGGTATTAAGGCAGAGCTGACACAAAATCCGACTCGAGGCATGTCGCAGCAAACCTTTGGTGATGGGCTGAACTTAAGAAGAAGAAAGCAGGTCTATGTCTCACCGTAAAAACAAAACATTCCCCTGTTCCAAAGTATGTGAGGCCCTCGGAGTCGTGCTTCTTCCTTTCTATCATGTCTGTGGACAGGAAGGCACCGAAGACCTGGGAAATGAGAATTATTTTAGTACAAAAGTGTACAGAAGTGGCTTTAAGACACACTGGGTTGAAATCTATGAAATTAAAAAAATAAAAGCATATGTACCCAAATATCCCACTATTAGTCGTCTAATATTACCTCTTCACACCTAGTTTTGATAATCAGGACCGCTGGTTCGTGTCCCTCCACATGTGAATAGAATCTATTTAAAAAGAGAGAGAAAAAACATGATTCATTGTTGTTTTTAATAGCCATATCCTGATGCTTTTTAAAATAACAAACAGTTAAGAACTAGTCGTTTCAACTTAAGGTAATCTTTTTTTCAACAGCGTGAAGTGAACTGTGAGTCACTTGACTTTCACACTCAAAGTAAACATGTTGACAGTGAAAACACGTCGGCCCCTTCCTGTTATGTAACTAGACCTGAGAATCTGCTTTTCACTGCCGGCACATGGTGCTCAGCAGTTATTGATCCATGATGACCTGGCCTCATTTAAAAGGACAGTTACAAAAACTATATAATGTGGATATTTTTAAAAACTAGGCAACTCACACAAAACAAATCTTGACTGATACATTCTTCATGTGTGAGGAAAAATATATATTTTTTGAATTCGGGGTAAACTGTCACTTTAATAGTGCAAGTATGAGGAGACATAATTAAAAGACATGATGGCTTTTGACATATGAAAGAAAGGCTTCTTGCCATAACTCTTCAGTTCTTTGTCTCGCGGATAGTTTTCTTCCCGATCGAACGAAGGTGACTTACGAAGCGAGGCTTCTTCCGTGTTCCGCCGTGCTGAACAGCCTGATGGGGCTGAAGAGAGAGAAGCGCTCGGGGATCCAGGCCCACACGACTCTCATCTCAGTGCCAGTCACCACACTGGAGGCAAAGTTGCTGAAGTTCACCGTCTCGACCGACTGCCTTTAGGGACATAGAAATGATGAGATTATGGAACTGAAACAAGATAAATGTGTCGAGCGTGAAAACTCCTTTCTACTTATATATTAAACCTCTGACCGTTGACCCACCTCTTCTGATGCGTGCCGACGCCTTTTTGCATGAGGGCGTCCTTGTTGGCGTTGAACAGGAGGTTGAGCTCCCTCCGCGTGGCCATGGGGATCAGGAAGGCCCTCTCCAGGAGGTTCTCAGCCGTGCAGTGGCGAGCCACACTCTGCACGAACCTCCTCATGTCCGTGCGGAAGTCCTCCACGTCTGCCACTCTGGACGACACGGACACCTTGTAGAGGCCGAGCAAAGCCAGCGCCACCCTACGCAAAGAAGGACACGGTTACGCCGCTGCTCTGGAAGTAACGGCCATGTGGGGGAAAATCACCCACTCAGACTTTTGTTTCCATTGGAAGTGGCAACAAACCTGTAGAGGACCTTGTAGCCCTCCAGGATGTAGACGTCCAGCACCCTGATGGCGTACGTGAACGGGAGGTCGGCGAATATCCAAATGATCCAGTCGGAGTAGAACTCAAAGAGGTTCTGGTGAGAGCTGGCGATCAGCTTGCGGATGCCCCTGCAGCACCGGTTGGCGAGGTCTCCGAAGGTCATGCAGGAGGCACGGTAGGTGAGGAAGGTCTGGTCGATGTAGCGCTTGTTGGGGTCGGTGTAGCAGATGAGCCGGGACACGCTGTGGAAGCACTCGGCCTCGTCCTCGCTGAAGTGGAGGAGGAGGGAGACCAGTTCGGGCAGGATGGGGCAGAAGTTCATGTCCGGGAAGCATTTGCCGAGACAAATGAGGATCTTTTTCACCGAGTTCATGCCCGCTTTGTTGAGACAGTATCTGGATAAGAAGAAGACGAAGAACAGGATTCAATTGGGGGCACTTTGAGGTAGAGTATACATGATAACTCAACATCTCGCATCACGTCAGGAGTAGAAGGCAAGATGTTAAAGGTCACTCAAAAACGCAACCGAATTAACTGACAGCTGATACAAGGAACTTTCATTTAAATGTTGGCGGTCCCTGTGGATGAAAATGGTAGTCGCCTTCAGAAAACCGCGTTCAGAAAACCGCGTTCAGAAAACCGCTTTCAGAAAACCGCCTTCAAAAAACCGCCTTCAGAAAACCGCCTTCAGAAAACCGCCTTCAGAAGACCGCCTTCAGAAGACCGCCTTCAGAAGACCGCCTTCAGAAGACCGCCTTCAGAAGACCGCTACTTTACTGCCACAGAGTCTGACAGCCCCCGCTCAGTTTTGTCTCTCTTTAGGGACCTTTTTTCCAGATATAAACTATAGTGTACATACATTTTGTTTTATAGTGCTAGAACACATGCTCCAACATTATCCCACAAATGTACCTGGGTATTTCCCCTGCCTCCATGTAGTCTGGGACCGGATGAGTGCTGATTCTCTGTTCTCCAAAGTGCTGCTGGGCCAGTTCATAGTGGGCACTTCTGTCTGGAGTGACGCACCTGCTGCACATTTGAACATGAATGCATTTGGATTTAGATTTAAAAGTCTTATCGATCAACGCATATGTGACATCATTCATGGACTTCAATGTGACAATCTTAACCTGGAATTGATGCTGTGGATGATGTGGAAGTACGCTTTGGCCCTGAGCGTGTGCGGCGTGGCCCAGAATCCCTCTCGGCCCATGGCTTTCAGCTGCTGGTGGTCACTGTGCAGGATCTGCTGGTATCGGGTCGCAGCTTCGGGGTCAATCTTCTCCCAGTCCACAAACTGCCCGTACTTCATCCCCGAGCAGGAGTTAATCTCCCACTTGTCCGACTCAGAGATGGTCATCATGAACACCGGCTGCTTGAGATTGCCTTTACTGCCTGAGGAACGTAAACACATACATTTAAGTTGAATTGCATGCTAATAATTGATATTAAGAAGAAGAAGAAGAAGAAGAAGAAGAAGAAGAAGAAGAAGAAGAAGAAGAACAAAGAACAAGAAGAACAAGAACAAGAAGAACAAGAAGCATACTTTTCGTACCATTATTTTCTCTTGTTTGCGAGTGCTTGGTTCGTTTGGACTTGGACTTCTTCGAGCTGACTGGGACACCCGCCCCATCCCCTTCCCTCTTCTCCTTTTTGTTCACTTGGTACTGGAGGAGGGAGCTCGCCCTCTGCCTCAGCGGATTGGACCTCGAGAAGTGTCCAACGTCATAATCAGAGTTAAGCTCAGTTGTCTCATAAAAGGACCTGGAGAGCAGGGGAATCGGTTTGTATTCAGTCCTAAATATGTCCCCCTTGTTTTTCACAATATCCATATCATTATAATTGCCTGTTGCACATACCTGGAACGAGGCCTGAGAAAGGTCTGTTCTGTCTGCGCGTCGTAGTTCTTGCTGCTCTCTGGACTGTAGTGGGAGTGAGACCTTTGCCGGCCTCGGCCCCCGGCCAGGGAGCCCAGGTCCTGGTCGGAGGACGTGTCGCACGCTGAGATGGAATTCATGTTTCCGCAGTTGGAGAACTCCGGCGTTCTTGAAATGTCGATCATCGTCTCAGGTCTGGTCCCTCCGCGCGATGCGATCCGGAGAGTTAAACTGACACTAAGATGCGTGTTTTCTGAGGGCTGGGGTGTTATATATCGGCGTGTGGGCTGCGGCCACGTGAGACACTCATAGTGGTGGGGGCATGTTTGTGGTGACTCCAGCCCTTGAATGTTGGGAAAAAAACAAAAACAAACAACCGTGCAGATTTTCCAGTTTTACCACTGGCGACGTGCAGTGTCTCATTCTGAGAAGTGATTAGTCCGACTGGAATGTAGGCCTAAACTCGGTGCACCCAATATCAGAAGCGGCATTCTTAAGGAATTAAAATTTCCAGATCGCTTGACACCGCACGACATGACACCGCACGACATGACACAATGTAAGTCCACTCACACCTCAAGAGAGCTTTCATCGCTGTCGTACTTGTTACAGATGAGCTATTTATATTACAAATTTATCGGAAAACCTGTTGAAGAATTCAATAAGAATAATAAGGTCATCAAAGGAGGGTAGTCATATTCCTTTCCCTGAAACCGCTATGTGTCAAATGTCAATCGAGTCTATTCCAAGAAGTCCTCCGCAGGTTATTATTCCACACAACAGCTGTATGTTTTGATCCAAACACAACTACTGTTTGGTCATCACACATAAAACCTCGAGGAGCACCTATCTTATATGTGGGCTACACATGTAACACGGCTGAACAACAAACTATGCGGCCCCCGAGGGGCGGAGAAAGGCACGCTGTCGGCCCCGCATGTAGATTTCCATGAAGGCGGGCATACTGCCAAGTCATGCTTGTAAGAATTTGGGGGCAATGCGAGTGAACGAGAGCAGTGAATACACACACGTCATTCAGCCCGCATACCATTCGGTCTATATTGTCACGAGGGCCGTGCTGTTTACGTCTCTTTAGGTCCCCGTAAATGATGTACAGAATGCACATGGCAGATAGAGGGAGGGGGTGTGGGGGGTTATATTTGAGACGCATCACTCACGTGTGTCAGTAATAGAAATGTGGAAAAATACATGGGGAGAAGAAAAGAAGCGAGGATGTTATTGTGCAATGCTGATAACACTGTAAAAAGAAGAAAAAAAACATTACATTTTTTTTTTAAGATGGATTAATTCATTAATAAACTCAAAGGATATGGGCACATCACTCTCTGCTAAACATTATTCTGCATTTGAAAATTAACACACAGTTAAAAACAACAAAGAGCTAATAGGCAGACAGTTTGGCAAAAAAAGAAGAAGAAACCTCTTCAGTCTGCACGACTGTTAAAAATCAAATATATTAATTCTATTATACAAAGAATTGTATTACAAAGTCCCAGATGTATCTCCAACAGTTTAATCATATGTTGTTATAAGCTGTTTTATGTTATTGTATGTTGTTTTATGCTGTTGTATACTGTTGTATGTTGTTGTATGTTATTTTATGCTGTTCTATGTTATTTTATGCTGTTGTACACTCAAAAACCCGATTCAAGCCCTTCTTAGAGGTAACTCAATTAAATATTATTTAAAACATTGAAATAAATCAATTACAAAACGAAGATATTTATATTTCATGGGTGTAACACAAAATGTAGGAATACTTTCATTTATTAGATTTATTTAGGTTGCACTCACAAAAACGATTCAAGTCTTCTTAGAGGTGACTCAAGTAAATATTGTTTGATACATTAAAATAAATCAATTACAAAACGAAGATATTTATATTTAATGTGTGTAACACAAAATGTAGGAATTCTTTCATTTATTAGATTTATTTAGGTTAGATGGTGTGCATATCAACTCAAAATTAATGTGTTTAATGGGACTACCCTTTGCGCATGGGCCAGCTGAAAATCGTTTATTTTCAGAAGGTGAACACGCTTTCAGGGCTGGTGTAGTGGGTAGCACTGTCGCCTCACAGCAAGAGGGTTGTGGGTTCGATTCCCGGTCAGGGCTGGCCCATTGTGTGGAATTTGTTCTCAGTGTCCACTCAGTCCAAAGTCTAGTCAGGTTAATTCATCTATATATTGCCCATAGGTGTGAGAGTGAATTGTTGTATGTCTCTATGTGACCCCTGGATGGTCTGGCGGCCTGTCCAGGTGACCTGGAGCTGTATACATCGTGCCCTGGACGTTGGTGTTCACTGTTTCTGGTTTTCTTTGGGATCGTCAACGTAATGCTCCAATTACACACTTCTGTTGCACCACATTAACTTGGATTTGGCAATCTCAGAGAAGCAATACTTTTGGGTCAAAACTCATCATCATGACATCAATTTAGTTGCCGGTGACAACTAGCGGAGAATATTTCCACACCTTTGGCATTCGCTTTAATTTCTCGGTCTACTCTAGTCAATCATTTTCCACATTACATTAAATAACACATTCTTACATATCTTATGATTTCTTACTCAATATAGAGTTATAAAGCACAGGAAGTGCATGTGTTACCAGTCGATGTTGAAGATAAATGTATGCAAAAGGTTTCTCTCAGCAATAATAATTTCCGTCAATGTTCTTCAAATGCTGTCTGGATTGATGTGATGCGCTTTGTAAAGGGCCGAGCCATCAGGGTGTTCTAAACGAGCGTATCTGATTGCACACAAAGAAAACAGCCCAGTCTACTTATAGATCTAAACTCTTGAGAAAAAAAGGTAAGCAGGTTAAATTCATTACAGGAAAACCCACCCAGTCTCTTTAAAAGTGACCCGACACACAGAGACTGTTTCCTGCATCTCCTGAGCTCAGCGCCAAGTTCGACCCTCTGATACGGGACAGGTTAGTGCCTCGACATCTCCCTGCCACAAATAATGAAAAAAGTGTCTTTCGTTTTTGTTGCCTGTACTTTTTGTTTTCTTAATTTGTTCTCGTCATTTCCCTTATATACATATCACGTAGAGCTGCCCAGTGGTTATACTTTGCATGAGTCATTTATGAGTCTATTGGCTTATTGCTCAGGTGTTCAAACAGGAGTCCAAACTAATACATTAATACTAACCTATTAGTTTGCAGAATATTGCTGTATTATTAATAGCTAGTTGATTGATTAATTTCTAGAAATCTTCAATGAGGTCTTGTGTTGGCAGATTGTTAAAACACCAGGATACGGATCAACTCTTTAATATACAGTTATATATTGAGAAACAAAACCAGTATCTTATAAAATCACAACTGAGGAAGGAATGTAATAAGGGACATTTAAAAACAGTTTCCTCCTCACCGTGAAAGCCTCACCTTTCTAAAAACTTCCAGAAAAAGGATTGTCATGAAAACTCTGCCTGTGAAGTTGTTAGAATTTCATGAACAAATACTGTATTCTTGCAGGATGATAGTTGCCCATGGGTTCACTCCACCTTGTGGAACAACAGAGTAATTACAAGCAACAGGGAAACCTCCATCAAACAAAATTGGCATGCAGATACAATTATTGGTGCCTGTGAGTGATAGATGACCGTGGCTTTCACACATTACAATTGTGGCAATCTCAATGTTGAGAAGGTATTACAATAATAACCTCAACTTTTATCCATATAAATGGAACAATCAGAAACACTCGGTTATAAAAATCCAATACCGAATTTCTACGTTTTCGAGTTTTGATCAAGACGGAATTTTGTATTATTATTAATAATTTCAGAATCATCTATAAACTTTGCGTGATTTGCTATGTTTAGTATGTGAGGATGTATTAATCGACTGATGGAATAATCACGTATATGTATGTGTATTCTGTACATATACTAATATCTGTCTTTACTTATTGTCAATTTTGCCTTGCCTTTTAGATTGTTCACAGTGTTTGATTTCATCAATTTTTAATAGATTTTGTTTTGAAGATTGTCCCTCGCATTGTGCCGTCATGACGTCATACCAAAACAAGAAACAGTTCGCTGGTGATTACTGACCGGATGGTTCAAAACAAGTGGATTTTGTCGTCGTAGCCAACTGTTAACACAATGTCTCAGGACCCGTGGTAAGCAATGTGTTCAGAGGCGACCATACATGATCTCAAATGTATTATAAGTACAACGAATGGTTCTATTCCCGCTCATAACTTAACCCAGCTCGATTACTCTCTGCTAGCTAAACGGGTCGCGAGCTCTTCCCTTACAAGATGAACGTTGAACGAAATACAACACTCGCACTTTAATAAGCCTTTAAGACGATTTCTGGACTAAATGTAATGTCAGTAATGCGCTACTGGATCAGACCGAGGAAATCCGTGTTTTAAAAAAAGTCTTTTAATAACCATAATGTATTTTGTAGACTGAAACTCGGTCACTTCAACAGAATCTAATGCTAAACAATAATGTCACGTGATGAATGCGGCCGTGTGTCTCGGACGTTTCACGCCATAATACTAAACGTTAATGACTAACACACACTACACTGCGATGCTTTTGCTCTGTATTGAATAATGTCAGTCAGTGGTGCTTCCTCCTTTTCGGTCATATTTTTCAACAACATTAAACAGCCTAGCATCAGAAACGACTAACGAGTTCCACGCAGCCCTCTGGCAGTCTGAGAGCTGGACATAGTGGGCTTAGAAAGAGCCAAACTGAACTAGTTTGTAATATACTGTACTTTATTAACATACATATTTGTCGTAAGTTGCAGGAAACGGATACATCTTCACCCTGTACAGATCCAATGATCGGTGATGGAGCGTTTGGTTTTGTGCACATTAACCACTTAGCTCATGTGGCTCTGTCATTCGTCTATGCCAACTGTTTGTCACGAGTCAGGAATTCCAGGTCAATTAACAGGTTTCCCTAAATGTTGTCTGTGTAGATGTCAGATAGTATCTGTCCTGTTGCTGTTGATTACATTCCTTATGATGCACATTTAAAAGAAAGAAATGAAAACTACAGGAATGCACAACTTTTTCTGTTTTGTCTGCTTTGTCATGTATTACACATGGGCCTCGACTGGATTTAGTTGTGAATCCCTGTGTTGAATAATGAGAATAAATGATCCTTGAATGACATCTCTCTCCCGCTCATTGATCTACAGGTTACAGAATTATGACGCCACTTGTCGCCTGGCACAGGAAACGGCAGAAAACATTCAGGAGCGCAACAGGCAGCAGAGAACAGGGGGGAACCCTGCAAAGGTACGCTGTTGTGTTCACAAACAAAGATGTGCCCCCAGATGTAGTCAGGTTTCTCTAGTAGCAAGTCAGTGTGAATATCTTCTGTCCTTTCAGATCAACATGACACTGCGGGCATCCTTGCAGAAGCTCAAGCAGAATATTGCCCAACTTAAAGAGGGGTTGTTGCGAGCATCATCAAGCCGGCGCCTGTATCCTTTCTTCTGAGAATGTCCCTCGCTTTTGTGCTAGAGGGTTCCTCTTGCTTGCAGTAGCAGTTGTCTTCCCATAGAGGGCGTGAGAGTGTTACGTAAAAGCTCTGCCCTGATTTGGAACTGTTTCTGTTCCAAACTGGCCCGAAAAGTGTCAGGGCCTTCCGGTTTCAGGGATGTTGACCTTTGTGCATGACCTTGACATGGCTTCATCAGAATGCAGTCCGAAGCTGATAGAAGGCAGAACCTTATCGACGACCTGCTAACCAGAGAGAAGCAGCTCAATGCCACGTTCAAGGGAGACTTCATGGAGCCTGAATCTTCCAGGTATTTAAGATTCCCTCTGTACACTGGGCAAGCTATGATAATAATAATGATAATAGATTTTCAAATCTTTTTCCATATATCCCAAACACGCTCTTAAGCAGTCACATTTAGTGGAAAGTTGTATTTTTCTAATTTAGTTACAAGACTCTAGCTCTCTGTTTCTCTCTTTTTCTCTCTGTTTCTCTCTCTCTTTCTTTCTCTCTCTCTCTATTTCTCTTTTTCTCTCTCAATCATACACTACATGAAGTTTACTTGATAATGGGTCAATACATTTTGTCCCTTCGGTTTTGTCTCTTACACTCGTAGCTCTGCCGGGTGGCTGGAAGTCTCTGTTGCACTGGAGAGCGTTTATGCTTTAGTTCCTTTACAATTTCTTTGTCAACTTTATAATAGTTCTGCGGAACAACAACAACAACCACAAAAGCATTAATAAGCAAAGGAACATCCTTCGTTTTGTGCCCGTCACTCCTCCTCAAGGCCAACCCAGAGTTCAAACATCCGCTCATCAGGGCTTCTAATACCGCTGGACACAACAGCAGCTTGCGTCCTCCACATGTAGACAGAGTTAGAATAATTAAATACAGAAGAGTTCGGATGTAGCCAAAGACAATCAGCCAATTGGATCAAAATGTCCAACGTTTGGGTGAACCGTAACACATCTTTGACCAATGTGGTACTTCTGTGGAGCCTTTTTAGCGCACATTCATTTGGAAGGCTATTCCGGGACAGCCAGTTTGTTGCTCGAATAGAAAAATTGCGGGATATTTCTCTACCCTGAGTCTCCGTCAGTCAGTGTCAGAGTGCTGGACGCCCAATTAAAAATAATGAATCCCCATTCTCTTGTCTGTGTCCTTGACCAGAGGGGTCATGGGCTCTGTTCTCCGCTTTGATGAGACGTCACCGGTCACTGACTCCCTCCGAGAGTCTTTGTACATCCGGTACGACCCATGTGCCGTGACCTCTCCCTGTGCTATCACTCGGAAGGAAGTCCGTCTGTCTGCCATTTTGACAGGCCGCTTAACTTCACGCCTAATTCTTTTTCATTAGGCGAAATATCTCGCTTCGCACTGCTGATCACACCTCCTGAGACGGACACACACACACATACACAGACTCACACTCACACACACACACTCAATCATACGAATGCAAGTGTGCGTGTCTTGATGAACAAAGATGGACGGAGCAGGTTTACAGTCTGTACCTCTCCTGTGCTTGCGGAGCCGATCAAAGAGCCGCAGGCCACAGCTTGTCTCCCCTCCGTCACGTCAACGTGACAGCAGTCATTACTTTGTCTAACGTCTGACCCGGTCTGGCCCGCGTGATATTTGTTTGGACAGGAAAAGGAAACTGTGTCATGTTGTGCAAACCCCGCCAGCTCCTCGGCTCTGCCCTGTAGATGTGTGTTTCCGGGGTTTCTGGACGGCACAGCGTGTCTACTCTGTCCGAGGACTTCTGATGGGTGGCCGAAACGAGCGTTGAATCAAACCAAGCGTCGCCGTTCCATCTGATCAGTGGAACCGGATTAGAAAAAATCCCTTTCAATTGACGTCTTGACGATAAGACGGCCTTCCCCCAGAGAACTCTCCCCAGCTTTCGGTTGTCGGGGATTGATCTACTTGGCGCTGCTTTGCACAAGCTTTCATCTTTTTCGACAAACCACACACCCAATTACATAAAAGGCCCAGTAAAAAACCAAGAATGAAATCTCAACTGACATTTGCTAATATATTTGCTTGGCAAGCTGCAATCATGTGGTCATATGTTAAAACAAATCAGTTTCCTCAGTCGGACTTAACTTTAATAGTAATGTGTGGTAGGTAATTTGGACCCTTTCCCACTGTGTGGTCTCCTAGGACAGAGTGAGGGAGGGAGGGGGGTGGATTGGCCATGCTTGGATAATCTAAGCCACTCTTCTTTTTTTTCTTTTTTTTAATCTTGGGTAGAAGAAAAGGAATAGAGGTTACAGAGGAGACTTTAATCTAACCCTGAAACAATACATTCTCAGCATCTCCATTTCAGACGAGGCAAACGAAGGACATGGCGCCTCCGTTTGAAGGCTCTGTTCGCCCCGTCACCCACCTCTCCATCATTGTTCACTAACCTTTCCTTTGCATCTGATTGCACTGGAAATAGTTGCAATTAGTTAAATCTCCCCTGTCCAAGTCATTCAAGTCAGGACCGGGTGCTCGGGCCCCGGCGGCGGCGGCAGTCTTCGCGCCTCGCGGCTGCCAAGAGATGTGCCCGACTGATTTTGGCGCTCCCCCACCGGCTGGTTAATTGCATCTTCACACCCTGGCCGCTTCTTTTGCGAAAAGGAAGCGTCTGGCTGGCACACGGCCTCGTAGATATCACACATTAGACATTACATTACATTACATGTCATTTAAGCACTCTGAGACAAATTTGTAAATTTGTGAAACTGGGCTATACAAATAAACTTAATTGAATTTAATTGAATTTAGCAGACGCTTTTATCCAAAGCGATTTACAATAAGTGCATTTCAACCTAGAGTACAAACTAAGAACAACAAGAATACAGAAAGTAACATTTCCTCAACATAGTCAAACTACAAAAGTACCATAATAAGAGCTATTTAAGAGCCACTGAAGTGCTAATCTGTGTTTAATCCAGATATAGTCGGAAAAGGTGCGTTTTCAGTTTCCGGTGGAAGCTGTAGAGACTTCCTGCTGTCCTGGTGTCAGTGGGGAGCTGGTTCCACCACTGAGGAGCAGGACAGCAAACAGTCTGGATGTAGAGTGATGAGCTCGAGGTGCAGGAGTCACAATTAAGTCGGTTGGCTGTTGCCAAATGCCTTGCAAATGCCATGCTGTGTCTCACCTAGCCCAGCGCTCGTGCAAATAAAAATAAAAAATAAAACAGAAGAGAAACGGCTCTCGCTTTTTAATCTGAAGCATTGGGTTCAAATGCGCCAACAAAAGAATGCATCATGTCTCGCCGCAGAACCCGCAGCAGCAGAGTTCAGTGGTGGCGCGACATGTGGCTCAGGTCACTTTCTCCCGAGCTCAGCCAGCAGGCGACTCGCTCCCAGCGTACGCGGTTACATCCGACCTCACGCAGAGATTGTGAACCCCGTCACGGCACGGCGGGTTGAAAGCTGAAACGCAGCTTTAAGCTATTAGCGGAAAAATGTCTTTCTGAAGCGGCCGGCGGTGTTGGGCGCAGGACGGAGAGCACTCTCTCTCTCCGCTCCGGCACTGCGTCAGGGCCAACGCTCCCCGGCAGTCCACCGTCCCGTGAGAGATTAACGCGCCGGCTAACCTGGTCCATCTTAATCATTCAAGGAAGTTAAAAGACAACGTGGGTAAACGCGCTCCGCTGTGATCTGAAGGGTTTTCGTTGTCATAAAATGCTCCAGAAAGTATCTGAAGAAGTAACATGCCCTGTACAGATGTGTTTGCTGCGAGAGGTTGTGCAGATGTGCCCGACCGGGCATATAGACCGTGTTTACGTACGCAGCTAAAAAGTGTTTTGGACTTGTGTGCTGGAATGGGGATTTTCAGATAAATAAAGGGCATTTTGTCATCTACTTTACAGACGGAGCACACTGTTAGATGTTTGGTCTTTGTACATTTAACAGCTGCCGCTCTGCTCTTTGGTAGGAGCAGTAAGTTCATAGGCACCAGAACGAAATAGATGAAAAATGAAATGTTTTTTCTCCCAGGTCGACGTTGATGGCCGCCGGGGCGGGAACGAGCGGAGGCGTCGCGGCCAACCCCTGGCTGGTCAACGAATCGGAGGAGACCCAGGGGCTGACCTTCGGAGAGATCAAGCAGCAGCAACAACGAATCATCGAAGGTAACCACGCGTCGCCTGCTTAGCGCTGGTCTACTACCTAAACGCCAGAGGAGCTCCATTGCAGACGGTCTCAAGTCTTCTCAAGGCTTCTTTTCAATTTGGTTGCCGTCGAGACCAAATATGGGCATTGCAACCATCCATAGCGTTAACAATTCCCTGCATCATGAGGATAATAATTGTATCTCGTGTTTGCCCTTATTTATTCCTCTTCAATAAGTAGCGGTGGTGTGAAAATAATAATATTATCCCTTTAACATATTATATATTCTAAGGCGTTGGAAGGATGTCTTTACTTCGGACGGGCTCTGCTGGCATATGCTAACATGTAACAAGATGATCATCATAATTCACGTCTCAAAGACACATTGAAAGCCCACGCCTGCTCCCCCCCCCCCCACTCCCCCGAAGGGCGCTGACGTGACTTGACATCAGGTCACCTGACTCCGAGTGGCACTTCATTGCTCCGTCTCTGGTTCTTGTCAATGGGGGATCACAGATTCCTCTTAAGACGGTGAGAACCGAACCACATGGCGGTTTCTCTGGTCCCCCGTGGGGGTTTCTGGTGGAGCTGGGTAATGGCGAGCGCCTGAACCTGCAGTCATAAAAAAAAAAAGATTCCAGTGGAAGAGAGCGTGTCAAACTTGCGAGTACTTTTCTTTTCTTTCTACCCGCCGCAGTTACAATAACAGGAGCACGGCTGAGTGGGGTAAAGTGCTGAATGACTCGCGAGAGGCACTGCGAGCCAAGTCATTCCTATAGTTCCTATTCCTATAGTAATAGTTGCCTCATCATATCACAAGTGCGTTGTACTGTTATTACATTGCTCTCTTCTGTCAAGTTGCCTTCTCTAAACGTTGACTTTATTGTTTGTCCTCCTACCCCACCGCTACATTTCACATCACACACCGGGTCTTTTTTTCTTCTCTCTCCCTTTGCTGCTCCTCTTTCGCCGCCTTTTGTTGAAGTTTCTATTTTCTGTCTCTCGTCACAGTCCAGGATGCGGGCTTGGATGCGCTCGCAGCCGTCATCAACAGACAGAAGATAATGGGCCGGGAGATCGGCAACGAGCTGGACGAACAGAACGGTAAAGTTGAACTTGCCCCCCAAAAAAAGAAGAAAGCATTCCATGCTCATTACACACTGCTGTGTGAATCAGACATACTTGTTCTGCGACGGAATGACTCGCCTCGTGTAACTTGCTGGACGCCGATACTCCCTCACACCACCGCAACACTGACATAACCACACACACACACACACACACATGCACACGCGCCCTCACACTTCACAGCATCTCCACGTTGCATTAAAACCGCGTGTTCTGGAATCAGATCCGCCCGGTGATTAATGGTGCTTTTGAGTAAATGCCTTTCTGACTAAATGCCTCTCTTCAGTCCATAAATACCTTCCATCGCGCCACACAGAACGGAGTGCATTTCCCCAGACATTTTTTTTATTTTTTATGCTCAGACAGGCGGCACTCGAGACACAATACTTTTGGGACGATCATCTGTCAACCGGGGGGACAATTAGATCCTTTAATGCATCGAGGCCCGAGAGTGTTACCTTACTAAGAGGATGCATACATGTATTCCTGTCGTTTAACCTTTCTTTTTTTCTTTTTCTTTTATCTCTAATGTTTAGAACAGCGAGCCCAAAACGTGCATTAGTCTGTCAGCGTGTCGTCTGTCAATCGGGGGGGAAAGGAACTTCACAGTTCCGGAACCGCTGGTCAATAAAAAGAGAGGAGGGGGGAGTGGATGAATTAGCCCACATCGGTAATAAGGTAGCGGTGAGGCTGAGTGGCCCTGTGGAGATGTGTGTCTGTAGAGGGAACTCTAGACTTGATATCGCTCCATCAGCCTCGGGGCAATTAGTAGGCTGTGCTGCTATTGGCTGCTGTGGCATTCGGAAGAAACCTCAACGGAGACTTTATAAAACAAATTGTAGAAGCGTTGACATGGATCTCAGAGGAGGTCCCTGACGAGCAGTTGTCCCACACACACACACACACTTTACAGCCCAGTTATTGTCTCTCTCCACCCGGCTTCCCGGCCTCCAGTCGGGGAAAGAAGGCGTTGCACTGTCATATCCTGTCTGAGCAGTTGTACCCAAACAAGCCCACGAGGTCGGATAACCGATTGATCTCGGCGTGGAAACACACGAGCGGCCCTGGTGCTGGGAAGGAATGGCAGATGTTTCTGTCGACGCTGACGGGGCGACTGGAAGAGAAAGAAAGGGAAGGCGGATTGTTTTAGCTCCGCTCTCGCCGGTACCGTATCGAACTAGAGACGGATCAACGCTCCGACGCCCCGACCGGCGTGTTTTCCTTCGCGTTCTTTCACCTCGACGTCAGTGTTTCCAATAATATGAACCTGAATTGGGGCGATGGGAGCGCCGTAAGCGGGAATCACACTGCGAGTAAGCGCGAGAAGGCAAATGGCCGCGGCCCTGGAAACGATGGCGTGTTGCTGCTCCCGTGTCCAGAGCCCACATGACTCTGATGGCAATCTGATGGGAACTCATCTCTCTTAACTTTTTTCTGTAATGACTCAAAATATTGTTTGTAGAAGTGAAAAAAGTTTGTAGAAGTGAATTTTTTTTTTTTTACTTTATTTATGGCTATTATGATAAAACCATGTATGTGTATGAATGTATATATATATAAATATCTATATGTATATTGTATATATAAACTGCGTTTTTTCAGTTACAAGAGCTATTTGTGGCGCATGCAGTGTATCCGGTCTCTTTGTCCACGCAGACTGTTGAAGTGGAGACGGAGTGTTTCCTCTTTCCGCGCAGTATCACCACAATTTACGTCCGTAGCTCAGGTTCCCGAGGCCCGCTGACACCAGGCAATGATTCACAGGGCCGGCAGGGCTCTGGCCTTCCACAGATTTTCTTTACTTCCCTTTTGCGTCTTCCCGTTTGTGGGACCTTTGCTGCCCCTCCGTCTCTCATCTCCCTCCCCGCTCTCCGTTGCCTCTTCTCAACAGTCTCTTGTTTTATAAACCCCTTTCCCCGCTTCTCCCATCTCCGCGTCTCTTCTGCGTCCTCTCATGCTGAGTTACGGGCGACGTCTCGGGTCCTTTGTGTTTCGTAGGATGAAGAGTGATATATCGCACGTGTCGATGTGGAGCTGGTGACCTCTGGTGTAGTCCTTAAGTCTGATTTAGGGGTTTTGGAGTAACTTGCAAGTTTTGATGGCGAGCGACTTGCGTAGCACACACTCCACAGTACTGAAGGGTCCAGACCGAATGCTGCACTCATGTGGAAGAACTTTGTGTTAGTGTTCAACTCTGCATGCTTTTAGTCTAATACTAGAAACCAAAATGTATTTTTAGTTCAAATGTATTGTCAAGATTTATTTTTATTTCTTTATTTTTTAACTTTATAAACACAGCGTAACGCGTCACGCTCAAAAGACCATGCCCACCTGAGGGAAGAACAATCGGCGCAGCGATATGCAACTCAGACCGTTTACACAATGGGAAAAACACATATATTTTCATGCGTTTTGGCCTTTCATTTACACAAAAACTGAGGTTTTATCACGGAAAACGATCATTTCTAAAAAACTCTGGCCCAAGTGGAGATTTTTGAAAACTCTGTTTTTGTGTTTGCGTGTGAACGAGGGCAAACGGAGTTTTAGGTTGTCAAACGTCACAGTATGCGACTAAAGATGCTTCACGTCATGTGAGCGTCCTATGCGGACGTATGCGGACGGCGTATTTATGCGGGTTCATATAAACAGAAACTTATTTGAAAACTGACCTTATGTGTACAACGTCATTTTTGAAAACGGAGGGGCAGAAATATTTGTTTCTGTAAATACCAGGCTATGTGTAAATGTGGCCTAAGGGCCAAAACGCTGAGAAGAAAACGTCAGCTAAAACACATCACATTTCAGCACATCAAAGGATTATTTGAGCGCACTACGTCTACCAGGAGGTGGATAACCCAAAACGCTGATAAGTTAGCTGCTAGCGAGCTAATGATTGCTACGTGTTACTGCCATTAGCTAACTTCGCAGACACAATCGTGCATAGCTTTTATGATGTATCCACATTCCATGAAAACACAAGAGTCTTACTGTCAAAATGCTTTGGCTTAACCTACAGGAATAAAGTTAGCCCACATGAGACATTTTATACAGGATGCTTTCCCCCTAAATCTTTCAGGCTCAGCCTCGCGTCTCCTTCGCTTTTTCCTCAATGTTTTTGATTTGGCGGCCTATAACAAACCATTGTTCTGGGTTGGAGCTCTGAGACGGACTGGCCACCTGTTCAGAGTGAACCCTGCCTTCGCCCAATGTCGGCTGGGATCGGCTCCAGTGCCCCGCGACCCTAATGAAGGATGAGCGGTCTGGATAATGGATGGATGGATGGATGTTCTGGGTTCTTTACCTTGTTGGCGGAGTGTTCCACCTCACAACAGCTTTCTGGAGGTTTTCATGTCGTTTGACGAAAAGTGACAAGGCGTGTTTTCCCCTCTGGTGTTCCTCTGGGCGTACCACGCTACTGTGTAGTCGTGCTGTTGCTATAGCAGTGGTATTTATTGTATATCATTCAAGTATGAAGAGAGTGCTGTCATTTCTCAGTTTCTCTCTCTCTCTCTCTCTCTCTCTCTCTCTCTCGTAGTTAAGGCTGTATGTGAGGAACGTGTTTTTTGTATTCTTGGGTTTTATGTCTCTGTTATTGCAGCATTAACTCTGCATAGATTCAAATGTTTAAAGTGTCCCAAGTGCTGTTTTTTTCTTTCCAGAATCTCATTCGAATCCCATTTTCTGCATTCAACAGAAATTAAAAATGACTGTTTTTCTTTGAGACTTAGTGCCTACATGAGTAGTTAATACTATTGCAAGAGACAGCTTTGTGGGTGCTGCATTTCTTACTCGTATTAAATGTCAAAATCGACAATGTCAAAAGTAATGGGATAGTTTAATGTTTTTCGGAGAGGCAGGGAAAATAGATTTAAGTTATAAAGCAGGGGATTGGCACGGCCCCTTGTTGATCTTGACAGTTGGCGCGTAACCTTGGCGTCCGACTGTCTTTCCGTCTCGCAGGGTTCCTTTTCCCCCTGATCACTGTACTGTAGCAGTGTTTTCCTATAAATAGATTAAGCTCTTTGTAGTTTATCTCCCTCAAGTTTAGCTCATGACCCAAGTGCAGTGGAGGTTGCAGTCATTTCCTTTTTCGGGAAGCAAATCCGTCCGAGGTCAGCGAGGAAGATGACCCTATTCAGAGGTTTAGCGATGAACCCAGCGCCCCCAGTCAGACTCCTCTGGGTCAGGGTGGACTACGACGTAGAACCCGAGGGAGAAGGCCGATTGCCTCCATCTCGGTCGGCGTTACGGCTTCACCACGTGGATCCACTGCATGCTGAAGATTTTCCCAATTTAACTTGCCAGTCATAACACGGATGGAAATTCAATCGTGATTATTTAGTGTGTTTAAAAAAGAAGAAGAAACGAGTTAAATGATGTGCTGTCATCAAGTTGTTTTTGTTTAATCTTCATATTTCTAACGTGATGTTACCAAACAGTATATTTTCATTTCCAAATTAAATGTTGCAGAAAATGGTCCGCCGTGTCCCAGCTGCTTGCGTCGGCTCTCGTCTCCCTTCCCACCCGAGAAAGAGCAACAGCACTTTCATTTGACTGGTGTTGGTATTTCTCCGGTTGTGGTCGGGAACCAAGACCTCAGGCTGCGTCGATGTCTCGCACTTTTCAGTGACAGACAGTGGCCAGCTTGTCAAAATTATCGTTGATTTATTATACGTTTTTTTTTAACTGGGTGCCTGGACTTCGAGGTTGTCGTAATTGTTGGGCCTCTTCTTGATTGGGCACTGAGTCGTGTTGAGGTGCCGCAGCTGTGACGTCCTCCATGTTCTGTGAAAACCTCCGGTCCGCGGTATCCGTTTTCAGGTGAGTATCTCTGCGCTCACGGCTGCATCGAGATCCGGCGCCACTGGACACTAGACCAATCGATTGAATGATGAGCTCATCTGTTTTCCTCCAACTCTCTCCGTGTTCGAAGGAGTTTCCAGCAAAACTAAATCTGCCCCTCAGAGTTTTCACCACACATGAAGCCCTCGTACGGACCCCGCCACTGCCGTCCGCTCCATTGTGTTTATGTCCACATCCAGGGATTATTTTTTAATGGACCTCAAGACCCCTGACGGCTCTAGCAGATGTGTTCTCACATTAACTACGGCACGTTATTCACACTGTTTGGTATTACTCCTTTGTCTTTCACTCGCTCGACTTTCTCTATTATCCAGAGGGATCTAGTGCAGAATGAGAGACTTGTTTTGTACCATAAGTGGACAAAACCCTGTAAATACTACAGCCCGCTTAGCAGAATACGAATATCTAAAGACCGAAACCAGGATAGCGACGTAGTCCCACTCGTACTCTCTTGTTCAAAAGCTGTTCCGATACAACCGCACCCGATACCACCGCCGCGGCCGCATGCGGCCGCATGCTGCCGCTCTCCCAGTGAGCGCACGATGCACCACATCGTTAGCTCAGCTGCGAGCTTGTCAGCTGTGTGTCTGCCAGACATATGACAACAACGATGTAGAGGTGGTCCGACTTTTCATGGTGGATCAGCTGTAGTAATTTAAGTTAACAAGCGTCACTTATTTTTTTTTATGTTTCTTATCACTTTTTAGCTGTCTGCATTAATCGCTAGAAATCCTTATTGTCAAATAATGGTTGATTATTAATATCCCCATTGCAAACTATGCTCTGATAAATACTAAACTGTCAACAGTATTATATTCTCTTTTTAATTTTCTTTGTCAGAAATTGAGTAACATCAGATAAATAAATAAATTACGTTTTCAAAGTCATTGTTCGCACGGTAAAGATATTTATGAGTACTGATATCTGTACTTTGCATTGGCTTGCACGTATTTGTAAGTACTTTTACTTGGACTGAAATAAAGTATCGGTACATCCCCAGTGTATGCATTGCAGGTAGATTGCATCCACTTGGGAGGTCTCCAAACTCTCCATCGTGGAATATGCCTAAATATGAACCATTGATAAACTCTGTCAGATTCCTTGAATGTATTTTAACTCTAAATATGTCCTTCTGTACACATTACATCTATTGTTCTGTCCATCCTGGAGAGGGATCCTCCTCTGTTCTCTCCTGAAGGTTTCTTCCCTTTTTTCCCCCTGAAGGGTTATTTGGGAGTTTTTCCTGGTCCGATGTGAGGTTTTGGGTCAGGGATGTCTGTGTGTACAGATTGTAAAGCACTCTGAGACACATTTGTAATTTGTGAAACTGGGCTATACAAATAAACTGAATTGAATTGAATTCAACATATGTAAATAATGTATGGCTTTATGATCTCCTTTTGCTGAAGGGAATATAATGCAGTAAGTTCTGCAACCAAGGTTAAAATAACTTAATATCCAATGTGTACAATATTGGAGTACTGTCAGGGAATAATGTCTCTATGTACTCAACTATCTTTTATAATGGGTTAAAATGTCTGCTACTGCCAATGTCAGCCTTTCATTGCAAAAGAAAAGTACAAGGCACAAGCTGTTACTTTAATAACTTTATCAAACTTTATTAGTTGGAATGCTTCAGCAGTCCAACTCTTGTTCTTGTAATTAGTTGGAATGCTTCAGCAGTCCAACTCTTGTTCTTGTAATCTTTATTTAAACTTTTTATTATTCTTCTATTTCTTCCGTACCTTTTTCGTCCCTCTTCTACTCCTTCATATATTCAGCTATTTAAACAATTCAAATATTAAAAAATTCAGCTTCTTCAGACTTGGAATGGCATTACTTTTCATATTTCAAATGTTTCAAATGTTTTATATTTAAATACTTTTATGTCATTTTAAATTCATCAGTTCCTATGGAGAAAATCTTCAATTTTAAAAGCTTACAGTATCTTCATACTTTCAGCAAATTCAGCAATTTAATTTTTCATATGTTCAGATAGCCTTCAGCTATTACTGTATATTTTCAAATATTTTTTATCTTTTCAAATTTTCAAATTATTAATTTTTTTAGGGAATAAATAATGAATGGGATCCAATGAGAGAACTCTTCAAATCCGCTTCAACTTGTTCAACTTTAAAAGCTTACCATATCGGCATACATTCAGCTAAATACACAATTCCACTTTTAAAATGTTGACAGAGGTGTTAGCTATAACTTTATAATTCATATTCTGTTCATATCTCGTATAGTTATTTAATTGTTATTATTTTAGTTTGATGTGTTTTTCCGCTCCTCCTAGGAGCTTACAATGGATGTGTGTGGGGAAGTCTAGAGCTGTGACGTCATGGCTAGAGGGGACAGCTGCGTCAGGATCAAGCGGAAATTATTTTTGTAAATCGCTACTACGGCCACAATTCTTACTCTTTAGACATATTTTGTTGATAAAGTAATAGGGAATATTGTGCTTGTCATAGAAATGTGACTGTGGAATCCAACAGTTTCCCAGATGTCTCGTGAGAAGCCTTTACGAGGGGAGAAGTCCACTTTTCTGCTCAGTCATCGCCATTGTAATTCTGAGCGCCTTTCAACTTTTTTGAAGCAAACAGGAGCATTTTCTGAACTGCGACTATACCCTCATTTCTTAACCTAAACAATATTTAAGGAGATGTCAACGTTCACACAAGCCTTGAGCTTCTCCTAATGTAGACGTTTTTAGGGTGAGAGTTATGGTTCTCTTTCAAATCCAAATGTTCTGACGGGTTGCTTTCATCAGATTCTCAGCTGTCTGTCTCTTATTTTCAGTTATTTTCAGTTAGTGGGGCAGCTAACAGCATTTTTGATGAAAGATCGTTCAAATGTGGATACAAGGACCTAAATTACTCTATGGATTCTGCTCTTCCAATAACGAACGTTAGCCAACGCAAAAAAGCTCATAATGGTCGGTGGCGGGGCCATTTTATTTCCCGCCATTATTAAAATATGCGTTTTCCATGATATCTCCTGAAAAAAAACATCAAAGCACATATAAGATAATGTCAACCCCTATGTTTTGATGGTCAAGGATTGCAATGATACCATAGACAGCATCATTGAATGCTTTGTGTTATTCATGGCCACCATTTTGCCTTCCTCCATAACCAAATTCTGTATTTTGCGTCATATCTCTTCAGCCAAACACAATAAATGAAAAGTGGTAATATCTACCCCTATGTTTTGATGGTCAAGGATTACAATGATACCATACACAACACCATGCACTTTATACACTGACCAACGGTTTGTGCGTGTGTGTGGCCGCGTGCGCGCGCGTGTATCTATATATGGAGAGATATTAGAGATATTTCATATTTAAGTTATTTTCAGCTATTTTCATTTATTCATTTCATATTTCAATTATTTTCAGTTATTCATTTCCTATTTCAGCTATTTCCAGATATTGTCAGTTATTTTCAGTTATTCATTTCATATTTCAGCTATTTCCAGATGTTTTCAGTTATTCATTTCCTATTTCAGCTATTTCCAGATGTTTTCAGTTATTCATTTCCTATTTCAGCTATTTCCAGATATTGTCAGTTATTTTCAGTTATTTTCAGTTATTCATTTCATATTTCAGATATTTCCAGCTATTTCCAGTTATTTTCATTTATTCATTTCATATTTCAATTATTTTCAGTTATTTATTTCCTATTTCAGCTATTTCCAGATATTGTCAGTTATTTTCAGTTATTCATTTCATATTTCAGCTATTTCCGGATGTTTTCAGTTATTTTCAGTTATTTTCAGTTATTCATTTCATATTTCAAATATGTCCAGACATTTTAACTTATTCATTTCATATTTCAGCTATTTTCAAACCTATTTTGGCTATTTTTAGACATTTTCAACTATTTCCAAACCTATTTCAGCTATTTTAAAACCTTTTTCAGCTATTTATTTTTTATTTTTCAGCTTCAAGCTTTCAAATGTTAAGCATTCCAACGCATTTTCAGAAGGAAATGCTCTTTCTAGTCTTTATTTAAACTTTTTATTATTCTTCTATTTCTTCCGTACCTTTTTCGTCCCTCTTCTACTCCTTCATATATTCAGCTATTTAAACAATTCAAATATTAAAAAATTCAGCTTCTTCAGACTTGGAATGGCATTACTTTTCATATTTCAAATGTTTCAAATGTTTTATATTTAAATACTTTTATGTCATTTTAAATTCATCAGTTCCTATGGAGAAAATCTTCAATTTTAAAAAGCTTACAGTATCTTCATACTTTCAGCAAATTCAGCAATTTAATTTTTCATATGTTCAGATAGCCTTCAGCTATTACTGTATATTTTCAAATATTTTTTAGGGAATAAATAATGAATGGGATCCAATGAGAGAACTCTTCAAATCCGCTTCAACTTGTTCAACTTTAAAGCTTACCATATCGGCATACATTCAGCTAAAGACACAATTCCACTTTTAAAATGTTGACAAGGTGTTAGCTATAACTTTATAATTCATATTCTGTTCATATCTCGTATAGTTATTTAATTGTTATTATTTTAGTTTGATGTGTTTATCCGCTCCTCCTAGGAGCTTACAATGGGTGTGTGTGGGGAAGTCTAGAGCTGTGACGTCATGGCTAGAGGGGACAGCTGCGTCAGGATCAAGCGGAAATTATTTTTGTAAATCGCTACTACGGCCACAATTCTTACTCTTTAGACATATTTTGTTGATAAAGTAATAGGGAATATTGTGCTTGTCATAGAAATGTGACTGTGGAATCCAACAGTTTCCCAGATGTCTCGCGAGAAGCCTTTACGAGGGGAGAAGTCCACTTTTCTGCTCAGTCATCGCCATTGTAATTCTGGCGCCTTTCAACTTTTTTGAAGCAAACAGGAGCATTTTCTGAACTGCGACTATACCTCATTTCTTAACCTAAAAAATATTTAAGGAGATGTCAACGTTCACACAAGCCTTGAGCTTCTCCTAATGTAGACGTTTTTAGGGTGAGAGTTATGGTTCTCTTTCAAATCCAAATGTTCTGACGGGTTGCTTTCATCAGATTCTCAGCTGTCTGTCTCTTATTTTCAGTTATTTTCAGTTAGTGGGGCAGCTAACAGCATTTTTGATGAAGAATCGTTCAAATGTGGATACAAGCACCAAAATTACTCTATGGATTCTGCTCTTCCAATAAAGAACGTTAGCCAACGCAAAAAAAGCTCATGTCGGTCGCGGCGGCCATTTTATTTCCCGCCATTATTAAAATATGCGTTTTCCATGATATCTCCTGAAAAAAAACATCAAAGCACATATAAGATAATGTCAACCCCTATGTTTTGATGGTCAAGGATTGCAATGATACCATAGACGGCATCATTGAATGCTTTGTGTTATTCATGGCCACCATTTTGCCTTCCTCCATAACCAAATTCTGTATTTTGCGTCATATCTCTTCAGCCAAACACAATAAATGAAAAGTGGTAATATCTACCCCTATGTTTTGATGGTCAAGGATTACAATGATACCATACACAACACCATGCACTTTATACACTGACCAACGGTTTGTGCGTGTGTTATGGCAGCGTCTTGTAGTATCTATATATGGAGAGATATTAGAGATATTTCATATTTAAGTTATTTTCAGCTATTTTCATTTATTCATTTCATATTTCAATTATTTTCAGTTATTCATTTCCTATTTCAGCTATTTCCAGATATTGTCAGTTATTTTCAGTTATTCATTTCATATTTCAGCTATTTCCAGATGTTTTCAGTTATTCATTTCCTATTTCAGCTATTTCCAGATGTTTTCAGTTATTCATTTCCTATTTCAGCTATTTCCAGATATTGTCAGTTATTTTCAGTTATTTTCAGTTATTCATTTCATATTTCAGATATTTCCAGCTATTTCCAGTTATTTTCATTTATTCATTTCATATTTCAATTATTTTCAGTTATTTATTTCCTATTTCAGCTATTTCCAGATATTGTCAGTTATTTTCAGTTATTCATTTCATATTTCAGCTATTTCCGGATGTTTTCAGTTATTTTCAGTTATTTTCAGTTATTCATTTCATATTTCAAATATGTCCAGACATTTTAACTTATTCATTTCATATTTCAGCTATTTTCAAACCTATTTCGGCTATTTTTAGACATTTTCAACTATTTCCAAACCTATTTCAGCTATTTTAAAACCTTTTTCAGCTATTTATTTTTTATTTTTCAGCTTCAAGCTTTCAAATGTTAAGCATTCCAACGCATTTTCAGAAGGAAATGCTCTTTCTAGTCTTTATTTAAACTTTTTATTATTCTTCTATTTCTTCCGTACCTTTTTCGTCCCTCTTCTACTCCTTCATATATTCAGCTATTTAAACAATTCAAATATTAAAAAATTCAGCTTCTTCAGACTTGGAATGGCATTACTTTTCATATTTCAAATGTTTCAAATGTTTTATATTTAAATACTTTTATGTCATTTTAAATTCATCAGTTCCTATGGAGAAAATCTTCAATTTTAAAAAGCTTACAGTATCTTCATACTTTCAGCAAATTCAGCAATTTAATTTTTCATATGTTCAGATAGCCTTCAGCTATTACTGTATATTTTCAAATATTTTTTATCTTTTCAAATTTTCAAATTATTATTTTTTTAGGGAATAAATAATGAATGGGATCCAATGAGAGAACTCTTCAAATCCGCTTCAACTTGTTCAACTTTAAAAGCTTACCATATCGGCATACATTCAGCTAAAGACACAATTCCACTTTTAAAATGTTGACAAAGGTGTTAGCTATAACTTTATAATTCATATTCTGTTCATATCTCCTATAGTTATTTAATTGTTATTATTTTAGTTTGATGTGTTTATCCGCTCCTCCTAGGAGCTTACAATGGGTGTGTGTGGGGAAGTCTAGAGCTGTGACGTCATGGCTAGAGGGGACAGCTGCGTCAGGATCAAGCGGAAATTATTTTTGTAAATCGCTACTACGGCCACAATTCTTACTCTTTAGACATATTTTGTTGATAAAGTAATAGGGAATATTGTGCTTGTCATAGAAATGTGACTGTGGAATCCAACAGTTTCCCAGATGTCTCGCGAGAAGCCTTTACGAGGGGAGGAGTCCACTTTTCTGCTCAGTCATCGCCATTGTAATTCTGAGCGCCTTTCAACTTTTTTGAAGCAAACAGGAGCATTTTCTGAACTGCGACTATACCCTCATTTCTTAACCTAAAAAATATTTAAGGAGATGTCAACGTTCACACAAGCCTTGAGCTTCTCCTAATGTAGACGTTTTTAGGGTGAGAGTTATGGTTCTCTTTCAAATCCAAATGTTCTGACGGGTTGCTTTCATCAGATTCTCAGCTGTCTGTCTCTTATTTTCAGTTATTTTCAGTTAGTGGGGCAGCTAACAGCATTTTTGATGAAGAATCGTTCAAATGTGGATACAAGCACCAAAATTACTCTATGGATTCTGCTCTTCCAATAAAGAACGTTAGCCAACGCATAAAAAAGCTCATGTCGGTCAGGCGCCATTTTATTTCCGCCATTATTAAAATATGCTTTTCCATGATATCTCCTGAAAAAAAACATCAAAGCACATATAAGATAATGTCAACCCCTATGTTTTGATGGTCAAGGATTGCAATGATACCATAGACGCATCATTGAATGCTTTGTGTTATTCATGGCCACCATTTTCCCTTGCTCCATAACCAAATTCTCTATTTTCAGTCATATCTCTTCAGCCAAACACAATAAATGAAAAGTGGTAATATCTACCCCTATGTTTTGATGGTCAAGGATTACAATGATACCATACACAACACCATGCACTTTATACACTGACCAACGGTTTGTGCGTGTGTGGCAGCGTCTATGGCGTGTGTCTATATATGGAGAGATATTAGAGATATTTCATATTTAAGTTATTTTCAGCTATTTTCATTTATTCATTTCATATTTCAATTATTTTCAGTTATTCATTTCCTATTTCAGCTATTTCCAGATATTGTCAGTTATTTTCAGTTATTTTCAGTTATTCATTTCATATTTCAGCTTTTCCAGATGTTTTCAGTTATTCATTTCCTATTTCAGCTATTTCCAGATATTGTCAGTTATTTTCAGTTATTTTCAGTTATTCATTTCATATTTCAGCTATTTCCGGATGTTTTCAGTTATTCATTTCATATTTCAGATATTTCCAGCTATTGTCAGTTATTTTCAGTTATTTTCAGTTATTCATTTCATATTTCAGCTATTTCGGATGTTTTCAGTTATTCATTTCATATTTCAGATATTTCCAGCTATTTTCAGTTATTTTCAGTTATTTTCAGTTATTCATTTCATATTTCAAATATTTCCAGACATTTTAACTTATTCATTTCATATTTCAGCTATTTTCAGCTATTTTCAAACCTATTTTGGCTATTTTTAGACATTTTCAACTATTTCCAAACCTATTTCAGCTATTTTAAAACCTTTTTCAGCTATTTATTTTTTATTTTTCAGCTTCAAGCTTTCAAATGTTAAGCATTCCAACGCATTTTCAGAAGGAAATGCTCTTTCTAGTTAAGTATAAAGTTGTTTCCATTATTACGCACTTCCTATTGAGGGACTTAATATATAATGCATGGCCCCTTAAACAAAACATATGGCTGCTGCAGTGACCTTTTGGTAATGGGAGTGTTTCCAAAGCACTTTGTCCTCCATTTATTCTCAAGGTAAAAGTTTGTTACCTGCCAAGCGTGGCCTCTGTTAGTCAGCCAGCCGCTTCACAACGGCTTCGCTCCAGTGATGGACTCCTTGCTAATAATTAGATCACCGATTTTTTTTCGTCAACACAGCACGTATATGGCCCGGACTGGACAGCACTAATGACTTCCAAATAAACAGTGGAGCGAGAGGGGAGAGCGGCGGCTGCAGCGCGGTGACATCAGAACGCAGCCCCTGCGCTCGCTTCTGCTTTTAGAAGCGGCTCGGTGAGCAAATAAACCACGCTAATGATGGCACGGGGCAGAAAGTCGGCGTGGTTAGAGTCGCAGATTGATTTATTGTTTGTTTGATTCGCTCCGTTTGACAGCGAGGCTGGTAGTAGTGAGTAGTGTTTTCCAGACGGCGTTGGAAATGCGCAGGGTCGTGATGTGATGCTCAAAAGAGGGGTTGTCATCGGAGGAATGTCGAGCTTGCAATGAGCCGCGAGAGAGGACATCACTTCGTGTGACCACCAGGTCGGCTGGCTGGTGTTTAACTTTGGCAGTTATTGAGAAGCGTACATGATGGAGGGAGAGCACACTCACGCTTAATGGTATGAGGTCTATTTTACACAAGAACATGCCAACTTCAGGCTGCTCTCGACATGCCTGAGGATATACAATGTTCTTTTCTTTTTTCCTTAGGCCTTACTTTTCATATTTACTGTATGTCGGGCTGCATCTAAGCATTATTTGCATATTTGGGTATTTGTATAATTTCGTTGATTAATTTATTTTGTAGATAGGAAAACAGTTTGCCAAATGCCCTTTACCAAGTTATCAAATTCCAACATGGCAACCAAAGTAAGAAAAACAAATAAAGTGTAACCCAATACGGTAAAAAAAAAGACAAACAAAAATGTTTTAAATACTTTGATATAGGTTAGGTATACATATACTTTTATTTTACATTTTGCTAGGTCGCAGACCGGCCCATCATGGCGTAGCACTGGCCCACTCCGCTCATTGGCTGTAACGACCCGGCTTCACAGGAACAGTGTTGTTCCTTATTTCACTTTTTCTGTCTCAGTCACAAGGTGACGTTGAATTCACTTTCACAATGTGATCTGTAGGCTTTAGCTTCTATCTTTATATTGTTAACCTATTTACATCCTTAAATCAGTTTGACATTGTGGTTTTATCCTTTAAAAGCACATTGTCGACTTTTCGGTCGGCTTCTCGCTGAAATAGTTTTTCTTGTTTCCTCCAAACATTAGATAACATTTATTCAGCGAGTGCAGTTAGTGACAGGTTGGGCTCCGTGGTAACGTGGCCCTGACAGCTTGATGGAGTAGCAGCGGGGGGGACTCCAGTCCCTCCATCCTATTCTGTTAAATCCCATCGCATGTGGCATATGTTTATCCCCCTCATTTCCCGCCTGGGACGTGTCCACTAATACCGACGTTATAAAGACACCAGTTCGATTCGCATTGATTTTCTGAGCAGGTAAACAAGAACAGATTAAGTTTCCAATTTGTTCTGAGATGTTTCCAGATCGATCCACTTGTGGAATGCATAAAGTTTTAAACATAATATGTTGATATCTACTCGGCCTTACTGGATAATCTATCTCATAGATGACATTTCTTACATGAAGATTCAATCTGTTTTCAGAGGGCTTAATATTCCCAAAAGGCATGGATGGGGATGTGGGATGGAACGATGGCCAAATGAAGATGCACCGCAAATTCACCAGGCCAAGCCTCGCATCCTAACAAGGGTACAATCAATCATGAGCCCTTGTGTCCTTATTTCCCTATCTATCCATCCCGGCATCCATCTCTGTCGGAGGCCTGTTGGTGTCTCACTGATAGAGTTACGAAGACGAGGGAGCGAACAATGAGATGAGGGACTTGGGTCACATCAACCACGGCCAAGTGATGAATAATCCCGTTTAGGCGCAGCAAGGGAATTAACATTTTTGGACGCCAAAGAAAAACATCGAGACGTTTCATCAATCACGCCTTCTTTTGTTTCCCTCAGTGGATTGATGCCCCCTTTTTACCACTCAGAAAGTAGGATTTTGGACTTTGGGTTTCTTCATTGTCTGAAAATGCAAACTGTCGTACCTTATTTTAATGCCCCTGATTGGTTTCATGTGTCCTTTCTCCAGCGTTTCGGATGGAAGTTAGAACAAAAGAGATTCTTTCGCGATTGCACTGGCTTTCATTTTGTGGAATTTCTTCATGGTCATGTAATGGTACCACAATCAGTCACTGATCTGAATGTGAACGTCTTTGGTGGATTGAGTGAAAAATCCATACATAAAACAGTTGTCTGAATGTTTCCTGATGTGGTTTTTCTGACTAAGTGGCTCAATGCCAGCAGCTTATTTTCCATCACTCCCATTTCTGATTTTAAAAGAAATGTTATTCAGTGACTATCTTTTCTGGCTTTGATTATTAAAGTAACCCCATATGTTCTAAGCATTAGGTTTAATTTTTGTCGTAGATGTTTCTTTATGGAAGACGTTTCACAGACGCACAAGATATCACTGATATATTCCATGCCTATATCATATAGGCAAAGCTTGTAAACCACGTTTCCCCAGGAAGCAGCAGCACTTTACAAGACCCCTATCCAACGTTTTAACATCGTTTTAAATATAGATTAATTCATCATTACATTTTTATATCTTCAAGCCGAACTAACGATTATAAGACAAAGCTGGAGTATACTTTGATTGTTTTGGGTGCTTCCAGTAAAACAGTTGCCTCTCAACAGAGGAGTTAGAATGGGTTTGTCATTCGTATGTCATTTATTACTAATAGATGCCAACATGTAGGAGGCTTTCGCACTAGGAGGTTTCCCTCATTCATGCTTCCTGCTTTACAAGCTGAAAGCTTTGTTGCCATATCACGGCTTTTGATTTATCTTGATCCATCTGGAACAAATGTGTGCTGGTGGCACTCGTAAGCAGGGAAGCCCCCATATTAAAAAGCCAGTGGCAGAAACTCTCAGACTACAGGAATAGACGATCGTCTGAGAATTGGACAGTAGTCCTCTTCTAGTCAAGGTAGTTTTGTTTATGTATTTATTGAATGGCAACAATGATATCAACCAAAGCTTAACAAGTTCCTTTAGAACTGAGATTTTGTTTTGGTAAATCCTGGTTATTTGTGGCCCAACAGATTAAAGAAAGGTGTGTGTGTGTGTGTGTGTGTGTGTGTGTGTGTGTGTGTGTGTGTGTGTGTGTGTGTGTGTGTGTGTGTGTGTGTGTGTGTGTGTGCATTTGCGTGTGTGTGTGTGACGTTAAAGAATAGAGCACATTGTAATGTGGCCCATGCCATCGCTTCGGAGAATACTTACTGGAGAATAAGTCCATCACATTTCTGGATGTTTCTCTGTGATGGTGTGTAAATGATTGTGTAGTACATTTAGACATATTGATCCCATAGCTCAGTGGATCAAATTATCCTGACTCTGCTTGTTTAAAGTACCTAATGTGTCTATGGGGTGTTTTTATATCGAAATGGCAAGGGGAAATCTCTCATTTGACTCTATTAAACTCAAGTCTTGCCTGTTTAGCACAGCTCCTCTCACTCTCCTCTCAAAAACTATTTGTCCTGCCTCCGTCCTGCTCAAAAAATAAAAAAAAAAAATAAAAAATTTTTTTTTTTCTTTTTTTGAGTCAGCGTCAGTCAGCGTCTGGAGCATGGAGGAAAGAAAAAAAGAATAGAATAATTTTTTTTCCCATTCAAAACAGCGTTACAGGCGCTCAGGCGGCGGGCGTGTCTGTCCCCTTAATAACTCCGTCCGACCGATCCCACACACACACACTTTGAGTGATGGGAGTTCTGGCAAACCAGAGCGACTAAACAACCTAAAAACGCTCAATTCTCTCTTGGTGAGTGACAGATGACAACAACAACTTTTTTTTTTTTTTCCGTCACCGTAGCATTAAAGCATGGTGGGTTCAACAAGCCAGCTAGCTTACTAGCGGACAGCTGGCATGCTAGCTAGCTTGCTGATTCCACCATGCTTTACTGCCACATGGCTGACAGGAAACTAGTCAGCTGACCTGCAGCAGCCCAGATGGACAAGCTACCTCGCTAACAAGTCGGGACGCATTGTCACCATAACAACAAACCGCGATTCCCAATTCCTTTTGAACCAGTCAAATGATCTCGAAAAACCGTTTAACGCGCATGCTCTTCCTATGGGTCGAAGACTCTCCTCCGGCCTTACCGGCTCTGTTCCTCTCTCACCTGCACACGGCCGTATGTTGGCACACCACAGCCATGACGTACATAATGGAGAGAGGCACCTAGAGAAGCTCGATTCACGGTATGACGCAGGAATGAGGTGTGTCCGTTTCTGCTCGGCTCATCTGTAGACGCGGATCACAACCAGATGTCCTCCGACGGGCTTGTGCACAGACTGGGCGAGGTGGTTTCCCCTTCTCCTCTCTACTCCATCCATCCTGCACAGCCACCATGCTGGCAGCCGTGAGCTTTCTCACAAACCATCACTTGTCTCAGAAAACACGTACTCTAATAAGGAAGGGAAAAAAAGGGATCCGGGACGGTATGATTTCACCGGTTCTTTCCCATCACCATCTTTAAAAACATGATGACACAACACTTGGAAACAAACACCTATTGGACTATGTGTGTGTTCTTTGAAGGGTTTGGTCTCATTACCAATGCTCTGGGTAGTCTGTTTTTTTAATACTGTCTTAGTAGACATTAGAGAGGATTTAGCTGGCATTATGGGTTTCATTGTGACGCTAATAATGAGATTCTGCAATCTTTATAGTCTATTATATAAATGTATTAACCTTGCATGGTTTCACTCGTCAGAAACTCAACAAATTCAATAACTGGTTTACCATTTTACTTGCTAATATTGAAAGCGATCCGTTGCTGGTAGTGAGGCAAAGTCCTGTCCCTTCTGTATATTTCGAAAAACAATATACGATGAGGGCCAGATATTTATCTGGAAAATATGTATTCTCAAGATAACAAGGCCTAAAGTCACGTAAATGGTGTCCATCTCTGAAGCTACGGTGCCTGTGTGTCTGTACCGTAATGGACAACTGTGCGCTCGCTCTTTCCTTCCCGGCTGATAAAAAAGGAGTCACTGGATAAAACACATCGGGTAAGACAAGCTTATAGTTTGGTGCTGGTGATGCACATTGTTCCAGATGAGAGAAGTTCACACAAAACCAAATTATACTGGGACTAACTGCAAAATGATCTTTTAAATTGACAAATGATGTGTAATTCTTGCCACTCTATGTCTCTCACCGTTGATTACCATACATGTGTTTTTCTGAAATAAGGTCCCACAGGCCCAAGGGACTCGGGAAAGGGAAGTCCCAGCTTTAGGCGCTGATGGCGTAGGAGGAGGTTGGATGCCACATATTTGCATATATACTGGCAATGACACAATACAGTCAATGGAGAGTGTCTGCATTCTTTGCTGTGGTGGTAGTCTGACCTGTCACTCTTGTGGTAGTCTGACCTGTCACTCTTGTGGTAGTCTGACCTGTCACTCTTGTGGTAGTCTGACCTGTCACTCTTGTACTCATTCACTTGGGGGTGCTCATCTTGGACCAACCGGAGGGGAGTGCGCACCATAAATCACTTATTGCTTTGAAGCTTTTCCGAAACAATATAAATATTGATGTTCATTACAGGTTTAACGTACCTCGTACCTTTTTTCATTTAACTCTCTTCATTTAGTCAAGAAAGCTTCACTGAGAGGAAGCCTCTCTGTTGCAGGAACACCGTGAACACATTCACACACACACACACACACACACACACACACACACACACACACCTTTGCCATTGGCCATCACCGCGTACCGCTGAATGTGTGGTAATACATCAATCGTATGAAGAACATGAAGTCATCATTATGTGGATATTACTGGATTACCTGTTCAAAAGGATTTGCCCGCGTTATGTTTGCACAGCCAAGACACTGCTGTGTTTAGTTTTTTTGTGGTTTAGAAGGGGCCGGGGGCGGGGGGGGGGGGGGGGGGGGGAGATAGCCTACTGCGTGTGGTATGTGTACAATTTAACGGCAAACTGATGTTGATGCTCTGCTGTAATCTTCCCCCGGAGAGCTGGTCCAGGGGAAGCGCATTAGCCCGACGTGTTGGCGGTATCGGTGGTCGCGAGCCTCGGCTGATTGTCTGACTCTGGCTCTGGGCGAAGGATTCCTCGCCATTTAGCGGCGCCGTAGACTGACTCGGGCTTGGCCCAGCAGGTTCCCTGTTTGGCGAACGCAAGTGACAGCGGGAACAGATCCTCCTCCTCTGTTTATTTAATTGCTAACCGCTCCGGTTCGGAGGCCACGTTCAAAGAGAGCCGCCTTCGTGTTCCCCTTCGCCCCGGGGAAGCATGGGTCATCCCACATAATGAGTGGAAGGACTTACTCTACCGGGGTCTGCCTCCACCGACAGCCAGCACGTGGTTCCCATTTAAGCACAAGGTGGTGGTGGTGGTGGTGGTGGGGGGGGGAGAACTGCACCTTCATGTGCTGGGCATTTTTATGTGTTTATGTGTGTGTGTGTGTGTGTGTGTGTGTGTGTGTGTGTGTGTATGTGTATATACATCTGTTCTTCAGCACTTTGTGTGTGTGTGTGTGTGTGTGTGTGTGTGTGTGTGTGTGTGTGTGTGTGTGTGAGTACAAGTGCCTCGTCTGTGTGTGAGGTCATTGTGTTTGTGAGCTGAAACCACATGTCCAGCACATTGTTGGGGTTGTTGCTGGCTCACGGACCCCGTTGATGTGTCTGCACCGGGCTCAGGGGCCACCGGCCGGCCCGGGATGAGATAGGGTCTGAGGGAGCCCTCGCACACACACACACACACATACACACACACACACACACACACACACACACACACACACACACACATACACACACACGTGGAGTGCGGTAGAGAGCAGGGTGGGCTAATCCTCCAGTTGCACTGTGCACAGACGGGAAGACTGAGAGTAAGGGGGCGAGATGGAGCGAGGAAGAAAAACGAATCCTGAAAGAAGATCGTAAGAAATGGAGGGAGCGAATAAGAAAAGGCAAACTCGTGAGGAACTGATGTCAAGTTTTTTATTATTATAGATATTGCAACGTAAAAATAACTAGTTGCGTACTCAGTATTTTGATATCGGCTCAAATATCAGCACAAAGTAACACAGACATAACATTACTGCTGTTTGACGACGGGGAGATTTAAGGGATGACTATCGGCTCACCTTCAAAGCGATATCGTTATCGGTCCCATTAGAAACCGTAGAAGTCTTTGCGCACAAAAACAAGTCACCTTTTCTGAGTGGGGAGTGTTTCATGTGTTATCTGATAACCCCGCATGTGTGCCGTCAGACACAACCTACAGGCCACACTGAGGACGAGAATGCCCCCAGCCTTAGATGAGAGATGAAAACACTAAGTGTGCCTCACAATTTAAATAATAGGCCCTTTATTGGTCTTTATTTTTCGTGTTAAATGTTGACGTCCGTTTAGCGCGTTATGGACACTTCACAGGGCTGTGCCGCTCGAGCGAGCAAGACCCCCTAGATCAAGAAAAAAGGCTTTTGATCTGTTATCTAATCATTCTCATCTGTTCCCAAGCTGCCATTGTTACACTTTGGAGACTGTAAGTGTTTTAGTGTGGGCATAGACCGGCACTCTCCTGACCAACTTAAAAAAACATGTGTAAAGTGTATATGGAATTGGTAAGGTCTAGTTTTTATCACATACTTGTTTGTTGATTTCTTATAACAGTGTTATATCGTTTCTTGTTTATGTTCCAAGGTAAATCCACAGAAGTGAAAGTCTTGTTAAACTTTATTTTTGTTATTGTTCTGATATGACATATTACACTCTCTTTGTTGTCCTTGAAATAAGTATTTAAGTTGGTTGTAAAGCTGTAAGCTTTCCATACAATTTCTGAACCACTGCTAAACATGTGTCCCGTGGCCGGAGTTAACACAAACAATATAGAATATATCAAAACATCAATTTGCACTCGAGTCATTCACTTCTATGAACTTTCAAATGGGATTCAAATGGAAAGAGAAAATCCTGAGCCGTCCGTCTGATCCCCCGTGGACCACTAGTGGGCGGTAGAGGCGCCGGCGGCGCACCAGTTCGAGTCCTGGTTCTGGAGTGACTCACAGCTCGGTGCTTTCCCCTCCGTGGGATGGAAATGATTCGCCGGTGTAGGGATCCATGACGCGGAGGGTCGTCACAGAATCGTGCACAGGATTTGCTCATTAGTGCAATTCCTTCTCCACCTCCTCACCGTCCTCATCCTCCTCATCCTCCTCCCCTTCATCTCGGAGGAGCTCGGTGGTCCCCCGGCAGCTGTAGCTGCAGCTGTCTGAACGGCTGCGGTCTGTACTGCCCAGAAGGACCTCGGAGACGCCGGACGACGACGCCCACGACGGGACTCGCGCCGCCGCGCTCGTTCACGCGTGTCATTCACTCTCGGGCCGCGTGTGTGTTTTTTTTTTTTTCTCCTCGTCTTCATTGTCTCTGCATCCGGCCGCAGATTCTAGACCGACGTAGCTCAGCGTCGGAGCGTGCGGCCTCGTTGCGTCACGTGTATTTCCTTGTCTGCGTGCTGAGTGCCCCACTCCGCCCCTGTGCACCCGCTATGTGGGAGGCTGTTTCCTTTCTGGATGGGAAGTTGTTCCAGGCGTGCTGTTGGCAAAACATTCACTCTGGCCTCCGCAAGGTCGCAATTACCCAAAATCCACCGCATACTCAAGATGATTTCCAGCAATTAGGTGCATCCGATGTGCCACCACCCGCTGGTATGCCTACAGCACCGCCTCGGTCCGGCTCAGAGTCACACGCACACAAGTTATTGGCATCAGCGAGTTAAAGCGCAGTACGTCTAGATCAGGTTGTGTGTGTGTGTGTGTGTGTGTGTGTGTGTGTGTGTGTGTGTGTAAGGCCCTCATCACTTTGCATTTCTCTTTGGTTCCCGTCCTCATTGTGGCCACGTTGTGTTTTGTCCCCCGTCCTGCACCTGCTGTACATCAGAGAGTGTCCGTTCCTCTTTTCTACAAACCGCTTCTGCTTGTTTGCGAGCCACCGTGGACTCCCCTATCAGAAGCGCCGCTCATTAGGACTTTGAACCTGAGGTCCATATTGAAAGATGCTCACGCACAGTGGTGCACGTTCCAAAGTAAAGGCCACCGATCCCGTCCTTATCTGAGGGTATTCCAGGCCGAGGGACGACCCTGTGATGTTTCATGTTCCGCACCCCCATTGATCTTTAGCAGATAAATACCAGCTGGCCCTGAACTGTCTTTTCCACAATAAAACATCTCTATCGGGGCTGATGGAGCTCTGTGCTTCTCGCCGCTCCCGTTCTCCCCCTGAACGGCATGACGGAGATGACTCCTCTTCCGTTTGTCGGAAACGTGTCACATCCGGGGAAGTTTATGTCTGTATGATGCTCGTAGACCTGTGTGTGTGTGTGTGTATGTGTGTGAGGACACGTGCACACACACACACACTCACTCACTCACGTGTGTTTGTGTCAGCGTCTGTGCATGGGAGCACATGTGTCTCCATGCGTGTGAGTGCATTATGAGTGAAGCGGGCTCTGGCATTGAGATCAAAGTCCTTCCATAACTCCTCGGCCGGTCGGTGGGTCGACGTATTGCCAGGAAGCTCCACTCACCGTGGGGGATGTTGAGTTATTAGACTCACATCATTTCAATTACAACACAGTCGTCCAGCGAGAAACTCTGTCTCTCTCTCTCTTTTGTCTTTTCCTTACTTTGTCTACAACTCGGTCATGATTAGGACAACTACTGCAGCTTTGTTATTGGGAAAACACTCCTGGAAACCTTTCAGAAATGTCAGTAGAAGTTGTTTTATTTGTTCTTTATTTGCACATGTGTACACGTATAAAAAGACAGTGAAGCATTAAACAGGTTCAAATACTGTGCAGGAGAGGTTGGCTAATGAAGGTACCTCTCCTATTAAATAGCAATAGTCATACTTGAAAAGAGGATAAAGGATGAAATAATTAAAAAAAAGTGTATTTCTACAAAAGCTGGGCAGTAAAACAAGCATTTATTTAAAAAATAAAAAAAAGTTAAAGATAATTACAATGTTCAATAAATGGTCACCGGACACGTCAGAAAACATCTGTTGTTTTGGATCAAAGCCGTTCCACTTCAAGCCGGCTTTGTAGAGAGTTTTAAGTTTCTTTTCATTTCTGGTTTAGGTTATACATTGTAACACGTCACTGCGCAATCAACAACAAACAATAAACAACAAACAGCAAATGTGTGTCGTAGTTTATCCAGGGCTCTGGACTGCATCCAAAATGGTTGTATATGCAATTGGGAGCGTGTCATTTCAAACGCCACAGGATAGCATTCATGCCAGGGCATTGTGATCGTTATCATTGGTGCCCTCTTCCGGCACTTGGCAGTTAAACACAGCGCGGGATTCATGAGGCTAGCAGCAGCAGATACGACATGATGTGCAGTTCTACTCAAGTTTGGACACACCTGGTATGTTGAGGATCTTTTTTTAAGACAAAAAAACGAGTATGAAATGAAATGAAATATACTTTATTAATCACCAAGGGGAAATTTGGTGACAACAGAAGCAGCCCGATAAAACAAAACACAATAAAATATAAGTAAAAGAAAGAAAGAAAGAAAGTGACGGTGCATAAAGTAAAGTGTGCAAAGTGAAATATATATAAAATAGAAAATAACAAAATAAAATATATATGTATATATACACAGCATATACACAACATATATGTAAATGTCGTGAAATAAAATGAAGAGAAAAAGAGAGGAAAAGTGTAAAAAAGACAAGAAACTAAAAAACTGCGGCAGGCAGCCGTTGGCACGGCGCCATCTTAAAAGAGTATAATGCAGACACTAAATGTATTCTTTATGTTTTTAATAGTTATGGCTCCAAAAGAAGAAGAATTACTTGAGTACAACTTGTGTTTGGTCAAAGTCCCCACAGTGTCACATGCCAGAGGAGAATACTGTTGCAACTCTTCATTTTTGGATTAGCCCTATAAGCTGATTGTAACCAACACAGCCGTGGCTTTGGGCTCCACATATTTTGGGCCCTCTGCAGTTTACTCGGCGGTGGGATGGGATAGTTCTATGCTGTGATTTGTTTGTCCGTATGTTGTCCATCTGATATTCACTGATCCAATGCCAATACTGCTAACCCTAAACTTCTATTTATATTGTGAAGTAATAACACACCTGTTAACGTTACGTCTTTTTACAGGCATGTTTGTTCACTTCAAACAGGAACTTATTTATTTTTAAATCTGCCCTTTTTGATGTTAATCTTCCATTTAATTTGAACAATGTCTGGTGATTCATTCTATTGTAATTCAGAGAGATTTTTTTTTTCTCGTTCGGCCCTTTCAATTGTCAGTCGGGTCTAACCGTTGTACAGCGTTTGGTTCTTCATGTACGAAATAACTTTTTTTTGAATAATCCGTTCCATACAAAAAAAACATGCTTTTGAAGAGAACTTTCTACAACCTGCAAAGCACCGCAAACACATGGCAGATACAGAGCAGTCCTCTCAGCCATCCTGTGAACAAAGCTCGAGTGAATGAAGCTTTTGTAGTGGGTGTGTCCAAACTTTGGACTAGTACTGTACGAGGACACAAGGACGCAAGGACACACAGGACGTTACAACATAATCTATTGAGCTGCTATCGGTTCAAAATGTCTGTAGCTGGTTAATAAAAAAAAAAGAAGCTAAACGAGGAAGAAGTGATGCGAGAGGTTCAGACTTTGACGCCACTGCCTAATACTGCGCCAACCAATGGAGAAACTTGGTAGCACCAGCGCTATCAGTGGAAAAGTTAGTCTGGTGCCTGGAGTTAAAAGTATGCAACCTTTAAATAGAATAATAACCCACTTTGTTATCAATCATTGGCTCTACCTAATAATACAAATATTACAATTATAACAGTAGTTAATCTGTAGTTCCCCCCGCCCCCCGCCACCTTGGTATCCATGCTAATGAAGTGTGACGATAGTGATGAAGTGTAACGGCGGCTGGTTTGGAGGTGCAGTGCCAGGGACAGGGTGGTCCCTGCCTCACGCTGCTGCTGCTGCTGGCACCCTCATGTTCATCATGCACACATTGTTTGATGGCACCTGGCCATAAGAGGGCTGATGGCGTAAAACCTGTTAATGATCAGACTTCTCCTCCATGCTGTTGTTCTATGTGTGTGTATATGTATGTGTATGTGTATATGTGTATATATATATATATATATATACAATATGTGTGTGTGTATATATATATATATATATATATATATATATAAACATACATGTATATGTATATATACGTATGTGTATATGTGTGTGTGTGTATGTTTATTTATATATATTTATTTTTTATTTTTATATTGATGAATCCATCAGTCCTATGCGGAAATAGTTGAGTGTGAAAGGCTGAAAACACTTTGTTTATTAAAAAGAATCTGTGGATGCCATTATGGGTTTGATCTTTATAAATTGCGTGCATTATGTAGATGGTTTTCAGCTGTCTTGAACAGCCCAAGCTCCTTATTTTTCTAATTATTACAGCCAACGACACTTGCCCTTCATTTCTTATTCTGTCTGCAAGGTTTTGTTTTTATTCAGATGGCAGCGCGACTCACCTCGTTCTTTTTTTTTTGTTCATGTGCACAGTGTTGATCGTTTCCAGGTTGTTTAAAAAAAATACATAATATTAATGCCGGAGTGCTTTTTCTTGTCATACGATGATCCTGAAAATGCCCAGATAAGAATTAATCCGTCTGATCGCAGCGGTGCTTTGGAGCGTCATAGGATGAGCGTCTGTTGGAAGGAAGGGAACGCATGTTAAAATAAAGAATCTTAAATGTCATAATAGGTGCTACTCAACGTAGCCAGCCAGTGCAAATGCTGGAAAGTGATGTATGAATATTTACAAGCTTATCGCCTTACCCAGCTGCTCACCACGGTAGCGTCCTTAAGATAGTAATAGCATTAGAACCCTGATGTTCTCCACATAACTTTGGTGCGTTCCCCATAATTCACACGGACCTTGTCTTTGGAGCCGAGCAGACACAAACCCAATGGTCTGTGCGTGCTGAAACTGAACTAGTGCGAAGCTTTCTCTCAATTTATGTGCCTTTTTTTTCTTTTGAAGCGTGCTCTTTCAAACGGAGGTTCAACGGCCAGAAATTCATTCATCAGTTGGTCGTCCGTTTTTTTCCGGTGTCCATCATGTGCGATGATGGATCTCGGGGTGAAGCCAGCGGGGTCATGGAGGTGAAGCTGTCCGTGGACGCGCAGCCGGTTTCAGTTTCAAACTGGCACACAAGTGGTTGGGATTAAGGCCGGAAATGTGGAGGGCACATATGTAATGGTTGTCAAAGTAGTGGGTCACTGCGGCGTTTGGTTTAGTCGTACCGCTCCCCGTCCTCATCAGATTCAGTTTGAATATTTACTTCAGCGCGATATGACCACCTTCACAATGTGCCAGTGGCTCCCTTCATACCATCGTCATGAGAATACTTGATTCTGATTCATCGGAGAGTCCTCATCTCTGATGCCGGTACAGTTTGAAGAGCATATTTAGAGGTCATTGGGCTTCCACCTCGCCTGCTGGAGTAGTGAAGTTACATTTATTCCAAGGTGGACAAAGACGGTTCCAACACAAAGTTTTCCTTGAAAGAGCGTGCCGCTCCACAACATGAATAAACAACGCTGTGTTTTGATCATTGGCCACTGTGGCCGAGTGCTGCTTCAGCTGCTGGAAGCGAGACGTGTATCATCGCTCAGCTCGCCAGTACCTTAGACAGAAGAGAAGAAAAAGTCTAATGATGCAATAAAGGATACGTTACCCCCAAAAGTTTTGACCGGGGGAGCCTGTCAGTCCTTTTGGAGGGACTCAGAGATTCATTGGGGCCGAGGGCCGTGATGATATCCAGCAGTGAGACTAATCTGTACACATGTGGCCCTGCACTTCAGAAAGCCAGATGTTGGAAGGGCACATTGTTTGCATGGCGATGCCCTGAGAAGCCCCACCAACATATAGGCACCAATTCATTCAGAAAGACAGTAAAACGGTGGAGATACTAAACCTAACCTGGAGTCACTGCAATCCAAGTACATGTAATAACACATGCATAACGGTGCAGGTCTGTTCCGATCCGTGAACGAGATATCTCAGGAAAACCTGGATGGGAATTTCCTTATATTAGGCACAAATGTCCACCTGAAACATGAAATGATAATAATGTGTAGGTCAAAGGTCACTGTGACCTCACGTTAAACCCATTTATTGAACGCGATATGTTTAGAACGCCTGGAGGGAATTTGTTCAAATTTGGACACATTTTGGACAGGCGTGGATGTAAACCGCAGCAGCACTGTTTGGCGGAGGCATACGACCACGAGGCGGTGATTCCAGTTACATGACCAGAATGTCCCTTCTAGTAGCCCGTTTGTTTTTTTACAGCAATAATATCCGTCATATAATAAATAGTGTTTATTTCCCATCTTTTCTGCTTAAGTGGGCAGTTCTTTGCATCGTATTCCAGAGAAATGTTACTTAATATTCATTGATTTCTTAAGTGTCGGCCCCGGGGTGAAAGATATCGTGGCTTTTTCCTCAAAGTGTTGGTGCAGATATCAAGTCTTTAACTATCCATCACCCGTGTGAATATGTATACAGTAATAGAAAGTCCATTATGAATAAATACGCTGGCTTTTTTTTGTTGATTTTTAGGAAAAGAAAGTGTCTGTGTTTATGACTCCCATGTCAGATTGACCAAACACATTTGTAGAACTATTTCTCATCTTTGCTCATTTCTACCTTTTTTTTCTTAAGTTGGCAGGCATTCAAATGATTTGTTGGGGTTTAAAACTGGTAAAACTGAGGTTTTGAGTGAAACTCGGCCTAATCCTCACTCCCCACAGATCCTCAGGGTGAGTTTGTTTACAATAAGCAGCCAATAGAGAAAGAGAGAGGGAGAAAAGGAGAGAAGTTGAAAGAAACTCTTCCAAGACTGTGCAACCTTTTGTAAATATCATAATTGCCTTGAGTTGTATCATCATGCTGAGTGCCCCGTGTGTGCCAAGTGAACTTCCAGTTACATCCAGTGGTGTGTGTGTGTGTGTGTGTGTGTGTGTGTGTGTGTGTGTGTGTGTGTGTGTGTGTGTGTGTGTGTGTGTGTGTGTGTGTGTGTGTGTGTGTGTGTGTGTGTGTGTGTGTGTGTTGGTTGGCAACAAAGCAATACACAGTCAGTCACACCAGGGCCAATTGGTAACAGTTGTGGTCAGACCCCCTTGCACTCTAACAAGGGAGACAAGAGGAGGCTTGAGTGGGGGAAAAGAAACACAAAAAAACCTCATTCACTCTTTCTCCTTATCCTCAGGAGAAATCATCTCCTGAATACGCACAACAGAATCATCCCCACTGAGTCAGATTGCGTTTTGAATCGGTGAGAGATAATAAGCCTTTTCTCAGTGCGCCGTGCCCTCGGTGGGAACGGGCCCTACAATAACACCCAGAGTTAATACGGCACATCCTGGAGCCACGCTGGGGTGTCACTGTTTATGGCAGTAGCGCCACCGCATGCACACACACACACCACAACCGCCACTGCTTTCGCCTCTGAGAAGATTTCAGCAATTTCCCGAGGCTCGGGCAGAGCGTAGATCTGGGATGCGGGAATTTGATCGTTAAACTAGAGGGTCTCCCCCGAGCTTCGTCGCCACGCTCCTGCGTGTGAGTGTCATATTTGCCGTCTGACTTGAATTAGGCTTTGTGATATCATGCAGGGATTGGCTTTGAAATGGACGTTTAGTTGCATTCACCCAGTGTGGTATCCAGTGACTCTCCGTGTAGATCTGGGTGAGGATCCTTAATTACCTGTCTTGATTGCGTACTCGCGGTGCCTGCAGTGCTCCATGACTCTGGGTTCTGGCAGAGTCACATCCGACAAGATGTGACCTGAGGAGATTCTACACAGGATGCTACATTTCCGAATGTCTGAACCTAAACCTTAAAAGTACTGTAAATCTCTCTGATTTGTCCTTTTCCCCCAACCTCTGCTTCTTTTGGGAGGTTCCTGATGACTAACTTCCCTGATGCTTCATGTTTAAACTCAGGCGAGTCGACTAGTCTACGAGTACGAAAACACCAAGAAAACAGTCACAATGGAGCACGGTTTTAATGCATAAGGCTGAACATTGTTTATAAGAGCCTTTTTAATTGTTAATCACATTTTTTTCTATCATCAAGTCCAGCCAACTATTTAAAATGCCGCTGAAATCAATACGTCCCCAGTGTCTGCCTCGTTGACCCAGTCATGAACGTTATTTGATGAAACGCTAGCAGGGACTGTGGTCAAAGAAGAGTCATGCTTTGGCAACAGTCGTGGCATTAATTTGTATCTTAGCGTGCAAGTTTGTATTACCTTCCCGCTCTTTTCTACCCTTCTTTCTCTCCCCAACATACACGTTGTGACGGGATGCTTAACCGTTTGAATATCGAACGAACGCTTCTGCTTCACTCGGTATGTGTTGGTATTTAGCCTTTCAAAAACAAGATGTTTACTGCTGCCAGAATACTGTCTCTCGCATTCGCCGGTGTTAACAGGTCGGCATTGTGGCAATCCAACAGCATCAGAGATTATATTTATGTCATCAAAATGACACGCAATCATGTGTATTTCGTAAGGTGATACACATCAAGACATCCGACAACGGACATTCAAAGCTTTGTTAGAAAACCTCAATCCCAGATTTGCATGTAAACAAATAAAGTTTGATACCGACAATCAGGAACAGCTAAGCAGTGGTTTAACCGTTGTTATAATAATGTTATATAATTTCTAAATACACAAAGACGCTTGACGTTCTATCGACGTTGAATCGACTGGTCGACGAACCGCGCTCATCCATATCTTCTTTGAATGGTCCCCATTCTCTACAACCCGCTCTGGCTGTTCAGTGAACAATAATCAAGACCGAATGATAAACATTTTTTGGCAAGAGATATCTTGGCCTGCTGGTTGTCCGTGCTTTGGTCTGACAGTTTATTTTTCTGTCATTTTTTCCCTTGCCCCCCCCGGTGCCTTCGTAGGTCTGGGTAATGTATCACAGCGCTGCAGTTCTTGAGTGAACTTGCATCTGGGTGGTTGGGTTGCTACTTAAATTGAATCAAACGGTCCACTAATTGCCTGGTGAGTTGGTGTATCATCATTTTGGGCTGTCTCTGAGGAACTTGGCAGCTGGGAGAGGGTGTACTCCAGCAGGAGAGTTCAGCTGGTCAGCGCCGTCAAGTCGTGGTACACTGCTGGAAAACGATGTGCTCCTCCCCTTCGGTCTGGAAGTGAGTCACTGTCCCACGAGAAGGAAGTATCTTGTGGTCACGTTCACCAGAAAGGCCAAGAGGGAGCGGCAGATCAACAGGCGGACTCCCAGCAGCTGGACTGTCATCGGGTAAAGCTCTCGATTTACTGCTTGATCTACGTTCGACCCTCGGGCATCGTCAAGAGCTTCGGTACCGAAAGAATGATATCACAAGTGTCCTAAAGGAGTGTCCTTCTCAGGGTGTTTGGGACCACACTAGGTGGTGTAAGACACCCGGAAGGCACCACAGCAAGCAGTGGTTCTCAAACTGCGGGGTGTGCCCCTCTAGTGGGGCGCAGTGGTATTACAGGTGGGGAATTCGACAAATTTCCCCTTGGGGATTAATAAAGTATATTTCTATTCTCTATTCTATGGAGAAAGACCTTTATTGAGAACATCACTTATTACCAAAGTACATGGACATAAACTAAGTCATTAATACATGTTTAAATGTTTGTACTTGTGAGCACATTTTCTTCGTTACGGTCTTAACGGGTTATGATTGCGCATAAGTGACGGTCAAGATTCTTGGCGACTCGCCACGTCCTACCTCCGTGAGTCTTTTCTGCTGTTGCCCTTCAAAACAAAAGCTCAACATTGAGAGTGGTCGTATCAGGTCTGCTACCCCGTTTTAAAAGATTTGTAGAGGAAAGCCGACTCATTTCAGCCACTAATACTGATAAAACACGATGGCTCACACATATCTCCATTCATCAGATTGCGAGTTATTGTTGTTTTGAAAAATTATGCAGATTAAAACTCGGTGAAACGCTTTATTGCCTAATATTTTATCTTGATTTGCTTGGTTTTTCACAGGTTGCACTATATTCAGAGCACATAATAAGCTATTGTTTTGATAGATTAAATTCTGTTAATTGATTGCACATTGTATTTTTTTTGTCTGATGGAGCAATCGACTTTACTTGAAAGTGAATGCATTTTTTCTTTATTCTATTTGAAAAAGCACAGATGGAGGAGACACATAAGGTTGTTATTTCAATAATAATCAAGCACGAACCATGTTGTACAGTTTTCTTGGGGAGTTGGGACATCTTCCTCCAGGTCAGTTGAGGTGGTTCTGGCCTCTGATGTGGATACCTCAGCCACCACAGCCAGCATAACTGTAGGGTTAGCTTGAGAGAAGGAAAGTATGGGCTACCTCGCTAACGTGACCTGGAACCAAAAGAAGAGGACAAAAGATGGACATTTCCCAATTCAAAATGCTGTTGGATCAATACCCACCGTTGTCCTGCGAGTGTTCCTTCGACTGCGAGCCGGGGGAGCAGTAGCTGAGGACCTCCTCTTGAATGTGTTTTAAACACCCAGGGATTAAGTGACATCGTCCCTGTGCACAAGGACTGGCGGTGTACTTTAACTGGAAGATAATTGGCCCTGAAGCATTCCCCTTCAGTTCGTGCCTTGGCCACATAATAATTTCGCCCAGAATGACGAGCAGCGGCCAATCCTGAGAATAGTAGGTGTCCGTGGTCGATTCCAGACGACGCTGACAGCCGGGGGAGAAACAGACCTGTTGACTAGTTAGCCCCCAGAGGGCGGGATGGCCACAGCGAAGGGCTGTTTGTATATAAAAGCTGCAGAGCACTGGAACAGAGATGTAATGGCGTTGATATTGCGCAGAGTCGGCAGCGCGAGGGAGCGGGTGACGTCATGCGAGAGCTACATCTGTCTCCCATTGGTCTGCGTGCTCCAGGGCCCTCGTGCCTCCACACAGAAGGGCCAGACTTCACCTACGAGGTTTTGTGTGTGAATAAAAAAGCACTGTTGGTCGCAGGGAAACGGAATAGAGAGCTGGCCTTCCTGTCGCTTTCAGCGTAAGCATTTAGACGTGACTACGGTCCCACAGGCTCGGGCAACATCTGGATTTTTTTACGCTAATTGTTGCATATACTTCTACATGTAGCGATAGATTCTTACATTTACAATTTAATCAACATTGTTATTTTACATTGTAAATCACCAGTTACTTTATGTGTTTTTTAATATACATTTTTGCATTCAATGTTATACACTAGGATAATATAAGGTAATGAGGTAATACTCAAAATATGTGCAATCTATATTCTAAGTCTCATTTTATGCAAAAGGCAGAACGTCTCTTCTGGAACAAAGGTTGCTGATAAGTGAACGTTCCTTATGTTGTCAAGAGCTGTAAACTTGTCAGTCAACACATTGATGTATTGCATATCCTCTGCCTCTGCAGCCAAATCATTGATCCTGTTTTAACAATTCGCAGAATCATCACATTTGAAGTTTTTGTTTTCGTATATTGTGAAAAGAGCATAAAAGGAGACTAGTGATAAATATATATTGCACTTCCACAGTGAAGACTAATTTAAAAGTTCTCTGTATGGATCCTGGACACATTTATCTTTACGTAATGGATTTCTTGTTTTGTGTAAAGTTGTCTTTATTTTATTGCATCTCTTTATGGGCTTTTGTTATTTGTTCTAAATTAAATATTCACACCATTGCTGTAGCAGCAAACAACTCTTTGGCTGCTGTCCGAGCTCTGTTGACATGGCCGTGCACGTGTTGACATGGCCGTGCACGTGAGCCGTGCACGTGCACGTCTGGAAAGCTTGTGGCCGCCGCTCTGCGTTCCCAGAGATGCCCCCGATGACGTATCTCAAACCTTTAATTACATAATACGCCGAAGCATCTCGTACAGGATTAACGTCAATCCAGACTCACGTTCCTTCTGAGGTACAGCACTTGTGAATGTTGGCTTAGAGGGAGAGCGCACACCGGCCATCGGGGGCCAAACAAGCATGAACGAATGCTTGAGCCACTGGTGTGTGTGTTGGGGCCGTGCGCTCCCACACTGCGGCTTTGGAGGTTTATCCAGCGGGATGGCGTTTTCAACTAACGAGCCTGGCCTGGAACAGGGCTTTCTTTGTGGTCTGGCAGAGCGCGGCCACGGCCAGCAGCTGTCTGAGAAGCAAAGGTCCCACGAGGAAATTGAGAATTACGTTGTCAGAAACGGGACTTGACAACAGGGTCAAGTTGAAGGGATGTGCGCGTGAGAAGCTCGCACCTCGCACCGTCTCCCGAGCCGAAACCTTAACTTTATCTTTCGTGCAAGGAGCGAGCTTAAAGGTCACGTCTTAGCGCCGCCGCGCGGTCGAGAATTCGTCCGATGGGATCGAGACGCCGGGCCAGAAGCGAATAAGGAATCTTGGCAGCGGCGAGCCCAAAACATCCTTCATGAGTAGTCGGAGTGGCACGCGGCACGAATGGTTGTGCGTCGACACCCCCCCACTCCCCCTCCAGTAGAGGAAGAGTTTCCTCTCCCCAAATTGTTGCCCGATGCGTCGGCGATGATGTGGCCGTCCCCGGGGACACCGTACACACGGCGCTCTCACGTCTCCCGTCTCCTCGGTCTTGGCCCCCTTCACGCTCTGGCCCCTCCACAACGGTCATGGTTCTTACTTTTCAAAAACGTCTTTTTTTTTTTTTTTACTTTCCTTCCTCGAATTATCGCCGCGCTTTAATTACGAGATGTCAGGCCGTCTCGTCGAGCCGTGATTGCTCCCCGTGGAGGAAAACGCGTTCTCTCACGGACCCGATCGAAAGGCTGAAGACAAGTGCGCTCACGCACACGAAGGCTGCAGACGACCCGGAGCGCTCACCTGTGGGAATTTGGTCACAGTTTGAGAAAGGAAACAGAAAAAGGGAAGCTTAGTGCACTCTGAACTGTGTAGTGTTTTTCCATATTGCAGCAGCAATAAAAGGTAATTCCCTCCCTGGAAGGGTCTGTTTAACTTGGCACGGAGCTGAGGTTTGAGGATGAGTCCAGCTTCCCATTCCTGTAAAAGCTCCATTCATCAGAGGCTGATACGAGTCGGTGAAGACCTTCCCTTTCTGCACGCTGACCTCGGTTTCGGGTTTTACTGGTTTCTTTGTTCTCATCCACCTCTCTTCTTTTTTGTGTGACTTTTTCAAAGAAGGCTTCTGGAGAGGACAAGTCTAGATATACACAGGTTTAAATTAAAATGTTAGTTATGTTTATTTACAAATGATATGGGCCATGTGGTTTTCAGTGTTTTTGCTCATAGATTATAGGAGACATATTGTGCATTCTTTACATGCTTTAATGTCTATAACACACTTTATTTGTCACGCACTGTGTTTGTGTGTGTGTGTGTGTGTGTGTGTGTGTGTGTGTGTGTGATTATACCTGTATGCACCCTCTGTCTGAACTGAAGTGCTCCGTTTTAGCGGGTTATAACAGAATTGCGTTCAATTGTTCTTCATATTGTATGGTTGTGACATCACTCGTTTAAAGGCACAGTGTCTGAATATGGGCTTTGTGTATTTCTCCATGGATAAAACCTGTTGATACCGTTACAATATTTATACAGACCTGCTTTATGATGAAAAAGATATGGGCTAGGATCAGTCAGGCGTGGGTCCCGTTTGGAATTTGTGACTGCGTTCTTACTCAAAACCACAAATCTAAAGTAAACATCATCTCTAACCAGTGTCACACTGTAATGCCTAACCTTAACAAATCAAGAATTTGGAAAAATATCAGGAGTTATCTGTTTCTGTTGTTGGGCCGGACCGTCTGGAGATGTCACGTTAACACTGCGGCGGCCTCTTGACAAATCACACAGGCTTCCATCTGGACGACCTTCAAGCCCTCCTACTGAAGGACCCGAGAAACACGCACACACACACACACACAAACACGCGCGCTCTCGTTCTGTGGACGCCCAGGCACGGTCCCTGAAGCCCGGGCCTACGTCTTTAAAACTCCTGAACAATGAGCGCCTGATTGAATCCAGAAAGGATTCAGGAAGTAGTGAAACCGTTTGAAAGCGCTCACAGTGCGTTCACACGGCTCACTCCCTCCATCGCCACCGCGCACGCCTGTGCGTTGGCAGCCTCGGCCCTTTTGAGGTTGTTGACTGCTCTGATGTCAAGCTCCTCAGTCACTTTTTCATTTCGGGGAATTTATTTTATGACACTAAACATATTGGGAGGTCTTCGGTGTAATAAAAAGAAAGAAAAGAGAACAAAAACACGATGAAGTCTTAAAACTTGCAGATAGTAACATAATACGAAGCCAAAATGGACTCTTTATTGACCTTTTCTCCCCTCCTCTTTCTCTCTCTGTCTCCGTCTCTCAGAAATCATCGACGACCTCGCGCATCTTGTGGACAAGACGGACGACCGGATTCGTAACGAGACCCGGAGGGTGAAGCTTGTGGAGACGAAGTCCGCCTCCTGCGGTGAGCCGCCCTTTGTTTTCCTTTGGCCCAATACGGGCCCGATACCTGAACTGTGTCCTCGAAAACAAGTCACGATGAATCTGTTTATTTATATGAACAAGTGCTCAGCATCAGGTTTCTCCTGTTTTTTGTTTGTTTGTTTGTCCCCCCTTCATGCAGCTCACAGAGCAGATGTCGAACAGACTGCAGCTTTTATAGCAGACGTGACTCCGTCTGTGAGACGTAGTGAAGAGATAATCCGTTCTTTGTTATTCCCGCAGTGGGGACATTTACGGGACTACAGCAGCGATAGGGGTAAAGTGCACACAATACATAGTGAGATAAACAGTAAATAACAGTAAATAAAATGGTAAACAATCCACGGTAATTGAATAATATCTACAACTAGAACGGGCACTCGGTAGAGCGCATACCTTCACATGTCACAAGATCGGGCGTTGAATTATAAACATTTTGGCATTAGTTGCATGCCAATTGGTTATTGACCGCGCTATGGTAAAAAGAAGATTTTGACCTTTTTATGACCTTGACCTTTGACCCGATCAATCCCAAAATCTAATCAAATGGCCCCCGGATAATAACCAATCATCCCACCAAATGTCATGCAAATCAGTTTAATACTTAGTTACTTATGCGAATAACACGCACACATGCATACAAATACGCCGCGATCAAAACATTAATAAAATTAATAAAATATGCACACAGGCAGAATAAATATGTCCATTTCCATATTAGTGATATTTATATTGCACGGGTTGGAGTGAATGAAGTTTAACTAAAGAATAACGCACGTACTATAGTTTTGACAGGAAAAAAAAACACATTTTAAATAGACAGTCTTCCTCTTTAGTATTCATGGCCTGAGGAAGGTCGGCCTTCGTCTCCAGAAACATCGGCGCGAGACGATGTGACGGCGCTGTTGAAAAGCCCTCCGGGCGCACGGGACGCGGCCGGCGGCCGCTCAGTGTTTATGTGCATCATCACACCGGTCGTGTGGCGTCCCGTGTCGATTCACACGTGGAGCTCCGAGGCCGCCAACGCGCGAGTCGTCGGGCTTCCGTCGTCTCGGCAACCGATTTTGACAAGCGAGCGCTCGGCACTCCGCCGTCGCCACGACCTCGGGTCTGCTTCACGTTTGTTTCAACTTGTTTTGCTTCGCCACGTATTTAAAGCTGTTTTTATTTTATTTCCCTCGGCCGGCGAGGCTCTTTCGGAGGTGAACCGGCTCCACGAGGGGCGGGCCGTCTGGCCGAGGACGCGCCGTGGAATGAGAGAGCTTCAGTTTGCCCAGTGAAAATATTCAATGTCAAAAGGGCTGCATTGTTGCGCGCCGGGAGACTCGGCGAACGGGCGATCACAGACGGGAGCCGAGCCGGCAGAGCGGAGGTCAGCGCTTCGGGATGCCTGGTTCTGTCGGGCCGGTCCCCATGGAGCCCGAGCGCGAGTTTGTTTGAAGATCCCAGAGCTCACATTGTGTTAGAATCAGGACTCTTTTCTCTCCGTCTCTACATTTGTTTATCTTGTTCTTTTCGCCACCCCAAAATCCCTCCTCCCTCTCCTCCGTTCCAGGCTGAAGAGTGTGTGTGTGTGTGTGTGTGTGTGTGTGTGTGTGTGTGTGTGTGTGTCCCTGCATGTTCATATGTAGATGCGTGTAGCGTACGGTGTATATGTTTCCGAGTGCACTGGAAAGTGTGCACAACTATATTAGCAAAGTATGTTTTTGTGTGCGTGTGTCTTCTTCACTGTGAATGGAAAATTCCCCCGTGGTCTTCTTCACTCTCACCTCAACGCTCTCTTTCTTTTTACTTTCTTTTCTTCTGCCCCCCATTCCTCTCTGTCATCCCCCTGTTCGTCTCCAGAGTTGTTTGACACTCGTCTTTGTGTCAAGCAGAGAAAGAATTGAAAATACCACATGCCACAAATTGTTTGGTGGGCTTTCCCTCTCGCTCGCTCGCTCTCTCTCTCTCTCGCTCTCTCTCTCGCTCCACCCCTCTCTCTCTCCATGGAAGCGTGTTTATAATTCCTCAGCTCTAAGGCTTTATTTATTTTTGAAACCACCTCTCATCCCAAGCCGGCGTTTGGGTGTTATGTCTCAGCCGAGTCCTTGTAGAGCGAGCAGCGTCTGGCTCTGACAGGCGGGAGCATGCTTAACATAACTATCGGAGGGCCTCGAAGAAGAAGAAGAAGAAGAAGAAGAAGAAGAAGAAGAAGAAGAAGAAGAAGAAGAAGAAGAAGAAGAAGAAGAAGAAGAAGAAGAAGAAGAAGAAGAAGAAGAAGAAGAAGAAGAAGAAGAAGAAGAAGAAGAAGAAGAAGAAGAAGAAGAAGAAGAAGAAGAAGAAGAAGAAGAAGAAGAAGAAGAAGAAGAAGAAGAAGATAATGATAATAATGTACCAGAGATCTCCAGCTGAAAGTTGATCTACGGGTCATCTCAAGGAAAAGGGAAGGACCCACATTTCGCTCGCCGTGGTTCTTGTGGCGTACTGTGCATGGCCGTGTTGTGAAACATCCACCCTGTTGAAACTGGATTCTTTCGAGCAGTTCCCAACACGTCATTACCGAGGAGGCACGTTTATGACCGGTGCTATTAAAAAGTTTACAAGGAAATGCCGTTTACTAATTATACTCATTTAAATCAGTTTACTAATTGTAAACTGTCTTTTTTTTATTATAATGATTAAAAACAATAAATCAAACATGTCTGTGAATTCTGTTATTTTGTTAAACTTCCAAAAGGGAATTGATGATAGGAATACAACTATAGCATCTACGAAAGTGTTGGAACAAAGCCCGTCCTTAAATACCGTCTTCCTTTTCTTCGCGCTGGTCCAGCGCTGTCACTGAGACGAGCTAAGCCTGATTCACAGAGTCATTACCACTTGTTTTAGATGATGTTGGTGGGAATTGAGGAGTGGAGGTTTCGGGTTTGCTTGGATTAGTGCGGCAGATTAGTCCACGGGACCAAAGGGTCTCTCAGAGAGTGGTGTGCGTCCCCGAGCTTAGGCCTCGCCATCGGGGAACATCAGAGCTTCGTCAGCGCCTTCTCAACGGAGCTAATCCAGTTTGTTGAGGGCCACTTCTGCAACGCCGTGAATCCCACAGGTGGCTCGCATCTCAAGTAGGTTTGGACCAGAGGGGATGCCTGAAGAGACTGTGGGTGAGGGGCGGCGGTAGACAGCGTTGGAAGAAGAGCGCGTCTATAGTTGTCACGGAAACAGTCATTTTGGTCAATAGAGAGGTCCAACTTTCAAAACGGCTATTTTAATCAGCTCGATCTTTCTTTCCAGAAATGTTCCTCACATTGTACCAACGTGGTCAGCTGTTAGAAACTAAACATTGCAATTGATTATGATTCACGTGGTTGATGGAGGATTGTTTTTTTTTTTTTTTTGGGAACAATTTAAAAAAATTCTAAAACGCAAAAGAGATAAATATTACAGTGCAGGAAGAGGCAGAAAGCCACCGGGCTAATTTAAAATCCCGACCTGTAAAATGTTAAAACCTAAAACAAGGAATACATTAATACAGTAATACGTTAAGAAAGCAGTTACAAAATCAGAAATTAAATTGTCTTTTAAGCTATTGAAACATTAGAATTTTTTTGTTTAATGGGGAAATATTCCCTTTCACCGGAAAGTATCTTTACAAATAAGTTTAAGAAATATTGACGTCATGAATGGTAATAATCTGAAGTTCCTGTAATTGAAGAGCAGATGATGTGTGTGACTCTCATTGGGTTTTATACGGGGCTTTTGAACAGCCCTTTGTTCATCATACATGTGGTTGATTTAGCAGTTTAAACATACTTGTACTCAGCTATTAATCAAAAATCATAAACGTACACATTGGAAACTTTTAAATGTTGCTTAAAACTCCACTCGCTGAAATTAAATTTCCTCACATGGGAACTGGACTATAATGCATGTAGATCATCTCTGAAGACAGATGTGAAAGCCCCCCTCGGGCTAATTCTCACACTATTTCTTTGTGAACAAAGAAAGAAAACTTCTAAAAATACATATGTTTCATAGATGTATGCCTAACACTTAATTCTCCTCCTCTATTGTGCGGCGGGAATGCTGAGCATCACCCTGACCTTGTCAACACAAATGATTCCTCTTTCCCCCCTCCCTAAAGGTCACCCTCGGCCTTTTGTGGCCCAAAAAGATCTTTGAACCATAAGCAGAGGGGGAGGAGGGGGGGGGGGGGGGGGGCGTCCAGAGCTCTCGACAATTATTCTTTTCTCTGCAATTTGTCTCACCGGTTGCGTCTGAAGAAATCCTCCAAGATGGGTATGAACCCAGCCTCGGCGGAGGCGGGGGGGCCTCCCGACTCTCCTGGGTGGTCAGTCTATCAGCAGACGGAGACTATCTGCCTCTGCATCAGTGTCACCCCGGAGCCCTAATCTATTTGGCAAGCAAACGCCATGATTGTCATTAGTCTCCGGAGGCCTCCCGGGGGTCAGGGGCAGCTTGTTTAGTCACCGAGGCAGACGGGGCTGGTCCGAGGGGAGCGGGAGGGCGAGGGTCAGCGCGGGTGTCTTAGCGTGGCTTCGTGACTGACTGCTGCGTGACATCGGGAGGGCGCGAGCGCCTCGGCGCCGCACCGACATTATGCGTGTGTTACGACGCCTTTATTGCTATTGTTGCTGCGCCGTCGTCAAACACAGTCGCTGACAGATGTGGGACCCCCGGCTGAATGAAATGGTGATGTCTGAATCTCACACGGACCGAGTGTGGCTCACACCCACACAGTGTGTGTGTGTGTGTGTGTGTGTGTGTGTGTGTGTGTTTTTCTTTAAGCACAAGGCTTTAAAAAGCTGCATGTGCTTTTCACTTTGCCGTCTTGTACTTTACGCTCACATGTGCAAGTTCTGAGGAGGAGCGGTCCAGCCTGGACCGGGGGTGACTTCTGACCCGCCCGGACCTTCACGGCAACACCTCGGGCGCCAGGGGAAACGCCGGCTGCTGGCGAACAAGAAACCAAACGCCATCCCTGCATTTCATCAGACCACTACCACCTCCCCCCCACCCCACCCCTCTCTCTCTCTATCTTTCTCTCTCCCTCCCTCCCTCACTGTGGGAAAGAGGACCAATTAGGCCACGCAAGGGGGGGAACGCGGGAGGAGAGCGCCAAAGAATGAGAGAAATGTAAACCCAAAGTGAAAGGCTGGGGGGGGGAATACCAGCCCGGTGCTAGATAACAATGGAGGAGTTGAGTCGGGGAAGGAGAGCATCGGAGCAGCCGGAGAAGCAGTTGTTTGAAATCTTCACTGCCGAATTATTAGGGGGAGAGAGAGAGAGAGAGAGAGAGAGAGAGAGAGAGAGAGAGAGAGAGAGAGAGAGAGAGAGAGAGAGAGAGAGAGAGAGAGAGAGAGAGAGAGAGAGAGAGAGAGAGAGAGAGAGAGAGAGGCCGCACCCTCAGAGAAAGTTCCCCACATCTTGTGTGTGTGTGTGGTATAGATGGAAGAATGTATGTAATATACTAAGTGATAGACCACATCCTAAAGACATTCACGTGTTTATGAACAGACGATGAAAGCCGCCCGCCATCACTTCTCTTTTATATCCCTGAGATTTTAATATATTTGACCGATTCGCTCCGTCAAATCCCCAAATGTCGTCGTCTCGTCACCGTGACAGATGTTGCCAAATGAGTTTTTAGGGTTTTGGTTTCCATAGCTATTTCTGTTTTTAAGATTCAGTAAAAGCCTGAGCAATATTGGATTTGTTTTAATTTAAAGCCCGATAGAGATTAGTATCCGAGAGTTGGAAATAATCTGGTTACAATATATTCGCTGATATTAATCTCCCTTGAAGGAAAAAACATTTTTAAATATGGATTAAAAATGTTTTACTCTAATTGTAATCTTTGGCCAAAAGGCCGATTTATCCATTGGACTTCACGTCATCAAATTGGTAACATTATTATTGTTATTATTAACCATCAAACTTGTTCTCAAGACGATAATCTTTTATTTATTTATTTATTTACAAAGAGTGGACATCCCACCTGTAATGGATTTTCGTTTTACAACAGAAAGTTTTTTTGTATTTCTTTGGGTGTTGGCTATAATAAAAAAAAAAGTGTAATATTCCGGTCGTGGGGTTAAAGCGCTTTGATGAAGTGTGAGTGAGCTTTTGCACATTTCTTCTCTGCTTCCATGGTATCAGTGAAAAACAGTGATTATCCTCTCAGGGCGGAATCAGAAACATATGCCTATCGTAGTGTGTAATCTGTGGCCATAAAGCTTCTTTTTTCCCTTTCTGTCCGTGGCTGTTGAACGCATGTACATTGCATTAAGTCATCAAGAGGAGAATGGCGACATGCTGCGAGGGCATGAGCACTTGGGATCAAGGATTTTGGAAATGAGTGGTGAGGTATGTCGGCCTCTACCTCTTCCAAGTGTATTCCCCTGAGCCTCCTCCTCCTCCTCCTCCTCCTCCTCCTCCTCCTCCTCCTCCTCCTCCTCCTCCTCCTCCTCCTCCTGAGATCTCTCTCACGTCATGCTGGAGTTCCTCAGCTGCTCGGCTGTTTGAATACTCAACAAGTTAGAAAGGATTTGTTTGAAACCGCAACGTTTTTTATCACAGCGGTGTTCGGCGAAGTAAATATCCGATAACGTACTTCTGTTTGAGGAGTGACCGCGTTCAAATACTCTGAATATTTATTTAACATTTGTAAATGGCGAGATCTGTTTTCTCAAACAGCTGGGCACTGCAGTTTATAGCTTATGAAACTCAAACATATTCTGGGTGTCCACTTTAAAAAAATCTTATCTTATAAATGGACATCCTGATATTTGTATTGCAATTTCCAAAACACCTTATATTATCTAGAATAGGCCAGCAAGCCATTCGGAAGAGATAAACTTTTAACAAATGAGATTTAGGCACGAGTTATTGAAAACAGGTCAATATTTAATAACCTGTAAAGGAGACTAATTACATGCGTTTAGGACTCAACAGGCGATGTGTTACTCTTCATCTCCTCAACGGTCAAACAAACAGACTGTGTGGCTACGTAAATATATGTTATGAATCGGCTCGCGAACAGCCGGTCTTCCTCGTGTGGCTGAAAGGAGTACTGCATATTTAAACGCTAAACAAAAAAGACAATGGACGAAATTCATCGAACTTCATTTGGCGACCCGAGTGAAACCCCCCCGCGGCCCTCCCGTGGGTCCCGCCCCCCGTCTTTATAGGAGCGGCTGCTCTACTGCGCATCTCCACAGGAGAACAGTGGCCACGTTCATCGCGTTGAATGAACCTGTCACCGCGTGCAAAAAGTGTGACACATCGACAACAATGTGGCTCTGTGGCCCAGAAGAGTGAGCTGTACCGGGCTTTGGACGCCTTTACTTTGTTAGCACATCACTTCATTGTTGGGAGTTTTCTTTTCCTCTTACTGGTTCTGCCTTTGTCATCTGACGCCGCTTCTCCTCTCGTGTTCTCTCCTCCAGGGATGCTGGTGGTGATCGTGCTGCTCCTCATAGCCATCGTGGTGATCGCCTCGTGGCCCGTGTAGCTGGCGAGGACCTGCGTCAACCGGCCCCCCGGCGGCGGCTTCACGCCTTTTTGCGTCACGTACAACCGTTTAAACACTAAAGGCTTTTTTTAATTATTGTTGAATATATCGCTTGTTCTATTTAACAGTTGTCTAAGTGTCTGTCTCACTAATTTTTGCAATGTATCAAATGGTTAAATTATTTGTGGGGTTTGTCAGCACAATGAAATCCTCTCTCTCTCTCTCTCTCTCTCTCTCTCATATGTACCCAATGTGTTGCTGTAGCAGCTGCAATGTTGCCATTAGTCTTGGGATTTTAGAACGTTCAGCCGCTCGGCTCGGCCGCGGCTGCTTCTCCTTCCTTGTAAATCAACTCTCCTTGCAATTTCTAATAAATGTCATTTCCAGTTAATGGCCCCGGACTCCTGTCTGTCTGCTCCGGGGGAGGATGGTGGTGGTTGGTCACATGATATTCAGACGAACACACTCGTACCACAATGCCCATATTTCCATGGTGAAATCTGCACATTTGTTGGTCTCTAGTATTCGTCGTGTTACGAAGAGGCAGCCAGTAAACGGAGAGAAGCCGACTCTGTGCCTTTGGGAATGACCCGAGGACAAAACGAATGAAACATAATCATTCAACTCAACAAAGGTTTTTTCAATGTAACAAGTTTATTTCAACTGAAAATCTGAATGTAGTTCTACCAGGTTGGTGTGTTCAGTAGTTATTATTTTCTTCTTTAGTGGCAACGATCTAAACAACCACAAACAAGTAAAAAAAAAAGTTGAAAGACAATAAAATCCACAATGTCTTGTGTCATTAAATATATTCATATATAATAACCATAATATATTAGTACGCATTGTAAAACAACATTGCAACAAAAAAAAGAGAAAAAGTCTTGGCAATGGTGACAACTAAACAACATTTACAATTTCATAGTATGAACACAAAGCAAAGCTTTGACAGGTGTGTGTGTGTGTGTGTGTGTGTGTGTGTGTGTTTGATTGTGTGTGAAGCGTTTCATCAGGAAGCTTGTCAGAACCATCGCCCCGGGAGACGGATGTAAAATGTACAGCATGAGGCCACAAAGACCAGAGAGGGGGAGAACAGAGAGGTGGAGAGAAGAGAGGGGAGAGGTGGAGACTAGAGAGGGGGAGAGAAGAGAAGTGGAAAACAGAGGGGGAGACTACTATCCCAATCAGTGGATTGAGTGTACATAAAAGTGTGAAAAAATAAACTCTCCCTCAAACCTTTAATGTAAATACTGAGACGTCCTTCAGCATCAAAGCATCTGTTCATTACGTTTTACACTTGATTTCTGGTGCTTTTTAAAAAGCCCTCCAGGAGGCATTGGAGTCAATTCTGAAAATTCCTAAACAAGTGAGAGATCTTGGAATCAGAAAGTGTTCCCATCAAAAACGGAGGAGGTATAAATCCATAAGATTAAAACCACGTGTGTGGAAATGATCTCAAACCCATTTATTATTATCTTTTCTTTCTTTCTTTTTTTACAGTTACTCTGGAACGGATAAATTGGGTGTTAAATGGGATTTTGTGACACGACAAACACCTCAAGGTGTTTTGGGACGGACTAAAAAGGAACTCCAGTTTATGATTCGTCAAACACACTGTCTTTTTTTCTTGTTGTTTTGTTGTTTACTACCACGCATTCCTCAGAGAGATCCAAACAGGACTGCGCACTAATAAACGAGCGTTGTGGCTCAAAATCAAGCAGCGTCAACTGATTGCCCCCCCCTCCCCCCCCATCAACCCACCACCACCTGCTCCCTGTTAAAGTGAGGAGAATTTAAAGTGGCAAGCCAATGGGAGCCTCCTGATCGGTTGCACAGTCAATGTACAGACATGCATTGTGTTTCTAAAAAGAGCCTGGAATACGTTCCAGAATGCAGAATCCAGAATCGTTGATTCTTTTTCTTTATTCAAGGTGCAGTTTGCACTGAAGTAACTTTTTTATTGTCCTTTCTTTACGCCCTTCCTCGTCGCGTTCTACTGTGTGCATCGATTAGGTTTAATGGGATATTTCATCCAGTTATAATCTGACCGGGGAAGTGTGGAAGGAGCAACGAGGGGTCGGAGAAAAGAAACGTGTCAACGCTGTGTTTTTATTCCTTGTTCCTCTTCGGTCACGCGCATGTGCGGAATTTGTAAAAGACCTGACAGCTAAAAAGTAGAACTACAGGATTCTTCAACACACCTGAGTGTTGTACAACAGGGGGAAGGGGGGGGGGGGGTCGAATGTATGATGCATTTATATGTGGCTCGCAAAGAATGTTTTTTGTAATTTTTATGGCACAATTCTGAATTAATTCTTTCACAATCAGTGAAGACTTTTGATGAAACAATACAACAAGGAAACCATGCAGAGGCAAAAAGTCGCAGTGGTAATTAATTAAGTGTCGTTTTTTTTTTTTCCTTTTTTTTTTTTCCTGTGTCATTTTTGCACCAGCAAATCCATACAATTTAAACATAAAATATAATGATTTCATACTCAGATAAAAAATAAAAAAAGGGAAAAAACAAACACAAATAACTTTATATGCTGGTAATAGGTGCAAATTCGGCAAATCCACATGAGAGGCAAATCTCAAAGTAAAAAACCCATAAAAACCAAATCTGCGAGGTGAACTCCTTTAACCAAGGTTCACGAGAAAGAAAACAAATCAATCCTAAATAATTCTCTTCATGCTTCTACGCGAGAACGAAAGAAAAGCAGCGACATAAACAGTCTTTTGTCTGTCCGTGGTCCTCTTGTCTGCCCCTTGTGAATTTTTTTAAAACCTTATTTTAATCGCCCGCTCAGCTTTTCCTCTTGAATTCTTCTTCCTCTCTGGCACATCCTCTCCATCTTTTCGTTTTTCTCTCTTCCCGCCTATGGCTTCTTGCACTTGCCTTTCTTCTCGCGCTGCTGGAACTTCCGGAGCCTGCGCGCCCACGTGTCCCTCCACTGGATGACCAGGCTGCTTTTGTCCGCCACCACCCCGCCCTGGCCGGGGGAGTCCTCGTCGTTCCCCAGCAGCAGGTACTTCTTCCCGGGCTTGATCTTGGGACACTTGCACGCCACGTCCTTGGCGCGGACCCACAGGAACTGGTCGCCGCGGCGGATGCGGCTCTCGCCCTGCTTGTAGACGGAGATGATGTTGACGGTGAACTTCCACCACTCGCCGGCCTTGTCCGCCTTCAGGATGTGCACCTGGACGGCTGCAGAGGGAAGGCGGGGACGAGAGAGACGATGCGTTTCGTGAGTATACAAGGGAGGAGATAACGGTTGTCGTACGCGGCCGCGGCCGAGCGTCACGATGTGTCCGAGGACGCCGCGGCCAGCCAATCAGAAGGTGACTCATCGGCTGGAAGCGCGTTCATCTTTGTTTTGACTTCAAACTAATTCACCGCCACTTCGTTGGTCATCGACAGGAGCGTAACCTCCCAAGCTACCGCGGGAAGAAAAATAAATAAAGCGGCATGGTTCATTTCAGATACATATTGAATCCAAATGAAGGTAAATACACCAATTGAGATTTGGAAACAAGTATTTCTTTTGTTTTTGTTACAAAAAAAAACAATATTAATTTTTTGTAATAAAATATTTCTTAACATCATCGTCCATCCAAGCTGTAGAATAGCTCCAACTGTGAGTCTTATCGGCATTGCAATCGACAATTGACTTTTGACCCCCCCCCCCCCCCCAAGCTGTACAGTAACCCCGCTGATGACTCAAGGCCGCCGATCTCTCTGTTTGTGTTTAGTCAACATTCACAGCACATTGAAATGGTTCTCCTACGTTTACATGCCCCCCCCCCCCCCCTTCCTGCGATTCTTTATGCGCGGCCGTCTGTCGAACCGTAGAAGCTCGTGGCGGCGTTTCCCCCACGCGGCGCGGCGCCTCGCTCCCCTGCTGCTCCTTTCACAGCGGCTCGCTCCGCTGCTGTAGATCCACATTGTGTTTGACTTGGCGTTCTAAATACTGTACGGGGATCCCGTTCTGGTCCGTGACGGCGCTGTGACTGAGCTCAGCACGGATGTGATGAGCAGCGTCCTCCGCTTCTCACGGGATGTTTTAACAACAACCTGGATTTTTTTTAAATAAATTTCAATTCGGAGAGCACGGCCTAATGATCACATCCTGCATCCTCGCTGATAAATGCTGATGCATAAGAGGAACTTCCAACTGTTTCCTGCTTGGCATTATCTCATCAGCACCAGCAGATCCCAGACCAGTTGGGGAGCTACGCGACGACTGGTTTCTCCACCCTGACGCCTCGCTCTACCTCTCTGTCCTCGGGTGAGTGCTGCCCGCGGTTTTCAAAATAAATGTCTGTCTTCCCGGGAAGCTCCCCCCCCACACACACACACACATACACACACACACACAGTATGTCTTGATAGCCTCCGAAAAAACTATTTAGTGGGATATCTACTATTTTTGGTAGGTATTGCTGGAGGAGGCCGGCCTGGATGAACGAACGCGTGCTTCAGAGGCGAGGTGAGGCTTTTCTCACAACACTTTAGCGGGCGAGGTAGGCGCTGGTGGAAGAGGAGGTGTCTATAAGCTCCCCCCCCCACCCCCCCACCCCTAACTCCTCCAAATCCCTGCGGAACAAAGCCCCCCGGGGCCCTGTCCGTCAAGCCGCCGAGGTATGCCGCAGGATGCCGCTGCTTGCTTGACCGGTTCAGCGGGCGGACTTCAATCGACGGAGGGGACGGAGGCAGAGGGGCGAGAGGGGAGAGGTCATACGTCTTATCCACACCTTGAATGGCGTGGCGGACGGGCGGCCACAGGAATGCAGCGGGAATGGCGTCGGCCGCGGGGGGAAGCGGGCCGCCTAATGAGGATCTCTCGGAGAGGAGCGCCCACTGTCCGTCACACTGTCCATGCTCTATCCGCTCGGGTCTTGAATGCCCGCTCGGAGGCGACCCCCCCCCCCACACACACACACACACACACACCTCTCCTTAATTCTCCATCCTGCCCTTTCCCTCTGTCTGCGTGTCCTTCGCTTCTCTCTTCCTCCTTGAAGATCGGCTGCCGTCCGTTTCATCCTTTGTCTCCGTCCTCAGAAAGATGGAGTAAGCCATCAGCCTCCTCGTAACCCGCAGCAGCTTCCCAGCAACGTGGTGGACTGGGACGTATGGGATGGGGGGGGGTATTCTGGGCCCGGCGCATATCCCCCCCCCCCCCCCCCCCCCCGAAACACACTATTTGTTCCTGCAGAATGTTTTTTTTTGTCCCGATCCAGGCCAGTGGAAAAGGAAACGTTGTGTTTCTGCCATCAACTGTTTTAAAGCTTGAAAGTGAACATGGAGTCATGAAGGGCTCTGGAGACGTACCGTAATCTTTCTTGCAGTACTTCTTCATGTTGATCTTCAGCTTGCCTTTGGATGCTTTGCAGTAAGAGTCACAGTCTGCAGGAATAAGAGGGGAGAACAGAGGGTTAGGGGCTGCAGGGGGAGACAGACATGTTGTTTAGTAATGGAGGGAGAGGGTCTTGTAAAGATGTTAGGGATTCAATAAACCATTTTCAGAATATAGTAGGGAAAGACAATGTGGGCCTATAACTTCACAACATAGCACGTCATTTTAACTTAATTTTAATAGAAATATATTTGATTGTCAATTTGGTCAAAGCTGAATTTATGAAATCCAAATTAAATGTTTATTTCTTAAACAGAGAAACTGGATTTTTTTTTATCACACCCCACAATTCTTTAAAATATTTATGTATCATTCATACTCAGTTACTCAACTAATTATCAATAATAATAATGTAATTTAAATTGGAAATATTATTTTTGATCAATTAAAAAAATATATTTTACATGGTTGTAAAATACCAATTCACTATAGATGAACTGGGAGTTTAATTAGCACTAATCTAAACTAATCCAGGATTATCTCTGTAATTTCTACTAGATGGAAATGTGAGGAATCTGTTTCTCTGTTGGATGCATATTTCCAGATATATACAGCTGCTTTAGCATTGTTTTTTATTTCTGGCTCTGGACCAGAAGAACGTCTCAGTAGAGAAATAAAAAAAGACAACAAACCAAAGGCCCTTCCTGCCTTTTGGGAACAAAGAGAACGTCTACGGTTCTCCTCAAACAACTTGAGAGAACAACAACTGTGTTGTCTGACGGGACTGCAGCGTCGATGCCGTATCATAACGTGTGTGTGTGTGTGTGTGTGTGTGTGTGTGTGTTTGCTTCATGGCGGAGGCCCTTTAATCTCCTCACCGGCCTCCATGTGGGATGGCGAGGACGGTGTAGGAGAACTCGCTGCTGCCATCCACCCGCTCACTCCCGTCAGACTGTGGGAATGAGTCGGGCCCATAGTAGACCCCACCCACCCCCACCTCCCCCTCTCCGAAATCTCACCTCGCTTGTCACCTCGGCTCCCGACCTCCCGGGGAAAAAAAAGAATAACCCCTGGGATCACATCAAGGCCCCACCGAGGACCATGTCAAGCTTTTGCATTTATTGCAGTGTGGACGTGAGGGAGGAGGAGGAGGAGGAGGAGGAGGAGGAGGAGGAGGAGGAGGAGGAGGAGGAGGAGGAGGAGGAGGGGGGAGCTGAGGGCTGGCAGCTATTTGAGAGAGTAGTAGAAGGTGGGGGTGTGTGAAAGGAGGTCAATGCCACACAAAGGGAGGTCAGGAAGGGAAAATTAGCCATCCATGAAGCGTTAGGCAGAGGACCCCTTTTTTTGGGGGGGCTACACTTTGGAGCTGTGAACAAATAAATACCTCACGCAGGCAGAGGGGTCACCCAAATCTCCTCACGGCTCACTCGTGTGTGTGTGTGTGTGTGTGTGTGTGTGTGTGTGTGTGTGTGTGCGTGTGTGTGTGTGTACGCGCACACTCTCCGAGGTAGCTCAAAGCTCATTGTGTACTCCAGCTTGATCCATCATCTGGATAACAACCTTAAAACAAAACTATTTCCATGTGTCAAAATCACCAAGGCAGGGGAGCTCGCGCCGTACTGGGTGGTTTTTAATTATCGGGAGTATGCCTGGCAGATCGCAGCCCGCTCCCCCTCCATATGGATCCATAAGGACGTACATATGCGGGACCTTTTATGATCGACCGCCTGGAGGTCGAAGGAGGCCTCCCTCCACTCTGCCCCAGCAATCCAGAGCGTATATATATATATATATATATATATATATATATATATATATATATATATATATAGCTGCATGTGATTGGCCCCCTGCGTTGCTGTCACGCTGACGGCCACATGCATGTGGGCCAGAATAGCGTGTGACGTGAGGTCATAGGAAGAAAAACAATGTGTTCCCCTTTCTTTTTCGGGCTCCTCTAGCGCCCTCCCAACTGGAGTAAATTGGATCCAGAGTATCCCGATACGTGGGCTTAACTTCAAGTCGTAATGAGTGTCGTGCAAGAAGAGAAAAGGGAGGAAGAGGTGGATGGACGGTCGAGCGGTAGTGGAGGAGAAGCGATGGCGGAGGAAGGACCCGAGCTTTCAGGCGGCCTGAATATGAACACACTTCATTGTTGCGAGCAGATCTTTGCCCCATGCTTTACTCTCCTTTATGCTCCGTCTGAATGAGGTTGCCCGGGGAACACCGCGGCAGGAAAAAATGCAGCGAGGGAGGAGGGAGAATGGATACTTGTGGAGAGGTTGACCAAAAAAAAACAAAAAAAAACAAAGACAGGGGTGAAGTTTATCTTGGGGGGTTGGAGGAAGAAGATGAGGAGGAGGAGGAGGAAGAGCGGGGATTTAAAGCGAAATCAGCAAAAAATTCCCAAACCGGTCGCCTCACAAGCCGCCTGTGAGTAAATAGAGTAACGGAACATCGGCAGAGTAAATGAAATAGAGGAGTCCATACGAGCTGCACCTGATTACCATGTAAATGATGGAGGGGGGGCGCTGTGGAAAGGAAGCTTTGTTTTCCCATAACCCCCCTTGATGCCATCATGATACTTCCCTTTGATAGCCTTTCGTTCCCCATTAGTGGACCCCCGAGACACAGCTCTGGGCCCCGCTGAGAGCACCCCGAGATCCCCATTTAGGGCCGGGCAGTCCCCTACCGTGAGGACAAATGTTCCCTTTGTGCGCGCGTTACAAGCAGGGGAAGTGGGAGCCGTCCAGTAGCACGGAGCTAAGATGTGCTTTGGGTGTTCTGAGTAGATGTAGTTACTACGGCGCTTTGTCTCCGGCCTTTCAGGAGCACTGAGAAGTGCGTAACTGAGAGCTGGACCTTTGCCCCCTCCCATCAAAGTGCTGTACAGAGCTTTGGGCTAATCGTTTTCATTTGGGACGCTTCTTACTGAAGCTGCTTGAAGGCACAACTCAGTACTGTACAGGTCAGCGTGTTGGCCATGGGCTGGCTCGGGTTCAGGACGGGGAAAGAAACAAACAAACACATGCCCGACACGCTGAACAATAATTGGGGGAACTGAAAATATTCCCAATCAAAACAACGGCGACTATAAAAGGTATGAAGGATAACTGAAGTGGCTGGTTGAGGCCGATGGGAATGTGCCCGGAAACAATAAAGGAATAAAGTCAAAATCAAACAAAAAAAGGGAATTCTTTGAGGCAAATGAAGCAAACGTTATTTTACATAATGTGCAAACAGCCCAGAAATCTCTACACTTTGCAGACTTGCAGTTTTTTTCCCGCACCTTCATTACAGTCGGTTTTCGACCAAGAAGCAGACGTTGGAGTTCCGTGTTTCCGCAGTGGTACGTCTGAGGGCTAATATGCATTCTGTCGATGCGTAGATAACATGAAATGTACCGAGGCGAGTGACATCAGATCTCAAGAGGCCTCTCAACGCCCACGACCAGATGTGGACAGCCCTTCCCGACCGGCTGGACCTGGGAACGCTCTGGACGCACGTCGGTTTTCTCGGTGTGAACGAGGCATCGGAGGCACGGCGGCATCGGAGGGGCCAAGGCGAGACGAGGAGGTGTGATTGACGGGAGGAGGAGGGCCGAAAACAAATTACGGCCAATAAAGCGTTTCATTAGATTACGGAGCCCACGGCTCTGTGCTCCTCAAGAGCCGTGAGTTTGGATCGAGTCCCCCACTTGTTCTTGTTCTTCTTCTTGTTCTTCTTCTTGTTCTTGTTCTCCTTAAAGCCGGCGAAGAGGCTGTCAGAGCTCCTGACCTGATTCTAGATTTCCGGGTGGCGTGCAATCCGTCCGGATGAGTCGATTGGTCCTCTGCTGCTGCAGCTGACGAGGTGCAGATGAGTCATCGGGGACTCCAGTTGGTTACCACCCAAAAAAGGCGGGAAGAGGACAGAACCCTGCCACGGTTGTCAGAATACGGCTCCGGAGCGACAGACATGTAAATGTGATATTGATCACGAGATTCCGGTACCGTGCAGTTTTTTTCCCCTTCCATTATTTCTTCCAGAATGAAGCGTCGTAACAGGACCCCGCGTTGACAGGAGTCGAGGGTGTGTGAGGCGAGACTCACGTCCAAAGAATCCAAGGAGGGGTCCGCCACAGATTCTGATCGCTTCCAGCCTCGAACAAGACGTGCACACACACACACACACACACACTCACACACACACACACACACACACACACACACACACACACACACACACACACACACACACACACTCACACACACACACACACACACAATAAGACTGAACCCCGTTACCATTACACGCCTCATCGTCATCCCTCCGATTCTCCTCCTCCTCATCATCATCATTAGTCACTTTCACATCTCCCCATCCTGACAGGCCCGGGTTGCGGCCATCGCAGGTCACCGGCGGTTAATCTCCTCCACACTTGGCCGCCGCGCTGCAGACGTCTCTGTCCGGCCCGTGGGAGTGGCGACTCACGCCGGCCGTGACCTAGCAGCACAATGTGTGTTCTGTCTGGGCCGCTCCATCGGAGGTATTCTCCATGCATTCCAGCCCTCCGTGTGGCCGGGACGGGGAGGGACGCGTTAATATCCACTCCATTCTCCCCTCACGCTCTCCATTCACTCCCTCCAAAATAAATACACCCCCCCCCCCCCCCGTTCCCCCTCCTCCTCCTTCTCTTCTTCGTTCGCACATCAAGGCACCTGCCTCACGGCTGTCAGCCCATCACCCCATGGTGTCACACACACACACACACACACACACACACACACACACACACACACACACACACACACACACACACACACACACACACACACACACACTTGTGAACACTTATTCCACATATATATTATTTCTCAATTAACTGTCTTAACAGATCTTTAAAAAATGTTTTTTTTTACCTTCTCTAAAAAAATATATATATATTATTCTCTTTAATTTTCCCCTTCTATTTTTCCTTTTCCTACTACTCCTTCCCCAACTACTAATAATGATTAGAACAAAAATGAAAATGGCTATCATTATATTATTGATAATAATAATGATAATAATTGAATAGTTAAAACATGACTGCTGTTTGAATACCAGGCGGAGCACGAGGCGGCTCTCTCAGGTTTATCTACCCGTCCTCGGGGGCCTCGGGTCAGGGTGGTCAGGGTGGTCCGGGTGGTCCGGCGGGACCCTCCGACTCCTGTCGTGACGCAGGCCGATGGGACGTCCACCGAGGTGCTCAAGCTCTCCGGCCTGAACAGCCTCGTGTCCGATATACAGGCGAGAGGGAATTCCCAGAATTCTCTGTCGTGATGAGCTTATCTTTATCTCGCAGCGCGGTCGAGGTCATTACAGTTTCCTTCAGGTTGTGTTTACATGACATCAATCACGTGGTTTAATCAATGAGAGAATAGAAAGATGTTTAGCCGTGGACCAGGTTGGAGCCATAGGCAAGACATTCACATGATGATAGCCAATTGGAGGGAGAGGTTCGTTTTCATCCCGAAAAACATCCACCACTTTTTAAAAAGTTTAAATGCTCAACAGCAATCAACTTGCTGAACTACTTTGCATTTACTCAAGTTGATAAAGTGACACGGGGCCTCCTCCCACGCAGCCAGTGATCCCGGAGTGAGGTGAGGGAAACTTTCCTCCAGGACATATTCCTGACAAGGGGGCCCGGAGAAACTCCAGAAACTCCACATACGCACCACCACCCACAGTGTCATGTGAAGACAAAGCGTGAAACAGAGGGAGACGGAGGAGGTGGAGGAGAGCGAAAAAGAGACTGAAAGAGAGAAGAAAGGAGGACTTGGGGGACCGGCGGTATCCCGATGGTGCTGTCAATCCAAGCTGTCCGGGGAACCTCAGGGCCCAACAACAGTGCTGCAGGAGCCTCTCACACACACACACACACACACACACACACACACACACACACACACACACACACACACACACACACACACACAGACACACACACACTCGATATATGTATACCTGGGGCCTCCTGCAACTGCATGCTGAGAGGTGGAAGAGTTTTTTTTCCACCACGACGGGCCAGGAGGAAAAATGCGGGAACTCTTTCCAAAAGGGCTTTTAGAGTTCTAGTGCGTTTATGTTTATGAGGCACAAGATGCATTTTTTTGTCCACTTCACATATTGATTTTCCATTAAATAACACTGAGTGTCTTACTATTCCAAGTTTACTCATATCCCAATATGCAATCATAAAAAAAGGGATCCAAAGGAAGTCAACTGAAAATAGAAAACAACCACTAATATGTCACCAGAAATTTAACCAATGAGCTTCCTTCGCCTCAGTCGGTCCTTCCTGCATCAGACTGGGGGAGAGCGAGTTCGGAGAGATGAAATATCGTCCAATCAAATCAGCCGTACGCTGCGGACCGTAACACCCCACCCCGCCGCAGTTATGATTCATTGTGGAATCGTGAGAGATTAAAGGCGGCACATCCCAGGGAGGCTGCTAATTGGTTTAATATTCATGAACCCTCTTAATAAGGAGGGGGAAGGCCAGAGGGATCCAATTTATCCTGCAGGCTGTTTATTTTATGGAAAAATATTGTGGTGAGAAGGGAAGCTGCTGGATAATCCGTGTACTTCCACATCCCTCCCTCAAGGCCAGGTGGGATGGTTTGGATGCGCAACAGCATGTGGATGAATATAAATATACAAAGAAGTAAATGTCTGACTCTCATCTGTACTCACCTGATGGCTCCTCGGTGCTGCTGGACGGGGTTGTAGGAGGTGTGACCGGAATCTCTACTCCCGGAGAAAACATGAAAGAGAGATCACTTTTATTCTTACGTGATAATAAGATAAGATAATCCAAAAGAAACTCACCTTTATCATGACCTTTTATAGTGTATATTTAATGCTTGACTCAGGGAACGTTAAATTATTGAAGTATACAGTTTTTTATTGCATGCCTCCACGGTGGGGGGGTATCCAAAAGCACTTCTGGCTCATATGAACTCATGCTCACGCACAAAGTTGAGGGGGGGGGGAGTAATCCACGTGCAGATTGTCATTTTGATGGGGAAGTATTCGGCCACAAGTTTCTCAAAGCTCCTTGTTTTTGTATTTTATTTTTCAGCAGACACGCTTTTTAAATGAGCAATCGTCTCATAGCACGTACGCCTCATGACAGGGAGTGTTGTGGGTCATAACAAAGAGTCGTTTCTGATGGAAGGACGAGCTCCACCGGTCTGATCGGTGTGCCTGTCAGACTGTAGCCGAGCGGCGTGTTCAGGCGGTTTAATGCAGGTACAACGGCACCGCGCTCTGACGCGGATCCATCAACAGATCTGACCTCCAATAACAAGTCTGTCTTACACTCCTCCTGGTCAGCTGTAGTTAATGGCTAATGTGTGTTAACCCGCCACTGAACGGGCCACCACGGCGAAAAAAGTAACTCTCTCGCTGCGTCTCCAAGTTGTATTTGGCCAAAACATCAGATATTAGTCAAACCTATTGTTACTTTGTGGCATCTTAGACCTAAATAGTATACATTCTTATTATCTTAAGGGAGGATACCATTTTTCAGAGCTGTATGATTGTCCAGAGACTTGATTCTCTCTGCCCTCCCCCCTGGTCGTGTGTCCACCAGTGGGCAGGAAGGTGACGCATGAAGAGCGACACTGTGTGTCCTTTTTAGTGTGATTGTGGACGGAAAGGGACTCATCGAAAAGTCTGCATGCAGCAGCAGTGGGGGTGGGGTGGGGGGGGACAACACAATGTGTATAAAAGAGGCATGCAAAGGAGAAAAAGGTGCACAGCTGCGTGGGTTTCAGCCGGTGCGAAGGTGAAGAATCAAGTCTTTTTGATCGAATGGGATCTCCCGCTTGCCACGCAGCGTTTATGTGGCCATGAATCAGGACGTTTGTTTGGCTTGTGACGACGGGGCCGTCTCCGTGGAGAATCGGTCTGCCTGACGACAAGAAAAACAATTGCTGCGACGGCGCCACCACTGATGTTGTTGTTGTTGTTGATGAGCGGGCGTCTTCCATCAGCAGACCGACGGTCTTAAATAATGAGCCTGCTTCTCATAATTGACCCACGTATAAATGTATGGCTGACAGCGGTGTGCTCAAAGATCAAGACGTACCGGGACTCGGAATAAAAATGAAACTTGGCAGGACGTCCAGCCGAGGGAGGTCCGGGACTTCAGCTAAGCTGCATAAAGAGGGGGACTTTACTCCCGTCCCTCTGGGATCACCTCAGCTCTCACTTCGGCATCTCTCATCCCTTCACCGGGCCTCGTGCACGTGGAGGTTTATCCCCCGTAAGCGCTTAATTCCCGGTGTCTAATTACAACGGCAAGAGCGCCAATTAAAATGTGTTTTTGGAACGAGACAAACTGGTGTGCACGCAGCTTTACGGCTTCTCTCGGGCGATGCCGTGTCGTTTCATCATCTCTAACTGGGATGCGAGGCTTTGCTTTGGCTCGTAGAAGGTCATCGGATGCTGAGAACAAGACAGATTCTGTAACTCAACTCCCTCCCTCCCGCCCCGAGGCGCTCCGCAGCTCTGACGGCTCTGGCGCTAACGGCTCCGCCGCGTCTTTACTCCAATTGGCGCCGACCGGGAAACAAGCCGGGAGCGTGACCTCGTGGCCCACTTCTACCGCCGGGTTTACGTAAGCCGTCGCAGATTTACTGGTCAGGAGGGAGGATTCGGGCAGTGTGTGTTTTGCAGCATACTATGTGTGACTCTTATGAATATGCACGTGTGTGTGTGTGTGTCAGCAGCCTTTTTCTTCTCTTTTCCGTTTCTCCTCAACAATGATGCAACAGACCTGAGGCCAGAGCCCCAGTGGGTCCCACAGGGAGGCAGACATGGTAAAGATTGGAGTTCCACGTACTTATGCAGGGGGCAATGGGCGAGCGGCTCTGCTGGTAGCCTTTAGCGCAGCGGTTGCACGTGATACCGGTCACGCCGTCTTTACAGGGACATTGTCCTGTGGTTTGGTTACAGGTTTTGCCAGCAGCGCCGACGGGATGGCAATCACATGCTGTGAGGAAACAAAGGAAGAAAGAGAGGCACAGTGAGTGGTCTCGCACACACACACACACACACACACACACACACAAAAACACACACACACACAAACATGTGGGGTGATACAAACTTGTGCTATCTACAGAGAGTGCAGGTGGTGCACACGGCAGTGGAGGCAACGGCTCTCAGAGTGGGTGACGGACAGGTGGAGGCGTGCACACAGGGAGGCGGAACTTACTCGGGGGGAGGGGCTTTGTGAAGCGAGCGTGGCGCGGCGCCTAAAAAAGAGTCGCACGTCCTGGCACCGCTTTGCTCGTTAGCGTGCGCACATCAGGTGGAACCCGAGTGAAGCGGAAGCCCGCCAAGATACAGTATGGACGCCGTCTCCCGGGTCCCAAAAATGTGGCCGTTTGGCGGCGGCTTGGAAGAGAATGCCGCGCGCACGTCTTCCCAATGATATAATAATGGAGGATAATCCTAATTCCCTGGTTCTGATTAATGCCGGGCTTTGAACGCGCGCCCAGGACGTCTGTCACACTTCCTTGCACACTTGGGGGGTCTATTGAACACATATGCTGCAGGAATGTAGCCATTTTTCCAATCGCCGCCCTCCAGATCTCCGATGCGTGCCCTTTAATTCATTTCACGGCCTGTCGAATGAATCAGCGTTGAATAAAAGTTATCTGCGAGTTAGTTCCTTTAAAAATATTAAAAATCTATTCCTTGGAGGTGAATCAGTGGGGGCGGTGCGGCCTCGACGATCCATCAACATTTTCCATCACCTTACTAGAAAAACCTGCAAAGCCTATAAAACACAGTTTGTCATCAAACTCCCAGCACTAAACTCTTCACCCCGTGGGTGTTATTATAATTTCAGTTTTATTTCCTCTGGAAAAGCAGTGATGGGCAGTGATTATGGCCGGCCTCTGCTCCTTTGTGTCCCCCCCCCCCCCCCCCCCCCCCTCTTCTGAAGGTTTGTTTTCTGCGTTGTGTCAGCCTTCAAAGGGCGTACGCCGTACAGCTGAATTATGCTCTTTAAAGGTTTGCTGGGTATTTAGTGGTCCGGCCTGTTTTTTGTTTCTAACCGCACGGCTGGCTTTCAGCTTTTAAAACAATCCGTCCGTTTCGGCCCCCAGTCGCTTCGACGTGAGCGTCTCGTACGAACACACCTCAAAACAAGTCTGAATTAATAGCGCCGCTTATGCACACAATCAAAACCCTGCAGGCTTCCACTGTGCATTCATTCAGCCGATTAAATCGTGCACCGTAATCCGCCTGCAGGGGACAGATGTTATTTGATTGGCCTGTTTTTTTTTTCTTCCCCGTTTTAAATTGATGTCTTCTATGAGTTTAAAAAAAGCTAAAGTTTCAGCTCCAGTGTCAGGTGTGCTTGGACCCGGAGCGCCGATACGGTTGTTATTCATTCAGGCTGCCCCACGGACGTGCTTCTCTGGGAGAGGAGGGGGGACACTTCCGTAAAGTGGTAATGTAATACAGAATCTGTATTCTTCATGATCGACCTCGGCCTCCTGGAAAACAACGCACTTGTTGTTGTTTCCGTGAGGCGTGTTGGAGCACAAAGTCCATCATCCGGGTTTCAGCAGGCCTCCTCCTCTCTATCACACTCTGGCACCTTTATCTCTATTACCTGTTTCCTGGGATGCAGCTTCTGTTGAGGCTCTTATCTCTCCTGCATGCGTGTGTGTGTGTGTGTGTGTGGGTGTGTGTGTGTGTGTGTGTGTGTGTGTGTGTAGGTGTGTGTGTGTGTGTGCCGTTCCTCTCCACCAAGCTAGACACAACCAAGCAATGAAAGCAGTGAAAGATTAGTCTGATAAAAGGTACAAATAGATACACAAGGAGGCTTCGCTCAGTCTGATAAGGGGGGCGAACGGCACACACACACACACACACACACACACGTACACACGCACACACACACACACACATGCGCTCGTCAGGGAGCCCAATAAACGGCATGGAGGCCGGTGCAGCACGTCTTCGGGCCTGTAAATCTCGGAGTGTGTCAGAGCCGGTTGAGGCGCAGGAGGGCAAAGTGCGCCTCTGGTTCGGAGCTTCAGAGAGCTCCGGTTATATTTATAGAGCGTCTGCCTGGTAACCGCAGCTCTCAGAGCCTCCAGCTCGCCAGTAAATCAAGTCGCACAGCACATGGCCTACAGGTGGGGAAACGCTCTCCTCCTCCTCCTCTTCCTCCTCCTCTTTCCTGCATTTGGTCCTTCGAAATGGCTGACTCGCCCCCCCCCCCCCCCTGGCTGGATGACTAATTGTCCGACTCCCCGGCTTGGACGGCCCACCTGTCGGCTGAAGGGCCCGCTCACTCTGGAGGGTGCGAGTGAGAGTATTTTCTTGGTGTGTTTTTTAAAGTGTGTGTCCACTTAACGGTTAAGTGTGTGCCGGCGCTCTGCGCCCCGGCTGCCACAGATGGCTCAGGGAGATACGGGAGGAGGGCGGTGGGGGGGGGGGGGGGTCTTTCTGTGACAGAAGTTAATGATCAGAAGTGGAGGAGCGTGTAGCAGAGCTGAATCTAAGGGATCGGCCGCGCGGTAACTGTCATGTTTCTCGATGAAGATGAAGTTCTCCAAGCTCTTGGTGGACCGGGGGAGAGGATTCAAAAGGCTCAGGAGTCGACGATTACTCAATGTGAGAATGTCTAACTCTGCCAATCGCTTACCATAAAGCTGGCGTTTGAAGTCTGAACCCACCACCACCCCAAACACCACCACCACCCGTTTGGTTTGTGCCAATAAGAATAATTCGTCGGCCCTGGAGTGAAGCCAAGCTCTCCGAGTACGCGCTCGGTTATAATGAGGTTTCTTCAGGGAGCAGAAAGAGAGAGCAGGACACGGAGGTATCGGCTTGTGAAGGACGCGTTCTTCTGAAAGAGGTGCGTGTCTCGCGACACCCTGAATGTCAGACGTGAGCTTCTTCCCCGTGAACGATGTTTGAAGCAAATGTGCGTCACTCCTAATTGAAAACACAGATGTCAAGCGTCTTCCTCCCCCCCCCCCACCCCCCCACCCCCACCCCTCCCCAACCCGCCCAGCCCGACAGAAATCCAAAGCTAAAAGTGAAGTCGTGAACAAAATCGCAGAACCTTGAAATCCCACGCAGGAAACATTTTACACGCGGTCAATAAAAAATTAAACGTTACTTTGTCAAGGGAAGACATCTGCTGTTAAAAACACTCTGATTGAAACAGACCATCCCTTTTAAAGCAACACTATGTAACTTTTCCCCTGTAGCTCCCCCTTCATGTATTTAACGTCTGGCTCTCGAGCCATATATGGCTCTTCAGGCGTGAGTGAACAGCTGATCGAAGCTCGCTGCCTCGATCAGCGGCAGCCGGTGTTCTCCACAGCAGCATGTCACTCCGTCTCTACACGTCGCGTAGCGGAGCAAATAAAAAGTCACCTGTGAGCGTGGACTGGCACTATAAGACGTTGGGTAATCACTGCCAGACAGCAAGTTGAAGTACTTCCGCCGGAAGTACCGGGCGGCTCCCAACATCTTACATTCAGCAGTTTTCAGCCCCCAGACCCCCGATGGCAGTGGCGGAGGCGCAAATCAACATATTGAAAGTCATTGTAGCGGCACAATTTGTTTCAAGCTGTTATTTTAAGGTGGAAAAGTTACATAGTGGGGCTTTAATAAAAGCCTAATTTCCCTCCAATATGCTAAACACGTTCCTCATCATCCCACCGGCGGCCGCAATTACATGAAGGTTGATGTTGGGATTCATCCGTCCCCCGAGCATCAGCTTGATGAGTGCTGAGTGTAGATACTCTGAGGACTGGTCAAGAGCTGGGCGTCCACCATGACACCTCCCCCAGGTGATGACTTACATAAGGACACTAGATATAACACGTTTTATGTAAATGTGTTGTATTTGAGTATGCCGCAGTGTCTTATCAAATATGTGCTTATTTTTCCAGAACAGACATTTAAACATTGGCTTAAGCCAGCTTCAGAATGACTCTGAAAAAATGTCTAATTTTGTTGAAATATGATAAAGTCAATGTTCTTTAAAAGGGAAGTTTGGGATATCTCTTTGTGTCACTCCATAAATAAAATAAATAAATAACTTTCTCTATGATTAAGGAATAAAATATTCAAGCTATGGAGTATTTGGAGACAAGGATCCATAAAGATACGAGTTGTAAAATAGCATACTTTCCATCCACAGAGTGAAACTAAATAACCAATATAAATCCCCATGACACATTTGGTAACCCTACAATAAGACAATGATCTTTTGTCTTCCAAGTGTTCTGAATAGTTATGTTTGATTTGTCAAAAGAGGCCTCATGCATTGTTGACTCCGGTCGTCTTCCCTTGAGGACAAACTACTGTCTGGCGGTTCCCGACCAGGCGGGTGACGGACGGCTGACTCAACGTCTCTCCGCCGTACGGCGGAGGCGTTGAGAGACCACCCAGGGGCCTTTTCAGGCCGACGCATTCCTCTGTCAAATACGCTCCGGCGTGTGTTTCACTCCGAGGCTTCAAACGGGCGAAAGACACAAGCAAGAGCCGCTCGAAGCGCACGCCGTGTTTACACGCTCGCTCAATGAGGGGTGAAGTTATACATTTCACCGCGGCAGCGTGGCCACGATGGCCTCCCGTGGAAAAGAGCAGCTTTTTTTTTTGGGGGGGGGGGGGGGGGGGGGTGCAGATCACATTACGCAAGTAAAAGCAAACTCTCGCGCTGCCTCCTTCCATTGCCCATTCTCACACGGATGAGAAGCCCCCCTCCCCCATCCCTCTTTTTCTTTTTGAGCTCCATAAATAACCAAACCTCTTAATTGCCGTCACTTCGGCGCAGCGCTCAGTCAGCTGGAGGAGCGGACAGAAAATGCGTTTCTGCGCCTTGAGTTTCGTCGAATAATCGTGAGTTACGATGTTTCAAAGCGGAGAGACTCTTGACCGCACGCATGGGTGTTTGACGTGGGGGTTGGGGGGGGGAGGGGGGGGCTTTAGGTTTATCAACACAGAGGGCATGAAAAACAATGACACGCATCTCTAAAGTCTGCATCTGTAACTTTGCAAATATCGTTTGCGAAAACGTTTGAATTTCTGAAAACGTCACAGACGTCACGGATGGAAAAAATTGACAAAAGAAGAAGAAAAAAAGAAGGAAAAAAAAATAAACAAAACTAAAGTCGGGGTGGACCAATTTCCTACGCGGTGCTGAAACGTGTTTACGTTGTAGTTCGGTTTGAAGACTGATGTAATGAGTTGATGACGACATGCCTGCAATCCTGCTGCGAGCCTATAATGATCTTACAGTAATAATACAATTATAGATCATATTAAATTGTTTAGGGAGCCAAAACAAAGCACCCTCATTCGGTATTGTTTTGGGGCTTTAAATTAACAACCGTGACATTTTGCTGATGATCAGAACAATTATTACAGCTGTAACTTATGCTTATTTAAATAACTATTAACCTGTCAATTATTTATAATTCATTCATATTTTGCTATAACGCTACAATAATATATATATTTTTTTATTGAAATAATTTCCATTGCAATGCTCTCAGTGTAATAATGTCTGTTAGTTATGATCATGTGTTATTTCAGTTTTTCTTTTTTAATATATTTGCAAAAATGTCTACATTTCTGTTTTTTTTTCCATTGCAGCCATTTGAGCAAATGGCTGCAATGAAACAAAGACCGACCATTTTAAAGGGGTCTGAATACTTTCCGTACCCACTGTACATACCAGCAGCAGGAGAGCGAGAGACCGATGCAGTCAGAAAAGACGAGACATAATCCATGTGTAGGGGACAGATGAAGATGAGGATGAAGATGAAGGAGGCAGAGTTCCTGACCAGCAGCCCTGGATATCATAAAGCTCTACGCGGACATCCAATCCAGAGCCAGCCTCATCTCCAGTCTGACGGTATGACACCATTTGTTTGAAAACTGTCGTATAATTATACATTACACAATTAATTACACCAACATT